>JADMLD010000176.1:0-1200000 GCA_017589585.1 Phylloscopus whistleri
TGACCACACGATCATGCAGGAAAGGTATCTGCTTTAAGAAAAATTTTAACAATCCTGACATTTCAGACCAGTGGGATATAGTGAATATCCTGATATTTCAATTCAAATGCTTACCTCGATGATTCATTTTTTGATGGAAATTTTTCAGATGAGAGTGGGTACTTGTAACAAACATTTTCATCAGTAAATAGAAGACTGATTTTTCACCAGATAGCTTCTCTGTTTCAGAGATGTCCTACAAGAAAAATGTATTAAAATTCCTCTGCTACAGCAACACTGCTCAGGACAACGTTGCACTGAGACTGATATGTAAGGTAAGTATGTTATTTTATAGACCTGCCCAAAAATCCCAAGGCCAGAAACGAGTGGGATCATTTACAGTACTTTGCATTCAATGAGCCAGGATCACTGTATCTACGCTGTAAAATGTTTTCCTGGAAAGTGCAAGAAGACAGTAGGAACAGAAACCCCAACTACTCCAAGGACCCAAGACAAAGCCACCTCCCTCGTCAATCACATTTTATTCCCTGATCATTCCAGGTCTATCCCTGTTACCACACTCCATGAGTGTCTCTGCTTCTCCTCAAAGCCAGGTCTACTCCTTTCTCCTGACATGACAAGCAAATCGACAGAGTTCTTATTTTACAAGCCTGCAGTAAAAAAGAGAGCTGGGACCCTGATGGTTTCCACTAATTCTGGAAAGCATTAAAAAATGTTGGAATCCTCCTTGGGAAGGGGTGGGATGGCTCCCACCAGTGGCTCATTTCCCTGGTCTGCAGCTCAGGCTTTCAAGACAAGTGGAAACCAGCACATTCTCACTTGTGAGGGAACATCGCCAGGGACACAAAGAGCTACAGCAGCCTTCTCCTGTGTTCATCAGGGAGGCAAAAAAAGTTTTCCTTGTAAAAAACCCTTTCAGTTCCAAAGGGATTTTTCACTCCAGCTAAGACTGTAATTCCTGTTGCTTTTACAGAAGGGTCACCCCCTAAAATGACCAGACTAATTTAAAACTAGGCGATGCCAGATGGAGATTTGAGGACAACAGACCCAGGAAACGTAACTTTGCATCAGCCTCCTACCTGTACTCTGAACCAGGCAAATTTGTTGGCAGGAAGTTCCAAAGCCACTCTCAGGATATGGTGCTGCAGAAGAGGAGGGGCCTCCTCCCTCAGGCCCTTTTCAGTGACTATACCTGGGGTGTAAAAGCAAGAAACCAACTTCACTTTGGTCCATCTTCCTCAGATTTCAGAACACTCGTGTTTTAGGGTTTAAAGCACAACTGTGAGACATGCTGGCAATTCACAGATCTCCATAGCATGGGATCCCCAGACACTCTGCAACTAAGGCTGGCCAATCCAAGGTGGGAATCCAGCCCTCAGAGGGAGATTCCATCACCTCACCCCAGAAGAAATCATTGGTTGTGCATGGAAATATAAAATCTCTTTTATCAGTCTCAGCAACCCTGAAAAGCTGCGACCTACAGGCAGTACAAATGTTGGATAAACTGGAGAGCAAAACACAGAATTTAAGTCAACAGGAAATCTTAATGCTCATACCATGACAATATTTGCTCCAGACAACAGAACTTCACACTCGTGCCTCTCCCTGCATCACTGTTATCACCAGCTCATGCACAACCTGACTTACTCTGTCACAGGTCAGGGAGCTCTGGCGGTGCAATCAGAACCTGAGCTGCCCACACCTGACCTGACACCAGCTGTACAAAACACCGGTGCCTGAGCCTCTCGGAGCCTGTGTAGATCTTTGTACCCACATTTGAGAAACAATGATACATTTTAAAAAGTCACTACCAAGGCAACCAACAGTAAGTAAGACTGAACAATAAAACTCCACCAGCTATTTAAAGAACATATTGCTACAAGGTAGAAAAACATGGTGCCTCAGCCCATCAGTGAGTCCAGAGAGCAGACATATCACTAGTCAAGGAGCTGGGCAGGGCTCAGACTCAAACCAGTCAGTGTCTAAACCAGGGAGTTTTGAACTTCCTACACCAGGGAGCTACAACAATAAAACAAGGCTGTTTGTCTCACGATCCAGAGGACACGAGTCATGATTTCTGTCTCCCTACCCACGACCCCTCACGTTACAGACACTGGCAGACTGGGAGGTGCTGTGCTTCACCCTCGCAGCCAATAAGAGTTTGGAAATAACTTACTGACAGCAGACTGTTGACAGAGGGCTAGAAGAAACCTCATTAAGAGCTGAAGATAAGTCTTCCTCAGAAAGATTCGAATTCAAACCCACGAAGACCAAACACTTCCAAGAATATGACACACAGAGAGGAAGCCTGGAGTGCACCGCAGCGCTGACAGGTGGGTGTGGCAGCACAGCTATGGAATTTAACAGTGCCAGAGCACTGCAGAAACAGCAACAATAAATGCCAACATAATGGAGAAACTAAAACGGGCTACTTTTAGAAAACAGTTCTTTATCTCCACAGAAAAGCAAACATTCCATTCTGCTGTGGACTTTGTAAACAGCCAGAGAAAACACTGGAGAAAATACAAGTACCCATCACATACCTTTCAGCAGCTTGCTAAAATCTAAGTTGCTCTGTGCTACCAAGTGGGGCACAACCTTCTGATAAAGACATATGACCTGAAGCAGTGCAGCTTTCAGAAGCAGTGTCTCAGCATCATCTGAAACTAAACAAAATGTTTCCATAATTAGTTTCTTCTTCCTTCATAGCAAGAGCAGTGTCACACCTCCATTACCCAGCATGAGAATTAATTACTAACTGTACTTCCAGCAGACTTGCCTGGGAAATGACCTACTATCTTCCCAACAAGAAGAATGAGAAAAACACCCACGGAATCTCCAGTTTCCTTCCCCAGCATTCCTGTACGAATACTTTCAGAACTAAATCCACTTATTCAGTGCCGTTTCTAACTTGACTCACAAGTGCTCGCACATATAAAACACAACCTGAACATCTGAATACTCACTGTAAGAATCCCACCAGCCCCACTGCTGTTTAATGTAAGGCTGAACAACAGGAAAAGGTGAAGGAAAGGATATGGTCACACTGCTGATTTCTGGGGACACTACTTTTAGCTAATGTCAGGTAGGTTTGGCTGGGGAAGTGCACAAGACAGCACGCTGCAGTTTGTTGCAAAATTATTATTTCAGTTAAAAACTTCCTTCTTTCCTTTTCCCCTTTCCAAACAAGACTTCTCAGTGTAAACTCTTGGCAAGAGGCAGACAACAAATACCTGTATGAAAGAAACACCAATAGCACTTAAGGCAACTGTTTACTTCCTAGGAAAAGCCATCTCAGGTTTCAGTTGTAACATGAGGAGGCATAAAAGCTACTTGTTATGCAGTCTTTAATGACAGGAAGCAAAGTACATGGACCAAAACAATTAACACCAAATTTTTTCCTGTTAACTTGGTCTCCCTCAGGGAGTTAGAAAGAACTGGATGAATGCCATGGATAAACTTTGTTTGCCTGAGTCTCAGCTCCCATTAGATAATAATTCTCTAGTGGCCACAACGCAAATAAAGCTGTAAAGGGTGAACCGGGAGTAAGTGACAGCATTACCACCTCGGAATGCTGAGGAACTACAGCTACAGTCCTACAGAACTTAGCTGCCCCACTTGTTTCCAAGCCTTGGACTGTCAGTGCTGCCCAAAGGGAGGCACAAGACATCCACTGAAAAACCTCTTGCTCCAGGAAGTCTCTCTGTGGAACATGCCCTCTGAAGGGCAAAACTGGTTGCAGGTTTATCTCTAGCCTACAAGGAAAACTTCACAGGTCGTTGGCCAAGAGGTAGACAATCCTGAAACTTCTCGTTCCCTGCAATGGGACTGTGGAAGCAAGCCAGGAGGACACTGGGTCTGAGAGAGGAAAACTGAAGCCTTCACTCCATCCATCTCCCCCTCTTCCAACACTCACAATTCCACTCTTGTGTTACATCAATACAAGCATTTGTGTAGCCACAGTAACTAACTGCTAAAAAAAAAAAAAAAAAAAAGACCTCCTGGTAAAATAACTTGGACAAACAAAAATCTCTCCAAAAATTATTTTTCAGGCATATCAGCCTCCCTGCAAGTTTTATTTTGTGGCTGCGAAACAACTACCAGCATGGAAAGGTCAAGGGCAGGAGGGCTGAGTTGAACAAGAGGAACAGCAGAGCCCTGCACCTGAGAAGGAGCAGACCCCTTCAACAGTGCATTCTGGGGGCCACTCGAGTGGAGAGCAGGTTGCCAGGGAAGGATCAGAAGGCCCTGGTGTCCTGGTGTAAGGGAGCATCTCCTTCCACTCCTCCCAGCACTGGCAAGGCCAAACCAGGAGTGCTGTGCTCAGGTCTGGACTCCCCAGAACATGGAGACACTGGAGAGAGTCCAGCAAAGGCTCACAAAAATGGTGAAGGGACTGGAAGACCTCTCCCGTGAGAAATGGCTGGGACTGTTCAGACTGAAGAGAAGGCTCAGGGGCATCTTAATGAGTATGAACACCTGAAGTGAGACTGCAAAGACGAGGGGCAAGGCTCCTCCCAGAGGCAGCCAGTGGCAGGAGCAGAGACACTGGGCACAAAGTGAAATACAGGAACACTCTGAGCGTCAGAAAACACTTTTTCACTGTGAGGGTGCTCGAGCTCCCACAGAGGCTGCCTAAAGAGGTCCTGGAGTCTCCATCCTGGGAGATGTTCGAAAGCTCTGTGAACATGGACCTGGGTAACCAGGTTTAGGCAGAGATATCAGGCAAGATGATTCACAGAGATGCCTTCCAACCTCAACCCTTCTGTGATCCTGGGACAGCAAAGTCAAACTGCTTAACCCTCCAGCAGCAGGGGCAGCCTATATGTTAAACTGTGTTTCAGGCAATTCTAATGGCCTGAAGAACTGAACAAACGCTGAGTGAGACCTACACAAGTGAGACCTGGATGCTGCTGAAGTGAAGGGTGGGATGAGGGTTTCACAACACCCATTCCCACAGAGTTAAGAAGCTGTAACTCCATCTGCTTTGCCTACCATGCTGCTCAGCAGCTTCTGTCTCGGTCATTGCCTTCACAGTGGAGACATCACCTTCCATTTCCTCTGCTGGGCTGTCGTTGTGTTCTCTCTCTTGCTTCAGAAGGGACGGCCAGACAGCCATGACACTGCTCATGTCTGGTAAAACCTAAAAGCAAAAAGGGTAAATTGCAACAGCTCTCCTTTGTAAGACAAAGCTCCTGTGACAAATACATCCCCAAACACCCAACAGGAAGATTTGCTGCTCTTCACAAAGGTTGGAATTGACCTTGTGTGCTATCAGGGAATGAGCTGAAATCAAGCACTGCACTTCCACTTCTGCAGGATGTAAGTACTGGAAAGAACATTTTACTGAAAAGGTTTCCTGTGAAAAATTCGCTTGGTTCTTCTTCCTCATGGTATATTTTCAACTCAAGTGCTCTCTTGTTTAGTAATTTCTGAGTAACCTCTGCTGGCTACATTGACTTGAGCCAGGAAGAGAACTTGCTTCCTGCCCTTGGGAAGTAATTTGCAGCACAACAGCCATTAATGTTACAAATCTGTCACCACAGAATTTTATTTGCATTCCCATCAGACAGACATGTCAGGAAACGTAAGCTCCTACCTCACCATTTCATCCACAGCCTCCCCCAGGATACCATCTCCTGGCTCCTGGGCTGCAACCACTTGAGGAGAAAGTACAGAGAGCAGTTTTCTGCTGCCTGCAAAATGCCTCCTTGGCAGCCCCCAGTTGTCTCTTGCTTTCTACCTTGCTGACAGCTTCTCTGTGCACAAACTCCTGCACTGTTGGCAGCGTGTGGATTTGTGACCTTTGCCAGGTTTCTTCAGACAAACAGTGCTCAGTGTTCCTCAGGGCTCTTCTCAGCACCATGGATACCAGTGACAGGATGCTGTGCTTCACCACTGTGCTGGGCAACTGAAGAAGGAAGTGAATTAGTGACATTTCAGTGATTCCTGTTATGGCTTTGCATAGAATCTGTACTTTGAATGTGTTAAAATTGGTTAACGAATTAATTATTTTCTAGATCTTGGCTAGCAGTAAAGAATCCATAGGTTTTCAGATTCCCAGCCTAAACCACTAGCAGAGAGTGGCAGAACTGGTGCTTCTGAAAGGCACCTGGAATCAATATCAGTGGTTTTAACTCGTTTTCCAGTGCTTCCCCAAGCCAGGTTTATGCTGGGGCAGACAATACAAAACACAGGTAATTAAAAAACTTAAGAAGTTTTCTTGAATGATCACACACTAAAATCAAACAGTACTAACTGGGACAGAAAAGTCACTGAAATACTATAGACTGCTCTTACATTCAACCCCTGGGTGAACATTATTTTATTGCACACTGCAGGGACTGTTGTTACCATCACCATCGAAAGCAATCTGGGAAGAGGAATAAATTCTGAAGTCTTAAAACACTTGGAGATCTCTGGTGGAGCCTCATAGATCTGGAAGGTAAGAAACAAAAGAAATAAAAATTAAGCCCCACTGATACAGTCCCAGAGATGACAGCTTCTTCTGGAGAGCATTATACAGAAGGATTTTGACTTGTCGGAAGTAATGGCAACATTAAATGTCAATTTTTATGCAAAAATGCTACAGAGCATCCTCCAGAGTCTACTCAACGAAATGACCCCGGTATGCAACCAACATCCCTGCTAAGGCCACCCCTTTTCAAGAGATTCCAGATCCTACTTGCTCATTTTAAGCTAAACAAAGAGGAAGTGCAACACTCACAAATGACAAAACGTTCTTCTAGCTGAGCTTTGATGCTGCTGCATCTCAAAAAATACATCACTGACGTGATGTTTTCCACTGTTTCTTACACCAAAATTCCCTCCTTCTCAGTTCAGTTTAAATGTTTACAGAGCCTCCTGCTCTGAGCATGGTGTTTCACCATCATTCATACTCTTACCTTCCTGAGTAACTTCATGTTGTCCGTCCAAGCAGACATCACTCTAGGAACAAAGGAATAGTGGGTGTCCTTGAAGTATCTATTCAATAAATCTGGACATACTTTGAGAATATTCACCATGAGATCAGCGACCATTTCATCTTCTGTTAGAGTTTTTAAACCAAGCAGGAAGTGCAGAAGTACCACATTCCCTCCCCTGTTGAAGACAAAAAAATAAAAAAAAGATTGAGTAAGAAATCCTTATTTTGATACTTCATATGGGATGTGAACTCTGCAGCTCCTCTAACTGTTAATTGAAGGCAAGATCTCTCACTCTCCTGGCATAATTTCTGAGTTTATACTCAGAGAAATAAGAAATGAATTTACCTCCACGTTTTCTGCATGACAACAGTCAATTATCACTGCACATTTCAGGGCAAACGTGATAACTAGTGAGGTCTCCTTTGCTTCTAGCAAAAAATCCATGCAACGTTCCCAGTTGCCCAGTGACTTACCTGCCAGAAGTTCCAAGACTTGGATCATAGAACGTTATGCCATGTTTCAGAGAGCAGCAGAGGTCCATCACGAAAACTATGCACAAGTTCTCGTACCATTGCTTTTCCCACCTCCTCAGAACCTTGAGCCACCTACAAAAACCAAAAAGGAGTAAAAAAAGGCATATGAGATTTGGCATCACAGATATCAACTTCACTCTACATTTTTATACGGCTGCTCTTAGAGAAGCACTGAAAGAAACTTTGACTTTTGTTCAGATTAAGAAGAGAAGCTTCAGGACTTGAAGGTCCCTTCCAAGCCAAACCATTCTGTGATTCTACGATTCCATTAACCTTCTAAATCCAGAACAACTCAAGATGCCTCTGGATGAGAAGACTCTTGACAAGTGTGGCTGGGAAACCATGAATCACATGACTTACATGGACTGCCAGGAATAGTAACAACTTAATATTATTCAGAACTGAAAGGCATGCTTATGAATGAATGCACAGCTCCAAGCAGACAACTACTGGAAACAGATCCCCTCCAAAGGGTGTTTACAGTAGATCAGGATGGGAGTGGCAGGGTCATAAGCATCTGGTAGAGAAATACAAGAGGGCAGACACAAAAGTAAAAAATCTGTAGCCAAAACCCAGTGAGAAGGAGCGGAAGTTCGGGGGTTCTTTTTAAACAAGCTCAGTTGATTCCTCTTTTTGAGCTCATTAAGCTCAGAACATTTGGGAGCTGTTTCAGAAGCTGTGGGCTGTAAGAGGAGGGAAAGAAAAGGCAACACAAGGACTAAGAGTAACAAAGAAATAAATGACCAGACCTTTAAATCCTCAGGGCTGACATCAGTAATCCCATTCCAAGGGTACAGTGAAGCGATGTGAAGCAACACCTCTGCAGTGAAAAAACGCACCTTCTGCGTTTTGCTGACATTTTTGTTATGAACCACCTAAAAATGTGAAAAAAGCAAACTCTTCTAGTTATTGCAAGTTATCACAAAATCACGGCAAAACAGCACCACACTTCACTCTTCTATCACACACAGAGCTGGCTCTCCTCAGCAGGGCAGCAGGAAGGCTCTGCCTGTCCCGTCAACACTTCTCTCACAGGCTCCTGCTCCACCTTGGCCCAACACCAGCCTCTGCAAACCCTGCACGTGCTGGACAGGACAGATGGTCACCTTCAACTGAAGAGCACAGACCATGTTTAGAGCATCACAGCCACAGGCTAGAACCAAGGGAGCCTGGGCCTAGACGTGCTAAAGCCTACTACAAATAAAGTCTGAATGGAAGGGAATACACAGCCAAAGAAGCTTCTCAAAAGTTCTTCTGCTGTGTTTTACTGCTGGCATTGCTTTAATTCTCATTTTTCTTGCTAAGCTGAAAGAGTCATACAGTGTGCTGGGGTCCACCAATAATGTAACAGCTCATGATACATGATTCCAACACAGGAAAAGCTTCATTTGAAAAACAAAGGTTCAAAGAGGTTTATTTTACATTTAAATGGTAGCTTTTTTATTCTCCTTCTCTTTCATGTTATTGCTACAGCAAAATGAAAGAACATTTTTAGCTTTAATTGGTCAGTTGTGAAAATCCCAAGTCTGAGGCAGGCTCTTATGGCTACACTCTAAATTTGAAACCATTTTTTCTTCCTTCTCTCAACTGTTCATCCAACAGCTTATGCAACATTGCTACACAGTAGTTCAGGAGAGTCATTTAAAAAAACATAGATATTGGAGCTAAAAACATTTTTAAAGAAATAAAATACATCGCAGGTGCAGCTGCTCTACAAGCAACAAGTGCATCCCAGGGAATAGGCAGGGCCATGCTCAGAAGGTGACAGAGCACAGGAAAGGCAGCCACCACTAAACCAACTCTCACACCTTCCAGCAACTCCTGCTTCCCTGTTTTCAATTCTGAGACAGTGATAGAGCCAAGCTACCAACCTCCAACACACACTATCAGTCACACAGACACTCAGCAGCACACTGCCAGCAGCCCCAAGAACAGAACACCGTGAGAAATCACTGCAGAACTGTTTCCAGCAGTGAGGAAAATAGAAAGCATAAGACAACACAGTGTCAGGGGTGTATCATATCTTAGTTCTCAGTGTGGAAAGTAGAAGACTGACAGTACAAACTCTGTCTTCCTTTACTTCAGAGCGAAGAATACCTGGAATGAAATCTAAGAGGACATTTCAAATGTTAAGTCAAAATCTGAAAGCTCTTTTCATACTAAAATGCTTCAGGGAATTCATACCCATTTCTCTTCCATGTCACATTACTTATCTTGCTCTTATATCCCAGGATGAGCCAAAAGGCAGCAATCAGAGCTCCGAAGGATGATGTGTCTGTGGTTACAGTGATGAGCAAGTGATGCTGCTAAACCTGCTCTCACCTTGACTGGCTAATTCACCAACTTGCTGATTAACACTGCTACAGCATCTGTCAACTTTAAACACATTTTGGGCCCTGAAATGCCATACACAAATTCATATTCTTCCCATTGAAGCACCTGTAATTGTTGCACTGAGTGATTCTCAAACGTTCGGAGATTCCATCTCCAACCACGTGCATCATTTTTTGGCTCACATGTGCATCCCAAAGTCAGACAACTTCAGTTTACAGAGAGCTCAGGGCTCTTACAGGGGAATGAAAGCCAGCTGTGCTGACTGGGCCCAGGTGTGCAATTCCCAGCCTGAAAGAACTGAACAACTGCCAGCACCTAAAGGAAACCAGCAGCCCTGGGGTAGCAGGAGCAAGAGAAGTAAATAATTACAGCCATTTCTCAGTCCCCTGCCATAAGAGAAATGACCAGCTGCCAGCTAATGGCTTAAGGGCCTTTCTTTAAGCAGTATTTCCAGATCCCTTCCAAATTCTCTCATAACTTTACCAAGGGTCACAATTCACAGGGCAGAAAGGCAACTGAAGTACACACTTTTCAAAAGAATATTAATGCAACACATCCACTGTTACTGTCTTATGAGCAAGGCTGGAGGCCATGGATTTTTTTTGTTTATTGACTCTGTGACTCAAAGTTTTATATTAGATTTACTTTTTTTTAAATCTGTGTCACCAAAGGCTTTCTATTTTTGCAATGTTTTAGTGGTTAGCATACTGTTCTTAAGCAGAAGAGGCTTACTCTGCCAAAGAAGTTTAAAGCTTTTCAGGTAATAAGATTAAAACATATACATTTTGCTTCTCATCAGTCCACTCTACCCGGTCCACTTTTTTAATTAGGTCATATTGATTATCACCTATAAATGAGTGTGCCTTAAAAAACAAAAACCCAACATGCAATTAGGAAGTACCTTTCAATTCCAGCACCTGTGCCAAGATTGCATTGTCACCAGCAATGAGAAAGGAGAGAGCAAACTGAATATAGGCCCTGCAGACATCTGTTCTCCCCTGGAAACATAAAAATGTAAATATAAAATAAAACAATGTTGTTAGCACACAAATTGTACCCAGCTGCAGGATCAATACTGCCACTGCTGGTTATCCGTAGAAGTGCCACAAATGGGTAAATGCAACAACTCCTACAAACACATTGCATGCAGCCACAGACAAACATTTACATGCAATGCATCCACAGTGTATTCAGCTAAAAAACTTCTTGCACTAAGCAGATCACTTTTACATAAAATGGAAAATGCGACAGTTCACGTGCTTTTCAATTCTCAAGATATGAGACTAGGCCACAGATTTAAAGAAAAAGGAAACATTAACAGCACTTTCATGCCAAACCCTGCACCCCTGAACTTCCTGGCTTGTGCACTGCTTGGTCAGTTCACAAAAGTGCCAGTAAAAAGGGGGAAATATAAACCCACCAACTCAGGCACAGCGGAAGCAGTGAAAGCTTGACCTGTAACAGCACCATAGGATATGAACGTTGAATCACAGAATGGTTTGAGTTGGAAAGGATCTTAAGGATCACCTCATTCTACCCCCTGCCATAGACAGAGACAGCTTCCACTATCCCAGGTTGCTCCAAGCCCTGTCCAACCTGGCCCTGGACACCTCCAGGGATGGGGCCGTGACAGCTTCTCTGGGCAACCTATGCTGGACAGCGTCTCATCACCCTCACGGCCAGGAATCTCCTGCCAATATCTAATGTAAATATGCCCTCTTTCAAATAAAGTTACCCCTCATCCCATCACTGCATTCCCTGACAGAGTCCCGCCATGATTTACCATTTTTTTTTTTAAACCTGCTCTGCAAAATTAACCTGCATGTGAAGAAGATTCTGAGTAGGCAAAAGAAAAGGCAGCAGGGACTCGTGGAAGTGCTGAAAGAAGAAATAAAGAAAAACAAACAAGATTTTGCTGTAAGCTTTGGGCCTGGTATTTTTGAGTTAAAAACTCACCTCTGATAGCCAGTTGTGACATCATTTCATTGAAAGCTGTACAAGAGTAAGACCTTTTGGATGCTTGTTTCCTTGGACCTTACTCGAGTATTTAGGCAGTTTGTGGTCCAAAGACTACACCCAAGCACTTAAAATCAAGGGTGGAGGTACTTCCACTTTCTGTGGAATCTGACAATTCCAGAACTATAAAAGGTGCTTCCAGGGAAAAAGGGATGTGTTTGGTTTTTTGCCTTCCACTTGATTGCTTAATAAAGAAAAAGTCTGAATTTTCGCCTCAGATGGCCCAAACCTAACACAAACTTATACATCCACTCTGCAAGTAATCCTTAAAATCCAGAAACAATATGTCAACATTGCAAACAATACTGGATTTATTATACACTTGCATTTGGAATGACACATAAATACTCTTGTTCTGGTTTGGGTCAATCCTGACTAGTTTTAGCAAACAGGGAGGGAACAAGAGACTTTTCTTCTGGAAAGAGAGGAGTGACTTTTTCTCCTCACTCACATATTCTTCTTAAGGACTTCCACCTAGAGGTTATTTAGAACTCTTGCTTATGTTTTCAAATGCACTTACTCTGTGTTAGTACCAGGCAATATCCCCTCTCCAACTCCCACTGATTTCAGTGGGAGCAAACTGCAAAGAGACTGACTAGTTTTCAGGAGTTCACTATCACTTTCACTGTGTTTTAGACACTAGAAGGGCAATTCACAGACACTGTACATTTACATTTCTCCACAGCCTGTTGGAAACACGTAAGGCATTTTCATGTGTCCAGTAAGGCACAATCAAGGATTCAGCCTGACACAGCACAGGAAGGGAGAGTTAAGTTCTTGCAGATGAAAATACAGCCAACGCTGGCAACAGCTTTGTTCTGAACAGTTAACCAAAAACCTGATGGAGCCATGGCATAGCATTCCATTGCATGCAGCACCTTAATTTACCTTTTTACATCTTCTTTTCAACAATCCAGGCAGGTATTTGTTATTGAAATCAAAATGACTGAACACATCCCTTGCTGAATCCGGGCCTTGAGCCACCATTGCTGACAACAGTGTGAGGCACCCTTGGCTCATCCTGAAAAAACAAAGCAGAGGTAAAACCTGCAGGTTACTTCCAGGATGATGGTTATACAAACCACCAAACCAACAGATTAAAACTTAAAGAGAAAACAGAAGGGAAGTTAAACAATCAAAGTAATTATTTTAGGCAGTAGTAACAGCAGCTGAGAAAGAGGGATGAGGGAAGAAGGGAGAAGGAAATGCCTTTTTATATTCTTCCCCAAAATTAAGCTGTAATGTGAGGCTGGATATTCCCTTTATAAAGTGGTTTAAAAGGGAGAAAGTGCCAAAATTAACACTCTAAGATGACCTGTTCATGGCAGTGGGGTTGGACTAGACAACCCTTAATTATTCTATGATTCTATGAACTCCTAAACTCATAGAGGTTTGCCATTAATTTCAAGGGGACTGTGTCAGGGCACTGCAGACCTCCATCACCTGAACAGCCACTCCCATGAATAGATTTGTAATCTCTCTATCATGTTTCTGTCATGGACAATCTGTAAAAAGCCATGTGATTCAAACAGAGATCCCATCTAGACATACAATAAAGAAAACTCCTCTGCACACCAAAGAGGTTGCAGAGAAAATGCAGAGCGTTTCCCATCAGAAATCTGCAGCCTCCTCTCTGCAGGTTCTAGAAGGATTTCTCCAGAACCTGCAATCTTCAAACATTCAATCAGAAGTGCACATCTTGCGCAGCCTCAACATTTGTTTCCAGTATGCATACTTGAGATCCTTTGTCCAGTTAAAATGCCTGCTGCAATAAGATCAGCTGTGTTGTTCAGGAAGCACAGCTGTGTCTGTGAACTGGGAAAGCAGAGAAAGATTTTCCAATTCTGCTCAAAGACTGAAAGACAAGTTGTTTGCCTTGGACAAGCCAATTTCCTCTTGGACAAGCCTGTTTTTTCCTCTGCTTTCCTCTTCCTCCCAGGTTTGTACTGAAATGTCTCCGGCATTTGCAACTTCTTTCTCCTATCCACATGAGCATGAGAAATTGTTTGGTCTGGACTAGATAACACAGTTATTGAACAACCTAAAATGACCTCAGGTGTAAGAGACTGAAAAATTACAGAAGAAAAGCCAGTCTGAAAGAGCAAAATCTATTATAAACATGGAAAGCTGACTCCAAAACATAGAGAGAAATAAAGCACTCAAGAGCAGCTCTTTTTGCTATCACAGGAAGACTGCACACCACATCCCTGTTCTACACAGTACATTTCACCCCACAAATCAAGTAGCATTAAAATAAGAGGACTCAAAGTACCACCTATGTCAGCTCTCACTAGGACAGGCCCAACTGATGAAAACTACAGCTTCAGGAAAGTATCCTACAGCAGTGCATTGTTTGATGTATCAGAGCTTCCACTTTGCAAAGACTTCCACGGGCAATTATTTTACCACAAGTGGAAAAGGATTATTAAATAAAGGTGGATTATTAGCAATAAGTCAAGATGAATTTTGCAACATCTAGTACAGTCCCTCCAGGTCAACTGACAGATTCTCCACCAGAGCACCAAGAAGTCTTACCTGTGATTTTCAGAATACAAAGCAGCATAGACAACATGGCCCTGATGTCTGGCACTGGTGGCAGGAAAAGGTTTAACTGAATTAGGTGGAAGCCTCAAAAACACCTCACCTTCTCCTTGGAAGAGCTGGTGGAGCAAGCCCGTGCTGGTCTGGCACACAAGGACTCGTGTGAAGCTCACCAGTGAGCTGGCTCACATCTGCTGTGTGTGGAACCACCCCCGGGCAGCATTTCCTCTGCCCAACAGCCAGCCATTTCGGGACAAATAACGAGCCCGGGCTTGTGGCAGGGACAGAGGGGGTGGCACCTTTATTTCAGACAGGAGATGACAGAAATCAGTGCGCTGCCCCTGCTCCATGTCCCCACCAACAGCAGGACATGAAGGCACAGCCACTCCTGACTTCCAGAGCACCCAGGCAGCCCTGCCTTTGCAGGCACCTCAGCACCAAGGCCAGGTAAGAGAGAGAAATCCAACCCCGGCTTCTCCTTTCCAAAGGGACCAGAGGCACCACGCTGGCTGAACACAACACCAAGATGCTCCTTCTGAGGCAAAACTAAAGCTCTTAAAAAGGCAAACAAAACAGGGCAATCCTCCCTTGGAACTGAGGAATATTGATGCAGCTCTGGAGAAAGTGGCCATTTTAATTTTGGCAATTTTAAGCCAAACCACCCTGGGATAAGCAGCTGTGAGTGCAGGAGAAGCAGATGAGGCAGCAGCAATGCCAAGTGTGTTCTCAGCTCCTCACAAACCTCTTGTAACCTTCCTCAACTGTTCTCAGATGCTTTGTGTGGGAAACAGATTTGCAGAGAATTCTCAAAACTGCCCTGAAAAGCTGCCATAAGGGCTTAAGCAAAGTTTGTTACTCGCTTCTGCTGTGGCAGTGAAACCGTCAGATCGGGGTAGATGTTACTGAGTAACCAAAGCAAAGCCACATCCACTGCAATCAGTGACATGCCACCAGTCACTGGCGTCTGATTGTCAATACCGGTGACGTGGTAAGCCAAGAAACGCCTGTAAGGGATTGTAATGAGGAAACAGCTTGGCCTCTGACTGTGATGGCGTGAACTGTGACATCTGGATTGCCTCAGCCTTCACGTGAGACTGAAAATGGAATAAAACTCTGTAAAACACCTCTCAGTTGCCCCATCTCTAGATCAAAAAACGGCATAATCCAACAGCTTTGCTTATGGAAAAAACCTAACAACAGCCTATTTCTACCTTCAAAGACATCTCTCATCAAATAACCTTTCTCCCACGTTCCACCTGTGGTTTCCCTTCCAGACGCATTTTTAAACCTTAGCTCATCATCTCACAAGCACTCGTGGATATTCTTCCACCACAATTTGCTGCTTCTCTGCCAGGCTGACAAGGATTTATCCTTCAGCTCTTGCCCCACACTTCCCAGTAACCTTGAGAAAAAAAAAACAAAACACAAGTACAACTCTTACTCAGATTCACTGCCACAGGTTTGGTTCACTTTGTCCCAAACGTGGGACGAGGCCCTTCCAAAACCAAAAATGTCTTCTACGTGTCTCTGGGATTGCAGCCAACAGCAACTCCTGAACCACCAGCTGAAATTCCTTTGCACATCGAAGTGTTTTAAAAAAACATTATGAGGGTGTCCTGTTAAACCAGCAAAGTGCAGGAGAAACAGAGTTTGGACCATCTCCGTGACGGCACTAAAAACACACACAGATAGATCACAGACATGCATCAGAACAGAAGAAAAAAAGAAATAAATGGGAAAAAAAGACCCCCAAAACCTTCTGGAATTACTACAAGCTCTAGAGAAAGACCTTTCTAGGCTATAAAAGTGAAATCGTGCTGCCCTTCCATGCAGCCAGAAACATCTCCTGCACGCACTGAGAGCCCCTCCCGGGCTGGAATCGGCTCTGCCTTACCGAGAGGTGACGCCGGCTGGAGAACGAGGGAATTGCAGCTCCTTTCCAAGGAGCTCTGAGGGTTCAGGCCAGAGGAACTGCGGGAGTCTCGGGCTGCAGCTGCTAATGGCTCCTGCACCTTCTTTCTAAAGTTATGCTAAACACCTTCAATTACCCAAAGAGTGCTTCCCTTTTCAGGGCTAAACCGGCACATCACAGCTCCACCCTCCCACAATTCAGGCACAAGTTTCACCTTTTGTGTTGCATTTCTCCCTCAATATCCCAAGGGGAACAGCTCCCAGGACGTTTGCCAGGCAGCAGAAACTGAGACCCCTTGGAAGCTCATGCAAAACCTCCCCCCTCATATCTGCTGTGGAACCACGCTTCAGGCAGCATTTCCCCTGCCAGCCAGCCAGCCCTAACAGAATAAACAATGACCCCGTAAAGAGAGGAATAACACTTCTATTGCAAGCAGAAAATACATTAAAAAAACATAACATCCATATCTTTCTTGCTTTTAAGAACTCTTGCACCAAATACTCTCTCACATGTTCCACCTGGGGTTTTCCTGGAAAATAACATGATTTCCTTTGCAGATTCATTTTGAGGCCATCAAGATTATCATCTCACAGGTACTCACAGAAATTCTTCCAACACAGTTTGCTGCTCCTCTCCCTGCTGGGGCCTGCAAGAAGTTTTCCATCAGTTCTTGTCCCATGCTTCCCAGTGACCTCGAGAAAAGACAAAAAGTACAACTCTTAGAATGGTTTTACACAGGTTTTGTGTTCACTGTTGGGTTAAGGTTTCTACAAGTATAAGGAGACAGTCCTCTGCCTATTGGAGCCCATTTATCCATTCCCTGTTCTGTTTATACCAATCTTAAGCCTCTCTTGGAGACTCAGCACTCCTGCAAATCTACAATACTTATTTCAAAAGGAACTTATAGGACTGTGTGTTTTCTGTTATGCATCCGCAGTACTCTAAGGGCTTATTTTGTATCTTCACAAGCAGGGCCAGAGCTCTCACGTACCCAAGAACATCACATTTTCAGCACACCAATGGAAACTTCAACAAATATAATGCATTATTCTCCAGACAACACCTGAACAAATTAGCTCCTACGCATTGCGAGACCCGCCCAGGGAGACCCAGCCACTACCAGGCCCAGAGACCAACAGCTCGCGGGTCCTACCGCAGCTTCCCCGCGCTTACCTTGCACCTGAAGCTCCAGCGCCCGTCCCGCTGCTGGCCTGGAACACAAACACGCTAAAAATCGCCATTTCCACCCAAACGCGGAGGGAGCGCGGCCGCGCAGCCCCTCAGCCCCTCAGGCGGCCCGGAAAGAGCGCACGCCGCCCGCCGCGAGGCTCAAATTCGCCGCCCTGCCTCGCCATTGGCCGACACCGCGCGCCGCTGGCAGCGCTGATTGGACAGCGCCGCCAGGCCCCGCCCCCCAGCGCAGCGCGCGGCGGCCGCGGCCGTGAGGGGCGGGCCCGCAGGGGGGGCGGGGCCGGGCCGGGGCCGCCCGCGGGGAGCGGCTTCGGGATCTGCCCGGGAGCGCAGCCCCGGCACCGGCACCGGCACCGGGACCGGCACCGGCACCGGCACCGGCACCGGCACCGGCACCGTCACCGGCACCGGCCCGCACCGCCGGCACCGCCCGCCGCCGCCCTCACCGCTCAGCCCCCGCCCGCTCCTATGACAGACCGGGCACACACCGCCTCCCGCCGCTGCCACTCAGCCATCCCCCTCGGGCCCCGCCTCAGGCCCCGCCTCGGGCCCCGCCCCAGGCCCCGCCCCAGGATTCTATGCTTCTATTAGGTTACTCTTACCACTTTAAAAAATGGGTTTTTTTTGGTTTTGTTGGGTTTTTTAAATCAGTTTGTGCCTAAACTCGCAGCTTGAGACAGGACTGCACCTGCCTTATGGCAACAGCAGAAGGAGGCAGCACCCGTGCTCTCAGCCTACAGGCGATACTGCTCACAAACCACATTAACAAAGTAACCCTTAAAAAGCAGGTTTGGGCTCCTTAGAGCAAGCCAAGCCCCCCACACCCCAAAAAAGGTCTCTAGTTCCCGTATTTATTACTTATTTTCAGTAAGAGACTAGAAAAGCACACTGAGACACTAATTTTGAAGACTTTAGAAAAAACTAAGGTTATAGATGACAATATATTGCTGATTTAGCCGGGAAAGAATGAACTTTGCTGAAATCAGTTAAAATTCAGAGGATGGTTAAGAGAGACCGGATTTTAGATAAGCTATCCCGGATCTAATAACTCATTGCCTGTCAACCTTATGTTTGTGTAAGCTGGGCTTGTAACGAAAAACAGGGAAATTGATCAATAGACCCCAGAAAAACAAAACGATTGCAAACCCTCTATCTCCAGAAACAGTTCTGTGAACAGGAAAATACAGTTTTTACCAAGGAGTCATCTGTCACATATGTGTCGGAAGGTTGAAAGTTTAGAACGAGGAAGACTAGTTTTACTTCCTCCTTTTGGTGACCACCCCCCACATAAGACCCCCGACTCATTTCAGAGAACAAACTACGCATGCTTAATAGCCTTTTTGTCAATTAGCATACGAAGCGGAGAAGAGGAGGTGACAAGGATATGAATATGCATTTGTATTTTGTGTATTCAACATTTTTGTGGATAAAAGGCTTTGTAATTCCCTGTGATCTTTGCAGTGCGCATTAGGGAACTATCTCACGCTCTGCCCGGCCCGTCAATAAACATACGCTTTCTAACTTAACTGTTAGAGAGTCTTTTGTCCGTCACAGTTGGGTATCGATATTAGATCGATATTCATATTTTAATAAATCATCTGGCGAGCCAGGCAGGAGACTGCTCTCTGGCTGAGGGGCCATCGGGGTCTGGGACCCCTCTGGGCGCCTACCCAGAATTTTCTGGGAAGAGGGCTCCTGCGTCCCCGCTGACACCCCAGGGAGAGACCAGCCAAAGCTACGGACAAAAAGGTATGTTTAATAAATATTTGGAACAGGTACCTTTGAATAGAGGCAGCTTATAAGTCATAAGAGACGTCTTATGCAAAGCAGAGCCCTGATTGCGTTTGGTGATCTCTGCGGAGTCTGGTATTGATGGTTATTTGTGTTTTAGGTAAGAGCTGGGGACGGCACCAGCTTTAAGTGTCCCAAGGAGGGGCAGAAGCGGCAGCAGAGCCGCAGGTTTGGTTATTGTCGTTGTTCTGGAGCAATTGGGCTCCAGTTTGGTTGTGGTTTAAAAGCGGCTCGGGGATTGTGGTTTGTGAATTCTGGGTCACGAGCGGTCCCAGACCGGCTCGCAGGAAACAGTGATTGAGATCCCGGCCCGTCGGCTGCAGTCGTATGTTCAAGCAGTAAAATTATTGGTGTGCCGTATGTGTTGCGGTCCGTGTGGATTTGCATTGTAGGCGCCTTGATTTGTGTGCTTTTGGAGCGTGTCATTAGTGTGTGGCGAGTGTTTTGGGGTTGTGTCTGTTTAAAGCTGTGAAGAAAATTTAAACCCCCCGCCCGATCAGCGGAGGGATATCTGTGTTTGTGTTTGTGGAAGCAGCAGGATTTGGAGCGCTGGTACCGTGTTCGGAGTGTGTGCCAGGAGGAGTGCTGTGTGTGGGTTTTGTTCCTGTGGCTGGCAGCGGAATGTTAACCAGTGTATCGTTAAATAAAAGCAGTTGTGGGTAAATAAGCCGTTTATTTTGTGTGTAAAAGAAGGAGCGGTGTAAGAGGTCTGAAATTACTCCCGGTATCGCCTCGGTAACCGGCGGAAGGATCCAGGTTTTGTAGTTCCGGCTGTGGTTTGTTTTTTTTTTCCAGCCTCGCTCCGACCCTCCCCAAAGGGTTTGATTGAGGGGGGGCTTGTCTCGACTGTGAAGGAACATACTTAATTGTGTGTGAGGTTTTGAGATTGCCAGTGTGTGGGGTAGTATTTTAATTAGGAACTGGTGATCTCTGGTCGCAGGGCAGTGCGGACCGGTGTGCGGAGTGGCCCCGCTTCCTCTTGCGGAGCGATCTGTGCTGTATCCCTGTTTGAGTTCTTTGACGTATGGCAACATTTTATTAAAACATTAAATTGAGTGTTTGGGATTGTTAATATCTGGCCGAGACCTGGTTGGCATTTTGAGAAATCCCTGTCTGTACTCTGGTTACAGCTAGACAGGAATTGTGTTGGGTCTTAACTGTATACTTGCTGCGGTGTGTGAAATTGCTAGCAGTTTCTGAGCACATTTTAGCTGCAATAGCCAGTGCCGGGTATAACGGGGCTTTTGCTTGATAGCAATTTGTAATCAGCAATTTAAACAACGAAGAGGGGACAAGTGTGTGTGTTGTCAATTTGTTTGATTGTGTTGTGTTTGTTTCCTTTGAGAAGAAAAAAAAAAAAAAAAAGTTTTCCCCTCCCGTGGTGTGTGTGTGTGTAAACCCTGGGTTTTTTAATAAAAGTATATGCCCAGGAGAAGGAGGCATAGGGAAGCCAGTGGAAATTTTAGGGTAGAACAAGAGTAGCCAGTATATTGTTGTACCAGAGGAATTTTAAGGATGGGAGCAGGTGAAAGTCAGGAGATTCCTAAAAGCAGTCCTCTGGGATGTATTTTAACACATTGGAAAGAATTGGTGGGCCATAGTGGTAAACCAAGAGAAAGCTTGTTAAGTTTTGTACACAGTGGTGGCCTCTATATAAGCTTGATGAGGGTGTAAGGTGGCCAGTAAGTGGCACACTGGACTATCAGACATTGCTACAGCTAATGCTCTTCCTACGCCGTGAACAGAAGTGGCAGGGAGTAGCTTATGCTGATATGTTTTTTACTCTTAGGGATCACCCTGAGTGGCAAAGGGATTGTGGAATGAGGCCACCGTCTGATCCTTTAGTATTGGCCCTTGAAAAAGACAATAAAGTTACTAAAAGGAAGTCCAAATGGTGTTGTAGTACCCGCTCGATAAATCAGAGGTGCACACATCCCAGTAAGGTGCACCAAGCAGAGGCTCTGGAACAAGAGACAAAAGACATAAGGTTCCCTTTTCCTCGATTCATTTTGAGACTTGGGAAAAGAGTGCTAAGGGCTATCAAAGTGACCCAATAGGGGTTGCTAAGAAGATGAAGTTTATGATTAAAGAAGATGTTAAAGGGAAGATGTTAAAAAGGTATTTCCCCTTCAAGACCCAGGTTGGGATCCTAATAATAATGAGGGGTCGGGACGGTTAAAGAGATATCAGGAATTGATAGTAAAAGGGCTGGAAAGTCCCCAAAACCATAAACTGGTCAGCCTTATATGCTATCAAACAGGGCCCCTCTCAAACACCTTCTGAATTTCTAGATCACCTGCGAGACGCAATGCGCCGACACACCCCCTGGATCCGGGATCTGATGAAGGGATGCAGCAATTAATAAATTTATTTTTAGGACAGTCTACAGGAGACATCAGGCAGAAACTCCAGAAGATCTGGGGTCCAAACAGCCGGAATTTAGAAGCTTTACTGGATGAGGCCTGGAGAGTTTTTAGCAGTATTATGATAAAGGGGGCAACTGGTCAATCTGAAAGAGCTTATTTTTGTGAACCGCTAAAGTATAAATTGGGGAAACAGTAGGGAATTCATCAGTTTTTATATATGCCTAATGCTCCATCTGCGCTTTTGGGCAGGGATCTGCTGGAGCAGCTGGAAGCAAGAATAATATTCAAAAATGGGGAAATTAGTTTGGAGGTAAAAGACCGACAATATGTAGAACTGCTAATAACCAAAGAAATTGAAGTTGCAAATGAAGAAGAAAATTTTAAGAAAATAATAGATCAGGTATTTCCTGGGGTATAGGCTTCTGATATACTAGGCCAGTGAAAAAGCCTGACAGGTCATACAGGTTGGTACAAGATTTAAGGGCTGTTAACAAGGTAACTGAGGACTTGTATCCAGTAGTTGCCAATCCTTACACCCTGTTAACTCCTTTAACACCTGGATTAACCTGGTTTACTGTTTTAGACCTGGAGGATGCATTCTTTTGCCTATCTATCCATGAAGCCAGCCAGAAAATTTTTGAAAACTCAGTTCACATGGTGTGTATTATATCTGGGGAGCAGCTTGCAAAGGATTTGGAGTCCTGAGAACCTCCTCCAGGAAAAGGACAGCTCCTCCAGTGTGTGGATGACCTCTTAATAGCCACCCAGAGCCAGGAAACACGCGTGGATTGGACGGTAAGCCTCCTAAACTTTCTGGGACTGCAAGGGTATCGAGTATCCCAAAAGAAGGCTCAGATGGTAAAGCAGACAGTCATTTACCTGGGCTATGGTGTGAGTGCTGGACAAAGAACCTTAGGGCAAGATCGCAAGGAGGCAATGTGCCAGCCCCCAAAGCCTCAGACAGTGAAAGAACTGAGAACCTTTCTAGGCATGACAGGGTGGTGCAGACTGTGGATTTATAATTATGGATTGCTTGTTAAACCTCTGTATGCCCTGATCACGGAAGGGAGCAGAGGTCTTCAATGGACAAAAGAAGCAACTCGAGTCTTTGACCAGCTGAAGAAGGCTCTCATGTCAGCACCAGCCCTGGGACTTCCAGATGTGAGTAAGCCGTTCTTTTTGTTTTCTCACGAGAAGCAAGGAATCGCTTTAGGAATAGTAGCACAAAATCTTGGCCCGTACCGAAGGGCAGTGGCCTACCTCTCCAAACAGCTGGATACAGCAGCTAAGGGGTGGCCAGGGTGTCTCAGAGCCGTTGCAGCAGTGGCAGGGAACATCCAAGAGGCACATAAGTTCACCCTGGGCCAGAAGATGACTGTGCTAGTGTCCCACACAGTGTCTACAGTCCTGGAAGCGAAAGGGGGGCATTGGCTCTCCCCACAGAGATTCCTGAAGTACCAGGCTATACTGGTAGAACAAGATGATGCTGAGATTGTGGTAACTAACACTGTGAACCCAGCTTCCTTCCTCAGCGGAAGTCCATGATTGCCTGGAGACCATCGAAGCCACCTCCTCCAGCCGCCCGGATCTGAAGGATGCTGAGGACCCCGCTTGAGGATGCTGAGACCTGGTTCACTGATGGGAGCAGCTGTGTCATCAGTGGAAAGAGGCATGCTGGGTATGCAGTTAGCACAAGCAGAGAGGTAATAGAGTCTGGACCATTACCAACAAATACCTCTGCACAGAAGGCTGAAATAATTGCCTTGATTCGAGCCCTAGAGCTGGCAGAAAGAAAGAAAATCTACACGGACTCAAGGTATGCATTTGGTGTAGTTCATGCACACAGAGCCATTTGGAAGGAGAGAGGACTGTTGAACTCACAAGGGAAGAATATTAAGCATGCCCAAGAAATACTGAGACTATTGGATGCAGTACAATTACCTGAAGAGGTAGCCATCATGCACAGCAAAGCACACCAAAAAGTGAGCTCTGAATTGGAGGAAGGGAATATGCTGGCGGATAGGGAGGCAAAAGAAGTAGCAAAAGGTGAGACACCTGATGAGACAATTGAGGCAGCATTGATTCCAGATGGAAAAATTTCTATTGAAGGTAAGCCATTATACAATAAAAAGGATAAGAAACTTATCAAGGCAGAGAAGGCAAGTTATAACCAGGAGGGATGGGCTGTAACAGAAGAAGGGAAACTTGTAGTACCCTCCTATTTGTTGTGGTCATTAGTACAGAGGGAACATGAGAAAACACACTGGGGAATAGATGCCCTGTATAACCATTTGAAAGAAAGAATCAGGGCCAGGAAATTGCAGGGCACAGTGATACAAGTAACTTGTCAGTGTAGCCTTTGCCTCCAAACTAACCCTAAAAATACCCCAAAGCCTAAAGTGGGACAAACTGGGAAAGGTTGTGGACCTGGGCAACAATGGCAAATTGACTTTACAGAACTGCCCAGGAAGGGAGGGTATCATTACCTGTTGGTGTTAACTGATACCTTTTCAGGATGGCCAGAAGCCTTTCCTGCTAGGACAGCTAAGGCTCGAGAGGTGAGGGAACAACATCCATTCAAGTAGGGGAAGAAACCCTACATAGATATATGATGGCCCTTGTAGCCACAGTTCGTGCCTGCCATGTTTTGGTCTCGGGAAATTCTTTTCCCACAGACACCTTTTGTAAACAAGAGCATGTTATTATAAACGATCTTGTTTTTCTGCATTCTTTCCCAAAGGAGGGAACTTCGTTTGATGGCCCTTTGGGGTGACCAATGGGTCAAAGGATCCCACCTCTTAGGTGGGCTCATTGTAAAAAAGCATGGAAGGCAGGTTTGGAAAATAAAGAGCAGCCTTCGAGTCTGACACAGCCTTCTGAGAACCAGAGTCCGTGTCCTCAGTTCGTGTCCCACAGCCACATCTGGTGGACGCCGACGTGATTGCAGCCGCGGGAAACGAGGTATCCTAAAAGCGAATTTTTAGGTAAAATACCGATCCCCGCCCTGCTTGCCAGTTTGTTTCTCTCCGATAAGGAGACGAACCTTTTGGCAAAATGAAAGTTCCTGCACTAGGCCTTGAAGACAGCCTGGTGCTCGAACTCTGGGAAGACCTGTTGGATAGAAACGGGGTTTACATTCCCAGAGATCAATTCCAGGCCCTTTACATTTGGGGAAAGAGAAATGGTATTTCTGCGAACGCCTATGAAGCGCTATCAAAGACATGGTGGCGTGTTCTGGGACGCAGTCTGCATGAAGCTATGTCCTCTGGACAAGCAGAGATCTCCAGGTTAATAATAACTTGGAGACAAATTTTTAATGTACTTAAAAGTCCGTGTGAGAGTTCACTCTCCAGTTCAGGTCTAAGTCCTGCAGCGTCTGAGGAAGACGACGGACTTCCGAGCGAGCTGACGTCCGACGCGGAGTCGGAAGACGGAGACCTCGTGGACGCAAGAAGCGGAGGAGCTGTGGCGGAAGGTTCAGCCAGCAGTGGATCGGAAAGCCCCCCACCCATCCAGAACGTGTCGGGTTCGCTTGTCGCCTCCCCCCGGGGATGCGATTTCCCCGGAGAGGTTTGGAGCCCCCCGCGCGCGGGTGGGGGAGGGAAACAGGAGCGGGGACGGACCGGGGAGTCCGGGACGACCCCTCGCCCCGCCCCCCGGGTGCGATCCGCACCGATCTCCGCGAGCCCTTCTCGCGCGGCCGAACGGCGGGAAGGGGGGGGAGTTGGGAATTCGGAAGCCCCGCCCCGCCCTGCTCCGCGGTCGCCCTCATCGGCGTTCGTGGCCCCGCCCCGCCCTGCTCCGCGGTCGCCCCGCTCGGCGGTGGAAACCCCGCCCCGCCCGGCTCCGCGCTCGCCGCGCTCGGTCGTGACTCCGCCCCGCCCGGCTCCGCGGTCGTCCCCGCCTCCGGTGGCGGTGGAAACCCCGCCCCGCCCCGCCCCGCGGTCGCCGCCTCCGGCGGTCGTGGTTCCGCCCCGCCCGGCTCCACGGTCGCCGCCCATTCCCCAGATTTACGTCGTGGAAACCGAACGGTCGCAGCCAACAGCGCGGACAGTGGGCGTCACTTTAAAGGGGACAGTCACGACAAAGTGCCCACATTGCGAAAGACGTACGCGCTTTCCTCTTGGGGCGGACGATGTGGAAATCAGTCCCCCCGAGGGAGGAGACGATGAGTCGCCGCCGCGGCGCCGCCGCGCGCGCGACGGGGCCGGGGCCGGGGCCGGGGCCGGGGCCGGGGCCGGGGCCGGGGCCGGGGCCGGGGCCGGGGCCGGGGCCGGGGCCGGGGCCGGGGCCGGATCCGGATCCCCTTCCGGCGCCGCGGTGCTGCCGCGGTGAAGCGGCCGGCGGAGGAGCCCCCCCGCACGCGCGGCAGGGAGGCGCCGGCCGCCGCCGCGGCCGGGGGAGAACAGCCCACCCCCCCATCACCGGCGGCGCGGACAATTAAACCCCAAGATGCCAGTGGACCAAAACTTATAAAAATGTAAAATCTCGTGATCAGGGAGCCATTTCGTGTGACTCTCTGACCCACCTGGGGTGCAGCCTTGGTCAGGCTCCTGTAATGGCCAGGGTGGGTCCTGGAAGCCTTTTAATAAATAACTACTTTATTCTCTAGCTCTGTACAGCCTCTGTTTCAGGTCAGCCTTCCTAAGGCATCAGTAGAACTTCTAAAATGTAACTGAAGGCTAAAGAAGATTGAGAGAGTTTTTGGCAGAGACATCCCCCTCACTCCCAGCACTGAATAAACAAATACCTGCTCTGTAGCAGGTATAAAATAAAACTATGGAGTTTCATTTTCTTTCCTAGTTTTGCGCATCAGCAAGGATAGCTTTGCTGCTCTTCACTTGGTCTGTAAACACCAATGTGCAAAAAACATTCAACAACAAGTTTAACTCCTACAGATGTTTCAAGTGGAGATTAATATTGCCTTCAGCTTAAAAAAAGTCTTTGAGGACGATGCCAGGTTCTAGAAAGAATTAAGCAAAGTTTAAGTGATTTAACAAGGTTCGAGCAGATGGTGCTTGGTGTTTCTTCATGTGATAAAAAAAAAAGTTCACTCTATAAAATTTTTGAAAGTTAAATAAGAGACAAAAAGGGACAATATTCAGAGCTGGGTTTTTTTTGTCAATTGGCCAGAAAACACACCGTTAGCTTAAAATAATGTTCTCCATATGCTATTACATTACCGGGGGTAAATTCATATTCATGAGTTTATATGTTTTCCAAAGGTTCTTGTGAGTGTTTGATGTCCTAGGAACCTTTTTGTTTGGTTTTCACTTCTGACTTATTTGCACGGCGTCTTGTAGATTAGGTCTATACATTTTATTTCTTCTTGTGGTTCCATCCTGTCATTTTTCCAGGTTTGTGAGTACTTTGCTTATTAAATAAACAGGTTTTTCCACTTTTCTCAAAAGCAACTTTTGTCTCCCAAACCAGACAGGGGAAGGGCTGCTTGAATTTGCATTCTGAAAGGAGCCCGTCAGAAATATCCTCCCTAAATTTGCCCTAAACCAAAACATGCAGTCAGCAAGACTTTTCTTCTGCCTAGAAGAAAGAAAAAAGAACACAACTCTTGGATGTCTCAGGATTCTTAATCTATTTTATGAGCCTTAAACACTACAGCTTTTTGCACCATGGAAATGTCAAAAGATCCTGAAACACCATTTTTCCTCCTCATGTGGCTATTCTAAATCCAAAGTTTTCCTTTCCATGAATATTTTTAACCAGCAAGAACCTTTTTAGGTTTTTTCTTACCATCTCCCCTTTGTCAGAGAAGACAGAAGAATTCCTGTGGCTCAGGAACTCATCCATGAAGAGCATGTGGGTCAAACCCTGCTGTCGTGGGAATGCTGATCTGTGAAACTGATGCTGTCTGGACCTGCAAGTTTGAGCTCCTGTCAGGAGCCAGGCCCCTGCCCAGCAGGGCTGTGGGGGCATGGGGGTGGCAGAGCAAGTACCAGGGCCAGCAGGGAGCTGGGATGGGGGCAGAGCCAGGGGAAGGGCTGGAATATATCAGTTTAAGTATGTACTGTACTGCTCAGAGAAATAGTAGTGTAATAAATATAACAGCTGTGTATCCAGAGCCCCTGGAATGTTGGGGTTTGGAGCCTAGCAACCGTCAACAGCCCCATGGAATGTTTGGGGTGTGGGCTCTGCAGCTGCCAACAGCTCTTGGGCCTCGGGGTTTGGACCCAGCAAAGGCCAAGGGCACTTTGATAATGTGCTGTTGACCCTGCAAAGGTCAACGACCCTTGGACATCAGGGTTTGGACACTCCAAAGGCCAATGACCATTGGACATCAGGGTTTGGACCCTGCAAAGGCCAAGAACCCTTGGACATCAGGGTTTGGAGCCAGCAAAGGCCAGTGGCCTTTGGGCAGTAACTTTTAACCCTGCCACTGCCAACATCCCCTGGATATTTGCCATAGCCCATGCTGTTCACGCCAAGGGGCAGATGGAGACCCAGCGGGTGAGAAAGCTGCTGCTCTCCCTGTGCCAGGCCCCGTGGGGGCTCTGTGGGCCTGGGCTGTCCCACGGGGAAAGGTTCCCTTTGGGAACACCAAGGGATTCACAGCTGGCTGCTCCAGAGCTAGTGGCAGCTTTGCTGCTGGCTCTGGGGACAGGCCTGGGAGGGAGCGGGGGGCTCCTGGCTGGCAGGGGTGACTCCCTCAGGGCCGGCCATGCAGTCTGAGTCTCCTCTTCCCTGCGCTCCTCCAGGAAGCTCAGGGGTTCGAGATGAGCCAGCAGTTCACTGCCCAAATCCTTTCTCACCAGCGACCCTCCCCAAGAGCCCCTGAGGTGAGTGTGACGGTGCTGAGCTGGCTCAGAACCGTGCTGCAGTGGGATTTAGGGAAGGCAAGTGCAGAGAGCCTGGAGGGGGGAAGGTGCTCTGCCGTGGGTCTGCTCTCTGCTCGGAATGGGGGTCGTGTCTCTGTGCCCTGTTTTCCCCCAAAGGAGGCTTCTCTCCTCCGTCAGCTCCACAAGGTCTGTGGCAGGGACTCTGTGGAACGGGAGCAAGAGCCTGACCTCAGAGGGCCCTGTTTAATTTCACTGCAAGCCCAGGAAATAGTGCACTGAGCACAAAGCACACTCAGCATGGAAGCGGGTTTTTGTAATTTGGCTGAATTTTGGAACTGGTTCTCCATGAATGGGCAGCCATTCCTGTTGGGATCAGAAGAGATGTCTCAGGGGTACTTTGGAACAGGAAGAGTGTCGCACACGACACAAAGAAATGACACCCACACACTGAGATATCCAAGGCAGAAAAGAGGCAGTTTATTTACAAACTTCAACATTTATAGAATTCCAGCAGTGACTGTGGATTGGAGGAAGAAAATCTTCCTCTCCAACCACACTGGGCAACCCAACAGTCCATCAACAGTCTCCTCCTTATGAGAAGAATGTAAACATGGGTAGACAGTTACCATAACAAGAAAGTTGTTTATGTAAAATCTGACTCCATTGCAAAAGGTAAACACAGAAGGCTAAAATAGAACTTTAGAAAAAACTTCTTAAAGAGACAGAGGAGAACAGCAAAACCACAGACAACAGGAGAGAATTCCTGACTAACAGCTGGGTGTGGGCTTTCAGGTGCCCTTAGACAACAGGGGCTCCAGTTGCACGGGCAGTTCCTGGATCTGCCCTGGCAGCTCCCAGCCTGCAGACTCTGGGAACATCCCCTCAACACCCAGATCCACTGAGGCACAGCATTCCTTCGGATTGGCTTGGGAAGCACTGGCAAGGAGGCAAAGAGCAACTCGGGTGAGAACAACTGCTTGTCCTCCCCGCTGGCCACAGGCTCAGCTGCTGAGGCCTCACTCAGCTGGACACTTTTTCCATACACTCAGCTACTTGAGACCCTTTCCTTCTCACCTTGGTACTCGTGGTCCTGCACAGCCTTGCTGCTCTCCCCAGCTCTGTCTTTCTGCTGCGTTTGTCTCCTTGATGTCCACCCCCTCAGCACAGCTTTTGCCTTCAGGGGAGCTGTCTCTCTGCTTGCTGCTTTTCCCAGCTCTCTGAAGCCATCACCCCTGCTCCTTATAGGTCATTTGTGCTCTTTTCCTGCCTGTTCCTACAGGCCCTGAGAGAAGAGCTTTCTGCCAGGCTGGACTCCAGCAATTTCCTGCTGCAGCAGCAGAGACAATATGAGGAGAAGTGCAGAGAGGTGCTGCAAAGACTTGAACAGCTGGAGGAGAAGTGCAAGAAGTCCAGCAGTGACCAGCAGCTGCAGGCTTTACTGGAAACCATCAGAAGGTGAGCATTTCCTCCTCCTCCTTCCTCCTTCCTCCTTCCTCCTTCCTCCTTCCTCCTTCCTCCTTCCTCCTTCCTGCTTCCTCCTTCCTGCTTCCTCCTTCCTCCTCCTCCTCCTCCTCCTCCTCCTGTGATTCACAGGCAATCTTCTTCCAGTTCTGGCAGCTCAGAGGTGTTCTGGGTGAGGAGCTCACTTGCCCTGCCACATGTGGGACTCATTGTAGCACCTGAGCATCATCCTGTCAGGGCTTCTCATGGTCTATTTTGATTTCCAAGGCTGTCTCAGAAGTGGGGCAGCAATGGTGGAAGATAAGACCCCTCCCTCCTGCCATGCTGCTGCTCTGAATTCTCTTCTTCAGGCGTCCCTTCCCAGTCACTGCTTCTCACTGAAGGGAGGCAAAAAGCCTGCCTTCCTTTCCCTTTGGCTCTGGAAGGAAGAAGTGTGAGGGGAAGAGCAAGTCTTTCTTTGCCCCCTGGCCCCAGCTCCATCCTGGAGTGTCAAAAATGGGATTGGTGACTGATAAGTATAAGGACCCAATAATTGATTGCCAATTAGGTAAACCTTTATTAAAGAGAGAAGTCGAAGCAAGCAGCGCGCTGGGAAAGCCGGAGAGCACAAGTCTCGATTCGTGCTCCAAGCACAGCTTTTGGAGTTTTCCCCACAGTTTCCCATTTTTATAACTTTTTGGTTTACACACCCCTTGGTCCCTCCCCAGTCCATGTTTTCCCATATTTGGTCATGGTTGAGTCTTCCAACTCCAGGAGTCTGGGGTTATCTGCCCTCTCACGGTGGTCGGTGGATGAAGTCTCTCCTCTTCCTCGCAGCACGTTCCTGGGGACTTTCCACTGTGGTCACTATGGTTTCACCATATCTCCCGTTTTCTCCCTTTCTTCATGTCTTATGATACCAAGTATCCTGTACCAAGGCTGGGCTCTCTGTGACTTCTTTGTTTCTGCGGTTTCTGCAACTTACAGTTATTGCTTAATATCTTCTACGTATTTATTATTAACTATAACATTTAACACAAATTACCTAAATCATTACTATCATCTATAACACGACTCTTGGGGCCTCTTCCTTTTTCTGACTGAGCCTTATCTCTTTGAGCAGTGACTGCTCAAACCTGGAGAGGGCCAGGACAAAGCTGCAGCAATGCTTTGGGAGCCTGGAGCCAGGAGCCTCGTGTCTGCGCCAGGAGAATGCCGAGCAGCTTCAGGAAGCGCCAGCCCAGGCGGAAAAGGCGAAGCAGCACGATGAGGTGGAGGTGTGTTTTAACAAAAAGACTGGTCTTCCATCAAAAACTCCCATTTCCCTTTCTTTTAGAGTGAAGGGCTTGGCTGCACTTGAGGGAGAACACCCATGGTTGCAGAGCAAGCTGGAAATCAAGAGACAGGCACTGGAGGATTCTCAGCTTCGGGGTGATATCCTGGAGCAGGAGAAGGACAATATTACCACAGCTCTGGAGAAGGTGGGGACATCTCATTCCTGGGCATCACCTGTGGGAGAGGGAGTTGTGCCAGCCAGGTCAGCCCAGATGCTGTTTCTGGCAGTAGAAGGCAAGGGACAGTGCTGTGCACTGATGCTTTAGGAACGCTGACCTGAAACAGAGGCTGTACAGAGCTAGAGAATAAAGTAGATATTTATTAAAAGGCTTCCAGGACCCACCCTGGGCATCACAGGAGCCTGACCAAGGCTGCACCCAGGGTGGGTTAGGAATGGCCACACAAAATGGCTCCCTGACTACGAGATCTTACATTTTTATAAGTTTTGGTCCATTTACATCTTGGGGTTTAATTGTCCAATTACAGCTTCAGGTTGTGAGGTCTCATCCTTCTTGTTCCTCCCTTCAGCCCACCATTGTTTGTGCTTTTTGGGCAAAGTTGTCCTTGGTCCTCAGCAGGAAAGGATTTGTTTTGTCTGCTTGTTCTGTGAAGAGAGCTTACTGACACTTAATGTGAGGCTCAGAACTACATCCTTAGGCGGCACAGAATCTGAAACTATGAAAAATCTGTGGCATCATTACACTTGGCCCAAGAGGGTACACACGTTTATGAGCCAGGGATGCTCATTAACATGCTTATTTACACCATTCTGAACAATTGGTTGCTTTGGGCAGCCACAGAGCCTCAAAAACAAGGAAGGGAGCTGGGGAAGGGTCTGGAGCACAGGTGTGATGAGGAGCAGCTGAGGGAGCTGTGGGGTCTCAGCCTGGAGAAAAGGAGGCTTGGGGGGGACCTTGCTCTCCACATCTCCTGACAGGACGGTGGAGCCAGATTGTTAATCACAGAATTGATTATCTGCAGGTGCTTTTATTGAAGAGTTTTGGGAATCAGGGGTACAGACCCAAATCTGACTCCCACATTGGATTTGAGACGAACATGTTTTATACCCTTTCTGTTATATAACTATATATTAATTATTAAACCCATATTCTTCTATTGTATATATTGATCTTACCCAAGCATGAATTCTTGTAGCTTTCATCAGGCTCCCCCAAACATCATTTCTCATGATTCTTGTTGCCATTACATCGTTTCTCATGATTCTTATTACGATTAAACAATAATCACATTCAATTACTAACAATCATTGCATTTAACAATCATATAATCTATCATATGATGATTATTCAGGTGCAGTTTCACATGATCTAGTAAAGACAAAGCTCAACCTTCGTTCCCAGGCTCTACCCAGCCCCAGTTCCCTTTCCCAAGCCCAACCTTTCTTTCCACCCCCTGAATTTGTTGTCTACAATTCCCATGATTTTAGGAATATTTTAACCCCATGCTATCAAGGTGAGGGCTGGGCTCTGCTCCCAGGGAGCAAGGGACAGGACAAGAAGAAAAGGCCCCAACCTGGGGGCCAGGGGAGGCTTGGATTGGGTATTACAGGATAACTGTAATGGAGAGAATGGTTTGTTTCTGTTGGTTTCTGTCAGGTAGCCTCAGTTTTGGTGTGTGTGGTAGATTTGGCAAACACACAAGCAGGGGTTTTGTACTGGAGAAAAGAGCTCAGAAGCAGGGTTTCATCCTCAGGCTTGAATAGGGCCATTAGTCACCTTCTTTGTGTAAGACAAATAAGTGGCATTGTTGATGTGAACTGTTGCCTCTGCTTTGGCCACAACAGCCAGATGTCCATCAGTCCCTAAATGACTTCTCACCATAAGAGCTCTTTCCCTGCCAAGCATGCCCTCCTTGCAGAGAGCTGCTTTGACCACTGGAGGAGGTGACACTTCAATGTGGGTTGGTTTGTTTGGTTTTTTTTTTTTTTTGAGAATGAGAAACCCTGTGTATTTTCACTTGCTTCAGTGAGCAAAACTGCTTTTGCTCAACCTTTCCTGAAAATATCCACCACTGGAATAAATCCTGGCAGGAATTTTTTTTGCCAAGTGGCATCTGTGGAAGATGCAGTATTTTTGGGTGACAACACAAGAGTTTGGGATAGGCATGTTTGTTGGGAAAGGAGTTGTCTGGTCCCAGGGAAGCCAGCAGGGCCTGGCACAGCACTTGCAAGGGAACAGTGCTGGAGGCTTTTGGAGCCCAGGGCTGCCACAAGGCAGATGCTGTGAAAATCTGAGCCTAGAGCAGAGGAGCTCCTTGTCCTCTGGCTGACTCTGAGGTGGCACAGGTGATGCTGTTGGACACCACAACAACACAGACTCCGACTTCAGAAGACTGAAAATTACTGTATTTATTACTGAGAATATTTTCTCTTTTATACCATTTTACACAGAGCAATTAGATTGGTGAAACAAAGACAAACCTCTTCAATCACATTGGTCAGACCAGAGGGACATCAAGAAGAAGTCCCTTCTAGGGAAAGGAACATAAACAAAGTTATAGTTACAAACTCTTGTTTGCAGAAAATTCCCTGGGAAAAGAGTTTCAGAAAACCAAAACATCTCAGGCACCAACCAGGGCTACACATGGGCTTGGCTCTGCACTGATCTCTGAGGATGGGTTAGTGATGCTGTTAAAGACCACAAGGACACAGACTCTGACTCAGAAGGCTGACAACGACTCTGTTTATTTTCAGTTATTTCTTCCTTTTTATACTATTCTACAAAGAACAACTCACTTGGTGAAAAAAAAAGGACAAACCTCTTCAATCACATTGATCAAGCCAGAGGGACATCAAGAAGAAGTCCCTCCTAGGGAAAGGAATGTAAACAAAGGTTACAGTTAGGAAAACATGGTTTTTATTGACAGAAAACTCTCTGGGAAAGAGTTTCAGAAAACCAAAACATCTCAGGCACGAACCAGGGCTACAGGCTAGAGCTGTATCTTGTCCCATTTCCAGGTCTCCCAGCAGCCAGAGTTGCCAGGCAGGGCTCTGGAGCAGCTGTGCCGGGAATCCTCTGTCCAAGGACACCGGGGCTGCAGAGAGAAGGAGCTGCAGGGCCAGGAGGAGGCTGCCCTGAAGGGGCCACCAGCAGCCACAGAGTGGCACCGAGGAGGCCTTTCCAAGCAGCTGGCAGAGGCCAGGTAAAGGCAGGGAGCAGACCCTTTTTTCAGATTTTTCGTTTCCCCTGGGCAGAAAAAAGGAAGAGTCTCAAAGAAGAAGAAAAAAAGAAAAAAAAAAGAAGAAGAAGAAGAAGAAAGAAGAAAAAAAAAAGAAAAAAAAAAGAAAAAAGAAAAGAAAAAAGAAAAAAGAAAAAAGAAAAAAGAAAAAAGAAAAAAGAAAAAAGAAAAAAAAAAGAAAAGAAAAAAGAAAAAAGAAAAAAGAAAAAAGAAAAAAGAAAAAAAAAAGAAAAGAAAAAAGAAAAAAGAAAAAAAGAAAAAAGAAAAAAAAGAAAAAAGAAAAAAGAAAAAAAAAAGAAAAAAAAAAGAAAAAAGAAAAAAAAGAAAAGAAAAGAAAAGAAAAGAAAAAAAAAAGTTATTTTTCTAAAGCCAGAAAAGCTCTCCTGAGCCTTGGGCTCCTGTTTGTTTCACAAACTCCTGTGGGAGGTCCAAAGCAAGCCAGCCTGGCTCTGAATTGAGTAGTAGTTAAACCATGCAGATGCTGAGTGAAAGCTCAAGTTTCTCTCTGGGTTTGGTTCCATATCCTTGGCACTGAACATCCCTCACTCCCGTACCAAGTAGCTTGACATGATCCTGATCTTCAGAACTCAAGCTTCATCCCCAGAATTCCAGGTCCTTACCTCAGGCTGTTGGGAGGCCATTTAGGGTGAAGCCAGAGTCTCCTGCTGAAAATCTTGAGGACCTTCTGCTTTTGAGTAAAGTCTTGTGAAGTGTGGGGCAGCACCTAGAGCTGATTAGTGAGCAGCAGGGAAAGCCCTTTGGAATTCTCAACAATTCTCTTCTGGATAATCTTGCTCTTCATGGATGGGCACCCACCTCTCAAACCTGCCAATGCCCCTGTGAACAGTCCCTCTTCCCTTGTAAAGAGGGACCTCTGTTGCCTGCTTAGCCAACAACACTGAAATAAAATTGGCAAGTCTATTCCTTGAGCTTCCAAGAACTTAAACTGCAGGATGCCAGTCCCTCCTTTCAGACAGTTCTTCCTCAGACAAAATCTGGTTCTGATTTTTCACAAATGCTGCCATGAACATGAGATTTTACCGTATCATCCGAAGTAATTCTGTAGTTTCTTAAATGCAGGGTGCCTGAGAAAGCATGCACCTTTACGTGCATTATTGAGAGCATTAAAAAGTCAGGAGTCAGCCAGGACAAGAGTCCTGTCCCCCCCACAGAGAAGTTTGGAGGTGCTGATGAGAGAAGGGCTGTGAGCAGCTATCCAGTGTCATAGGTCAGGAACAGCAATTAAATATTTGGCTGATGAGCTCAAATTGGGCTGGGCTGCCTGCGCTATGCCAGGCCACAAGGAAAGCCTGGGCATTGCCTCGGAGGGCCCTGCTTTGCTCTTGAAATGGCACAAATTCAAGGACAAGTTTCAGAATTCATGTGCAAGTTTCCATGCCTCCCATTTTCCACGCTCATGTCTTGAGCCCCCTCATACTGGAAACAGCTCCCAGGAGCAAGAAACTAATTTCTCTCCATATTTGCAACCTCTAGGTCGGAGAAGGAGAGCCTGGAATCCAGCCTGTCTGCTGCTCAGCTGGAAATCAGCAGGAGCCATTTGGGAGCTCGAGGACTTAGCAAGGAGGTGATAGAAGGTGAGAGCCTCACGTGCTTGGTTTGTGGGGCTGCCCCAGCAGAAGCTGCTGGAAAGCCACCTCGATCTGCAGGGCTTCTGAGGAGTGGCCTGGGGTCAGCAAAGTCAGTGAAGGCTCTGAATCTTGCTGTTGGGTGTGTTTGCAGGGGCAGTGAAACGCCTCCAACCTGAGCTGGAAGCAAAGAAAGCTCTCAGGAGGAGGGAAGGAGAAGAAATGGCACAGCAGCTTCTGCAGGCAGAGCAGCGGTGCCATGACACCCTAAGGGAACTGAGGAACTTCTCAGGGAACCTCCAGGGAACTGCTCAGCACCTGGAAACAGACAAGCTCCTGAAAGACATGGTAGGGGACAACACCTGAATTGTCCAGGTGTCCTGGTTTAGGGCAAATTTGGGAGGAAACTTCCAAAAGGGTTCCTCTGGAAAGCACACCTAAACAGCCCCTCCTCCTAGCCAGTCCGGGAAGAAACTTCCTCATAGAAAAGTGAAAAAAACTATTTATTTAACAAACAAGATGCCCACAAGCACGAAAAAAATGAATAATATGAAAAAGAAGAGAGATGGCAAATTGAGAAAGTTCTTGCCATGGGTGTAGCTCAGCTCACTTAGTGTCTCACTAAGACTGCCCCACTGCTGTCTGTACCTCAAACAAACCACCAAAAAAACCTAAACATATAAGTCAGGCAGTTTTCTCAAAACAAACTGCGTGCTGCTTCTTTCTCTTCTTTTGCTCCCAAAAACAATTTCAAAAATACAAAACTTAATATACAACACATACAGAACAAACAATTAAAGATGCATGCATCATAAACTCACCCTAAAACACTGGGTCAGCTCTGTGGGTTGGTTTAAGACCAGCAGAGCCTAAGGGCCTGAAAGGGCAGCAATCCTCTGAGGCCTCCTGCTGCTGGGCTGGGCAGAACCAACAGCTCGTGTAGCCCCTGAGATGTTTTGGTTTTTTGAAACTCTTTTCCCAGAGAGTTTTCTGTCAACAAGAGACATGTTTTTCTAAATGTAACTTCTGTTTACATTCCTTTCCTGAGGAGGGACTTCTTCTTGATGTCCCTCTGGCTTGACCAATGTGATTGAAGAAGTTTGTCTTTCTTTCACCCATTGGGTTGTTCTCTGTAGAACAGCATAAAAAGGAAGAAATTCCCAGAAATAAACAGAGTCATTGTCAGCCTTCTGAGTCAGAGTCTGTGTCGTTGTGATCTTTAACAGCGTCACAGCTTGGACTTGGAGGCATGCCAAGACCCACGGGTGACGCTGGGGCAGTAAATGCAGCCAGGGCTTTGCAGTGGGATGTAAGGCCAGTTCCAGGGCAGGTTGGGTGGTGCCCAAAGTGTGGCAGCCCAGGACAGGATAGGGAAGCAGAGAACCCCTTATAACATGGGAAAACTGGACAGAGCAATGCAGATAGAACCAATGGGGTCAAACATACATTCTTGTTTTTTCTGGCTAAGATGGCAGGTTATATACAGTTCCACACCATTTACAATGATGCCTTAGATTTTAGCTTTCATGGTTTCAGATTCTGTGCCACCTAAGGATGTAGTTCTGAGCCTCATATTAAGTGTCAGTAAGCTCTCTTCATAGAACAAGTAGATAAAACAAATCTTTTCCTGCTGAGGACCAAGGACAACCTTCAGTCCCAAAAGCACAAACAACGGTGGGCTGAAGGGAGTTACAAGAAGGATGGGACCTCACAACCTGAAGCTGTAATTGGACAATTAAACCCCAAGATGTAAATGGACCAAAACTTATAAAAATGTAAAATCTCGTAGTCAGGGAGCCATTTTGTGTGGCCATTCCTAACCCACCCTGGGTGCAGCCTTGGTCAGGCTCCTGTAATGGCCAGGGTGGGTCCTGGAAGCTTTTTAATAAATATCTACTTTATTCTCTAGCTCTGTACAGCCTCTGTTTCAGGTCAGCCTTCCTAAGGCATCAACAATCACAGACATTGTCTCATTGGCATTCAGCACGAGGAAAAATGCAAACACATTGTTTATTTCAGTCTTAATGTGGCTAATGTGTTCACACTATAACTACACCAATTAACACCCAGAAACACCACTGTCCTGTGCCCCACACCTTAACACAATTCCTAACTGCGCCACAGGCTTTGCACCTCCACACAGGCCTGAGCCTGAGGCCCAGTCTGGTGTAGCTCAAACCTTATCCCAAAAACACATCATGCCCACGTTCCCTAAGAAATTCTGCTGCAGGATGGTCCTGCGTGCCTCGGAGGAGATGCCAACATGGAACAGATGCCCACAGTGCTGTTGGCACTTGGTTCCTTTCTGGCTTTGCTTCCACGGTGGACAAATGTGGCAAAACGACAGGAATGAACAACACTCATACGCTGAGATGTCCAAGGCACAAAAAGGGGCAGTTTCTTTACAGACCTTGACTGTTGTCTGGGTTTTTGCTCTTCTCCTCTGCCTCTTTAAGAAGTTTTTCTAAAGTTCTATTTTAGCCTTCTGTGTTTACCTTTTGCAATGGAGTCAGACACAATTTTACATAAACAACTTCCTTGTTATTGTGAACAGTATAACCATGTTTACATTCTTCTCATAAGGAGGAGACTGTTGATGGACTGTTGGGTTGACCAGTATGGTTGAAGAGGAAGATTTTCTTCCTCCAATCCACGGTCACTGCTGGAATTCTATAAATGCTGAAGTTTGTAAATAAACTGCCTCTTTTCTGCCTTGGACATCTCAGCGTGTGGGTGTCATTTCTTTGTGTCATATGTGACAACAGACCTCGACATTTCTAGAATTCCAACAGTGACCATGGATTGGAGTATGAAAATTGTCCTCTCCAACCACACTGGTCAAACCAACAGTCCATCAATTTTCTCCTCCTCCAGAAAGGAATGCAAAACAATCATTATTCACACGAAAAGTGCATGAGAATCTCCATTACAAAAGTAAAACATCAGAAGGCTCAGAAGAACTTTAGAAAAACAGAGCAACAGACAGAGGGATTAGCTTTGGGCTGCCAGCAAATGGAACAGAGCCCTTGTCCCTGGTCCTTCAGTCCTTGTGACTGGGGCATCAGACAGGAGAAGGTGACATCTCCCTTCCTGAATGTTGCACACGACACAAAGAAATGACACCCACACACCGATATGTCCAAGGCAGAAAAGAGGCAGTTTATTTACAAACTTCAACATTTATAGAATTCCAGCAGTAACTGTGGATTGGAGGAAGAAAATCTTCCTCTTCAACAGCACTGGTCAACCCAACAGTCCACCAACGGTCTCCTTATGAGAAGAATGTAAACATGGTTATACCGTTCACAATAACAAGGAAGTTGTTTATGTAAAATTGTGTCTGACTCAATTGCAAAAAGTAAACACAGAAGGCTAAAATAGAACTTTAGAAAAACTTCTTAAAGAGGCAGAGGAGAACAGCAAAAACCCAGACAACACCTGAAGGCTTGGACTCAATGCTTGGAAGGTCTTTCCCAACAGAAATGACTCTGTGTTTCTGTGACTCTGTGCACCAGCTCAGCCTCCTCCTCCTCAGTTCCCTGACAAGACATGGCTTCTGGAGGGCAGAAAGCTGTGCCTGTGCTCTTTCCAGGCTGGGGTTCTGTCAGGGATGAAGCTTCACATTTTTCGGTGAGAAGCTTTGCTGGGAATTCATCTTGAAGATTTTTTTTCTCCCCTCTTCAGGCAAGTGAGCCTGAAAGGCACCATGGAGAGGTGCAGGAGGTGCTGGAACAATGGGAAAGAGAGAAGGCAGAGTGACAGCAGGAGCACAAGAAGGTGCTGTTGGAGATGAGGCAGGAAGTGGCCACCCTGCAGACTCAACCAGCAGAGGAACAAACTAGCTTTGAAAATGCCAAGAAAGACATCTCTTTCTTGTGAAAGGAGAATTGGTGTGGGTTTTTTTGCAAGGCTGGAGATGTGGGAGTTAGCAGGACATCAGGCTGTGTGGAGTGTGTCCTCTGTGTCTTCTGCATTGAATCTGGGAGCTGAAAGGTGAACAGGGCAATCTTTGGGACTCGGAGTGAGACCCTGCATAGGAAGCCAGGTAGAAACATCAGCTTCCAGTTGAAATTTTTGTACTGCTCTTGTGTTCTGTGGGGATTTTTTGTTAGTTTGTTTTTTGGGGTTTGTTGTTGTTGTTGCTGGATTTTTTGGGGGGTTGGTTTGGGTTTTTTTGGTTTTTAACACTTAGCTCAGGGTATCTTCACTGTTCTCTTACTGGTTCTCCTTTGATGTTCACTGATGGGTGTTTATAGCCCAACTGAGTTTGTAGGACTTCTGCTTTGTGGGAACAGGGAAGGTGCAGCAGGGATGCTGACAAAAGAAAGCACTTCTGGAGTATACTCTGGAGAAAGAATACTCTGGAGTATTTCTGAATACAGGGACCCTGAGATGTCTTCCGGGCTGTGTTTTCAGTCACTTCCTGGGAAGCTGTGTCTCCCCTGGGGCAGACAGTGGCCCAGGGGAGCAGCAACCGAGTTCTCCAAGAGATCCTGAGCCCATCAGTCTTTTCCTCTTGCCACACAAGATGTTGCAGGAGAAGAAGTGTGAATCCCTTCTGCTCTTTCCTTCTGTGCAGGTCCTGCTGGAAATGCAGAGGGACTGGAAAGCCGTCTTGGCAACACTGCTCCAAATTCGTAGGGAGCTAAGCCAAACCTGCCAGCAACTGCAGAAGCTCAGGCAGAGGGTGAAAGAGCAGCGGGAGAAGGAGCAGGTGAGTCTGAGGAGGCAGGGAGCAGAGTGCAGGGCAGTGACAAAGGCAGCTCCTGGCAGTGAGGAGGCAAAGGAGCAGAGTTTGGTGATTTCCAGAGCTCAGCCCCAGGAATGAAAGCAGAGTTGGTAGAGAAGCCAAAAGAAGTGGCTGAATGAATAGGATTTTGAAAGAGAAAGTGGAAAGGGGACTGCCTGAGGGCAGGTCCCAGGAAGTTGCTCTGCATTTTGTTGCCAGACCATCAAGGCAAAGCTGCAAGCTGAGCTACAGGAAGCTCAGAGAGAAATCCAGGCAGTGAAGAAGAGGCAAAAGGAAGAACAAGTAGGCATCAAAAAGGAAATTAATCTCCTCCTTGAGCAGAGGGAGGCCCTGCAAAAGCAGGTGAGTGAAACAGCAGAGGCACTGCAGTCATCCAGCAGGTGCTCTGTGCCCTCCTTGTCTTTCCATGGCCAAGCAGCAGCTCAGGTGGTGATCCCTGGGGCTGCCTCACACTGTGAGCACTGCAGCTGCTCTGAAGGACACTTAGGGATCTGCTGAACCTCAGCTGCTGCCCTGGACAGCTGGGTTAGTCCTCTGGGCTCTTGACCAGCAGCCATCAGCACAGATTTCTGCTGGCCTCTTCCAGCCAGCCTTGCTTCTGAGGTGCTTTTCCAGATGCCCTTGGTGACCCAGTGAGAGTTCAAACCAAGGCCATTGTGAATCTGGTCCTTTCGGGACAGGGACAAATGGAAAGTTGCCCTTTGCCTTTCCTGGCAGTGTCTGCTGTGGCTGACAGGGACAGGCTGTAGCCTCTGACTGCTTTGCTCTGTTTGACTCGAGGTGGGAGAGTTGACATCTCGGCTGGCAGCCTCCAGAGAGTCCCAGAAACTGATTGCACACACAGCTCAGCCAGATGGGAGCGAGGCCCTAGAGAGGGAAAAAGCCAGGTAAATGGAAGCCTGTGGACCCCTGCACTGTGATGGATCTTCTGACCTTTGCATCTGCCAGCATTTCCAAAGTGGCAGAGCTCTGAGCTGTCCGTGCAGATGTGTTTCATTCTCTGCATGTTGTGCTTAGTTTCTTCTGAATCTTCACTCTTCCTGAGGACAAAAGGCTTTTGGAGGAGCTCTTTCCCTCTATGGGGTGTACTGCAGTGACATTGTTAAAGATTACAATGATACGGATTTTGACTTTAGAAGGCTGACAATGACTTTGTTTACTTTTGTTGTTTTTTTTTTTTTTTAATACTATTTTATAGAGAACAACTTAATTGGTGAAAGAAAGACAAACTTCTTTAATCACATTGGTTAGACCAGAGGGACATCAAGAAGTCCCTCCTAGGGAAAGGAATGTAAACAAAGGTTACAGTTAGAAAAACGTGGTTTTTGTTGACAGAAAACTCTCTGGGAAAAGTTTCAGAAAAACCAAAACATTTCAGGCATGAACCAGGGCTACACTGCAGTGTAAGGAGCTGGAGACATCCATCAGCTCCACCTTGGGTCTGGGAACTTGAGCCCTTTGGGAGCTGGATCAGCCTGGCACCCTGATTCCTTTGCTTGGCAGAACAATCTTACACCCACGATTTCTGATCTGAGCCAGGTTCCCCTCTGAGGAGCCCAAGGGACACAAGGGTCTTTCATGGCCACCTGTTGCCTTGTCCTGCAGGCCAGCTCTAACTCTGGAAAAGAAGGAACTGAGCCTCAAAAGCCTGGAAGAAAACAACACGGCCTCGATTAAACAGATGTCTCAGCTCCGTTCTGCTCTTCACCGGGGTGAGCAGCTCCTCTCAGACCGCATAGGAGAACTGAAAGATCTCAGCACCCAGGTAACCTGTGCCCTGGCATCCTCTTCTCTATGGACACACACACCACCACCTTCAGCTTCAGCTTGGAGGCCTCCAAGCTGGCCCCAAGTGCTTCCCTCTCCCAGCTGCATCCATTGCTGCTGCCGTGTTCTGCCCGGGGCTGCTGCTGCACCCTGAGGCCAAGGCTGGCTCTGGTGTCTCCTGAGGAGGTTTTCCCCTGTTCTCTCCTGGGTCCCAGCAGGAACTCTCAGAGGAGAAGCAGGGGCAGACTCCTTTGGAGCTCCTCCATCCCTCTTACTGTCGCACATGACACAACAAAATGACACTCACACTGGGATGTCCAAGGCAAAAAAGGGGCAGTTTGTTTACAGACTTCAAGACTTATAGAATTCCAGCAGTGACCATGGATTGGAGGAAGAAAATCCTGCTCTTCAACCACACTGGGCAACCCAACAGTCCATCAACAGTCTCCTCCTTATGAGAAGAATGTAAACATGGGTAGAAAGTTACCATAACAAGAAAGTTGCTTATATAAAATTGTGAGAGACTCTATTGCAAAAGATACACACAGAAGGCTGAAACAGAACTTTAGAAAAACTTCTTAAAGCGAGAGAGGAGAACAGAAAAAACACAGGCAACACTTACCAGAGTTTGCGCCTGGGCTGGGCACTGAGCAGTGTGGGGACACAGGCGTGGCCGTGGCAGGCTGTGGACGGCTCTTCCAGCACAGCCAGTTCATCCAGTGTTTGGAGCTGCCCCACCAAGGATGCCCAATGCCTCCCTTTCTTTGTTTGGGCTTTGTCTCCACTGGAATCCTCACCTTTTCCCCTTCTGTGCCCAGTGTGGTTTTGCACTTGAAGTTGTTTCTTCTCTGTTCCTCGCCCTCCTGCCTGCCCTGATGCCTCAGGAGCAGCCCTGCCCCTGAGGCTGTGTGCATCCCCGTTCCAGATCCGCTCCCTGCAGGAAGCAGTGCAGGAGAAGGATGCTGCCCAGGCAACTCGAGAGCAGCAGCTGCTGCAGGAGCTGGAGGGGTCCCAGGCAGGCGAGCGGCGCTTGAGGGACTCGGTGCAGGTGCTGCAGGCTGAGGTCTCTGAGCTGCACTCGAGGCTCCGCAGCTCAGAGGACAAAGCAGAGGCCTTGGCCACACAGCACCAGCAGCCCTGTGGTGGCCACTGCAAAGCTCAGTCCCAGCTGGACAAACTGCTCCTGCTTGTCCACCGCATGGTCAGGGGCAGCAGTGACCTGGTCACTTGGAGCTCAGGCAAGTGTGGCAGGCTGGGCTGGCAGGTGTGCAAATGGGGGAAATGGACTCGTAGAGAATTCACTCTGCAGACATGACATTGTTGTGCACAACAACGACACAGGCTCCGACTTGAGAAGGCTGAAAATGACTGTATTTATTACTGAAGGTATTTTCTCTTTTATACTACTTTACACAGAACAATTTGATTGGTGAAACAAACTTTTTCAATCCCATTGGTCAAACCAGAGAAACATCAAAAAGAAGTCCCTCCTAAAAAAAGAGTGCAAACGAAAGTTGCAGTTAGAAAAACATGTCTCTTGTTGACAGAAAACTCTCAGAGAAAAGAGTTTCACAAGACCAAAACATCTCAAGCACCAACCAGAGCAACACAGACACAAAGCAGGTCCTCTTCAATGTCCCTCCTACTCCATGGCATTTCCAAGTCAGCATTTCTTATCTCAAAGTCTGCATTCAGATGCACATGATGTGAGCCTTCTGTCAGGCTTGGAGAATTCTCTACAAACCCATTTCCTTCATGGGAGAGCGGGTGGGGTGAGCAGTGCTGCACGGTCAGCCTGGTGTGACAGGCTCAGCCTTTCAGTTCAGGCTGACTCCAGCCTTGGGGAGTCCTGGCAGCCTGACATCCCTGCAGGGTCACCAGTCCCTGCTGGCACGGGGAGAAATTATGGGCACCAGAAGGGGAAAGGGCCTGAGCCTGTCCAGCCACAGGGCCCCTGCAGTTGCCCTTGGGGCAGTGCTGGCATCAGTGGTCATCAAATGAAGGTCAGCCTGTGACACAGCTCCTGCTGCAAGGGGACCTCTAGGACAGTGACAAAGGCAGTGGTACCCTCTGGCTAGGAAGAGGCCTTGCCTGTTGGAGACCCTGGGATTAAACCTTGAACCAGAATGTCTTCTCTTTTCAGAGAAGGGCCATGTCGTGAGCCCAACTGCTTCTCAGGCCGGGGATGTCCCCGCAGAGCTCACAGTGGACACGGCGGGAGCAGCCCTGCAAGACCTGTGGCAGCACCTGGAGCATTCCCAGAAAGATCTGGTAACATATACCCCGTGCACCCAGAAATCTTGTCCTGCTGCTGGGCTGCTGGGCAAGCAGACTGCCAGTGCCAGGCTCCTGGCAGTCCTTGCAGGGGGCTTGGCTCACTGCCGGGGGAGGAAGGAGGATCACAATCACACTGACCAGTCCTGCCCAGCTGTCCTCGCCCGTCTGGGCTATTTCTGCCTTAGTGTTGGTAGCCCTTTGTCTCCTGCCAGCAGTGGCCCAGTGAGGTGATTCTGCTCCTCTTACCTCTCCCAGAAGGAGGCCAGGAAGAAGATTCAGGCCTTGAAGCTGCAGCTGAGCACAACGCAGGCTCAGAGGGACTATTTCAGTGCCCGCAGTGAGGAGCTGAAAAAACAGCTGGCTGAAAGAAAGGAAGGTACAGCTGCTCCTCTCCCGCCCACAGCCCCATCCTGTCTCACCAGGAGGGATCTCTGGTGCCACGCAGAGCAAAACTGCAGCGCCCAGAGATGGGAGAGAAGAAAAACTACCAGCAGGAAGCTTCTCCATAGCAGTGTCAGTGAAAGCTTTTTGATGGAGACAGATCCCGTGGCTGGCAGTGCACCTGGCTGTGCCACGAGTGATCACCTGCAGAGCTGGTGATCTCAGGGGCCGTATCTCTGCCAGGGAACTGGAGCTGGATGCCTTGGCTTGATCCCTCCAAACTCCAGGCCATCCCAGAGCCTCCAGGCTCTTGGCCTCTCTGTAGCAGGGCTGGACAGGCTCCTCCCAGCTCTTCTCTCTCTCTCTCTTTGACTGCCTACTCAGCATAAGTCTAAAAGCAAACACACTTTCCTATTCCTCTGAACCTATTCATTCTTTTTTTTTTTTTCCCTCTGCCTAGAAGTTTCCCTCATTTCTGTCAGCTGTGGGAGCCCTTGTAGGCTTAGGGCCTGGCAAACACAGCCAGGCAGAGATGCAGGGTGCACATCAGTTTGCCTTTGCTTTGCTCTGCCCCTTCTCCCCCTTCCCTGCTACAGTGATGTGGAGGGCAGAACTCCACAAGAACTCTCTGGAAACTGCCCTGAAGGAAGAGGCCACTTTGAGAAAGAAAGAGGCTCTGACTTTTCATCAGGAGGTGGCATCTCTACAGCGGAAACTGGAGAACACAGAGAAGGAAAGAAAGGATGTGCTGGTGAGAGTGGCAGACGCCATGAAGGGCCATTTCTTTGCTGGTTCTGGGGCCTTCTCTTGCTGTCTCTAAGGGGCACCTCTCTCCAGCTTAACTTGCTAATTACATTCTGAATAAGGAGGAAAGGATGTCACAGTCGTGTCAAACCCAGTCCAGCCTGAGGCCGTTGATTTTCCTCCCTGCTGGAGCTTTCTGCCCTTGAAGCTGCAGTTCTCAGTGCCCACCCTTGGAGCTCTATTCCTCCCCAAAGCAACACCTGAGCAGGGCTCCAAGAGGTTGGGGAAGGGCAGAAAGGAATCTGGGACAGGCTGAGGGAGCTGGGAAAGCTGCAGCAACAAGGAGGGGCCGGGAAAGATCTGCAGCATCCCGAGAGGCAGGGAGAGAGGGGCAGCCCGTGCCTGCCCCTGCGGCAGGAGTTCAGGGCTGGTCGGAAAAGCAAACAGAGATGCAATCACTGACTCTTCTTCTTCCCATTTTGGAGCACGAGCGAGACAGTCTGCAGGCAAATAAGGAAAAACTGGAGTGCCAGATCCAACTTCTGGAAGAATCAGTCACAGCCTCTGAAACCCGAGCAAATACAGCCATGGATGGGAATCGTTCCCTTCAGGAAGAACTCCAGACTATAATTTCCATCCTTCGACTGAAAAAAGAAAAACTGGAAACACAGGAAAAGGAAATGAAGATGCTGCAGAAAGAGGCATCAGAGGCCAAAGCTCTGCAGGAGCATCTCACTCACATGACTGCTGATCTGTCCGAGAGGGAGAGGGAAATCAAGTTGTACCAGGAGCAGATAAGAATGCTGGAAAAGGAGAATTTAATGCACGTAACTTCTCTGCGAAGGAAGGAACTAAACCAAATGAGAAGGGAAGCTGAGAGGGAAGCCATGAGGGAAGAGCTGGAGCATGTGGCTGCTGCTTTGAGGCAGAGAGAAAATGGAGAACTTGAGTGGAGAGAGAAGGCTCAAGCCCTGAGTGCTGCCCTTGCCAGGAGTGAAATGTGCAATAGAACTCTGAGGAAAAAATTAACCACCCTGCATAGAACAAATCCTGGCAGGAAGATCAAGCGGTGTTGTCTGCAGGTAGGCCCTGGGATTGATCTTCAGTCCACTCAGACATCCCTGAAGGATCCCAAAGCTGTTTCCCATCCAGAGGTGGGGATATCTGTCCCTGTCAGTGCCTGGCCTGCTTGGGCAGGGCAGTCGGGGCTGCAGCAGGCAGCCTTGTCTGCCTGAGGGCTCCAGCCAGAGACCCTCGGCCTGCAGGAAGGTTTCCTGCCACACCACAAGCACTGACACACCTCTGGAGCTGGCTGCTCAAATCAGCTCCAGGCCAACAGCTGGGCATGGGGAGCTGCTTCTCTCCTGCCCAGGCAAGGGGACGCAACACCTGGGAGGTTGGATTTGTCGTGGAAAGGAACGGAGCAGCTGATCCGAGGGATGGACTGAACTGAGCAGAGTTTTGTACCAAGGGCTGAGCAGCAGCTGAACTGCTGGTGCTTGGAGAATGCTTCCAGAGTTCTGAGGGGCAGTTTTCTGATGCTTTCAGAGTGGAATCATCTCCTCTCTGAACACCCAGCAGGCTGCTGGAGCAGAAGGGAAGCGGCTGTCACGGCCCTCAAGGAAAGGCCTGGAATGTGTGCTGAGCCTGCTGGCATCATCAGAAGGGAAGACAGAGTGGAGGCAACTCAGTGCTGAGCCCAGCAGCAATCTTGGGCAGGTAAAATGGGCTCCCACTGCCTCTGCAAAGCCTCAGGGTCCTCTGGAACACCACACATTTGCCCAGGCAGCACTTTGGAGTCCTCTGCTTGTTTCCTTCCCTCTCCCTCTCCCCACTGTGGGCATACACTTGTGTTTTCTCTCTCTTGGGGCTCCCCGTGGCCCTCACAAATGCACCTTCACCCTGGTGCCCCCTCCTTGCCCCAGGATCCCCAGACACACACTGGACTCTCCTGCAGAGCCCACAGCAAGTGCTTCATGCCCCCAATGTTCTCTGGTGCAATGAAGGGTGTCTGAAGAGACTTCTCCTTGCCTTGATGTCCGGGGTCTTTTTGCTCCACGTGACCCTTTCTCCCACCCCGTGTGCAGGTGGAACATCAACAGAGGAGCCAGAAGGGACCTGGCGGGCACCAGGAGAGGGAGAGTTTGCTCTCTGTGCGTGGGGCTTCCAAGGAGCTCGAGTAGAAGAAGAGTTCTTCAGTGCCTTGGGTGAGCAGCAGCCCCTCCTGCTGAGCCCTTGGAGAAGGGTGTCAGTGCCCTGAGCTCTACTCAGGAGGCAGTCTGAGGGGAGCCTCCTCCTTCCCCTCCTGCAAGGACAAAGTGTTTGCCAGGGCTGGAGCTGGGGGCTGTGTCTGCCCTGCAGCCCCACAGCCAGCACCGTGGGGCTGCAGATGCTCCTTGGGTGTGGGCTGGTCTGAGCTGGGCCTTTGTGCCTCTTGCAGCTGCAGCTGGCCCCAGACCACCAGCACCAGCAGGATGACACAGAGAGCAGTGCAAGGACCAGCCAGGAGCTCTACTGTTCCTCAGCAACTGCCAGCCATCGTTTTGGAATAAAGAGCTTTCTCAGCAAAAGATGAGGTTCAGTTTTTCACTAGCACAACGAGGCTCTTGCCAGCTGTTGTGCGATTTCACCGCCTGAGGCCAGAGCTGTCCCCAAGACAAGAAATGGGAATTTGAGCTGTTACCAAACTGCTTCTGGTCCCAGATTTCCGGCTGGGACCCGGGAGAGAACAGGGGAAAACTTCATCAGGAGACCCCAGAGCCAGCCTTGGCCTCAGGGCGCAGCAGCGCTGTGTCCCCAGGCAGAACACGGCAGCAGCGGATGCTCCTGGGGGAGGGAAGCACTTGGGGCCTCCAAGCTGAAGGTGCTGCTGTGTGTCCCTGGAGAAGAGGATGCACAGGTGCCCTGGGTGCTGAGCTCCTGCAGTTCTGTGCTCTGAGTGGAGCTGCTCGGCCTGCTGAGGAACAGAACGGAGCTGAGAGGCCTGGCTGGTCTGGCACGGTGCCCTGACGCTGTTAAAGATCACAACAACACAGACTCTGACTCAGAAGGCTGACAATGACTGTTTATTTCCAGTAATTTCTTCCCTTTTATACTATTCTACAGAGAACAACCCAATGGGTGAAAGAAAGACAAACTTCTTCAATCACAGATGTCAGGCCAGAGGAACATCAAGAAGTCCCTCCTAGGGAAAGGAATGTAAACAAAGGTTACAGTTAGGAAAACATGTCTCTTGTTGACAGAAAACTCTCTGGGAAAAGAGTTTTGGAGAAACCAAAACATCTCAGTCACGAACCAGGGCTACAGTGCCCCTCCAGCTGCTGAGGGTACAGGAGCTCCAAACCAACCACTCATGGAACCAAGGGGCCACGGTGACACTGTGGGGTCTCGTGGAAGAAAGGGGCCACAGTGACACAGCAGGGCCTCATGGAAAAAAAAACGGGCGCATGTTTGCCCTGTTCTTCTCTGTTTTTCTAAAGTTCTTCTAAAGCCTTCTGTGTTTGCATTTTTGCAATGGAGTTTCTCACGCACTTTTCATGTAAATAATGATTGTTCTGCATTCCTTTCTGGAGGAGGAGAGAACTGATGGACTGTTGGGTTGACCATTGTGGTTGGAGAGGACAATTTTCTTCCTCCCATCCACCACGGTGACACTGTGGGGTCTTGTGGCCACAGTGACACAGCAGGGCCTCATGGAAACCATGGTCTATTGGGACACCACAGGACAAAGGAGACCATTGCTACACTCCAGAAGTTCAAGGAACTTCTTCCATTGTGGAGCTACGGAGCCTCTTGGACCAAGGGTCGGTTGTGGCACCATGGGGCCTCACAGAACCAAGGGTCCATTCTGTGATCATTAATCAATCCAGGAACCTGCTCCAGGTGAGTGTCTCTCCCCAGGGTTCCACATGTCCTGCCAGGGTCCTGCTCCACCACAGGCTTCCTATAGGGTCATGGCCTCCTTTGGGAATTGATCTGCTCCAGTGTAGTGTCCAGTATGGGATGCTGGTGAATCCCTGCCCCATCCCCTGTGGGCTGCAGGTGGATCTCTGCTCCATCATGAGATGCCTGAGCCAGCCCCTGCCCCATGTCCAGCTGCGTCACTGGGGCAGGGAAAATTTGGGGCGACCATCCTGCAGCCCCAGCCCTGCTCCTCATCCTGGCTGGGCTCGTAGCTGCTGCATACAGGTGTGTCCTCCCCCTGGATCCCACGTGTGGGCAAGATTGGGGTACTTTGAAGCCATTTTGGGGGTGAAGTTGGGCTGGGGGGAGGACAGAGGAACAATTTTTGGAGCTTTTTGGGGTGTTGCTGCCTTAGGAAGGCTGACCTGAAACAGAGGCTGGACAGAGCTGGAGAATAAAGTAGTTATTTATTAAAAGGCTTCCAGGACCCACCCTGGCCATTACAGGAGCCTGACCAAGGCTGCACCCAGGATGAGTTAGGAATGGCCACACAAAATGGCTGCCTGATAACGAGATTTTACATTATTATAAGTTTTGGTCCATTGGCATCTTGGGGTTTAATTGTCCAATTACAGCTTCAGGTTGTGAGGCCTCATCCTTGTTCCTCCCTTCAGTCCACCATTGTTTGTGCTTTTTGGGCAAAGTTGTCCTTGGTCCTCAGCAGGAAAGGATTTGTTTTGTCTGCCTGCTCTGTGAAGAGAGCTTACTGACACTTAATGTGAGGCTCAGAACTACATCCTTAGGCAGCACAGAATCTGAAACTATGAAAGCTAAAATCTAAGGCATCAGTGTCCCTGCCCTAAACCTCCCCCATTCTCTGGTGCTCCCTCCCCTGCTCACAACTGCCCTTCCTGTGCCCTCAGATCTCCCTGGAGAGGGGGAGACCCCCCCCAATTTCCACTGTCCTGGGTTCCCCCCACCATCCCTGCAGCCTGGTGGTGGCCAAAGGTGAGCAGAACACCAGCTCTGCAGAGCGGCAAACCGTCTGGGACACCTTTTGGTCTCGAAGCCACCAAAGCCAGGGTTTGCAGGGAGCTGTGGGGTGGCATGGCCCTGACTTTGTGCCCTGGCTTTGCAAGAAGGGGTTGGTGCCACCTGGCACAGGGAGCTGCAGTAGGGAATGAATTTCTGCTGGTCTCCTGCACCAGGGATCTGCCCTGCCCCATGCTCATGGTAAAATTTAAGAGTTTAATAAAGGACAGTAGGAGACAAAGATAATAAAGCACATTTTAATGGCTGGGTGCTTGGCATTCAGCCAAGAGCACACCTGCAATTTCAGAGACACCCTTTACATACCTTTCCTATACCATCAGCCTATTGCACATTCATAAGCAATTATGTACATTTCAACTTTTCCTCAAACTAGTTTGCATGTTCCAAGAACTGTTCAGCACGGCTCCTCCTCAGGTCTGCCTTTTTTAGAGCACGTGCATTTCTTGGCTGTGGTTTTAGTCTGTTCTTATTATCACCTCCAGCTTGGGTTTTGGTCCAAACTTTCTTCAAATGGCAGGTGCTGATAGCTGGCATATCAGTAGCAGGGATCTACCTTCATCATCTGTTCATTGGATGTTATCCCAAACAAGCTGGCAGTTCTATTACCACAAGCATAACTACATCAATTATTTCAATACTAAGTTTAGTTAATAGCAGAAATAAAAACAATATCTTTATAGCAAAGTTACTTTAATATTACACACATGGCATCCGTTTTAATATTTGTGAAAGGCCAGTATTATAGCATGTATTTATTAGAACTCAAATCTGCTAAAATCATTTGAGGAAATAAAACTGTAACAGTATAAAAGACTGCAGACTGAAGAAGTGGGTGTGTACCCAGGCACCTTTATCTTTTGCTTTATTTTTTTATCCCTCATTATCATTTATGAAAACTCTTAAAAATTTTAAGAGGAGTGGGCTTTGTTTCTCGCACTGAACAGGAAATGTGAGGTAGAGAAATAGGGAAGAGCTCTCAGAGAGGAAAAGAAACACTCCCCACTCCCACCAGATAAAAATGTCCAGATAACATTGGCTTTGGCATTTATGTATTATCTTTTGCATGTTATTATTGATCATAAGTATTTAGATACGGTACAAATTATAATTTTTTAACTGCTTGTTAATATATCAGTTTAAGTATGTAGTGTATTGCTCAGAGAAACAGTAGTGTAATAAATATAATATCTATGAATTGCTCATAGAAATAATGGTGTGATGAAGGGATTGTGCTATAGACCTTAGCAAAACATAAGTTGTGAAAAGGCTTTTGTGTAACTAGGAAGAAATAGTGTAAGGCCATCCACTGACTGACCTGTCCAAATGATAAAAGTGACACAAGAGAAAGCACTGGAGGAGACTGGGGAAGAAAGACCTCGTTAACTCCTCTTACCAGTGTGATTCGTGCTGATAAAATTGTAATGGTAATCAATATTTTAAAATAAAATATTAATTAAAAGTACAGTGTTAAAGAGAAGAGAGAGGGGGTCCCCACCCCCCTTCTCCTGCAGATGTTCATGAAAGAGTAGAATACAGGAAGAAATTAAGATAAGACTAAAATAAATTTATCCGTAAGACAGAGAAATTTGGGGAAACTCCAGGAAAATTGTTAATTATATGAGATTTATTGCCTTAATGTTCAAACTTGGTATTCGCCTACATAATACAAGTTTAATACACATGTGCAATAGGAGAAGTTTTTCAGAGGACAACGAGGAAGACTGTGAGCCTTCATCCAGAAGACCACCAAAAGAAGACAGAAGACTCCCTGGCAAAAAGTGAAGCATACACCATGGAGTATAGTGACGTGGATTTTTAAAATTGGAAAATAGGAGGAAACTTATGAAAAAATTAGCATATATATTATATAATTAATACTATATTAGCATATAGTATATAAGTTGAGTTTGAATTGCTCTGTTTTGTAGGTGAGGTAGGGTAAGAAGCCCTCCCTGTACCCTGGTCAGTTTTGCTTCTGCCTTATCAGAATCTTAACCAGATTTAAGTAATTATCGCTCAATTTTTGTGTGTTAAATTTTTATTAAAATTGCTGCTAAATTTTTAAATGTGTTGGTTATTTTATTCACATTTATAACACCAGAAAAGTGTGAAACAAGGAGGATGAAATCACGAGGAGGCATCAAATTTATTAATTCGATCTCACAATGTCAGCTAAGTGAGGATGGGAAAGCTAAACATGGAGAGCCCCTGCAACATCAAAAGCTCTTGGGAACGTTTAAAGAATGTATAAACTAATGAAAATGCATGCAACCCCAGCAATGTAGAGAGAACACCGTTTTAGGTTTTTTTCGTGCTCTTTGGCCATTCATCAAAAGCACCCCAGCGCCAGAAACGCTGTCCTTCTTTTCTTAAACATTTCTTAAACATTTCTTAAACATCCTATTCTTAAACATTTAAAAATTCCAAAGAGTTGTTATAAATGTGAACAAAATAAACAACAAATTTAAAATTTAGCAGCAGTTTTAACAAAAATTTAATATAAAATTAACTACATACAAAAAAATTAGCAATAATTATTTAAATCTGGTTAAGGTTCCGATAAGGCAGAAGCAAAACCAACCAGAGTACAGGGAGGGTTTCTCACCGTACCTCACCTACAGAACAGAGCAATTCAAACTCAACTTATATACTATCTGCTAATACATATTCATCAATGTTTCCTGTAAGTTTCCTCCTATTTCTGATTCTAAAAATCTACGTCACTTCATGGCACATGCTTCACTTGTTGCCAGGGGGTCTTCTGTCTTCCTTTAGTGGTCTTTTGGATGAAGGCTCACAGTCTTCCTCGTTGTCATTTAAAAAACTTCTCTTATTACACATGCGTATTAAACTTGTATTATGTAAGCAAACACCAAGTTTGAACATTAAGGCAATAAATCTCATATAATTAACAATTTTCCTGGAGTTCCCCCAACTCTCCCTGTCTTACAAATAAATTTAGCTTAGTCTTATCTAAGTTTCTTCTTGTATCTCATGAACATCTGCAGGAGAAGGAGGGGGGGTGGGGGGGGCACCTCCTCCCTCTCTTTGACACTACTTTTAATTACTATTTTATTTTTAAAAATAGTAAATTTTAATTATTTATGTTATTTATATTATTTATATTATTATATTTTATATATTTTATATATTTTATATTTATTATCATATTTATTAATTATATTTATTATTAATTTTTAATTTTAAATATAGTTTCAATTTTGTCAGCACGAATCTTACCTACTTACCACAGAGCGAACTCTTGCTTTTCACACACCCCCTGGTATACAGCTACTGCCGGGAGCGGAATTTTGGCCCGTGCGGGAGGCAGGGAGAAGGCACGGACGGATTTGGGAGGGTCCCCGAGCCCCCGCCCATCCCTGGGGGTTCATGGGGGGCTCCCCCCCTACCCAAGAGCCGGGGGGCACAGGGGGTGGGAAAGGGGGGACCCGGGATGGCGGAGGAGGAGGAGGAGCGGGAAGAAGATGAAGATGGAGAGAGGAAGGGGAGGAGCAGGAACAGGAGGAACACGAAGAGGAAGAGGATGGTGGAGTTCCGCGGAGAGCCGACGAGTCCGGAGCTCCGAATTTCCCGGCATCCCGCAGGTAACGGGGTGGGGAAAGCTCGGCCCCAAATCTATCCCGGACCTCGGGGAGGGTTGCGGGGTATTTTTTTTTTTTTGTTTGTTTGTTTAGTTTTTTTGGTGTGTTGGGTTTTGTTTGTTTTTTTTTGGGGGGGGGGGGCGGGGTTGGGTTTTTTGTGGGTATTTTTGTTGTTGTTGTTTTTCTTTTTGGGGGGGGTTGGGGGGCTTTTCTCTTTTCTTTTCTTTTCTTTTCTTTTCTTTTCTTTTCTTTTCTTTTCTTTTCTTTTCTTTTCTTTTCTTTTCTTTTCTTTTCTTTTCTTTTCTTTTCTTTTTTCTTTTCGGGGACGGAGGGGAAGGAGAAAGAACGTGGGCTTCCCACCACGCAGAATCCGGAATCGACTCCCAAATATATTTCGGTGTCCCTAGGAGAGATAATTATTATTATTATTATTATTATTATTATTATTATTTATACGGTGAGGAGATATTTTCTTGCAGGATCCGTCAATGCCCCTTGGCGGGATTTTGGGAGCCCATGTGGCGATGACACGCGGGAGCCCCGGCGTGGGGAGGGGGCGACAGCAGAGCTGGGCAGCCTGGAGGGGTGGTGGAGCCTGGAGATGAGGGGGGTCCGGGCCCCCCAACCCTAAAAGTGTTGTCGGGGCGTGGGGGAAGGCTGAAGAAGGGGACCCTGGGACACCTGGGAGCCGAGTCAGAACCACCCCTGGGAGCCCCAAAACCCCTTCAGCATCCCTGAGCAGGAGCCAGGAGAGGGGGGATCAGCAGCTCTGAGATATGGGACTCCCATAACCCCAAAGTGAGGAGACTGGAAACAGGGAACTCCTGGCAGAGTGGTTTTTTGGACTCCTTCTTGATTTTTGGAGGTTTGTATGGACACGACACCCGGTGACTTCTAGAGATGGGCTTGGACAGCGGGATCTTCAAAGCCAATGCACTCACATCATGTTTTTTCCCCCAAACCAGTATTTCCTATTCCCAAACCTCGGCTGGATGGAGGAGGAGAAGGCTGTGAGGAAGAGGAAGATGTTCTGGGACAGCCAGGCAGGTGAGGAGGAAGTCACTGCCCCTTTTCCCCTCTCTCCTGCTCCATCTCCCAGCCCAGCCTGGCCCCCGGCTGCAGGACAACCCCGCTGCAGACACCATCCTGCTGGGGATGGACTGAGGGCATCTCCTTCCCCTTCCCTCTGGCATGGCGGCAAATCCCATCCTCTCCTTGTCCTTCCTCCCCCAGATGAGGAGCTGAGGATGGAGACCAGGGAGGACAAATCCCCACAGCAGAACCTCATGGAAGAGGCCGTTTTGAGTGGCTCCAGGGCACAGGAATCTAATGGGGAGAAAAATCCCCGGAGATCCCGCATGAGAAGGGGCTCCAAACCCATCCCAGGGTGCTCCGAGGAGGAAAACCCCACCCTCTGCCAGGAAGGCAGCCAGACATCTGGCCAGAGCTCTGAGCTGGAGGTCCATGAAGAGCTTCACGATGGCAAGAAGTCCCACCAGTGCTCGGAATGTGGGAGGAGTTTCTGCACAAACTCCCGCCTGCTCCGTCACCAGATGAGCCACAGCGGGAAACGGCCCTACAAGTGTGGGCAATGCGGGAAGGGCTTCAGAGACACCTCGGACCTGATCCGCCACCAGAGGGTCCACACCGGGGAACGGCCCTACGAGTGTGGGGAGTGTGGGAAGAGCTTCACCGTCAGCTCCCACCTGATCGTCCACCAGCGGAGCCACACCGGGGAGCAGCCCTATGAGTGTGGGGAGTGTGGGAAGAGCTTCAGCCTGAGCTCCAGTTTGATCCGCCACCAGAGAATCCACACCGGTGAGCGGCCCCATAAATGTGAAGAGTGCGGGAAGGGCTTCAGGAAGAGCTGCCACCTCAAACGCCACCAGATGATCCACACTGGGATTCGACCCTTTGTGTGTGGGGAGTGTGGGAAGAGCTTCCGTGACAGCACGGATCTGATCGTCCACCAGTCGATGCACGCCGGGGAGTGCCCCTACACCTGCTCAGAATGTGGGAAGAGCTTCACCCAAAGCTCCATCCTGATCGTCCACCAGAGGAGCCACACCGGAGAGAAGCCCTATGAGTGTCCTGAGTGTGGGAAGAGGTATCAGAGCAAATACAGTCTCCTCAGCCATCAGAAGGTTCACACAGAGGAGAGGCCTTCCGCTGCCCAGACTGTGGGAAGGGCTTTAAGACAAACTCCACCTTCCTCACCCACCGGCTGGTCCACGCCAGAGAGGCCCTGACAGTGTCCTGAGTGTGGGAAGAGCTTCTCCCAGAGCTACCGTGTCCCAACAGCAATGGAGGCATCAGTAGGGGAAGTCCTACAAGTGCCCCGTGTGTGGGAAGAGCTTCATGTGCAGCTCCAACTCCATCCCTCATTGGAGGACCCCCATTGGATGATTCCCAGTGACCCCTGTTGGGCAGAGACTTGGTGATCCATGGTCCTGGTGATCCATGTTGGCTGGTGGTCTCCAGATCTTCCTGGCTCCCTGTGGGCACCTGGATGCAGCAGGACAAAAATAGTTTGCATTCTTCCTGACTGATGTCCACCCAGGGGACAGTGGGTATTTTTACTTTTGACCCCAAGAAATGTCACCTTTTGCATCCAGTCCTTTCTTCTGATTGCATCAAGGAACAAACGCTGGATGGTCTTGGAGGTCTTTTCCAACTTAAATCATTCCCTGATTCTAATTCTCTCTGGCCCTTCCACTAGCATCTTCCACAGCCAAACGATGATGGAGTGGGGCAAAAATCAAAGATTTTGGAGACAATGGAGTGGAAACTTCTCTAGAAAGGGTTCTTTCCAGCCACCCAAGGACATGGATACTCAGACACCGTGGACACGTAAATCCTTTTATTTTGGCTTTGGTTTTCTTCCATTTTTCTTCATCCTTTCACCCAACATTGGGGTAAAAATAAAGACTTTGAACTGAGACATGGATGTGAGGACACAGGGGGGCATGGACATGGGTGGGGACATGGTGGGGATAGGGACAAGGACATGGACATGGCGGGGACATGGTGGGAATGGGGATATTGGGCATGGGGGGTGTCACATAGATGGTGACATGGGGCAGTATGGTCATGGATGAGGACATGAGGGACGTGACCATGGATGGTGACAAGTGGCCTAGGGGACAAGTCCATGGGTTGACATGTCCATGCCATGAGGTGTCCCATGACCAAGGACAGCACGTCCCCACCACCACCACCACGATACTGTCCCCTTCATGGTACCTCCCCTGGGTGTGACACCTGCCCTGCAGGGTGGTCCTCTCAGGCCCCTTCTACCAGTGGCTCCAGCAGCAGCCAGATCCCATCCTCGGCACGCAGGATCAGCTCAGGCTTGCGGCGCGGGGGTGGCCTTGCTGTGTCCCTCCGCAGCACGAACCGGGACAGTGTCAGTGCCACCACCACCTTCATCTCAGCCATGGCAAAGCTCTGCCCAATGCAGTTCCTGCCACCACATCCCCACTGTCACTGTCACCCCGCTGTGAACCCGGCCAGGGACGGGAGTGGCACCTGGGGACACTCCTGTCCCCACCCCACCACATACCTGGGGCCAGCAGAGAAGGGGATGAAGGATGATGGGGACCGTCCCTTGCTGTTCTCTGGGCTGAACCTCAGGGGGTTGAACATCTGGGGTGACACCGACACCGTCATGCCGAGGGGACACAGCTATCACCACTGTGGTGACAGGGACACCTCGTAGCGTGGCCCTACCTCAGGCTCGGGCCAGAGGTCTGGGTTGTGGTGGGTCCCGTAGATGCTCATCAGGCAGATGACCCCTGGTGGGATGGGAATGGCCACTTTAGGGACAGCAGATGAGGGTGGGTGGTGACACTGGGGACACCCTGGCCGTGCCATACCCTTGGGGATGACACGGCCATCACGCAGGGGGATGTCCTCGGTGCAGCGCCGGGACACAGCAGTGACAGGAGGGTGCAGCCGCAGGCTCTCCTTGATGCACATGGTGGTGAAGGGCAGCTGAGACAGGTCCTCCCTGGGGACAAACAGGGATGGCACCGTGTCCCTGAGCCACGTGGCCAGGGGTGGCCCTGGGGACATCTCACCATTCAATGTCTGCAGTGTCCCGGCCGGCCAGGAGCTCCTGGACCTCCTGGCGGCACCTCTCCTGGTGCTCAGGGTGGCCAGCCAGGTTGTAGAAGAGCCATGCCAGGCCACTGGCCGTGGTGTCGTGGCCTGTGGGGACACTGGGTGAGTGAGGGGACACTGGAGAGGCTCCCCCACAGTGGCACCCGGGAACTCGTGCTCACCCTCAAACATGAAGGTGTCAGCCTCGGCCGCTATGTCCTCGTCTGACAGGGTGTGGCCGTTCTCGTCCTGTGAGGGTGAGATGAGCCAGGGGCCACCAGGGGCCACCGGTCTGTGGCCAAATCCCATCCATTGCCACCACGCTTCCCCCACGGCCACCATCCCATGGCCACCACCACCCTCTTAATCACCCTTCATGCCCCCATGGCCACCCCACTACGGGCACCACCACCCCACTGGCCACCAGCTCTATGGTCAATGCTGCCCATGGCCACCACTGTTCCCCTGTGGCCACCAGTCTATGCCCAAACACCCCCCCATGGCCACCAGCATCCCACTAGCTACTGGTCTATGACCAACCCTTCTGTGGCCACCACCATCCTCCCATGGCCACCATCACCCTCTTGACCACTTTCATGCCCCCATGGCCACCACCCTACAGGCACCACCAGCCCACTGGCCACCAGCTCTATGGTCAATGCTGCCCATAGCCACCACTGTCCCCCTGTGCCCAACCCCCCATGGCCACCAGCATCCCACTGGCCACTGGTCTGTGACCAACTCTTCCATGGCCACCACCATCCCCTTGACCACCATTCCCGCATGGCCACCACCCCATGGCCACCACCACCCTCTTGACCACCGTCACGCCTCCATGCCCACCACTCCAGCCCCACCTTGGTGAGCAGCAGGAGGTCGATGAAGTCCATGCTGCGTCCCCAGTGGCCGTCCAGCTGGGCCTGGTGGCCCAGGCCGGCGAGTGCCTGGCGCCGGCGCTGCACCACGTCAGCAGTGAAGGCGTGGACGGTGGCACAGGCGCGGGCGAAGCGCCGGCCGTCAGAGGAGAGGCTGTAGAGCCACCACGGGTGGAGAAGTGGCCGGAGCTGGCGCCGGACCACCAACGAGCTCAGCTCCAGGATGGCCTGGATGTACTCACTGGGCCGCCTGCGGGAAGCAGGGACAGTGTGGGGACACTGCGGCCACCAGCACGGCCAACAGGGATGATGGCAGGGCCACCAGAATGACTGGTGGGGGCAACTGCAGGACCAGGATGGCCAACAGGGACAATGGTGGGACCAGGATGGCCAATGCGGATGATGGCAGGGCCACCAGGATGGCCAGTGGGGACAACTGCAGGGCCTACGTGGTCACTAGAATGGTCAGCAGGGACCATGATGGTGCCAGCACAACCACCAGGATGGCCAGCAGAGACTAAGGTGGGGTCACCACGGCCACCAAAATGGTAAGTGGGGACAACTGCAGGGCCGGGATGGCCGATGGGGACAATGGTGGGACCAGGACGGCCAACAGGGACTATGGCAGGGCCACCAGGATGACCACTGGGTACAACTGCAATGCCTACATGGTCACCAGAATGGTCAGCAGGGACCATGGTGGGGCCAGCACAACCACCAGGATGGTCAGCAGAGACTAATGTGGGGTCACCATGGCCACCAGGATGGCCAGCAGGGACAGGTGACACTCACTCCTGGCAGTGGCTCTCGTGGCTGAAGATGCACTTCTGGAGCGTGTCCAGGGTGAGGAGGCTCAGGGGCTGCAGCACCTCCAGCTCCACCGGCCCCCCAGCAGCTGCTGCCCCCCACTTGGCCTGTGGGGTCAGGAAGGGGACAGGGAGGGGGTCAGGGGCAGGGGACAGGGGCAGGGAATGAATTGGGGGGTGGGACAGAGGTGGGAGAGGGGCAGGGTTGGGGTGGGGGTGTGGGACAGGGATGTGGTGATGAACGAGGTGTGGGGTTGTGGGACAGGTTTGGGTTTGGGGTATGGAAGAGTACAGGATTTGGGGTACAGGATTTGGGGTACAGGACGGGACCCAGAGTGCAGGACAGGACTCAGGGTGCAGCAGTGGGTTCAGGACAGAATTTTGGGTGCAGGACTTAGGGTTTGGGGTGCAGGTCAGAGTTTGGGGTGCAGGTCAGGGTTTGGAGCGGAGGTCAGGATTTGGGGTGCAGGTCAGAGTTTGAGGTGCAGGTCAGGATTTGGGGTGGAGGTCAGGGTTTGGGATGCAGGTCAGGATTTAGGATGCAGGTCAGGGTTTGGGGTGGAGGTCAGGATTTGGGATTCAGGTCAGGATTTGGGGTTGGATCTCTCACCAGCAGCACGCGGGTGCTCTGGTTGAAGATCCCCAGGTAATTCCGGAGCACGTCCCCATGGAATGCGGGCGTCAGCAGCCGTCGGTGCCGCGCCCAGCGCTGCCCCCCGCTCAGCAGTAGCCCCTCCCCTGGGGAGGGGACACCGCCATCCACCAAGGGCACCCAGGGGTGCTGTCCCTGTCCCCCACTGCCCCACTCCGTGTGACACACCCGGATCCACCGCGGGTGCCCAAGGGTTCTGGCCCCAAAGCCTCCTGTCCTCTCCCCTGTGACACTTGCATCCCCCGGGGGCACCCAGGGGGGCTGAGCCTGCCCCCCACTACCCCCTCCCCTGTGACACCCCCGGCTCCATCCTGGGGGCACCCAGGGGTGCTGTCCCTGTGCTCCACTGCCCCTGTGACACATCCAGATCCATCCTGGGGGCACCCAGGGGTGATGTCCCTGTGCTCCACTGCCCCTGTGACACATCCAGATCCACCTGCGGGCACCCAGGGGTGCTGTCTCCACCCCTGTGACACCCAGCTCCATTGGCAGGGCACCCAGGGGTGCTGTCCCCACCCTAACCCCCTCCACTCACCCAGCCAGGGCTTGAGGAAGCCGTAGAAAATTTTGTCCTTGGGGGCCACGAAAGCTGCAGGGTAGAAGGACAGGGTGGGCAGGGATTCCCTGGGGTGGCATCAGGTCCCCTCAGGTGGGGACCCTGGGGTGGGGACCCTCTCCCAGCACCCATGGCCACTGAAGGACGGGCGTTGGGGGACAACCAGAAGCCGGCCATGGTGACACCTTTGGGTGGCCTTGAGCAACCTCAAGGACAGGTTGGTGGCTGCTACAGGGACAGGGGGTGGCATTTTGGCCATGGTGACACCTCTGGGGACCCATGGGGTTGGGTTGGTCTGTGTGCCAGGTGCGGTGACACCCACGGGTGGCCCTAGGGACCCATCTGGTGTCCCATGTCCTACCTGAGGCACTGAGGAGTGGCCGGAGGGTGCTGGGGTGGAAGAGGCGCAGGACAGGCAGCCAGGGCAGTCCCCACCAGAGGCAGCCATGACGGTACTGGGCCACCAAGGTGTCCACCTGCTGCAGGCCTTGCTCCGTGCTCTGGCCCTGGGGACAAACAGGGGACACCTGTGTCACTGGGGGCACAGATAGGCTTGGGGACACATGGATCCTCAGAACACTGCCAGCCTTGGGGACGGGTGTGTTTGTCCCCACAGACCCCTCACAGGTGCAACCACCTCATCCTCACTGTCCCCCCCCCACCCCCAAGTGCCACCACCCCGTTCCTTCTGTCCCCTCTCAGGTTGCCACCACCACGTCCCCATTGTCCCTTTGCAGGTGCCTCCACCCCCGTCCCTACTGTCCCCTTGCAGGTGCCACCACCCTGTCCTCACTGTCCCCCCACCCGGGGCCATCCCCTCTGTCCCTTCACAGGTGCCACCACCCTATCCTCACTGTCCACCCCCCCCCACCCCCAGGGGCCACCACCCCACTCCCTCTGTCTCTTCACAGGTGCCACCACCCTGTCCCCCCTGACCCTTTGCCAGTGCCACCACCCCGTCCTCACTGTCCCCCCCCAAAGTGCCACCACCCCGTTCCTTCTGTCCCCTCGCACCCGCTGTCCCCTCACCATGCCGGTGTGTCCCAGTAACCAATTGCGCCAGGGTGGGATGGGGAACTTGTTCAGCTGGCGACAAGTGGCCCGGAATCGGGTGACAGCCACCAGCGCATCCCAGAGCCACCGCAGCAGCAGCGACACCGCGAAGGTGCCCAGGGCCACCGCGCCCAGCGAACCCAGCGCTGCGGCCACCGCCATGGAACCGCTGCAGCTTGGGGACACGCTGGGGACACAGGGCAAAGGTCGGGGCGAGGGCGGTGTCACCCGCGGCGTCACGTGGCCCGCGCGCTCGGTGTCAGCGGAGGCGGCTTCTGTCTGGTGGCAGCGTCCTCTGACACGTCCTGCTGGCTTCTTGCTCTGACAGGTCCTGCTGGCAGCGTCCCCGCATGTGTATCTTTGGTGGCACCGTGTTGTCCCCACGTCTGCCCCCCTCTCCCTGTGCGTGTCCCTCTCCCCCACCCCCCCATGTGTCCCTGTCCCCCCTTCCGTGTCCCCCCCCCTGTGTATCACCGTCCCCCACCTGTGTGTCCCTGTTCCCTGCGAGTGTCCCTGTCCCCTGCGGGTGTCCCTGTCCCCTGTCGTGTGACCCTGTCCCCTGCGAGTGCCCGTGTCCTCATCTCCCCCGTGAGACCCTGTTCCCTTCGTGTGTCCCTGTCCCCCTGCACATGTCCCCTGTCCCCCGTCGTGTGTCCCTGTTGAATTATTAAAATATTGAATATCGATCTGATATCGGTTTCCAATTATGGACGGACAAAAAAGCTCTCTAACTGTTTAAAGTTAGAAGTGTTTGTTTATTGTTTATTGTTTAATAAATGAATGTTTATTGTGCATGGGATTAACTCCCTAATGCACACTGCCAAGATCACAGGGAATTACAAAGCTTTTTATTTACGAAAGTGTTGAATATACAAAATACAAATGCATATTCATGCCCCTGCCACTTCCTCTCCTCCACTTCGTATGCTAATTGGGAAAAAGGCAATTAAGCATGCATAGTTTGTTCCCTGAAATGAGTTGGGGGTCCATTCTGGAGAGGGGGCACTAGAAATGAGGAAGTAAAATGAGTCTTCCTCGTTCAGACTTTTTTACCTTTTCAACGCATGCTTGACAAATGAACTTAGAGTTTCCTGTGTTCAGTGGGTCCTTCAAGCACGGGAAATCTGCAACTATCTTGTGTCCTTGAGGAAGGTTAAAGAGCCTTGGGATGTCAGCGTGGAGTACCTGTGAGTGCTCTTAACCTCTCTTCAGCAGCCCAGAGGCTTCTAGGATGTGACCATGGAGTGCCTGTCATTGCCAGTGACCTCCTGGTTTCTTAGAAGCCCCAGAGAGTCCTTCAATGTCACCACCTGTGAGTGCAGGTGAGCTCACGGTTCTTCAAAAACCTGTCTCGCTCTGGGATGAGAGGGTGGAAGCCTTGGGAGGGCCTTTGACCTGACTGCTCTTCAGTAGTTTAGAGAAACCTGGGATGTCACTGTGGAGCTGTTGTCAGTGCCGGTGACATCTGAGTTCTTTGGCAGCCTAGAGACCCCTGGGGTGTCCCTGTGGAGTCCCTGTAGCAGCTGTGACCTCATGGTTCTTTTGCAGCTTTCCACACCTTTGGACTGTCGCTGTAGATCCTGTGAGTGCCTGTGACATGACAGCTTTTTAGCAGCATGGAGACTTCCAGGATGTCACTGTGGAACCCCTGTGAGTGCCTGTGACATCAGGGCTGCTTAGCAGCCTGGAGACACTTGTGATGTTACCATTGAGACCCTGTGACGGCCTGTGAGGTCAGCGTGGTTTGGCAAATGGGAGACTCCTGGGATGTCCCCATGAAGCCCCTGGGATTGCCCATGACCTCAGTGTTCTTTAGGAGCTTGGAGACCTCTGGGATGTCACCACAGAACCTGAGTGAGTGCCTGTGCCAAATGGGCTCCTTAACATGTAGAGACACTTCTATTGTCCTCATGGACACTGGTGACTGCTGGCAAGTCCTTGGAAGATGAAAGAGCTCTGGGATGTCACCCTGTACCTGTTTGTGATCTCTCTACTTTTGAGCAGGCTGGAGACAACTCTATCACCAGAGACTGGAGTGGGGGTGAGGTGGTTCAGGGAGGTGAGGGCAGGGAGAGGAACGTGTGGCAGGGCTCACTGGGAGCTGCTCAGGCACTGAGTGGGCAGGGACAGCACCAGAACCCAGGCCTGGGAAACACTCTCTCTGTAGTGTGTAATCCAGGCATTGCTGATGGTGTCATTCTCAAAAAGTGTGCTGTTCCTCGGCCTGGGAGATACAAGCTGTTTCCATTTTTGAAATTCTTTGCTTCCCCAGTCACAAAAATTTTCAGTTTTGGAAATTTAAATTTTGGGGTTGGCCTTTCCCATTCAGACAATTCCTCTCTCACCAGTACTTGTAACATGACCATTGGCTTAGTACCCCATATTGACAGGATTTGCTTTTCATCTCCTCTGGCTCTTAATCTGTTGCAATACAACACAAAAGAAACCACACTCACACACTGAGATGTCCAAGGCAAAAAAAAGGACAGTTTATTTATAGACTTTGAGATTTATAGAATTTTAACAGTGACCATGGATTGGAGGAAGAAAATCTTCCCCTCTAACTATACTGGTCAACTTAACAGTCTATCAGTTCTTTCCTCTTACAGAAGGGAATGCAAAACAATCACATGAAAAGCACCTGAGAAAACTCTGTTTTAAAAGGTAAACACAGAAGGCTGAAGGAACTTTAGAAAAGCTTTAGCAAAACAGAGAAGAACAAAACAAAACAACATTTATCCATAACTTGGCATACTTAGCTTCTACACCAATGTTTTTTAGGACCTCTTTGATTATCACATCTGAAGACTGTGCTTGAGTGCTAGGGATAAATCCCCCCAGTCTGGTCAATCCTAAAGCTCTGTGTTTAGTGCTGGAGTACAATCAGCTGTCACAAGTGTCCCCCACTGGCCAAGTCTGGAGGGAGTGGGACTGGTGAGAGACTGAGTGAGCTGAGCTACACCCACTGCAAGGACTTTCTCAGTTTGCCATCTCTCTTCGGAGCAGAGAGAGGTTTTATTGTTTCATTTTTTTTTTGTGTGCTTATAGACATCTTGTTTGTTAAATAAATAGTGTTTTTCACTTTTCTCTAAAAAAGTTTCTTCCTAAACTGGCTGGGAAAAGAGGCCGTTTGAATGTGCTTTTCCAGAGGAACCTCTTTGGAGGTTTCCTCCCAAATTTGCCTTAAACCAGGACAGGAGGCCATGTCACCCCCCTGGAGCAGGGGACCAGGTGTACCCTGTGTCCCCAGCATGCCAAGTCTGGTCACAGAAGGCCAGGTCTGCCCGCTGGGGTCTCAGACATGGTCTGCCTGCTGCTGGCATGGGAGGCCTTCCCTCCATGACCTCATCACCTCTCAGGTTGGCTGGTTTCCTGAGATTCGGGTGGTTGAGAGTCTTTTGTCCTCTGAGACGCCCCGAGCCAGACACAAGAACAAAACAGAGTCTTCAGATTCTTGGTTTTCAAGGTTGCTTTTTCTGTTTATTATTTCTGATCTTTCCATTCACTCTATGCCCAGCCAAGGTCTTTGCAGCTCGGGCATCAGGTGACAACTCCTCCTCTGATGGAGGCTCATCATTTCTTACACCAATTGTTATGTATCCATTATTTACAATAACACACCATTATCTACAATCTGTACTAAACAGGTCATTTCTACACTGACACAATCTCCTTGAAGCTGCTCTGTGCCACAGTCACAGCAGAAGATGGAGACAAAGAAGAAGAACTCAGGACACCGCCCAGAATCCTCCATCTTGTCCCCATTCACCCCTATTCTAAAAACCCAAATGTGACAAACTACACTATTCTTTATTACACTTTAGTGGCTTGTAATTCTTCTCTCAGCATTAGAAGTTTTTCCCATGGACTAAAGTCAAAGTCAGTGCCTTCCTGGGCTCTGTGCCAGGGTCTCCAACTCCCCTGTACAGATCCCAGACCACCCTGTACAGGTTTCAAACTCTGTTGTTCCAGTCTCTGACTGTCCAGGGCATCTGAAAGAATGCCCTGGATTCCCACACAAGGCAGAAAAAAGGGGTCAGTTTATTTACAGACCTCAACATTTATAGAATTCCAACAATGACCATGGATTTGTGGTAAATAGGTACGATTTGTGCTGACAGAGTTGAAACGGTAATCAATATTTTAAAATAATAAAACAGTAATTAAAAGTACAGTGCCAAAAAGGAGAGGGAGGGGGTCCCCCTCCTTCTCCTGCAGATGATCATGAGATACAGGAAGAAACTAAGATAAGACTAAGCTAACTTTATCCGTAAGACAGGGAGATTTGGGGGAACTCCAGGAAAATTGTTAATTACATGAGATTTATTGCCTTAATGTTCAAACAGGGTATTTGCTTATAAAATACAAGCTTAATACGTATGTGCAATAAGAGAAGTTATTTAAAGGACACGTGAGGAAGAGGATGAGCCTTCCTCTGACAATCCCCAAAAAGTGGCACAACCCCCTAAAAGAGATGTTGGAGCATGCGTAGTAAAGGCGGTGATGAAAACAGTGATGCAAATTTTACAGATTTTCCTCCTCGGAAATAGGAGGAGATGGGTGGTGGCACACACTATAAAGGGCTCAATTTGGGATTATCTTGTTTGTACATGAGGCAGGATTCCAGGTCCTGCTCCCTACCCCACAGTCCATAAATTGATTATGCGTTATTATCCGAACCAATTTATTATTTATTATTGGCAAAACATTTTTATAGAGATACAATTATTTGAGTGCATTCAATTTTATATTGTTAAGCTATTCAATTAAAATTGCTGCTACATTTGATTTTGTTTGGGGTGGTTTTTTTGGATTGGATAATTAGGCAACACATACATAACAGATTGGAGGAAGAAAATTGTCCTCTCCAACCACACTGGTCAACCCAACAGTCCTAGGAAGCCTGTTCCCAAGCTTGATATCCTTTTTGTTGAAGGAATATTTCCTAGAGATACAATCTAAACCTCTTGTGGTGCAACTTGAGGTAATTTCCTCTGGTCATATTGTTTGTTCCCTGGGCTGATATAATGACCCCCACTTAGCTACAACCTCCCTTCAGGGACCATCTGCATCATGTCAGGTGCAGATGGCTGGGCTGTGGAACCAGCTCCTCCCAGAACAGAGAAAGGTGCTGCTTTTACACTGTGGTTCCTGTGATCCAGTGGGACAAAACGGGTTGTTGGCAAGCAGAAGAGTTTCAGGCTGCCAGGAAGTGTTTCCATGTGAGGAGAACCTTTCTGCCAAGTACATCGACCAAGGGAATCCATCTCCCTTCAAGCAGAAGGAAAAATCAGAACTCTCCTTGTAGGAAATGTGAAGGTTTAGATGGAAAGTCAGTGCGGGAATGCGCCAGGATATCCATGTGATTCTGCTAACCTGCAAGGCCAGACTGTGAAGCTGGGATCCCGGCAGCCAAGAAATGCCCTCTTGCTCTGGGGCCTTCCACAGCACTGGCGGCACAAATTGTTGTGGCTGGATTAAGTTGAATGGGACAGTTGTGGGTTGTTGTTCACTGGGGCTGTTCGGGCTGGGTTTGTGTTCGGAGTTTGGGTTTTTCACTTTGTGATGAGTGACCACTGGGCGGGAGCTGAGAGGGGATAGCACGAGGGAGCTTCGGCCGGGGGAGCGATGTCATGGAGAACTGGACTGGCGCTCCGTGGCAGCCAATCACTCTACGGAGTTGCAAAACGATTGGACAGAAATGCGCCCCGTCGGGTTGGACCGATCAGGACCCCTAGACGGGAGCCAAGTAGAAGAGAGATGATTTGGATCCACCTGGAGGCTATAAAAGGACTCCCCAAGGGGAGGGGTGGTGTCCTCTGGAGGTACTCGAGACCCAAGGAGCAGCCAGCACAAGTACTGTCTTTTTTTTTTTTTTTTTTTTTTTTTTTTTTTTTTTTTTTTTTTTTTTTTTTTTGCCTAATTGCTATCCTGAAGGGGAAGGTCCTATTACTCCTCCCTGGTGTTCCTATACTAAAGTACCGGAAGTTAGTATTTACCTTATGAGATCAATAACAGTCCCTAACAACAAGTATAAATAACTAAGTGAGAGCCCTTTCTCGGCCTTTGCCTTTAGCGAGGCCCCAGTTTGGGCAAAGCCTGAATTGCCCTGAGAAAGCAGCTCAGATTTACACCAGCCACCCTGAAGGATGCTGGAGGACAGACAAGTTCAACAGGGCGCTAATGCGAAACAGCTTAGGCTACAGCTTTCTGCCCTTGTATCTTTGGAGCCTTGGAGGGGAAGGCTACATGGCTTGGGGTGACTTTCACCAGCTCTCCTGCTAATATCCCTGGGCACACCAAGGCTGTTTGGTCTCAGCCCAGGCAAGAGCAGCAAGAAACCCTCGCTTGGCTTCATAGACCCCTGAGATGAGCTAAGACAAGGAGTGTGCAGAGAAGAGGCCATCAGCACTGCACAGCAGCTTCTCGTTTTATTCTAATATCCAACCTAAACTTCCCCTGACACAACTCCAGGCCAGTCCCTCGGGTCATGTCACCAGCGAAAAAAGAGCAGTGCCTGTCCCTCCTCTTCCCTTCACCAGGAAATTGTGGACTCTGATGAGGTCTCCCCTCAGTCTCCTCCAGGCTGGACAGACCAAGTGACCTCAGCCATTCCTCGTAACAGCTTCCCCACATGGCCCGTCACCATCTTGGTTGCATGTCTTGTGTCTTGTGAGGCCGTCTTGTGTCTCCCTTGGACACCCTTTAATAGCTTAATATCTTTCTTATGTTGCGGTACCATGTCGTGACAGAGCTGGGGCTGCCTGTGTCTCAAGCAGCATTTTCCGAGGGTTCCTCTTCTCTGTCGCAGGGTTGAGGGTTTCCTCGGGCTGTGCCTCACCGGAGGTGCCCGATGTCCCGCAACCATGGCCTTGGCTGCGGGGTGTGTTGTGGGAAGCCTGTGAAGAGGCAGGTGCTGTCCCCAGCCAGCATTGTTGCACAGGCTTCTCCACAACCCATACCCCCTCAGCTCCGCGCTGGTCATCCAGGCCACACCTGAGCTTGCTGCCGGGCACCCGCTCTCTTTTGTGGTGCTTTAATATTATTTTTTCCAGGACGAGGGGCACCATGAAACCACTCTTGTGCAGTCAAGTAAAATTGAAAAAAACAACAATGTCTGTCCAGCAATCCCCAAGGAAAATTCTGGATCTAATCTGGCCATCTGATTCCACACAGTGATATTAATATTTAAATGAATCACTGCTGTCTTTAGCTCATCTTCTTCGTTCCAGATTTATCCCTCTGCATTGTTCCCTGTAAGCTGGTGTCCCTGTTGGAGTTTATTTAAGCAAGCTGTCCAGCACTGCTGAGCCTGAGCTCAGGCACTTAGGCTGTGGTGTTTGCAAAATATGTGTGTTAGCAGTGCTGGATTACATGCTCCCAAACCTTGGCTCATGGTTTTGATTCATCTGAAATTAAATGATGAGTGTACCAATAACGTCAGGGTGTGTTCTGCTGCTGTTCCTTAGTGCATCCTACCTGCTTTGATACTTATTGCATGTGCTTCCTGGCTGAGTTGAGTTGGGCGTTATTCTCAGCGCTCCTGCCAAGCCAGTTTGTTCTGTTATCCAAGTAGCTTCCAGCTTCTTATGTATACCTTTTGCCTTACTGTTGTGATTTAGTGGAATGCTATCTGCTATTTCATTCTCTCAAATGAAACTGTTTCTTCCCATGGCATGCTTCTGGCAGTTTCCAGTCAACTTCTGCCATCAGGAAGCAATGACATTATTGCATTGCTTCATTGCTCCTGACCAAAAAAAGCCCTGAAAAGGAATTAATGTATCTGCTTGCTAGAACTTGTAACACTGCTGGAATTGTGGAAGGCGAGAGTAGGGAGAAGCATGGTATGGAAAGACAAAAAACTTATTTTTAATTGCTGAGGGAGTGCCTCTGTGACTTTAAGTTATATTGAGATTTGTAGTTTTATTACTTTTGCACTTGAATACTGCAGTTTTCTCCTATTTGAAGTGCCAGAGAAATTGGTGAAAATATTTCAATTAATACAAAATGCCACTGCTGGAGTTATTGCTTCAAAAGTCAAAGTATGTTCACACTATTCTGAAACTTTTTATAATGACTTCTGGTTCTAGCCTTTTTACATTTTAAGACTTTTCACTTGACTTACAGAAGACAGTTGTAGGACCTTAAATTTGCATATTTGCATGATTTATCCATCCATATGTTTTCAGCCTCACTTATGTTTTATTGTCAGCTTTTCTCTGTGCCTTCCCTGATGTGCAGCTCTGACTTGATGTGATCAGTTCAGGGTTAAATCTGTATTTAGCTTGTGCTTCTAGCTTTAGGAGTACCTCGAATGCAAAGCTGGCTGTATGGTCTTCTCCATTATAGCAGGACCAAGCCAGTGTAACTTCAGTGGATTTTATGTTTGAAACTATTGTTCATTAGTTGTGTGTCAGATCCACTGCCTGGAACGAGTTTATCATTTTCATTGCCATTGCGTGTGTGTATTGCCCTGTTCCTCCAAAGGGATGTGTTTGCTTTGGAATGTGCCATATCCTCCACGCTGTGGGGCCTCATGAACACTTGTAAAGTGCTTAGCCCCAGCATGGCTAATCTTGAGAGTCTGTCGTAGTTCCCCTACCGACACCAAACCAACATGATCTCCTTTTGCACACTGGGTTTTGGGAAGGACATGAAACCTTGATTGTACACAGGCTCTTCCTCTTTGACTGGCTCTTCTCAGCAAGAGCCTGCTGAATGGCCAGGAAGAGGCTGTAAGTATTCCTCATATGGTTTCGCCATGCCATGGGAATATTTTGTTGACTACACAGATGGAAAAGGAGATGTAAGTTCTTGAGACTGCAAAAGCTGCATGAAGGATTATCCTTCCATGATCCTGCAGTGCTCAAGATAATTAGTACTGAGTGTTGCTCATCTTGAAAGTGATGCTCATTAGCATTAATTGAAAGGCACAAAAAAGAAAATTTATTTCATACCTCAGGAAAAACATAATATTAAAAGTTCAACACATTTTAATTTTCTAGATTTCTGAAAAGTCAAATTATTTATTTTTTTCAAATAAAAAAATCCAGCAAGCTCTTAGACATTCAAGTGTTCTCAAAAATGGAAATTAGGAATTTTATAGGTCAATAGAGACAGTAAAATCCCCAGCAGTCAGATATCAGGAATTTAGATGAGTCTCCTGGCCTACTCAGTACCTGTGTGAGGCACAAATTCGCTAACAGGAAAGGGCTAAAAGGTCTGCTGCACTTCCTCCTTAAATATGCCCTTGTTTGTTCCTCCAGATCATGGAACTCTGAAATAATTGTGTGTTCAAGGCAGCCAGAGAAGCCCTGGATTTTGGCCTCCAGGAACTCCAAGCTTACCTTAACCATAGCTGCCACTATCAGCTCCATTCCAAGAGGAAACTTGATGCAGCATGGTCAAAAATGTTAATATGAAATGAAATAGAACAGCATAAAACAAAGCTTGGTAAAATAAAATAATTTCCTTTGAGCTGTTTCTACCATCTTCACCCTCACTGTTATTCAAAGTAGTTAAATGTGACTTACCGAAACCTTCAGCACGAACACTTAGGCTTTGTTTAATAAAGCAGTGATATTATACCATTTAATACATATTAATATTTAGGTACTACCAAATAATGTCTTCTCATTTGTTTCACATTCACTGAATGGGAATGTTATGGATATAAACCCTTTCAACATGAAAAATTCTACAAAACCTATACATATATATTTATACCTCACCATGTGCTCATACACTAACTGTTGGAAATACTTCAGTGAGACCCCTCTATTAGCTCTTTCTTTTAGGAAAAGGGAATCACAACTGGACATTGATAGCGATAAGATAAAAAAAAATCTTGGATATTGCAAATTATCTTAAGATACTTTAAGATGGAAGGCTCATCTTAAGGTGTTAATGCCTCTCAGACCAAGGTCAGTTTTGTATTTTACTAAATAATACATTTATTTGTTGATGCAGACAAGTGATTGTAATTGCACATCAGCAGGGCTTATGTAGATTAGATAAGGTGCTTCTCTTTGTGTGATGTTTGGTGTTGATGATCACATTGGCTTATCTGGTGGAGTAAGGATCACAAAGCTCAAACATAAGCTTTTATACTGGTCCTGATGTGATAGAGTTCTGCCAAATATCAAGGTCTGAAGCAATTAAACAGAGGATGAGTATTCAACATTTTTAATTATTCTTGAGCTAAGGATCACTTGGTAAAACTATTAAGCAGGTGTAAATCAAAAAAGGTTTGGGGTTTTTTTTGGATGTTAAGGTTTGGAGTGATCTGTGAAAGTGGACCTACAAATCAGCTTCAAAAGGTTAGACATCTCTTTTCACAGTTACCAAACAATACAATATCTACCTCATATTTTTAAGTGTTTTTATTTTGAAAGCAGAAAAGTCTTATTTAGCTAAGAAATAGTAGTAGTTTTCCCTGTTTTCTGTACTTTTTCTGTAATCATGAGGTTCTGGCCACTACATCTTAGCTTATAGTCTCCATTTAGTGTTTGGTGTATATTTATAATGAGAATTAGTTCTGCTAATTAGAAAACTACTAATTAGAAAACTACTTTCGTCTTAGTGTTTCCTCTCTTAAGAGTCAGCTTAAAGACTGTTGAATCTGTCAAGATGATAAAAATGTCAGGTAAACATTTGAAAGAGAACAAAACTATTCTGAATGATTACATTAAGAAATAAAAGGGCTGGATGCCAAATGACAACACTGAAACAGGTAATGTGTTGCTTCATGATATCAGAGAAGGAAAAACTTGCTATTTCTGCTACCCAATTCTTAATGCGATCCTCTGCTGACACTATAGTCTAAATTTCAAGAAAGGACTTAAAGAAAAAGATCTTGATATTTGAAAGTAACCTTATAATAAAAACTAATTTAAAAAAACAGTGTGCCTATTGGTTATTTGTACTTGAAGACTGTCCCTTCAGCTGGCCTTGTATCCAAGCATGGAGAGCTCTTTGCCAAATCAGCTCAGTTCCTTGCAATTGGCTTATCTTGCTGTGATCTCCACAGGCTCCTCACAAGTGCAATCACAGCTGTGTGTGGATGATGGTCTATGCTATCATCCACATGTCTTTTGTTGGAAATGCAGTTTAGAGCTTGTCTAGGGGAAGGGAGAACCTTGTCCCAGCGAGGGATGGATCAGGTGGCTGAAGATTGCAAAAGGTTGCCCCATCATTACACGCCAGTGTTGGGCTCCACAGGCTCTGATTGTCAAAACCAATATATATTTTTCCTTGATTTATGTGTTTTTAATGGCTTCATCTTATGCTTTCACACTGTCTAATCATATCAACTCCAAACACTAGGTAATGCAATTCTCTTTTTTTCTGTCTCTGACTAAATTAACAGTGGAGAAGTGGTATGGAAAATGTTCTACAGAATAACTTATTCACCTTCACCTTCTTAGCTTTCTTTTAAACAACTGCAGAATTACTTTTGGCTATCCTTGTAACTGAACAGCTTGCTCCCTTGAGCCATTTCCTCAGGGAGTTTTCTGTCTTTTACCTTGCCATTTATCATTATTACTTACTCCACTCACACTGTTTCTTTCTGCAATTTCTTTTTCTGTTCCAGTTGTTCTGTATTTCTTTGGTTTAAGGTATTTGTTTTCATTTTCAATTTATACTTATTTAGATTTACACTGGGTAGATTCAATTTTCTTTGCCAGACATGGCAATATTTTATGATATGCTCACTTTTTTTTCTTGAGGATTATTCACATTAATCCCCATAGTTCCAATCTCAAGTGACTAATGTTTTGATCAGTTATTCATCATGCTTTTATCTTTCACTGTCTGTATCATTCTGTTTTGATTAGTTTCTTTGTATATATTTGTTTTCTATTTACCTCCTTCTGTCTACACATCTCTTGCATGATCAGTCATCTCTTTAAAATGCACAAAGTAAAATTACTGACCTGTAATTTTTTAAAAAATGCATCCCAGATGGTAAGCAATTATAAACTCCAAAGCTGACAGCTGTTAACAGGACCAAAATGCCTTCTGCTCTTTTTCTGCACTTACAGGTGTCAAACTGCAGTTTGAGTGGCTCAGTCCTTCTGACACCTTGGATTACAGTGGCAGTTGTGTTGGGAGCAGACAAAGGCTGAACACCAAGGACAGTGCAGCAGCTGTGCCATTTCAGCTCAGGTTTGGACTTGCAACTCACTCCAGGGGGAATTCAGAGACCTGAGCCTTCACACTCCCCAGCACAGATATGACAGAATCCCACAGTTGTTTGGTTAGGATGGAGTGATTCCTCCTCATTTTCATGTGTCCTTGTAGAGCATAACAAGCTTGGACAAACAGCAGGCAGTACTCTCTGCTCTAAGTAATGCTTGTTTTATCGAATAGACTTAAGGGAAACACTTTAGTATAAACATATGCAGATGCCATTGAAATCATTAATTTCTGTTCAAAGTTACCCAAGAAACAGGTCTGCAGAATACAAGAAAAGCTGGTATTAACTTGTCAGTTTTATTCCAGGTATGTTAAAAATAAAAGAATCATCCCATTTACCCATTGTAAGTTCAATGATAATCATAGTCTGAAGTCTCCAACAGATTTCTCAAGGAAAAAAATTGATTGCAAACACTGCTTTGTGTCTGAGTTATTTTTTTAGGTGGACCTGATTGATTTTCTGAGCGCGGTAGCAAAAACTTTGCTTTCCAATTCTCCAGAGAAAACACAGCAGAAGGAAAAAATTATTATAACAAAATGAAGATATGTTCATGTGATGGACACTGGTCTGCTTTTTCATCTGCTGCTATTTAGGTAAAGGAATACTCCCTTCTGTTCCTCCTTGTAAGGACTCAAAATACTGACATTTTTATGTGGAAAGGCAACATTTTTCTTTACAAAGCTCAAGATACTTAAAAAAAAATCCAGTTAGGACAAAGGAAGAATTATGATAATTCCTTTCTAGGGATAAATAAACATTAAAAATGAGAACTAAGACAAAACCCTGATGTGACACTTGCTAAATCAGTCGAGCTGCAGTATCACAAATTTCAACTCTGGGGCAGTAACTTGCCTTGTTCAACGCCACATTTTCTCACTATCACATGTCAATAGCAAATCAAGCACTCCCTTAGCACAGGAAGGAATGTCTCCTTGACAATATCCAGGCTTGCACTCTGCACAAAAAGAGCTCCCAAACTTACCAGCTTTAAAGCCAAAACTATTCTTGTCCCACTGAATATGAAGAATGCCTTTGGTGTCCCTTGCACACTGTGGAGTTTGCTGGAACTCATTTATAACAAAAAGGGAATTTATTTCCACAAGGTATAACAACTTTTTTCCCTCTAAGGCAAAAGGATTATACCTAATAAAAGTAAAGCTATGCAAGGAAAGAGGGAGGATTTCAATAAAAACTAAACTGGCTGCAATAAACAAGAGTAAATTTTGAGTAGTAAGCATGTCCAGTGCTAAGGAGTCACAGATGTCACAGAGTAGGGAGGAAAGAATCCAGCCTAAAATGAAGTAGGAAGATTATCTTCTACTGACTAGGACTAACTATGCTAGAGACAAAACTATCAAAACATGTTCTGCTATCCTCATCAAAAGATCTGAATATCCAGTTTTATATCAGCTGGATTTAGTCCCACCCCTCCCTGGGCTCAGCCATCCAGTTTTTCACCCAGTGAAGAACACACCTGTCTAAGCCATAAGCTGCCAGATTCTCCAGGAGAATGGTGTGGGAAGCAGTCTCATATTTGTGGTAATCACTGTCATTTATCATCATGGATCAGGAAAAGCAAGATATTTTCCTTAACCATTGCACTCTGCAGCATCCAGGAAGTTTGTGCTCTTGATTCCCCTCTGCCTGAATTCCACTCATTCATTATTAGTTGATGGAATTTTTCAGATCAGCCCATGAACATAAAAAAGTTGATCACCAACTACTTTGTGTAAGAACATAGAAGGAGTTCCACAAGCAACAGGAAACAACGAGTTGTTTGTTTTTTTTTTTTTTTTTTTTTCCTATTTGAAAGAAAGTTATTTATGTCAGCTTTCATAATTTGGTCCTTTGAGATTCCAGTCACCAGCCAAATTCTTTATTAGAATTGTATGACAAGATAAAAATTGGTTGAAAGAAAAGCCAGCTGAATGAAGTGTAAAAGAAAGGGAGAATGACCATTGCTGGAACTGAGATACATGATACACATCACTGAATGAAATCTAGCTCCTTAGCTCGCAGAGGTTTGGCTTATGTGGAGGGGTTTTTCCTAACTAATAATGGGATTATGAAAAAAAATTAAAGATTACAAAGAAAAAACTTGTGAAGTTAAATAATTTGTATGACACTAAAAGAGCATGAACTATATAAAACACTGCAGTATCATATTGAGCCACATTTCCGTTTCTAATAATAAAATAATCAGGTGCAGCCTTCTATGAGACTGATTGCTAATTAAAAAAGAAGAACATCAATCTATCCACGCAATATCTGAAATACATCCAGTTTATATAGAAAGAGCTAGATTTGTGACACCTTAAAGTTTCAGTCTGCTGCTTCAAGCACAGTACCCCACATTTCACTGTCAGTATTCTATTGCTGGATGCTTCAGTGCCACAGAAACCACTGCTACCTCCTGTGGGGATCCCCTGGAAAACAGCAAGTGCATCTCAGGAGCTGAGATCACTGCCTGACATCCTAATTAAATGGAACAGCTTCTAGAATTTAGTGTTTAAAGGAAAAAAAAAAAAAAAAAAAAAAAGGAAAAAAAGCAGGATTCAACATAAGGCAATCTCATGACTTAATTTACTCAAACAACCCTTTGCATATATATAGCCTTCTTAGGCAAATTAATATTGAAGAGGTGAAAGTATTAAAAATTAAGACTTTCAACCCATATCCTAAAGCCAGTTATGTAGCAAATCTATAGCACAGCAAGGTTAAGTCAGTTGCTGAGGGCTGGAGATCAAAATGCAGGTTTTTCCCCATAGCTCAGCTATCCATGAGAGGATAGAGAAATTATTGACCACTGTTTAACATTTTGTTCATTTATAATCCAGTTGTTATTGGAGTAAGCTTTCTTCACATGCCTCAGCTATACACTTACTTCTACTCCCAAAGCTTTATGACAGCTTAGTCTCTCTCACTGTATGATACAGTTATTTTCAACTTAGAGAGCATGTCATCCTGTCATATGGTTCCCTCTGTCAATTCTTCCATCTCACAGCATAGGAATTACGCTTTGGAGCAGACTGCTCTCATAGTAAAATATTGTAGACAATATTGAAATCAAATGATACCCACACTATCTCACTGTTAAAATCCTAATAAGCCAATTCACTTAAGAAGCCATGCCTTTTAGTGTTGCTTTGCGTAACTCTCCCTGGCCCTGCTTGGTCACTTGGGCCAACCCAGCTGCTCTGTTACGCTACAACAAAGCTGTTTTGTGAGTCTTGGCTCAGCAGGCAGGTTTGAGTTACGCTGTAATAGCCATGGTTTGAAAGAGGGGACTCTTGGAGACACTCAGGATTCAGAGGGTTTATTCATGGGGACCCTCAGCTTCTGTCCCGAGGCTCTAGAGAGACCCCAAACAGCAGCTGCAGGGGGGTTTTGTACATGGGGTTCAAAGGGGGTGGGTATCATCTTTACAAGCCAATAAAACAACTCAAACAATACATTCCAACAAAGTTACCTAAACACCAACAAATCCAAGATAGATTTGGGAGTGGTCTCTAGGGTTTCTGCCAACCACTGACCTGAACCCTCAGACCATAAAGATAAGAATTCCATGATGGACAAGAGAAAAAATCATACAAAATAGAGAAAAGGGACAGGGAAAAGAACCAATAGGGAAAAATCTCCAGGCAGAGGCTCCGTTGTCTTAGAAACCCTATCAGCCCTGATAAGGTGCCTTCCAAGACAAGAGGCCTCTTTAGGGTAACACTATTCTAACTTTACAATTAACAAACCATGCTATATTCATAACTAAAACTTATCAAACATTTCTTACAAATCCACATTTAGCATTGCTACTTCAGTGGCAACAAGGATGCGATGATGGATCTTCAAATCCAAGAATCCAGTCAAAAGCAACTTTCCTCTACATACTGTAACTATCATTCAGTGCAGTGTTTGTTCTTTAACTTATATTCTAGAAATATCTCCTTGTGTATCAGGACAGACCCCTGTGGAAACCAGACTATGCTACTGATCACTTACAAAATTGCAAATTCTTTTTCCTACACAGAATTTTTTATTACTCAGACAGAGAAGAAAGAGGGGGAAAGAGGTGTGATTTAAGTGACTCAGTAGGTTCTCCCAGCAAGGAATACCTGCTGCAGATGAACTGCTTGTAGGTATAATATACACTGGAGTATGCAATACAAGGCTTTTGGTCAACTCATATTAATTAATTTGAAGAAAAGAGTATTCACTCCATGAAGTTTCTTAAATGGAAAGCATACTACATATATTTGCACCAAGTAATGTACATCAAGCAAAGTCCACAATGTCTGTGGATCAGGAATTAAGGGAGACATGGAACACATTAGATAATGATTACACATTATTTTCTGCAGCCAACAATGAACAGCAAATTCAGTTAACTATAATCACCACTATCATCACCTCTAAATGTAAGCCAAATAATTGCAAATGCTGCATCATTTTTGACTTACAACAGCACTGAAGTATTTTGGTGCCCTACTGTAATACAGTAATGAAAATAGAGGGAAAAAATTGAAATAGTTGGTATAGCAACCTAAACCTTTAGGCAGAAGCATTCACTCTCTAAATCCCTGTTAAGTAATTGAATGAAAAAACTGTCAACAGTGGAAATTTGTTGACATCTGTTGTGGTATATAAAGTAGGACAGAGGACATTTAAACAGAACCCACTGCCTTTCCAAAATACCAGACAGAGACATGTCCAAAAGTTAATAGGGAACAGAAGAAACATGAAATAAAGGACTGTCTGTTATGGTATAGAAAGTGGGATTTCCAGTGAGAAATGCTATTCATCAGACTCGAGCATCTTTTACCTTACTACTGATGAGAAAATCTGATAGAGATAAGCCTCATGCAACAACAAAAATATTTCTCTGACGTTCTCATACGAGAGGTGTGGCAAGGTTTCGGTGGTGGGGAGATACAGGTGGCTTCCCTGTGCCTAGTGGAGGCAGTGCCAGGTGGCTCCAGGGTGGACCTGCCACTGTTCAAGGCCAAGTGATGGTGGAAGCGCCTCTGGGAGAATGTAATCAGGGAGGAGGGAAAAAACCTCCTGGGGAGAGGAGTGACAACATGTGAGAGTAACACCAGGGTCAGTAAGGAGGAAGGGGGAGGAGCTGCTGCAGAAGTGAGAGCAGAGATTCCATAGCAGCTGGTGGTGCAGACAGGGAGGAGCAGAGATCCACCTGCAGCCAGTGCAGGACCTGGAGCAGGTGGATGCCTGCATTCCTGGAGGAGCTCAAGGCCAGGCTAAAGGGGGCTGTGATCAACCTGTGATAGTGGAAGGTGTCCCTGTCCATGGAAGGGGTTTGGAACGAAATGATTTTTAAGGTCCCTTTCAGCCCAAGACATTTTCTGGTTTTCCTCAGAGGAGGCTGTGACCTCCATAGGAAGCCTGCACTGAGGCAGGATCCTGGCAGGACCAGGGATCCTGTGGAGAGAGGGACCCACAGAGGGACAGGGGTAGAGTGTGAGGAGAGTGGAGTGGCAGACGTGGGATAAACTGGCTTCAACCCACCTTCCCTGACCTCCTGTACTGCTCAAGAGAAGAAATTGAAAGTGAAAAGAAATTGAGAGTAAGGCTGAGCTCAGGAGAAAGGGAGGGATGAGGGGAAGTTCTTTTAACTTGAGTGATATCTCCTTGTCCTTATCTCAGCCCATGAGCCTTTCTTATTTTCTGTCCCTCTGTCCACCTGAGGAGGGGAGTGATTGAGAGGTTGGTAGGCACTTTTTGCCCAGTCAGGGTGAATGCACTAGAGGTAAGCACAGAGCAAGCACAGGGGCAGAAAGAGGAGGAAAAACCCCAGAGCTGCAGAACTTTAAGTAAAATTGAAAGTTTACTGTTTGTGACACAAGTTCCAGCCCTAGTTCAAGCAAAAACTTCGACTCACAGCAAACAACTTTGTTCAAGAAGCTTTTTCACCTGTGCAGTGCGTGCAGGCAGGTGTATTCTCCATCCTCTCCACAGGGGAGCAGCAAGCACCGTCTTCAGATTTTAATTACAGATGAAGCGTTTACACTTGTTGATTTCCTTGCTGGGAGCTCTTCTTTCCCTCTTCACAAGTTTTTCTAAAACCAACTTATCTTATTTTTCTTTTACATATATGATAAAACTTCTCAGCTGCTGAGGAGAAAGACCTTCTGGGGTGAAGAAAAATCTTCACTTCCCTGATCAGAGGGAGCTTCTGCTTACCACAGCTTTAATTCCTTGTGCTTACCACTGCTTATTCCATAAAGCCTTTACTCTCACTTCCACCCACTTCATTTGTATTTTCCTCTCATCACCAGTGGCAGTGGAAGTGGTGAGTATTTTTTTTCTTTTTTCTTTTCTTTTAAGTAGAGCCCAGTTATTTGTGTATATTTCACTTCTCAGCTGGGCCTCCTAACAAGCTTGTTACTGCTTGAGGCCAGGCTAATCAGGAGAGGAGTCAGGATGTCCAGCAGAGAACCAACACAAAAATAAAAACCAGACTAAAAAGTGAGGCTGGAGCTCAAGCCTGGGCTTGGGAAAGCAGGCACACCAGTCTGAAGGAGAGCAAGTGCCTCCTCACTGCTGACCACGACAAAGATTTGGCATTAACAAGCACCGTTCTCTAAATACCCGGTTTTGTAGTAGAATTTTTTTAAAAAATAACTCGAAGTTTGGTTGGTTTGTAGCCATAGATGGTTGTTTAACATGCAGTACAGCACCTTTTAACACAGCATGGCCCTAAATTTTAAGTGTATTGGTTTGCAGCTGCTACATTTGTTCTGGCTAACACTGCTGCAATGTTTGCTTTGAGCTGAAGTTTTTCCTCTGTGGTCTGATTAGCAGCACAGTCACGTCTCACCTTGAGGAGATGAAGACCCTCTGGGAATAAGCAAGTTCAAAAAGATCCCAAGGGGATCCGAAAGTAAGCCAACCCAGCAACCAAAACACATCAGCCAAAGGACATGTGTGTGACCACCAGGATAAGGTCAAAGTACACAAGGACTGGAGGGGAATCAGGGAGAGAGAAAATGCGCAGCCAGTACTTCCAGTCATTCTTTAAAATGCCTTTAAAACTTTTTTTATAACTTTCATAGGTTCCAAGCAATGACAGGACTCACTTTGTAACACTAATACATAAAACAATCAGGCTTCATACAGCAGGAATAAGAAATAGGCTGGGAAAGCTGATGCATTCAGACCCTAGTAGCAGTATTCATGCAGACCGTGGTAACAGTGTGCTGTTGTAGTTACTTAATATCCATGAAAAATAGACCCTCTTAAGCATCTTGCAGAGATTCACTTAATACCTTTGAGATTTCTGCAGAGGGGAATGAAATGCTGTGATTTCTCTCCCACGAGCATTACAAAGCCCTTGTTCTGTGGGAAATGTGTCTCAACCAAAACGAGATTATTTTTAGGTTTTCTTCTAAATTGTGTAATATTAAATTTCGTCTAGTCCTGTACCCTTTCCAACATTTTTCACGTGTTCTCAAAAAGGAACAAACCCACTGTTTGAATAATTTAATATTTTTCTATATTCCTCGAGTAAATTTTATTAGATCCTTTTTTATTATTTGAAAATATTAGGTTAATTTAAAGGATTTTAAAAAAATGATTGTACACAGCTCTTATCAATATATTTCAGGTGCTAATTGTGTTACTATAGCATCTCAGTTAAGTTTGCTAATGAAGAAATACACAAAGTTATATTAAAAAAATCCTTTCCTTTAGTACTGTATAATCTTAGCTTTTTCTCTGGCTCAAATAATATACTCCTCAAATACAATATTTCTCATTCCCAGTCAATCATAACAGTTGTAGTTTCTGTAGTGTACAGTAAGTAGTTGCAAATAGTTTTGAAGTCAAACACAGTTTGAATGACTGTAAAATGTAGATTCATATTACGTGGTCAACGGACTGACCTCATAAATGAATCAAATTACATTCCTTGTATCTATAAGCAGGAAGTGGTAGAAGGAAATTTATAATAATATATCATCCACTTCTTTATCTGGGGTAAAGGCTTCTGGTGCACAGTGTGATATACTCCTTATCCAGCTTTAGAGCAATGAGCAAGCCTTAAACCCTACCAGGGGTTTTTTCCTACCAGATGCTGACCTTGAGAGCAAATCCCCATCCCTGGTCTGATCTGGCTGCTGCCTCTAGTGTGCCTCCCTAACAGTCAAAACTCCTGCTGAGTTGTGGAGATTTGAATATCACCAATTCTGCCTTTTTTTCAATAGAAAGTAGCAAAATAATTCTGCTGCTAGAAACGTAAGTCAAGGGTGGCCATTTCACTGCAGGCAAAATGTTGAATGAAGGACGAACAATAAGGTTCATGAAAATTAGAAAAAATGAGTACTGTAAATTCGACTATTTCTTAAGTGACAGGAATTATATGAGGCAGAAGACAAAGTTGTCCAAGAAAAGTAGAAAGACACAATTCACACAGAATGCAAGAAAAAGCAATATGTTCCTGAGAATGATATATGCACAAGGTGTTGTTAACCTCAGTATTATACAAAAATGAAAAAGAGTGTCCAAGTATCAGCATGTGGTACACAAGACATGCATTTTGTTTGTTTTCTTACTCTCCCACTTTTCCTTCCTCAAAAAACTCCACATTTATTCACAAGTGTGTTGCAGAAGTCAGACAAGCATCACCAGATCCATTATTTCTAATGATCAAATTCAAAAGCCTTTCAATTCCCCGAAATTAAATATGCACAGTAAAAAAAGCATTACCATTGCTTAATCTGGAAAGACAAAGGGAATAAATAACATCCATTAAAGGTTCAGGTTATGCTATGGAAAGCTATTTACCACACAAATTTAGTACTTATGCATGAAAATCCAATTGACACAAAAGCTTATAACCATTTCAAAGAACCTATTATGGCCCATCATGTAAATGGTTACACATAATGACACAGCTATTATGGCCTGTAGGGCTCTGGACCAGCGAATTAAAATTTCTCTGGGCAAAACAGACTTTGAGCAAACAGGCTCGAAGGAGCTGTTACAATAAACTATGTTAAGACCTATCTAACCAACTCCCAATTACACATTAACTAACATAAGTTGAATTGTTAAATTTTGGAAAAATCAGTTAGTTACGGTACAGAAACCAACATTAAAAGTCAGTGTTCTTTAATATGTACAATATAGCTGTCACTGTCCTTTAGTGTTTCAAGAAAGAAAATTGTTTTAGATGTAAGTTGCAGATAACTCTTAGAGGGTAGATTTCCTTTTTTCCCTATCAAGTAGGGCATTTATATGGGAATGGAAATAGGATCACTACCAGCTCTTTTAAACTGGATGTCTGTATCTTACCTTCAGCACAGAACAAATCCATTTGGGGAAAATCACATAATATGGATACTGCCCATGAAATCATGGACCTCCTACTACCTTCCTTAAGGCAAACAATAAAACTTAGACATATTTATGTATGTCATTAATAATATATGATTTTTTTCTATTGCAACTTTCATTTCTGAAGATCTGCTTTAGCTTTGCTGCAAGGCAGTGATATTCTACTCACTTTGTGGATGGCAAACGTGGCAAAACAATCCAAACAAAAGGGCAGCAAAGCTGAAATCTGAACTCTGAGAGTGCCAAGTTCTCTGTCTTGTGCTAGTCAGGGAGGTATTAGTGGTGCTTCAGTTCATGTTCAGTTCGTGCCAAGACCTCTGTGCAGCCTTTCCTTGACAACTTACTTTTCTTTCAACTAAGTCTCTAGATAGGAGTAAAGGCTATTAAAAGAAGCTTGTATTTTCAAACCTATCAAACAATTACAGCATTGTCTGATTTTGAGAAGCTTATTTTGAAATATTTAGAGAAACCTGATCATCACACCTGCACTCTAAAACTTTTGCTAGGTTTTCGCAGAAATCCAAATGTCAGCTCTCCATATAGTAAAGCACAATTATTCCTCCAATACTCATGGTTTTTAAAACCCCTTCCCCAGACAGCAATGTTGTCCACTTTTTTCAAGGACGTGAGTTTTTGTTGGTGGTCTGTAGCTCCCCAGATACTCACCCATCTGGTGTCCCTTTTAGTTTATTTCTCTGTAGATGGGTAAGACTGGTTTGGAACAGGTGAATAAAATCTCTGTGCAGCCCCTGGCCATCCATGGAACGGCAGCCTTGTGTACCCAGCAGTGTCCAAGAGATACCATTTATGTGCACAGCTCTGTGCAGCAGCCAACCCTAGCTCCCAGCTCCCACTTCACGTAAACTGTGACTCAGATCACTGAGATGGGGCAACATTTTATCAATATCATTGAGAGATCAGAATCAGTTCAAAGCCACAAGCTTTAGGATTTTTGGTAATTACTGTGTGGCTGCTGGAAGCCTGCATTTCTTTTTGAACAAATTATGTTTCAAACATCTCTATCTCAGCTCTTTATTTTTTTTCTCCAGGGTTGCCTCTTAATTTTTGTGGGAGAATAAAAAGATGTGTTCTTTTCATGCAATAGGTAGGCACTGAACTGAGCACAGTCGAATCCCCTGTGACTGGATGTCTACAGCCCAATTGACTACACTCCTCCTTTCAACAGGCAGGTAAGGCAAAGAATGGAACAATTTTCCTTTTCTACTGCTTGCTGCTCAGTTGCAGCAATGGATGGGGAGGCAGCACTATATCTCACTCCAAGCAGACCTTTCTCAGCTGCATGCCCAGAAATTGAAATTTTGAGATGTTTATAAATAAGTAAAAAACCTGCCTGTATTTAATGCAATGTGATATTTACATAATTACTTTTCAAGGTAATGAGTATAACAGAAGCCAAACCACAGAAAGTTGAATATTTTTAGAGCACCCTGTGCCAGCAAATAAACACAGAACTCTTATATCAAATTACAGAGAAGTTTAGAACCAACGTAATTTATTTAGGGAACAATAAGCATCTATTTGTGCTGGGCAGGTGGCCAAGGTGAACAAATGAAAGACATATATGTAATGGAATATTAGATGAGCCATAGTTTCATTTCCCACCATTTGTCTTTTGGAATATCTGTAACCAACCCTACTGAACAAAAAAATACAGAATAAAGGTGGCTGTCAAACTACCTCCTCCGAAGCCAAGAAAACAGTTGGGCTGAAGCAAATGAAAATTTGAAAGCAAATACTCTGAGATGGTGTTTCCTCTCTTTGTTAAATGATGAAATCAAGACCAACTGCAACTATTGTTTTAAGTCACAGCATTTTAAGTAAATAAAGCAGAACAACAAATACATAAAACCAGCCTGTTAAAACTGTTCTAGTTTAGACTGTAATGCTATGGTCTAATGATGCTGAGAAATATGTTCTAAAAACTAGAAGGTTCTGCAAACAAAATTTGAAGAGAGAACAAAATGAAAAAAGAACTAATAAAGTGGTTTGAACAATGTCTTTTTTTTTTTTTTTAAAATGCAAAATCACAACTTTTAGTCTCCCTAATGCATCTTAAGTTAAAAGCATCTGGATATTGTAGTTTGAAAATATAAGCGGAACTCAAATAAATAGAAAAATAAGGACTAGATATTAGCAAATAATTTTTTTTAAAAAAATACATGAAACATGTGTACATAAATGTAAGGTTTTGGCTACTTGCTCCTGCCATAGAAAACAGAATCAGAAGTGGAACTGGAACAAAATTCAGAATGGTAAAGTCTAGATAGTAAAAGACAAACAAAATTACTGGAGATCAGAGAGGATTAATTTACCCAGAAAAATTAAACATTAACTTCTTTGTTGTGTTACTGATGACCTTGATCTCTCACTAATATTTCCAAGAAAGTTAATGTATGTAAGAGAAGAAAGTTCTCAATATCCATCCAAGTGACAGCAAAGCGAGGATAAAGTAACAGCCTGCCTGAAAGGTGTAAACATCTGAGAGCAGGGAGAAAACTTCCCAGGTACCATGACATGACAGTGTTCAGAAATTACTGCTTTCACTTAAGCAGCTGGAGTTATACAAAATTTAAATCAACAGTGAATATGTTACATATTGCAAATTCTTTTCAGGGGCAAAACTGATTCCAGTGCTGTCCAATATTAAGGAGAGGGCACTGGACAACAATCACCCGTCTCATCCAGTAAAGAACATTTCAACTTCAGGAAGAGAGGAGAACTTTAAAAGAATATTTACTAGGATGTGCATGTCAGAGGAAGGTCACCTACCAGTTTGAAATCTTTTGTTTCAGCCTCAACAAGAGAAATCACCAGAGCAGTTTGACCAGTCCAAGTACCACACCCATATGGACACCTGTAGCTTAAATACCCAGGAAATCGTTTTGCTTCTGTTTCCTGGCACGAGTCTTTCTTCATAAAATGGGAATATTTTGCTTTCCTGGCTGCACAGAATCTGTATTTCAATCACTTCATTATTTTGCTAGGTACAAAGTGCTTCAAAAATTCATAGGAAAATTTGGTTCCTTCCCCTGCATTTCTTTTGCCATACATAAGTTAAACAACACTTCAGAGAGAAATCTCAATTGTGAAGAGCTCTTACAGCCATGCATCAATATTTTTAATAGAGTTCATTGCAATTTTTTCCCCTCTTCTTCACAGTAATAACTAAGACAGGCTCTATAAATTCTAGGATTTTTGTCTGCAAATAAAAACCTCTTGGACATGCCCTTGCATTTTTTTTAATGTGTTACTTACCATGAGATTTTTGCATTGTTTTTTTTTAGCAGCTCATGGCAGGAAACAAATCATAGGAAATCTAAGATCAAGCCATTAATTCTACTGTAACTCAAATAAAATATGAATATCTCAGAAAACTCATAAGCTGAAGGGGAAAAGGTTTCAACTTTTTAATTATTATTATTATTACTATTAATTTAAAAAAGACCCTCAAAACTTGCATTCTCAAAAACATTTGGACACATCAGTGACTTCCCTAGGTTTACATCACCCCAGCAAACACCCTGAGCATAAACGACATTTTATTTTCTGGCAATTTCACCCTTTGAAATGCTCAGCTTTTAATCAGAAAGCCTGCACAGAGTATTATTTCTTCATTTTAATGTTACTAAATGTATACCTGATTTGCACAGACAGCTCTGAATGGGTTAACTCTTGTTCTGCCAGCAGTTTATCTGAAGGTGAGAAGCCACAGTAAGGACATAAGAAAACCTAACCACCCAGAAACACAACTTTTCTAAGCACTTTTTGAACGTCATGAGACAATACAAACTAACAATGCAGAACCCAGTGCTCCAAGAACTCCCCTTAGGCTAAAGAAGCAGTGTAATTGTGTCATGGATTCTCAGCACTCTGGACTCAGTGCACAACAGGTGAGCTGGATGGTCACATTCCGGCAGTGTTACAGCTCCCAGTGACCTGGATGATTCCAGAAACTAATCAACAGTGAGGTGAGATGAAAACTCTGCCCTGTGTCTTACCCGCAGTCTCCAACAGGGACCAGCAGCAGTGTAGGAATGAGGATGTTTTCTAAGGTTTCAGAAGGTGTGGCTTAAGGGTTTTGTCAGCCACAGAGAGCCTCTTGGTATCCGGCAGCTCACGAGTGTTTCCTTTGAATTTGTGTGCTGCCCTTTTGAGATCCCCACAATTTTTGCCTGTATTATAACCCCTGTACCAGGAATTTCACCCTCTTCAGCAGTAAAATCAAATGCGAGCTTAGGAGTTAATTATACTCACCTGATATTTAAAATTTCTTTCTACCACATGAAGCCTCTCTTGTTGCCGAACTTCTTTATGAATGTCTACAATCATGGAAAAAATATTTTCAATGAGTAACTCAAATGGAACTAAAGTTAGACATCTGCAAAGGGACTTTCTAACAGAAGTCCCAAACAAATGTAGGTGAATCTTGTTAAAAACTTATCAGGATGATATTTGGAAATTTGAAATGCAAAATGTAATAATCACTGTAAGATCTAAGTTTTTCCCTTATTCACCACTGTTGATATATATTTATGTGTGCTTAGGTGATCTTCTTTTAAAATAATAGCTCTTGCATAACTTTATTTTGGGCAGTTACACCTTCCTAATTTTTCCCAGATTTATTCAAAAGTAGACAAGTGGTCAAGAAAATGCTTTAGATAATTCTTTTGAATTATCTAAATAATAGATATTATTTATAATAATATATATAGTTATATATAATGCAGTACAAGTTCTCTCTACCTGTTACATTAAAAAAAATCATTTTATGGAATGGTATTTATCATTCCTTTTGTCACTGGTGGAAATCTATTTGGAGAATAAATCATGGGGCAATGTCTCAGAGTCAAGCAGAATCAAGTTCTGCATTTTCTGCGCATCCATGAACCAACCCTAAAGGAGACTGGTAGGAGTTTAGAAGTAGATGAGGCCATCACAGTGTGGAGATATTTGGTTAAAATGCTGATGATTTTATCTTGTACAGATCTTTTCTCATCAAATAGTTAGCCAGTGAATTACTTACTGAGGAATAAATTTCATGTGAGCCCTCATTCAAGTCCCAGTTTTAGCTATAAAACTAGAAATCAAATCATCAAAAGTTTATCCAGCCAAACATCCATTTGACTCAGGTAAACACATTAAAAGTAGATAAAACAATAAAAAAGCCCTCTCAGCTGAGTTTATTAGTAATTAAACACAACAGACCAACTGTGCTGTGCACCTCAGGAAACTTCAGGGGCTACAGAAAGCTCCAGATTAGATTACTGTGTATCATCCACAAACTCACCAGGAATTTTGCTCAGCTTCAGGCATGCTTTATTTTCCACATGGAGTTTTTTTAGAGGGTTAATCAGAAAATTCCACTCATAATTTTGTTATTTGTTTGTCCTCTCTTAAAGCACTTCTTTTCCCTACGAATAGATGTATTTGACAAACAGAGGCACCTGTGGTATTTAACATAGCACCTGAAAATGCTCCTCTCAGGACAACATTATAGGGCTTTTGTGTCTCGAGCACCACAGGATTTAGGGCCTTTGAGACACACAGCTCTTAGAGACACCCCATTAATACAGTGCTGAAAGAGGGATCATAAAACAGCCTATTCAATGGGATATTCTAAACTCAGTGTGGTGTTAATGCAATTAACATTTTATTAACCTCAGAAGTGACAGAGTTTGCTTGTGTCTGCTCAGACCACAGCGCTCTGAAACCTCTTGGAACCTGTTGGAGGATAGAGACAACCAACACATAAATACTGGGAAACCATGAGCTCATCTACTCAGCCAAGGGCAAGTTTACTCAATTCTTATTTCCCGGACACAGTCAGGGAGGAGGGGTCAGAAAAGCAAGGAAAAACACACTCCTGGAACTACAGCTGGATTTCAGGCTGCTGTAACCTCTGCAGTGCTTCAGTGTCCTTTTCAGTGTGGAAGAAGACATGCGTGATGGCCCTTCTTTCTTTCATACATACCAGAAAATCTCACAATTCATGATCTCAGCACTGCAGAAGGAAGAAATTTTTGCCAAGCTTTAGAGAGCAAATACAGACAAATAAGAAGGTTTCTGCATCGTTCATTGTCTCTATCTGCACAAAGACCAGAGCTAATCTGAGCCTTTAAAATTTGGGAAAGATATATTGCCTCTAGCAAGTTGAAACAACTTGTATATTCAAAGTTTCACTCACACCTATTTGTCAAATTCAATACATCAGGGAAACCACCCTACCACGTGTCTTTTATATTGTGACGGTATTGTTACAGAATCACATTTCCATTATTTCAATTTCCTTCCCTCGATAGATGGAGACGTAAAACTGAGGACACTTCCTCAGTGTTTCAGTGAAAAGCATTTTCAGGGTAGACCTTGAGCATTACTTATCTGATCAAAACCCCACAAGTAAGCTTTGCACAAAGGGCAGGAGGGAACTAAAGATAAAACCTAAAACATTCATTTCATCACCAGAAAAAAGCAAATCCTAGCCAGCTGTATTAGTTCAATTTCAAATGCAAACCTTGGTACTCAACTAAGAACAATGATTTTTGTTTCAAGGGCTTTTTTTCTCACCTCCTGCCAATGTAACACTTGGCAGCATGACATTGATTAAAGGAACAGAAAGTGCCAGAGATATTGAAAGGGAATGGCTGACAATTTCATGGTAATTGAAAACTAATTATATTTATCTAGCAAATAATCACTACATGTTCAATGTTTAATTTCAAAAAAGGAAGGGAAGGGAAAACTCACCCTTCATTTATGTTATCATAAAGCCTGATTAAACCTTATAAATATATATATATTCTCCTGTGTTTTAGTTTGAAAGCCAGGCGTCTGCTAGGTAAGGCTGCAGCCTCCCTTGGAATGGAGAATGTCAACTGCCTCCCTCCAAATTATTATAATTTTGAAATTCAGGGGCTCTCAGGCAAAGATATGGGGATGGGAATAACAGTTCTTTACTGGTGTGTATAACCAGGCAAACAAACAACACCAACCCCAGCACTGATAACAAACAGAACCAGGAACCCAGGAACAGCTTCCCTGAGTGCGGCACTTTCCCCTGGGGTGCAGTTCCGGGCACAGCCGGCAGGGGCGCTGGTGGCTCCCGGTGGGCAGGGCAGGTGCGATAATCCCCCCGCGGCTGCAGGGGGCGCTGTGGCGCGGGCTTGGGGAGTGCATGGTGATGGCGGCGCTGCCCAGATGGGAGGAGATGGAAAAGATGCACCAGGAACTCCGTAGCTGTGGCTGAAGGGATGGGAGGGATAGAAGAGATGGATCAGAAACTCCGGAGCTGAGGTTGAAGGGATGGAACAGATGGAAGAGATGGATCAGAAACTCTGGAGGTGAGGCTGAAGGGATGGAAGGGATGGATCAAAAGCTCTGGAGCTGTGGCTGAAGACAGGAAGGGATGGAAGGGATGTATCAGGAACTCTGGAGCTGTGGCTGAAGACTCAGGAAGTCTCGGCAGGCAGGGCGTACAGGCTACAGCGTAGCGAAAAACTCTGTAGTTTTTCTGTTTTTGAAAACCAGAAAAAGTTTTCTGTTTTCAAAAAACAAAAAGCAGTGCTGAAGAAGCAGTGGGGGCAGGACAACAGCGACCCGACTCCCAGCAGGGCAAAGAGGGGCAGGCTCAGGATCCCTGGACACCGGAGAAAACGGTGACAGACCCCTCTTTTAGTGAGGTGGGAGATGACAAAGTTTAAGTTCAGTGGCTGCTCCCAGGAGCAGAGGATCACCCCATAGGAGAAGAAACAGGACAGAGCTGAGCTCCTGCAGCAGTAGTGAGTCCCCTTCCCCAAGCAGAAGCTCCACCATCCTCCTCCTCCAAAGGCAAGAGCAGAGAGAGCTAGAGTACCCCCTCCCTGCCTTCTCAAGCACCCAGCCCTCAGTGCTTCTTAGCAACTCAATGAGAAAAAATTCCACAGGTAACAAGAAAAGAAAAGGAAAGAAAAACCCAATCCCCAACATCCTGAGTGCTTGATTCAGTCCTCTCTTCCTCAGGCTCCTTACTGGGGTCCTGTCCTTCAGGTTCCTCCTGGGCACAATATGAACTGACTGCTCTGGACTGGGTTCTGCACAGCACAGGGCACACGAAAAGCAGATGTTCCAATATCAGCAATGTGCTGTCCCATTTATAATAATTTCACTTATCACAGGGTCTGTATGTGTTACGCAGGGCAGGTATGAATTTACAAAAACTCTGTGTCTTTTCTTTTCAAGAGGCAGGTACAACCTACTTTTTCTCATTTCTTTGTACTTTTGAAGGTAAATAACTTCAGCTAGAAAATCTCCCTGAATGCACATTGCTTGGCTCAGTTTCATTGGCTAGCCAGGCTTGATACAGAATATATTTTAATAGTCTACCATCTGCAACCTTCTCGTTATAGCCTCTTCTCCAGGATGTGTGATATGTGACAACTTCGTTAAATGCATATAGGACTAATCTTCCATGCAACATTATTTCACTGTGTCACACACTGGAATTCAAATTATGCTATTCCTCTCTCTCAAAAAAAATTACCATGACTTCAAGGAGAAAAGTAATTCTGAGAGTTAGTATGTATTATGGTGTATTTGAACCTAAGTTTAAATTAAACCCAAATTAATTTTGTGACATCAGGAATGCCCAGAGGAAGGAGGATATAGGAATAAAAATTTCTATGCACTTGGAACTTCTCTGACAAATCTTGCTCACCATTACAAGGGACTAAGAGGAAAATGTTTCAGTTCTCTTCTTTCTCCTACAGCTACTGAGAATGGGGATGTCCATCAGTGTGTAGAATCACAGAATGGTTTGGATTGGAAGGACCTTAAAGCCCATCTCATTCCAAGCCCCTGCCATAGGCATGGACACCTTCCACTGTCCCAGGCTGCTCAGGGCTCCACCCAATCTGGCCTTGAGCATTCCCAGCAATGGGGCAGCCTCAGCTTCTCTGGGCACTCTGTGCCAGGCCCTCACCATCCTCACAGGGAACAATTTCTTCCTAAAATCTAATCTGAACCATCTGTCATGTTAAAGCCATCAGCCTTTGTCCTGTGTCTCTAGACTTCCCATTAGATAACCCTGTCACAGGCATTGACCTAGTACCTGCAAATCCATTTCACAAAATTTCATTCCTTGAAATTACACTTAGGTTTCTGGTAGGCTTTTGATTTTCAGCTTAAAGAATACAGATTTCCCAAGAGTTAAAAAAAAAATTTCTTTAATAGCTCTGTTTCCTTTCTTCATAGATACAAATTAATTCTGCACTGCCTTGCAAGCATGGAGATTTCATTGCAGAAACATCAACTGGTCAATAATCAAGCACAGAGAATCTGCTGGAGGTAGGTGCTGTGGATGAACAACATGTTGAAAACAGTTTTTCAGAAGGAAAAAAGGAAGTGTAAAGGTCAATATAGCTCTTTGCACTGACATTCAATTTTCTCATTCTTTTTAACTATCCAGATCTCAAAATGCAATAGGGAGATAAAAACAGGATTTATGTTGTGAGACTTGAAGTTAAAGCCAAGGACCATACTAAGCCAAAATTGTGAAGCAGATTTTAAGATCTGGCACAAAGAAAACAAACAATATATTAAAAAAGTAAAAACTACAGCAGGCCAGAATGGTACTTAACCAAAAAAGGAAGCCACTGGGAAAACACACTTTCTAACATTATCTGGATGTTTCTATCTACAATGTACTAACAGAGAGCTGGGCAAGACTCTTTCCTTTAGAAGCTCCTCACCACTGCATGCAGTAAAGTCCATTTACAGCAGCACAGGCATGAGCTCAGTTTCCCCTGAGAGGACAAGAGGTCACAGGTTAGGAAAATGTCTGTCCTTATGGATCAACAAATAATTGCAATTTGATTATCCTCACAAGCTGCAATGGAAATTAACACTTAGAAACATGTGCAATTAATTTTCATTACGCTGTCCAATTATCATCAGTTCTCAAAAATCATATTTTGCAAGGAACTTCAAAAGAATTTTCCACTCAAAGTCACATTACCACTCTCAGGGAGAAAAAGTAATGGACATAGACTTTCACCATGCCCAAATTCCCTTTACCTTAAAAATTAGAGCAGTTCCTTGAGAAGTTTTTTTAGGCGAAAGCTGCAGCTGTGATTAGTCCAAAGATAGAATTTTCTGATACCACCCAAATGTAGACAATGCTGCTACCAAAGATTAGAGCCAGGTGCATAGAAAATAAAAGGAAAACCATGAATATTTAATTATTTGTATATTTTCTTATATTTCGTAACTATTTTGTCTTTCAACACCTATGAAACTATTAGGACACCTAGGCCCTGACGAGCGCAGCTCCAAATCCTGTATCCAGGAACTTGGCCTCTATGAGCAAAGGATCCTAATAACCCAAATCTTCCTTTTTGTTTTATTCATATTCAAAGCTTTATTACCTTAGAGATTTTTTTTAAAACATCAGTGGGAGTTAAATTCTAGCTCTTTAAATAGATCAGTTTTCTACCTGGAAAGGTAGTATTTCATGTACCGGTCAAGAATGAGTCTTTTCTTCTCCAGACAAGGGACAAGACCCTGTTATCACTTCATCTGCTCTTAATTTCCTTGTATGACAAAAGTGATAATCTGACAAAAATGTTATTTTTTTCTGAAAAAGAAGTCCAAGTTTCAGGTGAAGGAATTTTTGGATGAGGAAAGTACATTGTTAGTAAACATGAAGATGAGGAGCTATGGCTGCAAAATGACATAAAAGGGATTTTTGTGTGATGTTAAACATCAGTCTGATTAGACATGGTAACAATAAGATATTTTGAGTAAGGGAGATCTTGCTTTTAGTTCAAGAGTGTCGTAACACTGAATTAAGAGTTCCTGTTCAAAATCAGTCAGAATCAGTATTTGAAAATGGATACAACTAATAGAGTTGCATTAGTCTGGCTATTGTTTGATTTAAAAAAAAAGAAGCTTTGTCAGAGATGCAGATATGAAAAGACATGCTGTCCAAAAAAAACTTAACCTGAGTTAAGGTTCTGTCTTGACATCAGATAAAATTCTAGAAAGAGGAAGCAATTTAGACACTTGTTTTAGCACCAAGAAAGAAATTCACAAACTCTAAACCACAAAAGACTCCTAGGAGCCAGCTAGGAGCTAGCTCTGTTATCTGACCAGCACTGTAACATAGTCTGCAAAATGTGTTTCCACTTTCTTAGGCATCATATTTTCCTTTATAGGATTTCAGTGGGATCCTTAAATTGCCAACTATCTCAATTTAATTACATATAGTACTGATTTAAAACTTGGTAAGGTTTCAGTGCTCAGCTGCAGTATCTGTTTTTCATCTAGGAGGGCGAAAGCCACCTTCCTCACAACCGCTGTACTAACACACCTGTCAACAAATAATTTTCACGAAAAACGGGCATGGCTTTGATGCCTAAATCATGTCATCCTTTACCTATCATGTCCTGGATTAAACTCAAAGCCTGATTATACTTGTGATCATTAAGTTCAACCTAGCTAAAAATTCCTCACTGTCTCTGGCTTACATCTCCCCAGACAGCTGCTTTCTTTAGGCAGAATGACGCTGAAAGGATGAAGTAAAGTACCCCAGACATCACAGAGCTATCCCATCAACTATTGCAGACAAGCACATCACATAACTCTGAGCACAATAAAATCCATCCTAACACCAAATGGCCCCTCTGCCTCCGTGAATAGCTGCTTTAGATCCTAATTCCATTCATAGTTCTTCATAATTTCCACCATAAATTTGTTCAGGGACACTGTAGACTCATTTTTTGTTATGCCAGCATTGTCCATCATCTGCAATAGCTCTTCAACCTCCGTGGTGTGCATCTCTCAAGTTTTTATAGAAAAAAGGAAGATCTTCTCTCTACACTTATTTTTTAGCTTGGCAAATATTAATTTTAAACATGAAGATACTAATTCCTTCCCTGCCCCTTTCTGCTGTTCTTGGCGAAGGGCAAGAGAAAGCAAAGTATTTTCAATGGCTGCCTGTGTTCGTAGGACACTCTCCTGAAATCATCCCGTCTGGGAGCAAACCTGATTCTTCTAAGGACCAAATAAAACATGTATTTCCTTGTCATATGCCATGAGAACATCCACGCACACCCAAAACCTCCTCTGTAGCCGTTAAGAACAGGTTGTTTGCTGAGGTGTCTCTGCTGCCCTAGATGGAAAATGTCGATTATCACATTTGTATTTCACTATGAGCAAGGCTACGCTTTCAGGAGATTATTCCAGCACAGGGAAAGTCATTAGGATGGGTATTGCCACTGGTTGTTCAGATCACTTAATCATGCTTCTCTGCTTTAAGCTAGGAATTATTTATCATAATTTCCTTGACAAACTAAATGTAATACACAGTGTTTCTCATTTTAAGAAGCAAGCTTTGTCTGCGGAGTATTTATCTTTGTTTGAAATGTTTCTGTTAATACTGAGTCTACAGATGAATCAGCTTGTATAGAGGGAGATAATATATAATTTGAAACTGAAGCTACTGTCATTTTGAGTCTTTAGAGAAATATTTTATTCTGAAATACTAATACTTTCAGGATTCTACTCCTACAGGAATCTTCCAAATTAATTGGCAGGTCATATTTTCATTACACTGCTATCTAAACAGAAATGATTTTGCATTTTGTAAATGTATTTTTAACCACTTCTAATTGTTTAAATCAGTATACAAAATTAATTAAACCTTGACTCCAGTTGGCTCCTTTATGTAGTATAGAAATGACACTGATCTTTCTGAAGCATTATCTTGCTGGCTAACTATTACAGACACATGAGAGTATTTGAAATTAATTCTGTTTGTATGTCAAAATTAGCATTTGCTATTTATATATATACCCCTTTTGGTTTTCTTTGCCAGTCCAGTTATGCTCATTTTTCTTTCCAAACTGCCCCACTCTATAAGATGTTATTGGCATGATTATCTATCATAATACTTCTTTTTTCTTTTGTTTGGTTTTTTGTTTGTTTATTTGTATTTTTTTTTGTTTTCTCAGATTTTCAGAGGCAAGAAGATGTGTTAGAACAGCTACAGGCCTAATAATATTGAGATAGAAAAAATATTTAGATTATTTTAAAATGGTGCTAAACTTAAAATACACTAGCACACAAGAAACAAGTCAAAATTTACTGGATCTGATTCAAAGGCAGCTGCCATTGGAAGATTCCCATTGCCTTATAAATAGGCTTTCAGTGAGGTCCATGGAGAGCATGTTATGTACTAAGACCACTCATGACAACTTCAGTCGGTACTCATAAAGAAAAAAGAGCTGTTCCTGGCTTGGCTCATTTTTTGCTGCTCCTTTTACTCCTTTATGTGAAAATTGTAAAACATTCCTGTAGGTTTATTTGTGCAACTGTTCAGCTATATATGCTCTGCATTAATTTGAACTTCCTTAAAAAAGTCTTTGCAGCTACTTCAAAGTGAAGAACCATCATAAATGTTATCAGAAGTTTTAACAATAAGATTAATTACTACAGTTAAGACATCACATATAACCACTCCATACCAATATCAATTCCAGAAGCCAATTCAAAGGTCTTACTTGCAGCAATTTGAAAGGCCACAAGCCCCCATTAATTTAAAATATCTCCCTTTCCAGAGTGATTTATCTTTCTCTCACTCAACATTCTGATGTTCTCTTAAAAAAATTCATAATATGTTTTGCAGTTGTAGATACTGTCTTTTAATTAATTCACCAACAACTGTGTTCTCTTTTCACAGTAACAGACTGCCCTACACTCTTTGATAAACTTCATTTATTCAAATTAAGAGGTGAAGCTCTGGATAGGAAAGGTGAATTTGGGTACCAGATAACTGCTTAGAAAGTTTTTATTAATTAGAACAAATGTTTGATTCAATCAGTGCATAAAGAATGGCATAGTGCACCGACACTTGTTTGTATTATGTTTGGCTTTGTTTGCATAACTCAGTAATATCCTAATTTCAACCTTAGGACTGCTGCTTTGATAATAAAATACTTTTATATATAATTTAGGCCTGACCTCGGATTCACCTCAGACATATGAAGCACATTTTATAAAAGAAAGGACATCAGTTTTCAAAACAATCTTGCTCTGCTATATTGATGAAGTGATCTAACTTCCTAATTGATCCAGCAGCCCATTACATACTTTCTATTGCTCAAGACTGATTAAGTGATAACTGCAGTTGATGTAGGTCTTACACCATGAAACAAACAGTTCATCACACCAAAAAATGATGAGGTTGTGGACTGGACAATCAATTGATCCATGCAGCGTTTATGTCACACTCTATAATATCACTGATACTATTTTCCATTAGAAAACACCACTTAAGCTATCATTTTTTTAACCCTTTCCTGCAAATTGTTGTAGATAAGAGTATTTACAGGGTCAGTCATGCTGCATTGCTTTCATCTTTCTAAGTACCATTGAAATCCAGCAGTTCATAAGGCCACTGCCCAGGCAGTTGTCTTTGAGTATTCTTTGGGCACATGCTGAAACATCAGACATCTTTACACTCCTTTTTGTGAACCTTGGATAATGTTGTGGGGTGGGATTTTTTTTAATATTGACTCTCAATGTAAGTGGGTAAAATAAGAAAACAAATTTCAGTTGCTTCTCTTTTGTTTTCATTGGCAAAAAGTCCTCCTTCAAAATCAGCATATGGATGGTGTCAGGAACAGGATTGTGCCTTCTCTCCTGACTACTGAAATGGTACCAATAAAGCCCTACCAATAAAGGCAGCTTCTCCTCTAGCTTGTTTTTATATGCCTCTAAGAAATAAAAGTTCTGCACATGAAAGCTCTTTCCCTTCACTCAGAGATTTTTCTGAGCTGGTGCAGCATGACAGTGCTGTGTGAGCCTTCTGTAAAATGGGAGTTACAAAAAGTGAACTCTTAAATCACTTGTCAGCACCTCTCCTCTTCTTATTTTCCTGCAGTTTGACCATAACCACAGATCCAGGCAATTCTTCGGAGTCCATGTTTGCAATCATAAGTGACTAATTTTAGGATATTAGGCAGTTCAAGGAAAGGAGACAAAAGGGGGACTGAATGTTCAGTAAGTGATTGTGTAAGACAAAATGGATTTTTCAAACAGAATAATTAACCAAATAATTAACCACCGTGATGTTTCAGTTACCTGTTTTATACAGCTGCCTCATCTGGAATAGTCTTTGCACATGATGATTTGTGTTGTCAGTGTCTCAAAGCCTCCATTCCCTCTGAAACATCCAGATCAATGGAATGGGGCTGGACCAGCTGAGAATTGGACTCAAGAGTTTTTCAACTAGCTATTTTTCTCCAAAAAAATAAACACCATATCAGGATCTCATTGATTCTCAAAATGTTGGTAATCCTGCTTGGCTGCAGATGAGACACTATTATTGTGTCATTTAAAGCATTGACTGCATGTCTGAATCCACTAATATCAGGCAATAACAACAGCTGCTATCAAAGCAGGCTTTTACCCACAGAAACCAGCTTTTGGAAGATAAATGTACATTTCTGCTGAATTCTGCTGAATAACTAGAGCTGCTTACAGGATAGTGAAAATCTCAAGAGAGATTGTTATAGAACAGACAAGAAAACCAAAAGCAGTAACTGAGCTAGAGGAATTGCAATGACTCATTTTGCATCCTGGGCCTCTTCATTCAGTAATGAGTCTGGTTGCCTTTTTTCTTTTTTAAATAGATTTTTAAAATTATTATTATTTTTCTCTTTATTTAACTCTATTTAAGTTATGTCCAGAGCCATAGTTCCCAAGCAGACTGCAAAACATTTCCAGAAATACCCATGTCCCATGTTAAATGAGTTCAGCTGCAATAATCCTTGCTTTAGAAAAATTCTGTGTAAAATGATTCCAAGCATCTTGCACATTTCAAGCAAACAACAAAGAGGACATGCTGCTGTGGATGTCTGGCTAGTGCAAGGACAGGGATAGGGGGTGCAGCTTGCCAGACTACAGTATACAATCTTCTTTTCAAATAATCTCAAGAGTCCCTAAATTTCTTTGAGGTCAGCATGCTCACTATTTACCCAGAAGTAAAGTTGGGATAAAAAAACCCAAAGAAGCTTGTTAGAAAAACTCCTGGAAATGAGCATTGTCCTGTTTTCTCTTCTGGGAAGAAGCTGTTCCTCTACAGCATTCAAAGGATGGACTAATCCATTGTAAGCTCTTGTAAAGTGCCACATTATGCAGTCTTGATGATTGGATTATTATTTCTGGACTCAAGATTCAGGAGAATTAAATATCCTTCTATGCTGAAGTAACAAATTTTAATGCATTTCCTAAATTTCCCAAACCATTTGATTCAGCTGACTTGCTGGACATGACCCTTTTCTAAAAAGCAAATGTCCCCACTTTGAACAATTCTGTAGCTTCTTTTGCTGCCTATTCTCTCATATCAGTTGCCTATTCTCTCATATCAATAAGGGTTTAGATCATGTTATAACCCTTAAGTCACTACACTAAAACCAGTCCATTATTTTTGATGCAATTTCACAGTAATTTCATTGCCTCAAAAGCCTGCTGCTCCTCCATTGCAAGCCTGCCCTATTCATGCTGTTTTGAATGCAGAGATGGATGAAAGTAAGATTTGTTAGTCAATCCAAGAAGGCACTTGCAATCTGAATATATTTTTATGTGCATTATATATATACGTATTATAACAAACATACATAATAGATGATATATGATATATATTATATATAATGTATGTATATGATTATATACACAATTCCTGTTAAGACAGGGGCAGTCATTAACAAACGGACATTCACGTCCCCTATGACCTTTATTCCAAATGGAATAAATAAATGGAGAACACATTCCTCTCTGCTATGTATTTTTGTCTGTATCACTGCCTTTTCCTGTGACCTTTGTCTCACTTAACCTTAGATACTTTTGTTTCTTCCTCACTGCTTTCCCCTCTTCCAAGTCTTCTATAACTTTCAGATAGAAAACCACGAGGAGTTCAATATCAATTACTGCTGGAATGCAAAAGCTTCAGTTCTAAGTTTGGAACTGAAGAGATGGAAGAACTTGCAGGATAAGGTATTTTTCATTATTACAGTCTTTGCCTGAACATACATAACAAATGTGCTTGACAAACCAAGTATGAAATTGCTACAGGCAAGGGGCATTAACAAATTGGCAAATCTGGTGCCTTAGGGAAGTAACCAAGATGAAGTTGCCTATCTGAAACTGCTGTTCTGTCACTGTCTAAATATACACTTTCTTCAAGTGCTGCAGGGTGTAAACTGAAAGCAACTTGCTGAGAGGGTGCTGACGGAGCACTCTGAAGGAGACTGACTTCATTTGTGATGGCAGAGCAGTACATCGGCACGCACCGCTGATATATCCAGGGAATTTCTCTTGGGGATTAGGAAAAGTATTTGTCAAGCCTGTATCGTGGTGCTGTGTGGAGGATCTTGTCAATCTCACTGGTATGTGATGTAACTGGAAATATTTTATAAGGCCCAGGACACTGAAGTATAAATTGTCTGTTTCTGCACAACCCACGTAGCCTTCTCCTGCCTCATTCATGGAAGTAAAAACTGACCTGTTCATGTGCTCGTTTTCCTTATAAAGGGCATTTTGAGACTGATATAAGACTGATATGCAAAGTACTGAGATGAAAGTACACTTTCATATCTATATGCAAAACTTGTCCACCTGGTAAGAAATGGCTTAATGTGCAAGAGTTTTGAGAAAGAATATAAAGCAAAGTCCTAAGCATTCTAACTGGAATTTTGGTGAGCAGTTAATTGTGTTTACAGATATGTATGGTGATCACCTTTAGCTCTAAAAACTCCTAAATACATACTTTACTTCTACTGCTGGTGGTATTAGCAAGGAATATGGCTCCTGTCTGTGATGCAGCATCAAAGCTGACAGGAGATACACAGCTACTCATTTATCAGAGATTCCTGGGAGACGAGAGTGACCTGCTGCTTGGTTCTACATCATTAGTGGAAATTTGCGACTTCAGACAGATTGCAGTGTTAGTGTTACAGACTTATAATGGCAGAAAAATTTCACACTGCTGAGGTGAGAGCATGGATAGCTTCCAGGACTTGGTGTGAATTAACAGTTAAAAAACTAGGAGATGCATTTCCTGAGAAAGGCGAGAACCACTGCATTAAAAAATTCAGACGAGGTTAGGCACAGCTGAGGAAACAGGCAACAGTAAACACTATTCAAACGTGAAAAGAGAATCGTATCAAAGAGGGTTGTAAAAGTGGAATTTTTGTAAGCAATAAATGGTTCAGTGGGAAGCCAGGCAGCAGCAATCTTTCAGCACTTGAACTTATGATCATTTGTGACTTTAGCTGTATAACCTCGTTGTTTGCAGCGTTTTGATTCTTTTAGAACTTACACAAAATGTCCTCATTAGGCCTTAGCAATACAGTTTTCCATTTCCTAATTTGACTGCTACTCAGTAAGACAAAAGCTCTTCCAAAAGACACCAAACCCAGGATATCTACAAAGCAGACCTTCAGAGATTAAAGATAAAGTTTCCCAAAGATAATGGCTATCATGTTTTAAAAGTTATATTGCAGATAATAAAGTCCACTTCAAAACAGGAGTTACCGACTTCTTTCTAGCAAGGGATGTCAACCATTAACAGGAATTTGAGGCCACTGAACTCTGCTCTCACCCATTCTGCAGAAAACCTGAACAAATTCCACTGCAGTGGGATTCTCCCTCGGTGAAATCAGTGCCACTGAGAATACTGGCAGGAGACAGAGTCCCCTGCAAAGACTCTTACTCAGGTACCCTGTGCTCAGAGCCTTCCAGCTGCCACTTTATCCCAGGGATAATAGGTTGAACACTTTGCACAAAATTATTATGACAAAAAATTGCAGTACACATTGCATTACTTCCTTCTTTAACCAGATAGAAATCTTATGGCAGAGAAATTCAAAGGCCCCAAACAACAAAACAGAAGAAAACTTTAATATTACATTATACTTGTTTCCAGAAATATAATTCCTGGCACCTCTGGAGTACTTCATATTGTAATATGTTGCCAGTGCCAATCCCAAAGCTTTTCTAATTTTAGATGCCTCAAAAATAAGTTAATAGAATCATATTGCTTCCACATTGCTTTTGTTTTGTCAGAAGCCAAGCCAGATTATTTTGCTTAGACTTAACTCACCTCTACATGATGCCAAAAGCTCAGCACGTGATCTCATTGGAGTGGTCAATAACAGACCTTAGCAGAGCCAGCCCTTTTCTGACACCACAACAGGGACTGCTTCAATTCCTACTGTGAAAAGGATTCATCACCGAAGCATCAAATATACACCATTGACATGTTCTAATGGAACTTGGGAAAAGGAAAATTAATGAATGAATGTACTCTGCACCATAAAGTAATTGTTGTTGTCTGATACAACAGCATACTGATACAAAAGCACAAGCAGTGCATATCCTGAGAGCAAGAGACCAAGAGAGTAAACATATGGAACTAGGGTAAAAAACAAACATGAAAAAGTTGCTGCCTTTTTTTTTCTTTATGACTTCTATATCTGATTAAGCAGTTCTTTACTAAAATCATGATCAAAAGCCAACAGCTTCAGTAATCATCAAATGATCTTGTAGAGCTCTGAATTTTAGAAAGTGCTGACTATTCCACCCACTGAAAAATAATCAGACTTCAACATGCCCCAGACTGCCCTCAAATTAAGGCAACAAAAATCCTCAGTGTGTTTGTGGAAGAAAATAATTTTCAACATGTATCTGTGGAGATTTTGATGAAAATCAAAAGGAGCAGATGCTATTTTCTGTGTTTATTGTATGCAATTAATTAGCAACCCCAATGCCCTTACTGGATAAATACTGACATACCAAAAAATAGCAGCATATTTTGCCCTGTGAGTGGCAGTCACAGTAAAGTAGTTGATTAAATCACTATACTTCTGTCTCCTGTGTCACAAAAACTTGAATCTTACTTGTACACAGGAAAGCACTTACTGAAGAATGTGTTTATTCTGGTTAAATCAATTTTAAATGTTTAGCAAACATTTGAAACTCTGCAAACTCATGTTTTCTCTTCCCTGTGTTGTAATTACAGAAATGAATCTGAGAATAGTGATTACATGTTTCTCTATCTCTCTGACCTTTTCCCTCTGCCCTGATGCACAGCATGTTTGGGAGAAACATCTGTCAGGAATTTTGTTGTCCAGCTTATATGAAACCTGCTGGAGATGTATATCTAGATAATTTAGATGTTTGGGGATTTTGGATGGAACATGGAAAAACTAAAGACCCACTTTTAAGACCAGATATATGTAGGGCAGCAGTATCTGATATACTGTATTTCATAAGGAGATGTAGAGATCGACCTCATCCAGCAAAAAATGGAAAGGGTCAATTGCACTCAGAGCAAGAATTTGTGGCAGCTGCAGCAACTGATTCATTCCCTCAGCAGATTCTGTTTAAACTCATTTCCAAGTGTGCAAGTGTTCCATATTTCTTAATAGAACGGGATCATAAACCTTTTTTTCCCGGAAATACTTACTACCTTTAGTGATATTAAAGCATCAGTTCAGTGCCTTACCCACACAAGCAAGGACATGTGGCTTTCTGAGAAGGCTGTCAGGGGTTTACTATTTCACCACTCTTGGAGAATTAACGAAGTCCACGGGGCTACCAATGGCAATTTAACTCATGATTGAAGCACTCTCATGTTGCTAGCTCCATTTTCTTTAAGTAATCTTGCTCAGAGAAGCAAACAAAAAATAGGAAACAAATAAGCAAGTTTTAGGCTTCTCACAGGAAAAAAAACCATTCTTTTGATTCTAAGCTAAACATAATCAGCTTGTTTATTGAGAGTCTTGCAGTTAGTTCATTTCTACAATTGGCAGTGTTTGAGCAGACCAATTACAGTGCCTTTCACCAAAGTGGCTAAAAATTAATAAGAAGCCAAAAAAGCCAATGCTAAATAAGTAACGAGTGTGTAACAAGGCATAAATAACAAACCATTTAAACTGACACAAATGAGATGGACAAGATAGACTGCGTTCAGCACTGCAACCCTGGCTCATCACCCTATAAACAATGTAGATTATTTGCATTTAGGGAGCACTAAGGAATGAATCTCTCTGAACATGTAACATCAGAGCAGCAGCATCCCACAATCTTACTGTATGGCCAAAGACTGGCGACAGGATTTACATCTTTAACCTTGCATAAACAGAGCATAACTTTTTCCAGCAATCCTTGGTGGGAAGTCACATAGAAACTGACACACAGCTGAAAAATAAAATTTCTCCTTGAGCTGGTCAAGCAATCTCTATAAAGCTATGTTTGAGTTCAGTTCATATTATACATACAAATACTGATCAGCAGTTGAAATACTGGTTGGCAAATGTAAAAATTTCATTTAAAATGTCAGGAGCCAGAACTTCCTTCAGAAAAAGCCCAAATAAGATCTTCATTACTTTAAGTACGTCAACAGATGCAGCAGAAGGAAGAAGACAAAGGTCAGTGTGACTTATTTGAAATAACTCCAGGATTCAATCACAAGGAATTCAAAGAAGCTTTATGAAGCTGCATAAGACCTTCAGCTAATCCTTCTATTTATTTACATGAATTAAAACCTTGACTGGTGAAGATGGAAATGCAATAGACTGAAACGCAACTCAACCCTCTCCAGCCCTTTAAAAATTAGTAAACAGCAGTTGAAAATATGGAAAAATGCAGGTAAAGAACATTAATATGTCCATTACTGACAAACCTTGGCCTGCTTTCTCTGTTGCATCAACAGATGGCTCATTTGAAAAACAGTTTTTTGTCTCTATTAAAATATACCTTTTTACTGAACTTCAGGTATTTCAAGGAAGCATTACCAGTTTTGAAAGACTTATTTGGAATAGGAAGACGTTCAACACAGTCAGAAAATGCAATAATTTAGGCACACTGATAATCAGAGGAGAGCTCTGGTCCAAGCTTCTGTTCTGTAAGTCAATATTTTGGAAGATAAGTGCTGATTTTATGTTTAAAAAGTAAAAACTTCTTTTTTGCCTGTGACTGAACTGAGAACATGTCTCTCACCAAGAGCAATAGTCTTTTCCCACCAAACTCCATTTCTATTGAAATGATCAATGGCATGCAGCTGGATCAATATTAATTTGCTGCCAGCCTTCAAAATCAACATTCCCTGGTAAAGATAGTGTACAAATATTGTTATTTTATTTTGTTTACATCCTTTCATTTGACATCACTGCTCATATTTTATATTTTTAGTCTTTTTATAACTAGAAAGTCAATTTTAAGTATTTCCCATATTAATAATCTGATACGCTTATGTTTTCAATTACCAAAAAAAGTGAATATAATCTTTTTCCTGATGATTTGGACCCCAAATTAAATACAAAAAACCCCCATGGAAAACATTGTATCAAGTAGGTACCAAAAGCAGATGAAACGCTGATATGATGGAAGAAAATAGCACAATTTTGTAAGAGGCATTTAGGACAGTCATACAACTTACCAAAAGCTTGGCTTTGGGAGAAAGCAGCAGATGCTTTTATCTAAGAAACAGCCAAACAGATCAAATGAATACAGCTATTCATAGATATAACAGGCCCATATGTGCTGAAGAATGAAACAAGGTCTGTAAAGACACAACAATGGGCTGGAAGTCAGAGCTCGTGCCAGCTGCTGTGCAGCAGCACCTTCACTGTGCTGCTCTTCAGTGCTGCCATTCTCAATTTGCATCTATTTTGACTTACTAGAAACCAGGTGGTGCCAAAAGAAACTACACTTTTCTCACAATTTCTTTGGTGTTGTGCGTTGGGGTTTTTTTTTTGTTTTTGTGTTTTTTTCCTAAGCAGTAATGTGCAACTGTGCAACAACCCCATTTTTTCCTCCACAAAATATCTGTGGCTTAAAGCACCTTCAGACACAATAGGATGACAGAGTGGGGCAAGATGCATAAGATATCATAAAATTGAACCACAGCAGATCAGCAGCTTTTGAGTCAGCCCATGAAAAGTTCTCAGAATAAAGCACATTTTCTCCTTGACCTTTACCCGCTGCTGGGCTCTGACTCACAAGATTGTGTTTTCCCTCATGGTGAACATTTGTTAAACCTCAGCCTCATTTATCATGAATTCTCACACAGATCTTTCACAGAGAAGAGCTAAATGTCAAAAATGAATCGGTCTTTCTGACTAGACACCTGTACAGACATTGCAACAATGACACCTGAGGTGGATTCCTGCTGTTATTTGGCTTTAAACATGTTCCTCTTTCATCATCTTGTCATAAACAGAGTATATCTGCCTGGAAATTTGCTGAAGGTGCTACTTAAAAGAAAGATTGGAAAAGTTGCTAAATACTGAAGACTAAAACGTTACATTAATTTCTTGTAGTTTGTCACTGTCACACAAAACTCTGATAAAAATAAATGATATAAAAGCATAAGAAAAAAAAGAAGCTGTTTATATACTTTAGTAGTTCACAGAGTGTAGTTTGTGATAATCCTTTCCCAGCTAGCTACCCAAAAGAGCAGACTTTTAGGTTTATTTCTAAGTGCTTTATTTCTAAGTCATGGATATGAGAGGCAAAGTTGTAGTGTTTTCGAAAAATCACTGTCTTGGTTTGGAAAGACAGATATCCGCCAGGGAAAGCTGGAGTTTTCCTTGGAATGGAGAATGTAAACCCCTCACCCCCTCCAAATTATTGTCATTTTGCAATTAAGGGCTTTCAGGCAAAGATTTGGGAATAGGAATAACAGTTCTTTACTAGGAATATTAACAATACAAATGTAGTAGTGAAAAAAACAAACAAAAAACCAAGCAAGCAAACAAACAAACAAAAAACAATCCTAGAAACCCTGACAGAGTCAGAGCTCCAACCTGACACCCTGTTGGTCAGGGTGTTGGAAACAGTCCACAGTGAGTCCTCCTGGAGTGGCAGATGTGGTTCTGTTGGAGTAGAGATGATCCTGTAGAAAAGGGTCCAGTGATGGTGAGAAGAGTCCAGTCTTCCTCTGGGAATCCAGTGGAACCAGATCCCTGGTGTTCCTATGTCTCAGTTTTATCCAGGTAGGAATGGTTGGCTCCCCCCCACTGGGTGGAGCATCTGACAATGGGATGATGGAATATGCCATGCCCTTAAGTGAGCCTTAATGGCCCATCAGCAGCAAATATCCCCCTGGAGGGAGGACAGGCAGTGAAAGAGATAAGGAACACTGCCCCACCTGGTTTGAACAGCTGGCCCATTATCAGAAGGCATCTGCCCCCCTCCCCCCAGAGTTACAAGAGATAAAGAAAAACATCTCTCCAACTGCTTTCAACAGATGAAATAGAATACACAGTTTTTGGTTCCATAACCCAAGACAAACACCTTTTCAAATTGCATCAGAAACAGGGACAGCAAATGTAGGCAGTCTGCTTAGTCCAGGCTTAGTACTGAAGCAGAAATCGGGAATTCTGTTCTGTAAAATATTCACCTTATCAAAGAGTAAGCCACTCAAAAAGGAGGTTTTCATAACTTTCTCCCTCATCAGCACGAGTCTACAAGGCCTCCATCATGCTAGAGGACAGTTACAACATTCATTCTAGCCCTGCTCCAATACTCTTGCTTGGTCCAAGTGTAACCCACCGAACCACGGCATCACTTCCTCTTGTCAGGCTGGTCTTACACCTACACTGCTCCCACCAGCTGTGCCTGAGCTCACAATAGCACAGAGGCAGAGCTGCCCAAAAGCCTTGTGACAGGGCCACTGCATCCTCAGTGCCACCAGCCTCACTCCACAGATCCTTTTTATCATCCCATGTTCAAGCTGATGTAGCCACAACCTCTAGCATCCTCCTGAGCTCTGGTTCAGTGCAGTAAGCCCAAGCCTAACATGGTTCCCAAACCCATAGTTTTCTACCAGTTCCTTAAAACTGGGATAGAGTAACTATAAAACAAATTGTCAAATACGCCATAACCTGGACTAGAACAGGCTTTTTCAGGCTGGAAATGTAAAGGCACTGAGCACAAGTCAGAGTTGGAGTTTCTTTTGAAGTGAACAGAGAAAGCTGGGCTGAGCCACAGGAAGGGCCTGCTTTGGGCCACTGGAGGAAGGAGAGAGGATCACCCTCAGAAGGAAGATATTTCCCTTCAAGGTCTGGGAAAGAATAGGCACCTAAAGCTGGGTGAAATACATCCACCATTTGCAGAATCTAAAATCTTTGGGTTTGAACCCTAACATGCTGTGTACTTAATCTGGTCAGTTCAATTTTTATCTTATTTTAATAACTTTTTAATTTAAGTGTAGCTACAAAAGCAATGGGTTTAATTAGGGGAATTGAGGGCATAAAGCAGTATTTTGGGACAGTTCTCAAATGGAAATGAAAAACAGAATTCATCAGCAGATTAATAAAGTCAAACTCTCTGCTTAGTTTTAAAGATAACATACGTAACAAAGCTTCTCTACTCTTTCACACAACTCCTACACTACGCATCCAGTTCCCTTTGAGTTCCCTTGTTTTGTGATTGCAGTTGTGGTCATCATTAAAAATAGTCTTCCTTTTTATTTCTATGGAGCTTTTGAGAGTTTTGTATGAAAAAAGCCTCATTTTAAGTTGAATGCCATTAGATGCAGCCTTCCACACTGTGACTTTAGAGCCTAAATTTATAATTTATAGAAGTGATCAGCTACATGACATTCCATTACATTGCATGAATTGGGTCCTTTCCTATTATAACCCACACTTTCTAGTATCTAAATTGCCTTCATGCTGACTTGACCTGATTTACTGGTATGTTATTTACGCCACTTATGACACCACTAAGTTTGGCTCAAGCAAAGTTCCTGCAAGTGGCAGCATGCTGTGCTACAGATAGATTTCCTGGGCTGTACCAGACTGCTGTTTTGCAATTGTGCTGTTATATGTGTGTGTCTGTGTGGAGATGACAAGACAAGAAGGCAAAACTAAAAAATCCTCACAAGACAAAAGTGGGGAACCACTGTAAAGTAGGAGGCACGGTTAGAAGGCAGATTAGCTCTATTATCATATGTATGTATCTCCTTTTAATTAAGGGGATCTTGCTTCCTAAAAAAACTCCTTAGAGCCAAGCTGGTGGGTTTGATCCCCCTAAGGGGCATTCGCTTGAGAGCTGGACTCAATGATCCTTGTGTGTCCTTCCAACTCAAAATACTCTCTGATTAATTTATTATAGCTTCAGTAGAAGTAGGGTTAGTTCATTCAGACAATGTGAATAACGGCTATTGGGCAAATTCTATCTTTCACTGATTAATTGTGGGAAGGAGAATAGACACCACTCTGGCTTAGATTTGCCAGTTCTGATTCCTAGAGGAGGGCTTTGCATACCCAGTAAAATAGTGAGAACCTGCTTGTTTTGTGACACAAAGTATGAAAGCTCAGTGACATAACTCTGATCTGAAATTGTCAACATCTGAAAAAATGAAGGGAAAAAAATTCACATTTAAATCAGAAAATTTGTTCTTTGTTCTTGGACATAGCACAGCTATTTCTGTCAGATAACAGATCTCCTCTTCCAGAATTCCTAATGTATATGTGTACTTCAAATATCCAAAGTTAATTAAAAGCAGATAGAAGCAACTTGGTGTATATAATTTAGTGCAATTTTGGGCAAAGCTGAGCCAGTTTGGAACTTAACAAAAAGATCTCCTGTTGAATTCCACTACTGAAGTCACAGAGCTTTTTCTTTGATGGGAATGTCTATATTATTCATGACTGAAAAATACTGAAAATCTCTGAACGGAAATACTCTATTGAGAGAAAGAGAGATCCATTTCCTTCATTTTACGCTCACAAAATTCATTGCTAGGTCTCCAATGTCTGTTGGAGAACTTAAGTGCAGATCTCTGTAGAAGGTGAGCTCTTGTTGCTGAGAATGCAGTATCCAGACAGATGGGGTTTAGGGATTTTATTTTGGCATATTTATAACCTGAATGCTTGGTAATGGTTGTGGCACGTCAGGTGAACTCTTTGAGCACATCTTCTAATTTAGTTGTATCTGAGAGCAAACCAGCTGACAGGCTCTGAAACAAAAGCACCAGAGATAATGAAGATATTCTCTTCAAAAGCTGAATCCCAATCCAAATTAAAGGCAGATTCATGTACACCGCCCATCCCAAATTTAAGCATCAAAGGCAAGCATCATCAAAACTGAGCATAATTAATTTTAAACTGAATTCTTAGCCAGAGGGGTGGCTAGAAGAATGAACAATCACCTCTTTTTAATGTATGTTTCTTATTCGAATGGCTACAACCCTCAGCATTCTCTTCCTTGCCCTTTCTCAAATACTGTCGTTTTTGATGCAGTGATCCTTCACTAAATATCCAGACCCATTTTGCAATTTCTTTCATTTTATCTGTAATCTCACTACAACTTGAGTTTGAAAATGCTGCTTCCAGTGTGCTGCTGCAATTAAGACTAAAAATTGACACATTAACTTCAGGGAATATCCCTGGAAAACATAAAAGCATTTAGTTAATTTTCTTTCTGTCCTAAGTATTTAGGGTCACATTGATACAGAATTCCGTTTTTAGTTCAAAACTGTGGCTCGCAAAATGTGTTTTCTAAGCCAGACAAAGTCATGGTTGCTTTCTAAACAGTAACTGGCACCAAATTTTTCTGCAATCACTGTTATTTCTTTATACTTTGGGAGGTGGTCTCACCCTTTGGGGCTGCAGTGCTCCCGTAGTACACTGATATTTCATTGCAGCCAGAAGCTGAATTTTCACATCCTCTGCATGGCACAGTCATTCTGTGATTTCCCCCCTTCCCTCTGCAATCTAAGAAATCTCTTGCTACCTGCACTAAACAACTCAGGGAGCTCAGGGAGGGTGGAGGTTTTGGGGTGGGGGGTTAAAATAAAATAAAATGTAATTATATCCTCAGGAGCTGTGTTATTGAATCAGGGCCTAATCAATACAATCAGAAGTTCAATATGGAAATAAAAATGCCACCACACTTGTTCAACTATTCTGCAGTACTTCTCACAGTCCTGGCTAAAAGGAAAGCTTTGTCCAAACCTCACCAGGAGAAGCAATTTCATTGCTTCTGCACCATGCACAGTCCCTGTAACTCAGAGATAATCAAAGCAACACACAAACAGGTCACTGCATGTGTTTGAGTGCTCTGCAAACACCAGCCTAGATTCTGCTTTCATCTGCAGGGTTTCTTGCAGTTACTAGCATTATCTACTGAAATCAGCCCAGTTCATGGTCTGGTCAGTCACTGAATCATTGTGTGCCTTGTAAAAGCAAAGAGAATTCCTTGTGCAAAACCAAAGAATATGCTAGAACTATCACTGGGGATAAGACCTGAAAATTTCTTCCGTTCCCTTGTGTGCTGAAATTAGTTTTCTCAGAAGAGAAACTAAATTCATTGGTGAGGAATCATCCTTTGGTAACTCACAGGTACCCTCTACAAAATTTTGAAAAGGATAAAAGATATAGTGGAAAAGTTAACAGGGTCACTTCAGTTGTGTTAAAAGAACCACCTTTAAATTATCCCTGCTTCTATTAACACTTTACACTTGAATTATTACCAGGCCAGAGCTATGCTGCAAATATAAGTTAACACAGAAGCTCCACTCACAATACAACCTACACTTCTTTTTTTTTTTTTTCTCATCTAGCAAGGCTGACTAAAAAGCATCTTTAAGGAATAAGAAAACAATGGCTTAACCTTTATAGATAGGGGAAGAACTATACACTGGAAAATATTTAGGAAGAGGTACTTTGGCCTCCCGTGCCTGTGTCCAGAGACAGAGAACAGTTAAAGGAGTTTAATGCCTACATTTCTAATGTGGGGTACTGGCTGAGCCTACATTATTTATCATTATTATTGGGTACTGATGCTGATATACAGAAACATAAGGAGAAAAGATTAAAAAACCTAATAAAAATATAGCTATGGGGAGATAAATCCTTTTTAGCTGTGTGGAAGATTTTTTGCTCTCTCTTTCCAACCTACCTTAAATTAAGATGCTGAGATATGATGTTTTCAACAGAAGAAATGGCAGAGGGGCTCTATACATAACAAGAATTATGTAAAATATGATTCATAGATATCAGAGGTAGAAAATTTTTCATAAAACAACTACCGTAGGGTGATATAAGTTGAATAAAGATGACCTATATGAAGTACTTACTTGTTAGACAGCAGTGTCTATTTGTATAATAATAATAGTAATAATAATAATAAAATCACAACCATCTCTTCAGATACAAACAGCAGCATTGGTGTGAAGGATTGTTCTCATCTACTTTTAGATGCTATGAACTTTCAGAGGTATAAATATGAAACTGGATGGTAATTTGGATAAGAGGGCAGCAAGTAAAGTTGGAGCACTTTATTGCAGTGCACTCAAAGATGAAAGAGGTGGATCCACAGTGAGAAGGCCAAAAGACAAAGGGTGTAAAAGTGGTACCTGATCCTGTAATTACATTAAGGCTCCCAGATGTCATTCCAAGGCAACTCACTAAAAAGAACACTGCTTGACTTAGATAAGATTGAATCTATGCAGTCCAGAAAACAGAACAACAAAAACCTAGGGGGAAAAAAGCACTGCTAAGTAGAGCTATGATTTTCAAAACAAACAACAACAAAAAAAGCAGATAGATATAGCTTCTTTAAACTTCCTTTTAAATAAAGCCCATTTTCATAGTATGACATTCCTTGAAAAAAGGTGTTACCAGAAATTCTTGGCCCACTCAAATGCTTATTTTGGTTTTGTTCTTTTGAAATTTCAAACAAAACATTCAGAATATCTCAGCAAACCTTGAACCCAACACAGTCATTTTTAAATTACTGTTTTCTCCAAGTTATAAACCATGACAGTCTGACATTTGTACTCCACCTCTTTGTTTTCTGTGAACAATGTCCAAACATTTACAGAAAGCAAGATTCCAAGAAAGATATGGCATACATATTTCAAACAGAATTTTGAAAATTGTTTTGCTCTCATCTAAAATAAAAAATCAATACATTTCCTTGTTCTCCACAAAAGGGTTCTGACAGGCTGCATCAGAGCCAGAGGCAGGGGAGATACATCATTTGTTAAAGCAGAGCAGGCTGTGTGAGAGCAGATCCAGGCAGTATCAGCTACCAGCAAGGCTCTACAGAATTTCCAGCCCTGTTTTCTTAATGAAAGTAGAATTATACAATCGCATCATCTGTTCATCTTTCATACTGTCACGCATTCCTAATTTACTGGCCAAGTCACAAACTTTGAAAGAGATGTCAAAGGCAGAAAGAATTTTGGCGGGTTTGAGGTTTGGGACTGCTTTTTGGAGTGAGGAGGTGCTGGTGGTTTTCAGGGTGGGGATGGGGATTTTTGAGTTTTATGAGAATGTCCAGCTTGATAAAGGGAAGGGATGTGGAGTGTAAGCGGAGCTGTTGGATTGGATTTGCTTGCTGGGCTGTGAGCCAAGGGCAGCTGCTCCTGCCCAGGGAAGCAGGTGGGACCTGGAGAGGAGCAGAGCATCACAGGAGCTTCAGGGCACATCCTGGAGAATGTCCTGGGGAAGTTGAAAAGGGTGGACAACACAGGAACTTAACGGAGTGACTTACAAAGTAATGAAGCTGCTTCCATAGGCGTGTAAGATAAATTCTCAGAAAACCAAGCTTCATTAGTTCTGTTGCTTACAAAAGAACGTTTTTTAACTTAGCTATCACTGTGGAACATTTTAATTGCACCTAATTAGGAAGTTCTGGCAGAATTCTGATAAAACCTTATTTCAGACACCACTGATGAATTGCTAGCAGTTTGGAGCACTATAGGCACCAGAAGCAGCACTGAAAAAGAAGCATTTGAGGTACTTAACCAACATTACATTATTGAATTCAAAATCCAAGCACTTGCAGTGATTAAATATGTTTGAATGGCGAATACACTTCAGACATCTCAATCAATGAATTGGTATTTCTTCATTTAAAAATGCATTTCTCCTTCTGGAACACTGTCTGGATCATAAAAACACAGAAACACAAAGGTTATTGAACTGAATCTGTTCAAGGTCTGTCCTCCTCACAGCCTCCTTTGACAGAGGTCATATGGGGAGATCCGGAGTACAACTCCCCAGCAAGTGAAGTCTCTTTGTGCTTTTCAGAGCTGGTTTGGAGTCTGACAGTCAGAGAATCATGGAATCATTGTGAATGACCTTTAAGATTGATTCCAACCATTTCCCCTGCACTGCCAACCCCACCACTAAACCATATCCCCAAGAACCAGATCCAGATGTGTTTAGAATGCCTCCAGAGACAATGACTTCATTTGCCCTGGGCAGCCTGTTCCAAAGCTTGAATTCCCTTTCAATGAAGAAATTTTCCCTAATATCCAGTCTAAACCTCCTCTGGTGCAACTTACATTGTGAATGGGTGGGAGGGTATTTTTATTGAGCTCCAGTATTGTATAAATGCATTGAGTATTTTCCAAGTATCATCCAAAACTACTTCTTTGAAATCTTCTTTTAAATGAAAAATGAGGAGGTAATGGCCAAGGAAATAGCAGTGAGAATTAAGAGCAGAGTTGGAAAATGGATTGCCTATGACATCCTAGGATGAGGTACTCGAAGATAGAAAAATGTGAAGTTCAGAACTGGAATGGTGCCTGATTGAATGAGAAGAATCTGCACAGCCCAGAAGAATAACAATAATGCTGTGGCCAACTTTATTCTTTCCAATTTCTACATCTGCCATTACTTTCCCAGCTCAGTTTTGCTATGAGCTCGTTTCCTAGTAATGAGAGAGACTGCTGCAAAGACACTTTCCTGGGGTACTGAATATAGAAAATGTGCAGCAGGGGTATATATTGCAGTCTCTCTTTAAGATACAGAATTAAGAACTGTGTTGAGATAACTTATTACAGAGTGAGGGGAAGATATCTTCACAAAGTATTCAGAGATTATGAGATTGTTTTCCTGAACTAAAAAACATTTTTATTTTCCTTAAATAGCAGTTTTCACTCCATTAGTGTCAATGCAGCACTAATCAGTAGTAGCTTCCAAACAGAATGCCAAATTTCCCCTGTGTAACCAGCAGTACAGCAATGAAGAAACACCAGAGTGAGGATGATGGCCTTTTGTTTAAACTATTGTTCATAACTTGCAGGAAAATTAGGTTCTTTTACTCATAAAGTGGCATCAATACTAATGCCTAAGATGGTAGGAAAAAGGCAGAATTAATTTTTCACTCTCTTTTTCTGTTACAGTCTGGCTCTACAACAATAAAATGTCCTTGTTCCCATAGGAAAATACAAAAATTCCAGCTTGCTTTTTTCACTCCATTCAATGCTCTTGGCCATCTACAGCATCAGCTGAAGTGAACAGGTAGGGCACAGCATCAGCTCCTATGACAGACAAGAATTTTCTTCTCTATGTTTGTAAATCCGTCCCTGATTGAACAAACAAATCACGGGGGAAAAACTATCATTTGATCTATTAATTTTTAGAAGAAAGCATAGCTTATCCCTAAACTCTACAAATTGAAGGGGCAGCAACTGTCCCTAAAGATAGAATGTCCAGAAGGTTTATACCAAAAATTTCTTTAAAATATTTAAGAATTGGAAAGTACATTTAAATATGTGTTACAAAGTCTCAGCCTCTGATTGGGAATGGGTGGTATATTATCCAGTAAAAGCCAAATCCACATTTACTTTTATCTGCCTCAGCAGCTGCACGGTCACTTCCCATAAGAAGATTCTCCCTTTCATTTTCTTCTGCTGTTAGAATAATGGTGATTGGTGGATGTAATAGAAGATAAGAGATTTTCAGAAATTTGGATTCAGGAGCACAAATTACAGCAGCAAAGAGATTTAGGAGCCAACTGACTGGGACTCTTGAAAAACTTCTTTGTCTGTCTTTTGTGGAGCAATGTCCCTCATTTTGATTTATTGGTGCTGTTTTATCTTGGAAGATAATTCTTTCAAAAGCTTGAATAGTTTTGCAACGGCAGATTGTCAAAAGTTAAATAAAGGTTTTCCAGGTACACTTCTGCTACTGACAAACCTTGTAAGAACAGCTCTCTAAACTTTCAGTGGATCCAAGTGGAAGGAAATCACATTGAATTAAAAATTTAGCAGTTTACTGGGAAAATTCAGGGAATCGGTTCTTATTTACAGCTATATTCTTAGGCCCTCAGTCCAGATGCCACAGTCCTTGACTTTCAAACAGTCCAGCCATTGAAACTCTACCCAGGCAAAACTGTAACAGTTTTTAACTGAAAATCTAAGACACCACAGCCTGAAAGGTCAACACGTAGCACTCCTTCACTTCCATTGTCAGCTTTCTTGGTTGGTTTGTCTCCTACCACGACCCAAGTCTAGCCCAGGAGAAATGAAATCATAAGGAAATGCAAAAACAGCCTATAGGCAACTGCAGAAAGATACAGCTTTCATTTAAAATTGCATCATTATTCCCTATGTTCAAGCTAATTTTTTGTAGCTCTGCAAATCCTGAGAATTTCACATCAGACCTGTGCCATTTTAAGGCAAAATAATGCCTCTGTCAGTGAGTACTCAGGAATCTTTCACCTCTACCATCCTGTCATCAGTTAATTTCGCCATGTACATTGCCACTCAGGGTACAGAAAAAAAGTTTTCACCTAAAAGGTGAAATAGTTAAAGCTTATCTTCTACGGAATCAAAAGATCCAGTTTTCCAAACTGTCTTCTGACTGAGAGGATACCTGATACCTTTCTTCTTACTGGTGCTAATACTTAAAGGCTACATTCTTTTAGCACATCTTATTAAAGTCTTGTGGGATAAGGAACTCCTGAGAGTTGATTACAGGTGTGCCCTGAACTGAGGACAGCTTGTCCTCTCAATTATCTTAACACTTTTTCCCAGCACTTGAAGTTTCAAGAGAAGTGCCTGCACAGCTTGGTCTTATTAGCTGTGTTTGAGCATGAGGCTGGACTAAAAGTCCTTGGTGGTACCTTCCAAAGGAGATAATTTTGTAATTGTAAGCCAGAACATATTTTAGAGCACAAACACTAGCACTAATAAAAATGTGTAATAGGCAAAAATGAAATCTTCACCCCAAGATCTAAATATGTATTCAGGAAAAGATATCTGTAAATCAGCAGCAGCATCTGGTGAAGCCTACTTATGTTGCAGCTTGCTCTTATGAGAGAAAAAAAGATCACAATTTTTACTGGAAGATGCGTGTGAGCCACACTTAAGGCTTAGAGCCTTATGGTCCCTCTCCAATTTCTCTTTCTGGGAATGAGGGCACCTCAGCCCATTCTTCACTCCTGTATCAGTAACACCTGGCTCCTGTGGTTTGGCTTTGGTGAAGCTTTCTCTAACATAACTCAGAAACGGCAGTCCGGGGAGTGAGACAGTCACAGTACCCACATCAGTATTAATTCCTTATAAATCTTAGTAAAAGCAGCTTCTCCATATGTGTCTCACACTTTCAGGAGGAGAAACCTCACAGCTCACCCAGCAGCTGAAAGTGCAGAGAGCACCAGTGCCTCAGGCTCTAAGGCAGTGGCAATATTCTGATACAGCAGCTGGGGACATCATTCCAGCTCTGTGCAAAGCTCTCCCTTGAAGCCTGGACTAGCTCAGCACATTCTTTAGTTATCAAACACTGCTTGTATCACAATACCATCTGTTAAGTGAAATAATCTCCATAGAAGGGGAGGTTTACCTTCCAAGAACCTAAGTGTCAGCTTAAGCTGTTTAATATCCTGCTTGAACTAAATCTGGATAAAGGACTTCTACACTTGAAATGCTTTGTTTGTATCATGAAGGACAAAACCTCACATTCCCTTCTTCATCTCACTTTTAATCTAGAAAAGGCTTCTAAATTCCCATTAAAAATTGGGAGCCTGAATTAAAATTAATCACACTCCATTTCCCTTTAATGTCTCCATAGAATTGTGTTAGTTTGTGTTCCTAAGGCAGAGAAGGTAAAAACAGCTGATCCTCAAGAGATTTGAGTTCATAGGGAATTTTCTTACTACTCTTTGACATTGTGCTATTAATAAAAATAAAACTGTAACAAACAAAAAACTATTCAGAACTTGACCCTGTTCACAGAAACTCATGTTTCTGATGTCTGCAGATAATTTCTAGGGAAATCAATAAGCTAAAAATGCAGAGTCCCTTAAGGCCTTGCCTTGGATTCATGGACAGTAAATCGCTGAGAAATGTTTTGACTGAAATATTTCAGGTTTTACAAAACAGTATTTTCTGATGATTTTTTTTTCTAGAATTTTTCAACCAAACGAAAACTTTTTTTTCCTGAATATTTTACCTACCCATTTTGTAACTAAAATATGCTGATCCATTATTCTCCATATTTGTGACATTAGATTGTAATTGCCTTCTCTAAGTCCACATAAAACGTCACTTATTAGATATTATGCCTTTAAAAGCAGGTATTCTGGCAACATTGCAAGAATCTGCCAGTTTCATAGCAATTAGGAGAATACAGAGCTATATGGGAAATTAGTCTCACACTTCAATATGGACATTGATGCTAATAGACTTAATCATAGGCAAATTTTTGTTCAATGTTGACCATGTTTTGGCAGCCCAGCAAAAAATAAGCAGCACCTTACTGATACCAACTGAGCAGCAAACACAATTATTGTAAGAGTTACAGTTTCAATGTTGCTTGTGAAGAAAAGGAGGAGATCAAGGCCAATTTATGAAGGATAGGTAAAATGTCATCATTTTATAAGTGGAAGCACCAATAAATATCTCTGTTTTAAGAAAATGTATAGTTGGCTAGAAACAGACAGTATATTCTGTAACATTATCTTCCCTCTGCTGACTTATGGTAGGGAACTGCTGCTGTAAGAGGGGCCACACCAAATTTAAAAGGAAACACGATGAGCATGGATAGATTTATTAAATGATGGAAAGTCACCAGCATTACCATTTTCCAGTGTTATAAGCATAGGATTCAGGGGGATTTGATGCACGTATAAATACACATTACCATTTTTATTTTCTTCTTCAGCAAGTTGCCATTTTTGTGAAAAGACAAATTACTGTCAGCTTCCAACCAGCAAAGACAAATTCTTTGTCTGCTGTCTTATAAAAGTGTCACCATTAGGCCCTTCCAGATCTGTCTCCTTGTTTCATTAGATTTGACAAACATTCTTCTCTGAAGTCAGAGGTTAAAGGCTTTCAAAATCCAGCAATTCCTTCCCCCTCCCCACCTAATTCTTGATTGCTGCCTCTCTCCTATAGACAGCTGAAGGCTCTATCAAGGTGCTGCTGTTGTCCCTCTTGCCCCTTAGAACAAATGAACCCCAGCTGAACTTCTACATCATGCTGTTGTCACAGGCTCATGCTTCCAAACTACTAAATAAACTGCATCTGACTTGGCAGCTGTGTTTTCTAGCATCAGTGTCCTGGCAACAGCTACAGGATGCCCTAAAAGCTTCACAGACTGTTTACCTTAGATAGTATAATAGTATAATTCACATGGAGATGGTAGCTTGTTGCTCTTCCCAAAGAAAGAACCAGCAAGACTGTGGCTATAAGTTGTTGGCTTTAAACACAGGCCCCATTTTATGGTGCACTCTGCAGTGTTGGAACACACTGGAAGTTGGAAGTTTTACTTCCCTGGGGAAATGTTGGAGTCCTAGAAACGTAGAATTTGGGATTTTAGTGTATAATAGTAATACATATGAGCCAAGATGGAGGAATTTGGGTGTTGTCTTTGTCTTTCTTCTTCACCTTCTTCTTCCTTCTTCTTCACGGGTTTAGGTGGTTTTCTGTAATTGGGTGAAAAACCTTGGGTGGTCATTATTGGGTCAAAACCATAAATAATAGAGGTGTCACCTTGGTATTGGGTAATTATCACTTAAAAGACCTTGGAAAGAGTTAGAAGCACTCCATTTTACCTCGTTTCCCCAGCCTGCTAGTTAAGCTCATGTCTTGTGAGCCTGTAAACACTGTAAATAGATAAGAGATAACAAACATTCCAAGTCCCAACTCGATCCTATGTTTCCTGTGTATTATTCATCCTGACCTTGGCAGAGAGGAAAAGAAGCCAAAACCCTCACAGGGAAACATTCAGGGTTTTTTACCAATCCAGTAATGTATGATCCATAAAAACACATGTTGATAAATGTAAAAAGGAAAATAGCACAAAATTAATGTGGAAGTTTTAGTACCTGGCTAAAAGGCTTGATTTCTTGAATTCAGTAACAGAATAGACGTTCAAGGTGGCCTTGGATAGGCAGGAGTATGAAGTAGAGGTATTCAGCAGACTTGCTCCTGAGCAATTTGTGGACGTATTTGAGCCCACAGCTCTGTATAAATTAGAATTTGGGCTCACCTAATTAGTAGTATACTTTTGAAGGCAAGAGGATACTAAGTTTTGACCATGAGATGTGTGCATCTGCCAGAAAGTTTAACAGTGCCTGACTTATTTTGAAATGAGGGATCTCTCATTTTTCGCAAGGAAAGCAAGTTGGGAATTCTGCTTGCAGAAAAGCAGTAGGAAGAAATGGAGCAACTGAGTGTCCCAAAGCAATTTATCTGACCTACAGTCCCCTCTCACAAACTGCAGGTGTAGAAATAGCATTTGTGCCGAGGGATACAGAAGAACGCTGAGAGAGAGGGAGGGAAATGGTGATAAAGAGCAGCATGGAGAGATAGGGATGGAAAGAAAAATTTCATATGGCAATGTAATTATGTTCCTTGTGTGCCGAATCCCATTTCAGGAGGAAAAAAAAGTAGTGAGTTTTACTATGGAATTTTTTCACTCTGGAAGTGGCAATATTTCACGGATCCACTCAGAGCTGTAGCTTAGAATAAGTGCATTCTCAGCTGCTAAGGCAAGGCTTCAGTCATTTAATCAGATTCTTTCCCCATTGCTGCCTCCATGAAGAGGAGGCAGTGATAGCACTTTGAGGTCTGGCATGACACTCCAAGATTCCACCTCCTACTTTTCCTTGACGTGCTGAGTCTTATCTGGGCTTGGGTTTACAGTGTTCCCCAGCCTGTAGCAAGAATTCCTTCACCACCTTTCAGAAGAGTTGGTACGTGCCCATCTGAAGGCATGACTACTGCTCGGATAAGGTCCTTTGAACAGAAGAGTCCTTAAATAAAAAAACAAACATGAATATATTGTTCCCAAATCTAGTCTTTGTCCTACTCTTTGTTTTTTTTTTTTTTTATTTAATGTCCTGTCTTTTATCATGATACAATTCACATGGCCCCCTACATGGGCTTATCTTTTACGTAATTTGGGACTTGTATCAAGTGTCCACTAACACAAGCCAGCAATTTTTTTAGGTGCCCCCACACATGCTTTTCTGAAACCATAAACTCATCACAACCCTCCTGCTTCAGACCACCTTCATCATTACAAGAATCACTTTGCATGGAGGATCTGTGTTAATCCTTAAATCTCTGCATTATCAGTGACAATGAGAGCTGCAAGCTGGAAAGACCTTTTTGAAACAGAATTTTGGTGAACACAGGTGGAGCTGGCATAGCATTTCTGGCACTGATTTAGCTCAGTCATTCCTATCCTCCCAAAGAACATAAATTTTGGTGTTTTGGACCTCTGATTGCAGAAAGCTGGGTATGACCTTCAGGAAAAAATTCCCATGTCAAAAAGTCAAAAGAAATGATGAAAGGATAGGGAAAAACAGTATAAGAATGCTCTGAAAGATGATGAAGTTAGACACTCCACTAGCTTGACACACTATGACCTATTAAAGGATCAAGCATGTAATTTACAGTTTGCAGCTGTTATAGTAGTTATTTATATATTACTTCACTTATACTGCAGTACTGTGGGCCATGACCTCTGTATGCAAAAGACAAAATTAAGGGAAATCCCTTCCTTAAACACCAAAAACTACCTTGGAATGTCTGAAGAAAGATGTCTGCCTAATTAAGTTTTGCCCAGCTCTTTCCCTTCCTGTCCTCTCATGGAAGTCTAAATTCCTAGAATTTCTAAATAATTGAAGGATAGACTCAATCCCTCAATTTAGGGCTCATTCCTACTAGTTGTTCCCCACCAAGTGTTATCTCTACTAAAACCATTTAGGGCAATTCTACAATAGCTTTTGTTGTGGTTTGCAAGGTAAGATACTACAGATAAAACATCAGACTCCCTCCCCTTCTGCTGTTGTGCACCGTTGTCAGAGTTTATAACTAATTCATAAGGGAACTCAGCACTAACAAACTGTGAGTCCATGTTTTTGTGTATGTGTTTCCATCTCCATAGGGTGAAAAAGCAATTTAGATGTGAAAGATGGAGTAAACTGACTTGGCATCGTACACAGAAATATTTTCAGCCTGTCTGCCTGAAAATACATCTTAAGTAATCCAATTCATTCTGAGTGATTGATTATGGGAATCTTACTCATAAATCCTGAAGCCAACATTCTAAAATCAGATTTTCTTTTCATTTTCTAGCAGTAAAAGGACTTCTCCATCTCAACATGATTTATAATTTTTTTTTTTTCTGAATGATCTTTTTCTTGAACTAACTAACTAAACAGGCCAAAACCTCTGGCTGCAAAAACTCATTATAAAATATCATCCTCTATTTACGGCATGCATCCTTTTTCCTTTAAGGCATATTTGTCTTAAAGGAAACAGATAAAAAAAATATTTAATTTAAACATAATAGTTTTGATTCCTTTAAGATCCTCATTCCTGTAAATGAATGCATTCATTTATTTCCAGCTGCATACAAAAGGTGCTATATAATACATAACTGAGTGAATATGGGAGTAAGGAGATTTTCTTAGCTTGCAATAGTCCTTATCAATTTGAGTAAGAAGATTACTGATTTACTTTTCATAAACAGCCCATGTGAAAAGATTAGTTCTGGCCTGACCTATTCACATAGGATGTATCTCATCACAGAGTAATTTTCACCCTCTATGCATGTCTCAGGAAAACTTCACAGTTTACATAGATTTGGAGATTTTGTTTTTTCTACAGACATAACACTGTTACTGTCCATAGATCCATTCTGAAAAAATACATAGAGGATGACTTCAGCTATGTGGGTATAGACTGACATCAATTAAGAGTGTACCCATGACTAAAACTACATGGACTTCTAGAACTCCCTGATTTTATCAACTCTATTTCTGGGCATCTGCTATTGTTACAGAACTTTTTAATCATACACTTTACTGGAGCCAAGTAAGTTACATATAATAATCCCTTCCTACCCAGAGCAGAAAAAACTTGCCTCAAGAAATACTTAAAGAAACTTTCCACATATAGGTCACTTGGTTATTAGCAGGGAAAGCAAACTGCTGTGCCACTGAAGGCTGAATCCACATTTTCAAGATGAAATTTTACAGCAGTTTATAATTTGGCAATGGAAAACTCCTTTGGGCTGAATTTTTGCTACAGAGACTTAGCTTAAACACAGGTTCTCTCTGAAAGTCTAAGACCTGGTTCAAACATTAAGGAGTTTAGTAAAAATTACAGAAATAACACATTTCTCAACTGAATTTTTTTAAAAAAATCTGTTGCCACAGGTGGGCAACTGATTAAATTGTCAGCATGTTGTTTTTCCAGACTCATTCTCAGATAATCACTTCCACACACATCTATGCAAACCTAATTCTAGACTGGGAAAACACAGGGCTCATGGGCCCAGCACACTGCATGATTTTTATAACCATACATTTAAAAATGCAGGGCTTTTAGAAGCCTGTCTATGTTTCTAGTGGCTGTAAGTCACATCTATCAATCTTGCAACCAAAGGACCTGAATTTTAAAAACTTTCAAGTCTATAAAACTTGCACAATCACAGAAAATCTGCCATGGACATACCACTTTGTCCAAAACAGTCTAAATTTTAAAGCAACTGGGATGATGTTTTCTGCATTTGTGGTTGTGGGTTTGGAAGGAAATGGCTTTTTCCTTTTTCTTTTCTTTTTCTTTTTCTTTTTCTTTTTCTTTTTCTTTTTCTTTTTCTTTTTCTTTTTCTTTTTCTTTTTCTTTTTCTTTTTCTTTTTCTTTTTCTTTTTCTTTTTCTTTTTCTTTTTCTTTTTCTTTTTCTTTTTCTTTCTTTTTTTGTTTTCCTTTTTTTTCTTCTGCCAGTCTTGGTATTAGTCCTGTGAGGTAGAGAGGAAAGCAAGGTTTCCAAACCAGATTCACAGTCAGTGCTCCAACTGAACCTTCTTCCAGACATCCAAAATCCTCTCTCCATCTATAGGATCAGACTGGAGAGCTGAAGATTTCCTCCTACAGACTCACACACACAGTGTTCTATTACCTGAGACCTCATTAATTTTAGGACAACACAAAGACAGACATTTCTAAATATAATTTTTTCTACATAATTTGTCCCAGCATGAACTGGACCACAGGCTGGCTGGTCTTAAATGTGGCAGAAAAGACACTTTCACACTTTTTTTTTTTTTTTTTTTCAAAACAGAAAAAAAAGTTGTAAACAGCTCTGTCTTTTTTGAGTGTGAGGTACATGAAAGCTATGAAACTGCATCTTTTAGGTTGCCTGCAAGGTGATTCCTGCTCCTTACAGAGGAACTAATTTAGTTTCAGTAAAATAAACTAAGAATTCTTCTTGAAAGGAAGTTGTACATTAAGGATATAAAGGGCTGGATTTCACCTATATGAAAGAGACTGAAGTGTGTATTTAAGGGAAGAGTGGGGCTGTTTGGTTGGTCAGAGCAGCAGAGAATTTCTGGTTTAAGATTCACTTAGGTTTTTCTCTCCAGTAGTCATTTATCAGCTAACTGCCATACCTTTGTGCTTCATCAGTCAATTTTGCCAGTTTCATACCTGTGAAATAATTTCATCTTCCAAACCAATGCAAATGAAATCGAACCTAAAGCCCAGACTCAAAATTGCTGTGATGCTGTACAGTTATTAGAAAACCTCTTTGCCATTAAGCTGTTGCTCATTGTTGCACTAAAAAAACCTCTCCAACCTGTTAAAAATAATCTATTAATTTAATTTTGGATCTAAGCAGTGTTGCTTTTTCTTTTACATGGCCTTTTACAGGAACAGAAACAGGAACAGAGATTCTGCTGAACTTAAATTAGTGAGATATTTAAGCAAGACAGAATATTTCTTACAAAATTACCCTCCAAAGTAAGTGTCAGAGATTAGACAGAAAATAAAACAGACTTTGTAATAAAACCTGAGGCAACAGACCTCAGGCTATTGTCAATACCCTCATTGCCTGAACATCCAACCTACCTGAAACTTTTTTTATCTAACACTCGGATATATTACCCTGAAATAGAAGCCCCAGTTTTGCTGCTCATAGAATAAACTCCTGGATATCTTTATCAGCAAATTATTTATAAATGAAAACAGACCAGGATATAAAAGGCCTGAAGAACCAAAACAAAGTTAAAAATGCCTAACTAACCCTTTATTCCAGTGAGAACAGAAGTTCCTTGTCAGTGTCCTGGCTTCTAACTTTGGTTCCCTATGCTGTCTTAGCATGAAATCCAAATAATTTTAAGTGAAAAACCACTAAGCAGTCCTTGAAATCCAGAAAAACTTTCTCCACTCCATTATTCTTCCTGTTTTATAGCTATCAACGGTATTTTCACGCGCTTTCCAAATTTTAATTGGATTTTGTAACATGAGGAATAAATTTTTGTCCTTAGGCTAATCTGTCAAAGATCTATTAGCTTCAGTGGACATCCATAACTAATATTCCTAAACCAGGAAAAAATATAACCTAAGCCACTCAACTCTCACTCAGTACCCCTGCAAATAACAGTTACTGCTTCAGGATTGTTAAGAAGAAAGAGTCAAAAGTTACCGTTAGCCATGTTAGTTGTTGCGCGGTGAATGTTGGTTGTGTTAATAATCGTTATAACTGTTAAATAATGTTAATAGATGAAAATCACTCACCTTGTACCCCTACTGTACCCCTATCCCTGGTTGCTGTGCCCTGTTCCTTGTTCCTGGTTCCGTTGGGTTCCGCCTCCACTGCTCCCCTATACTTCCATAAGGCAACCAATGGCTCCACCCAGTATGCAAACCATGTGAACTCCCATGAATCTAAGCGACTACTGGAGGTGAGACCATCGCATGCAGACCCCTGAAGCCTGCAAGCTGACGTGCAAATACCTTACCAAACAACACTGGAAGACTAAGCAGGACAGCAGGCTGACGTACTACCCCCCTGCCCGCCCCCCTGGGCTGCTGTGCTAGCTCAGTTTCTGGGGAGCTTTGGGAGGAATATGTCAGGGAATAGGGTAAAAGATTCAAAAGAGGCTCTTACCTCAGGGTACATTCCAAGGCTTTATTCTCGAAGGGGTCCCAGGGGCAAAAGAGGCCGAACAAGGAAGAACATGGGTTTTTATCTAGACTCTGTCTCGGGACAGATAGCTGGCACTGAGCCATAGGTCAGAGACAGTGGAAAGACAGGGTCAAATTAATAGTTACAGGCTTTAGGGGGTTCTGGGGAAAAACCATTTCCCCAGAGGAATACAACAGCAGGCTATCTGTAGAGCCATTTGGTCATCTCGCCATAACCGAAACAGAACTCACTGGGAGTCACCCTCTGGACTTCCAATGAGTCAAAAGTGGAGAGTCTCTTATAGGACTCCTGTGAGGTCAGAGACCCCAGCTCTGTCTTCGGGCAAAGCTGCTTTCACCTTCTCCTCCTCATTGTCCACAAGGAGCAGTGGCAATGAGCGCGACCCCTCCGGCCCCCACCCAGGCTGATCAATAAAGGCTTTAAAAAGGGAAAAGAAGGTCTCCTTAGCCTGTTCTTAACAAGGACGTCACTGGCCAAAGCAAAGCTCTGTATATTCCTATAATATATAGGAATCTTTAATCTTTAATCTTCCAGGCTTGCAGATCCAACAGCATCCCAGACTGGTTTCTCTCACTCTGGCAGCTGGTATTGCCTATGAGAAATGTTGTAAGATGTAGGCACGCCTGTGCCCTCACCACAGTCACTGCACGGAACATGTGCATCCCATCACTAGGTTATCTCATGGGCAGTCTGGGGGTTCCTGCAGTTGGAATGGGTGTAAGGCGGCACCAAGCTCAGGTCAACACGATGCTGGAAAGTGCAGTGATTGTTTTCTGAGAATTGTCACATCCTCTGGTGTTGTATTATGTTGTTGGTTTTGCTCCCTGTTATATTCTGTTTGATGGTTTGTTCCCCTGTCTCCCCTCTGCTCCCCTGTGTTTATGTTCCCAGTTGTCAATCTCCCTATGTTCGCCCTGGCCCCCCTCCTCTGGGGCTTGTCTGTCACCCGGCTGCTCCTCCCAGCTTCTAGAAAGTTAGGAGAGGAGTGTCGAGTGATAGGGCAAGGACAGAGGGGATCCCTCCCCAGGCATCCTCATTTGCTCTCCTAAATGTTCCTCCAACTCTGTTCCACTCCTCCCTTTTCTCCCATTGGGAGAGAGTCTGTCCCCTCCCCTTGTATCTCCCCTGTGCTTCAGCTGCTGACACCCCTGTGCCCCTGGGGTTTTCTCGGAGCTGCGTCCCTGAGCCTCGGAGTCCCTGCAGGGACAGAATAAAGTCTTGGATTTTGCTCTCCAATTGAGCCTGACTCCTTCCTCTGCCAGCGTCGCCAGTCTCTCCATGACAAGGGAGCAATCCCTTAGCCGCTCCTTCGATTCCCAGGATTCGGAGGAGTGTCTCCCCACTGGTCAATGGCGTCTGGCTAGCCCTGGTGGATGGAGTGACCACTCCGTGAGGGACACCGTGACACTCTGGGGACTCCTTTCCCTAATTTAAATAGAATACACATCCTTTAGAGCTTCTCAAAGGCAGAAGACTGTTATTGTGTGGTTATAATATATCCGTGTGTAAACATGGACTTGGAAACTGGGTGGAAGCAGCGCACGTGGATCTTGGGTGCTGCAGTCTCCCTTGCTGTCTGGATGCCATCGGCTGGAGAGCTGGTGGCAGGCACCCTGGGGCTGGAGAGATGAGCCTGCTGGCTGCCTGCTGCTCCCGCTGCTGCTCAGCTCTTGTTCTTCCCCTGGCACTCTCTGCTGGGAGCTCCCAGACACAGCACACAAATGAAGCCCGGAGTTCCATTACGTGGTCATGTGTCAGGTGTTCTGCTTATTTCACTTGATTTCCAACAACGAGTAGGGTAGAATGGAGTCCAAGGAATCCTGAGGTAATGGGGATGCAGGCCTTGGACAAACTCTGCAGGGATCAGGCGGTGCCCCGAGCCTCATCACCCACCTGTGCCTGCCACTGTGCCCTGCCTGACAGTGCCAGACTGAGCTGCAGGCCAAGGCCATTCGGAGTATTTCTGAAACCCCAAAGATGATTCATCTTGTCAAATAACATTCATACTGGAGTGGGTGGTGGGGAGCTGGACACAGATGGCTCCGGCCAGCTCCTGTGCAACACCAGAGCACAGCAGAGCCAGGGCAACCCTGGAAAAGGCCTTCTGTGATTCTTGGATAGAAGGAAGCAGAAATGCAACTGAGCTCATTTTAAAGCTGTCTTTAAAGCTGCATGAATTAATAAATCCCAGAATTTTTACTCTGCCCTCCTCTCAACAGCTGAATCAAGGTGCAGTTTTCTGCTTCTGGAACAGAAAGTCACAACTCAACAATGGCATCTGATTACATTCCTATGATCATTCAGCCTCAAGCTGTTGGAAAAAAGCTACATGACGAGAATTTAGAGCTGCAGAAGTATGGGGACATTAAGGATAAACTAATACCTACTTTGGAACTAAAGGGAGAGTAGATCATAAAAAGAAAATGGCTTTTTAACTCTACAGGACAACAGGAACCACTCTCTTGCAGCTCGAGCATCCATTTAATGTGAGAAACAAAAGCCATAAATCAGGGAGGACATCTTTCCTCTCTTTTGGAGGGGATAGGGAATTCTAGTGACAATGACCAGTGAGCTTCTGTACTAGCTAAATCCCTTGATAATTAACTGAATTACTATAGTTACTAAATCCACCCAGTAGTTTCCCAGCCAACGTATGTTTTCCCAGCTATAGGTAAATTAAGGAGCAGCAGATCCCACTCAGCAGAGCACAGAACACAGAAAGAGGGACCATTTGGAAAATGAGAAATAGAAGTGACATCGTGTAAGGAAAACCAGCATTTTTAGGGAAAAGCAGAATAATCTTGCCTGTCTCAGCCTTTTAGATAATTTTCATGTCATCTTCCTTTCAGATTCTGCTTGTACTTTTTACTAACTTATGGTTTCTGTGTTGTCTATACTTGGCCATATTGTTTTTCATATTACACTTAATTATATATCTTTATTTATTTTTCAGAACAATCTTGCATTGCTCAACTATAGAATCAGTGGATTTATTATTGTGATTTGATTTTTCCTCTCTGTTCTCAACCAGTTTTACCTTTTCCCACAACATGGTTGCCATTCCCCTGGATCAGTGCCACAGCCAGTCTGTGCTCCCTCTTTCCAGAGGAACAGAACCTCTTTCTTGCCAGGTGATGGGGTCATATCCTTTAAAATATGCTTGAATTCAGCCTTTTCTATGTGAAAAGCTATAACCTTGGCAAGTGCCACATGAGTGGAATTTGGGAAAAAGCTGTTTCTCAACAGAATTCCCATCTGCCAAGATTTCAGCATGTATGAAAGAGGATCTAACTGATGTCACCTGTCTAAGAAAGTAGGTGCACTAGTAGTTAGGGAAGTGTTATCACATAGGAGTTAGATACTAGCAATTTATGGTGTGATGATTTTCACAGACAAAAAGTTCCACATGTGATTTCAATAAATTTGTCTGAATAATATTGTTTCTCTTCAAAGTACATGGCTGAGGAATTTTGCAAATGTGACTATTAGACAGGAATATCAGGGTTGTGTAAATATTGCATCTAGTAGCACTTGTTCTTTTATTATTTCTAGAAGCATAAGGATATTTGCAAATAATGAGATAGCAAATGTGTTGTAAAATAAAATGTTGCTGAGAGTTCATAAATGCTGCATTTTGCAAGTTCTGCTACTACTGCTTAAAGATCAGTTTTCCAGCTGATACTTCTGCATTACTGCTGACCATACTGGAAAGAAGCAATGCAGATTTCAGCAGCAGCTACGTCACTCATTGATAGGACATTAGAACAGCCAAACACGGAAAAATGCCACAGAAGAGGAAAACCCAGACCAATATTCATCAGCAGGGTCCTATATTCATATTTGCAAATCAATGACTGGTTTTGAAGTGTGACAGTTTGATTTTCCCCCTTGCTTTAACCTTTATATTAGGAGACGAGAAGGAAATGAGCTGCTTTTCTTGGTATAAATCCCAGAAGCCTTTACAAATTTCATAATGCATGTGAGCTGAGAGGAATGTCTGAATTTGGAAGAGATCCCTCATGTAGGAGTCTGAATCAAAACCCAAAATCCATTCATACACATAAATGACTAGTCCCTTGAGTTCATTGCTCTTGCACACACTTGAACGAGAACTTTACAAAAAAGGGAATTTGGAGGAGATGGAAGGGAATGATGTTTCCATGTTGGTTTGGTCCAGCACAATAAACCTGAGCTCCTGGTTAGTGCTGTTTTTTACAAAAGTTATCAAAACCTTGAATGCAGTCACCAACAACCTGACTGCAAAAGCTGTCAAGCTGACATGTAGAGACTTTACCTATTTTGGTCTCTTGAGCTCCAGCCAGTGCTCTCCTGGAACAAGTAAGTCAGATAGTCTGAGTAAGACAGAGCAAAGGCTTTTCCAACAGGTCAATTTTGGAATCATTACTCTTGCTCTTCCTACCTCATCTGTAGAAGTTCTGGTACATACCCATGAAAAATATTTTATCCAGAATTTCTTCTGTGCTTTTATCATTTCAACAAATGAGAAACTTCTCATAACTGCAGAAGCAATGAGTAGAAAAATTTCCCAGTTAACCAGCTACATCTCTTTTAACAAGTTCCTCATAGTCCATTCTCTATTTGCTTGAAAGCTGGGGTGTTTATTTGCAATCCTGAGCAGCAGACATTTGTTATTTGCTAAAATACCAATTCATGCAACCCCACAATACAATCACAAGTGTTGAAATGCATCTTAGGAAATTCTTAGCTATGTACCCGGTGATTGTATTTCCCACAGTCATAAAATTACTTCTAAAATGTGGCATTTCCAATACAACAACAAAAATCTATCAGCTCTAGGTGGATCTCAGTGGATGAGCTGGAATGAACTAGATTCCCGATGAGCCTCAATAAACCCTTTCTAGCACTCATCTTTGCCCTTAGTCCCCTGACTATTTTCTTCAGGTGCAGTGGGTATGTCCTTTCCTGGTGGTAAGTGCCAGCAGATCCACACGGAGAATTGTGCTTCAGTGCTGCTCACTTAGCTCCCAATCCAGGCAGCTGCTGCTCTTCTGCACAAACACCTTCCTGAGAAAACTCTATTCTGTCTAATCTTGAAAAGAGACAGTGATAGAGTTTGTTAGGGAAGGGCTGATATTGGAGATCTGCTTCTACGCAGAAACCAAGAGTACAGCTGTCCCTGGTAGTTTTAAAGAAAGCATTCCAATCATCTGTTGACTATTTCTGTAATTTCTCCAACGAGAGCATGTTTGTACAACCCTGGAATCTCACCTTAATGGCTAATGTTAAAGGACATTTTACAGCTTTTAACTGATGGAGTGCAATGGAAATGTAAATAAAACACTGTAGCTGGAATAACAGCTCCACTTCTTGAACTACACTTGATCCCAGGAACCTGCATTTTTGTTTGCCATTTTACCTGTCTCCCATCCAAATTTGCCAATTTACCCTTTCCGCTCCAGGACTGGTTGGAGCTTTTTTTTTAATAACCAAGTACCAGAGATGTTGATGTAGCCTCTACACACCAGGAACAGGTGCAAGACACAAGGTTTGCCAAAAGACCGTCTGTCTGCAGCAGAAACATACAATACCAAAAGAAATTAGCTGCAGGGACAATGAGATTTGCATTGCCATAGGTTACTGTAACTGAAAATAAACTTCTGAGTGGAAAAGCCACGGTAAACTTACAAAGTGAACTAAATCCCATGTTCCAGAGAAAGGCTAAAAAACATGAATCCTGTGATCTCTGACAAATGAGACACAGGATAAAGTTCTTTGTTTACTCTTGAATATAATCATAAAGGAAATGCAACAGTCACCTGACTCTTGTGCCTGTTGCGCAGTAGGACACTGAAAATTAAAAATTTCAGTGCAAAGCGTGCAGTGCATGCACTGTGTTGTCACTCTTCAGAAGGCAGACATGGCACTTGTGTGTTGCTGTGTCCTGTGAAGACCCCAGGCTGAAATATCCGCTCTGTTTTCTATTTCCAAGAGATTGCAGCTCTATTTTAATGGACAAGGCAACAGTTTAGGAGGTATGGCTGATCCCAGATCATTCTTCTGTCCAAACCTCACTTCTGTCACAGGCCATTGGTTTGGTGCATGGACTGCTTCTCATGGATGCTCATCTCACCAGAACAGGCCATTCACAAAGGACAACAAAGTTTTGGTCACATACAGAGGTATTATGAAGCATCCACTGACTGCAGTGGTAGGCAGATTTCATCTAAGGTGGTTTCCTACAATCTGGTCAGATGCAGTTAATTGCATTTTCAAACAGCAAATCAGTACTTAAAAGAGCACTGAGTTTTAGTTTATGTGGTTATATAAGCTAATAAATTTAGCCCATTGCTGAGAAATGGGATGTGAATTAGTTTCTAATTAATTTCACGTTACACAGCATATGTCACATTCATTGGCCACTGTCCAACTTAATAAATGCTTATCAATTTACAGGAATTTCTTATGATTGCAATTCCAAAAACATCTGCCTGAACAATGCCAATAAATCCCTTGGCATTTTATCCTAACACAGGTGTCTTAAAAGCCAGCATCTCTTACAGCCATATGGAGTTTTATTGACAATAGGCTATTTACCCTGTTAAAGAGACAGAATAAAAAGCACAGTTACACAAAACTGTTTTTTTAAAAAAAAGTTTTTCTTCATTTCCAAAGGTGGTGTGCATAAGAAAAGCAGTTAAAAAAACCAAACCACCCCAAACCAAACCACCCCATAGATCAACCCTTTGTATATTTCTCAAAATAAAATTACGGATCCAGACACTAAACCTAGGTATTTCAAGCAAAAATATAGTATAAAACCACAATAAAGATATTTCAGGAGTTTTTTTACTTAATTACTTGTTTTCAGATTGTCAGTTACCAAGAGAGAATTATTCTTCCAAACACATTGACATGTTAAGCATAGATACAAAGCAGGCTTTTTCATTAAACAAATAAAAAAGAAAGAAGGAAAAGAGAAAAAAATAAAAAAGAGAGACTTTTGTAAACGGACAGATTCTTCCAGAACAAGTAACGTAAAGAAGGATTTACAGAGGTCAATCTCAATGCAATTTATTTAGAGAGAAGCATTAGAAAGTGTCAGCACTGAAGGTATCATATATTTCACTTATCTCTCACATTAGTCTTAGCCCAAAGCATTAGTCTTGAGGCATTCTGGAATCTTTTCAGAGCATGCTTTCACCAGAACTGACAGAAAAAACAACAGCAACAAGCAAAATAACAGAGACAGAACTAAAGGAAGAAAGAAAGATAGTGCCTAATGGGGTGTAAGAGTGTTCAACCTGCTGGTGAAGCCTTGACTTCTTTTGTCAGTGTTTGCAGCTTTACATGACCAATAATAAACAGAAGAAAAGTTTTCTGTCACCCTTGATGATGTTATTTAGTTTCTTAAAGAAAAATACTAAAATTATCAAAATAAGAGCTTGATACTTGCAACCAACTGATTTAGTAAAATACTCTTTGAAATTAAAATTGCAGTTTATGAGTCAGTTGAAGTAGACTGGGAGATGGATATGACAGCATACATCAGAAAAAGGCAGCAGAGTAGGACTGCTATCAAAGATGTATTTAATTTAGGATTCTTCTTTCTTGAACCACTCTCTGGTGTGTATGTTCAGGATTTATTAGTTCATGTCTAAATTCACATTACGAAAGTGGTAAGGAAATAGTCTTCACAACGGTTCATCCACCATCCCCAAGATTCTGGCAGCACAGGTACAGAGCAAGGAGCCAGGCTCTCCTCATGTGTTGATTCTGCACTCTTGTTCCAGGAAAATAACACATTACTGTATAGAAGTTCTACTCATGCACATATTCACACTTACTACTGTAAAAGTTCATTTTAATTTTGTTTAATTCCTACCAGTGACCTCTATTGGCCTTCACCAGGTTTTCCAGCTGCTTTTCTAATGCAGAATATGTCCTATGGTTGTGAACTTGCTCACGCCAGTCTTGTTTCCAAAGTCAAGTTAGATTTCTAAGAGCTGTCTCTCATGGCTTTTTTTCTGCCCCCGTCAGCTCATCCATCAGCTGTGCTTTGCTGTATGCAGTGAACAAGCTGCTAACTTCAAGTTTGTTGATAATTTTTAGGTTGTTTCAGTTTGCTCCTTTGATGCACCCTGAATTGTAAAACTGTTTCAACATGCTTTGGTTTTATTATTTATTAACAATTCCTGTCATGCATAGTGAAAAAAATGTTGATCTAGGTTTTTTCTCTCTTTACTTACACTCCTAAAATGTATTTTGGTTTCCACATTTGTGAAAATGTAACATAATGCATAACTTCTATTGTTATAAAGGTGTATTCTGTGGTCCAATATTAAATTCTGTTTTGGCAAACATGCTAGTGCACATGGGCATTGCTTGAGGTAAACAACAATATCAAGTACAGGCTACGGTACAAGAAGGTAACAAAACAGATTTTAAAATTACTAGATTGATATTCACTGAAGATTTAGGATGAAAGAGCTAATTTAGATTAAATAAGGGCTGGTCATGAATAAATCATAGGATCCCATAACCTTAAGCAGAAGCTGGTCCATTTATTTTCTTTCAATTTCTTTCCCTTCTCTACCCAACATCAAAATCTTTGAAAAGTTAGAATTTTAAATCCAAGGGCAATACTAAAACCAACATTCTCACAGGAACTCAGATGAAATCTGAGATAAATGTCCAGCTATTCTACATAACTGAAGCACTTTGCTGCTCAGAAATTTTAGGAGGCTTATCTTTACCTATGAACCAAAGGACATATTACCTATTTAAAAATAGATGGAGAGCAGAGAATAAAATAGTAACTTGTTCAAAGTTCAGTAGAAGGAAGGGGAAACCAAAACACAGGCTATCTGATAATTATTTAAGACTGCAGAATAAAAGATGACTCTTCCTAGAGAGCCCAGGAAAGATTAAAATTCTCTGATACAGTTCATCTGGGGAAAATTTCCAGCCCATTTCTCATCTGCTTAATTCCATTTTAGATAAACACCCAGATTCCTGAGCACTTACTGAAACCAAATTGAAATCCTGGATGCTCATTCATTATTACCAAGAGCCATATGTCTAATTTTATTTTTGGAATTGTCTTTGGCAATAACACACTCTGGCTGAAGCTCTGTGGCAAAGACTCAAATCTGGTGGTTCTGAAAAGGGATTTCAGGGAGGAACACTGTACTGCAGATCCTGAACAGAATGTATAATACTGTGCAGCTTCTGCCTTGGCTTTGCACAGAGGCTGTTTGGGTGACCTGTTGGCCACTGAGAATAAGCAGAAGTGTGAAGAGATGAACAAACAGTCTTTGCTGTGACTCCCACACAAAGGTAGAAGCAAAGAAGCTTGATAGACAAATCCAATCATGTAATTTCCTCTCGTCTAAGGATTTCCTTTACCATTTTCTTCCAGAAGTTGGTTCATTTGGCTTCTTAAACTCTTTGTCTAGTGTCATTAAAAATATATATTGCATATTTCTCTCAGGTTCACAGCTGAAAGGCACATTTCTGTGCTTGGGCAGTTCCATCATTTACCACTCTCTGCCCTGACTCACCACAGAAATTTGCATGGCCTGGAGGCCAGGGCCATTCTCCTCAGCCACCACAGCACCTCTCACATGGACCTTCTCCACTTTTTCATCCACTTAACTGAGACTATCCCAAAGCTCTTAATTTTGTGTACTTGTATCACAGGGACTTAAAAGCAGCTCCATTTAAGAAACATTATATTTTTAGTCACGTATGATACTGTGGGAATGATCTAGTTCACTTACTTATCCCGCATGAGACACCTCTCAGAGCACACAAGTGCCTCTCTACTCTATTGCTGCTATGTGGAGTAGGGTTTTTTTTTTTCATTTAAGCCATAGTTAAAGCTGAGGTTTTATGGAAAAACCTTATTTCTTTCATAAATAAGTTCAGCTCTTTTGAAAATCCACCAGGAGCTTTGCTGTGCTCTCAGACCTCCTGAGCTCTTTGGAAAACCCTCTCTGCTCCAAAGCATGCCTGCAATATTCCCTTGAGCACATGAAGGATGTTCCCTACATAGCTGCAATGAAATTACAGCAGCAGCAGAACTCCACCAGGCAGGGTCAGCTTCAGCTGCAGCCCCACACAGGGGAGGTTCTGCCAGGAGCCACTGCACAGCTCTCCATGGCACTGCACTGCATGAAGATACACCACAGTGCTCTCTTCTGGGAAAATGCACCTCCAAACGTGGCAACATTTGGGTTAATTGTGGTAGAGTTGCTAACTCTCTGGCAGAGCCTTCCATCCTGTTTACTGCAGTATGGATTTCTTTGTTAACAATTTAGAAGAAAAGCCACTATTTCTTATATAATGGAGTAAGTTTAAAAAACTATCAGCTACTGTCTGAACCTTAAGCTTTGATTAAAAATTACTTTTTCTTCATTCCACATTTGCTATTGGACTTTATATCTAATGTGATAACAGAGCTGTATAGTAATCACTGTACAATAGTCAGCTCTAAATGAAATACAAAACACATGTCAATGTTTTAAAAACTTATCATCCAAATTCGACTAAATATTTATGTATCCTTTTTTCATGAAGTATCTTTCACATCCCATTTATGTCCGCAACTCAACATCAAAGAATTCCTTGTCAACTAAAGTCTATTGCTTTTTTTTTTAATTTCCCATTTTCTCTCCCGAGGACAGCTTGAAATGCCTTTCATTGGAGCTACTGCAGTGAAAACTTAGGTATTTCAGTAAAGAATGTTCTTTTCAAAATTAAAATTAACTGCAACACCGAGTTTGCATACACAGTACAAATGCACCACAATGCCATTAACTGAGGTAAAGCAAAAAACCAGCCCTGAATTCTTGGATGCAGAGAGGGAAGGAATGAAGGAATTTTAAAATTAGATATTGTAAGTAGAGAGAGATACCGGTGAGGAAAAACAGGACATATAACAGTTTATTTGTTTTCCTAGAACCTACATAGAATGTAAGCAAATTTACACCACCCAGGAAGACTTATTTGTTTCCCAGTAGTAATTTGACAATCACTGAGGACAGCAGAGGAGTAGTACCTACATTTGCAATTAACACAGAGCAGCTAATGAGATACTACAGCTTAACCTACTGACTGATTGTATCAATTTCAAACTCTAGCCGTAGTGCAAATAGTAAATAATATTGAGAGAAGAAACAAATTGACAGCACATCCTCTAACCTTATTTTTTAAAATGAAATTAAATAGGAATGGACAATTCAAAAGTATTTAGCACCCAATAAGCATTATAGAACAGGTTGAGGGTGAAATGTGTAAATGATTGGAGCTGCAGGGTTCAAAAAGCTGAAGTTTGAAAGGAGGATATGGGACACTAGGGTGACAAAGACCTCAAGGAGCAGAGTGGGGAAGGGACAGGCAAAATGCCCAAGCGATGGCTGGAGCCAGAGGACTCCCAAGTGGAGAGTAGCTTGCAGCTTGTTTAATTTATGGCCTCGACAAACATTTTGTTCCAGACAATTTCATTGCTCCAGACACACTGAAACCATCACCCTGTAAATGCTATTCCCAGCACTGTTTTGATTTTGAGGACATCCTAAAATATTTTAAAATCAATACGATAACAAAAATTTCAAGGAAATTGTACTGCTGGACTGCTAAAAGACAATAGTCAAAATGACTCTCTGACAGTAGTGCAGTCTTTTTGGCCAAATCTAGATCAGCTCTGCTTAGGAACATTCTAGAACCTGACTGCAGAGCAGCAGTGGGAAATGACAAGCAGGGAATAAATCACAGAAGTTAAACTGGGAGGTGACTTGTCCCAGTGACTGGAAACAAGAAATGGTCAGTAACAGCTGGCACCTCACACCGTGGAAGGATGATGGAAGGGACACTAGCCCCAAATACAGTTTCAGCAGAGCAGCACCATGGCTGCTCTCCCATTTAATGCTGCTTCAGAGCTTCAGCAGTGAATCAAACAAAACCCCAATTCTCTACACCTTGCATTACTAATAGAATTACTCTAAATTTTTCTGTGTTTATTTCTTCATACCGTTGTGTTCATTTCCTTCTGTCTCTAAGCTTTTATCCAGCTCCATGCTGGTTGTTTAGCTGAGTGAGGGACAAGCAAAAAATAGCTTCTATTAATAAATATTGACTTTTTCTTAAACTGGGTGCAAATTCAACCTTGTGAAAACATTACACTAGGTGATATTGTTTACATTAGAAAGTTACCTTCTGGTATTAAAAATATTGGAAAAAAGTTTTTAAAAAAAAAGGCGTATTAGTCACATAAATTTGATTGTGGTCTGGTTTATGAATGTTTCAGTTTTTTTCTGCACAACTTCCTATGCAGTATTTAACCACAACAGTGGCATTGAAGTCATTTTGAGAGCACAATGCAATCTCTTGGAAACAAGGACTATGAAAATCCCTACTGAAATAATTGACTTTTCGCTGAATATTAAAGAGAATATTTCTGCAAAAGAAGCTGGAAAAAATGGAGACTTTTCTTACAGTGAAAGATTTTATTCAAAACATATTGAAACAAATTTCCAATTCAAAAGCCAATATCTGTTTTCCTGACATAAACATGTGCTTCTGTACCCAAGCATTAAGAAAAAGGCGGCATTTAAAGGAAAATGACTGGGGAACTCCTAAGTCTCAACCATTCTGTCCAGCAATTTATAGGGCAGAGTTCAGCACCACAAACATTTACTAGAGAATTCTGTGTACATATCTCCTTCCTGATTAATTCCTCATACATATGTGTATATACCTCTAATGTGTATTTATATGCAAAACCCTTAAGATGCACTTTCTTTAAGAGTCTCCCTATCAGCTATTTACTCCATTTGCAGAAGCATTTTGGTATCTATCAAACAAATAGTTAATCAGTTAATAGTTGATTAAATAGCCACTGAAATGAGTGTAATTGAAGGGGTATTAAGATGTGCATTATATGACAATTGTGATAGCCACCATGGACCTTGGAATGCTCTGCCATCCCCAGAGGGACCCCCTGATGCATTGCACACTTCCTAAGGCACTCGAAAAGATGTTGCTGTTGCCTCTTCATCCCTGGGCTCCTTGCACTTAGCCATCTCAAAGGAATTAAGCAGAGTCACAACTGCTGTCATTCCATGGCTAACAGATGAAGCTTTACCCTCCTTCAAAGGGGCAATGGTGTATTACTGTGGAACACTCTGTACCTCTGTTACGAAATTGTGTTCTGTGCCTCTCCCTAGGTAATGCAATACCTTTGGATTGGGATGGCCTCTGCATACAGAAATACACTGACTGCATAAAACTCATTTGAAAGCACAGCAAGCCTGGAAGATTTGCCTCACCTGAACCAGCACTGAGGAAATATTTTTCAATACTATTAGAAATGAAAAACAACATGAAAATAATCTGTTCCTCTACGGTGAGCTTCTCAATCTGATATAGTTAAAAGGGGTGAAACAAATGATACAAATTCACTATTCTTTATACACTGACTGACATGACTTCATAAACAGCAAGAAATAGGAATATTGAACAAATTAAAAGTTGATCCAGAGTTAGCAATGTAGGGGGAAAGGTAGAAAAGGAGAGGTTCTCTCAGGGCTGCAAAACATATGGGAAGTGTCACCTTCCTTTTCTTTATTTGATGAAGCTCAACTCTCAGCTCTCCATCCTCCTTGGATGCTGCAATCTAAGCTCTCTCAGTTTATCAGCTCCCTGGACTCTCTTCTGTTCTCAGCAGAAGAGGTGCTGCCTGGCAGCTGGGAGGAAACTGAGCCTCTGTGTAGTGGAGAGCTGGCAGGGCTGAGTGAAGAGAGCAGAATGACTGAGTTTTCCTCTAAATGGAAACGTTTAAATGAGCCTGGTTTCCCTTTTATTAAATGGGAGAAAATCCATAATGGTTGATCACAATTCCAATCCATTAGGCTATTTCCAGAATGAACCCACACATCTGTCCTTGAAACGAGGCAAAGTTAAGAATACCAACTGTGTCAATAACAAAAAGATTTAGCACTAGGTTTCAATAAATGGGCATTTTGTATCACTGCTGCTTTTTAATTGACATTTTTGCTATTCCTTTATGTCTTAAAATGTAGACAGAAATTAGTTGTAAAAAGATAGAGGTGGCAGTGTATGAATTAATAACATTTCACAGTCACCTTTAAATAAAAATCCACAAGTATATGAATTAATAAAAACCTGGCCTGTTCGCTTTTCCTAGTATGGATTTGTACAGGTTCTCAACCATCCCCTTTTATATGTCCTGATGCAGTTTTGCAATTACAGATGGACACAAAGCCTGACTATTTGAACATCTGAGAAACAGGGAGACATAGTTAACATTGGTTTATATTGCCAAGAAACTGTAGATGATGTTCTTTCCTTTCCTTGCTTTTATTGTGCTTGTGTTCTGTAGGAGAGATTGATAAGTAGCAATCTTAAAAATATTCAAACAATTCACCTTTGTGACTTTTTTCCTTTCAGAAATATCTGAATTAACAAGTTCTGAAGGTAGGAGTCAACTAAAGGAAGAGACTGAAACTTTCCAAAGTCTGCAGAAAGTTAAGTTCAAGTGAAGTGTGTGACAGCTCCCCATGTTGTCCTACTCATAGGGCTACAGACAGAAAGAGAGAAAACAGTCTCAGATCTCACAGAATCAACTGCCCCCTCACACACACAGACTCATCTGTAGCTTTCTCAAAAAATACGACCAAAGGTTTAGCACATAAATATAGAACAGGAGGAGATGGCTCCAACCACACGAGCACTTTGCTGAAGAAATGGCAGAAATAGAAATGTAATGATGCAATGAGATTGCTCACCTCAGTAGGAGGTGTCTCCCACAAGTGATAAAGTTGAATTTAATCTGGAAGGATTTTTTAGTATTCTCCTGCACTCCTTTCTGACTTTCTTCCAGAATGATATTCCTGAGGCATTACCATACATAATGTATAAGTGATCTCTGCTTAGTATTACATTTATTGCAATATGAAGCATTTTAAAAGTTCATCATATGCTTCTTCATGGTGACATACTGGGACAAATTTTGAAAAATAAGTTCCCTAGGTGACTCTAGAAGAACTTCTGTTGTGCATACAGATGAATGCTTGGGGAAAGTAATCAAAATAACCTAAATCTTAAAAAAAGCAGACAAACTTTATTTTCGTCTTGTTGATAAGCTCAAGTTGCAATATTTGCATCTGTCCCTTTCATGTTATGGCATTTTTGACCCAATCTTAGAGAAAGGATTTTAAAGAAAATTTGATAATTAACATTTTCTCAGGATAGTTTTGAATTTTAATAAAAATTTCTGTCCAAATTATGTGGGGAAAGTTTTCCAGCTTTCAGAGTGAACCTACTTTCAAATGATCCTTTAGTGTTCTGATAGGATATAAACACAGAAAGATTCATTTTGATTGCAATCCTTGGTTGAAAAAAGAATTTTAATGTACAATGCATAGGATAGCAGCTATTTAAATTTTCTTTTTCTTAACAACAAGAAAAATATTTTTTAGAAACCTCCAAAAATGAAAACCCAAGCCAAAACATATTAGGATAAAAGTAATAATACCTTGATAAGCACAGCCTCTAAAATACAAATGATGCTCATGCATTTTGAAGAATGCTTATTCCTAAACCTTTTCTCATGAGCCTTATGGGTCACTACTAATACTGCTATTGAAAATTTTGGTCTCCCAGTAAAACAGCACACCCATATAATTTGAGAAATTTTCCAAGCACAACATATTTGTAGTGGTCTAAGGCAAATTTGGGAGGAGAACTCCTAGGGAAACCCTCCCTCCCCTCCCCCAACCAGTTCAGGAGAAACCTCCTCAAAGAGAAAGTGGAAAGAAACCTGTTTATTAAACTGGCAAAACACTCTCCAGCACAATAAATTGAACAATACCAGATAACAAGAACTTCATGCCGCCCGGGACAGATGACAAATTAGGGAAAACAAAGTCCCTCCTGTAGATGGTTTCTGCTCTCAGTCCTTCCTTGCTGGGAAAAGATCTTGGTCCTGGTGCAAACTCCCCCGGAGCCCCCCCACCCTGGGTCTTCAGTTTGGGGAGGTTTGAACAGTCAAGGAGAGGCGGAAAAAAAGGAAAAAAGGAAAAAAAGAAAAAAAGGAAAAAAAAAGAAATCTGAAGCTGCTCAGCCTTAAATAAGCTACGCTAACTAGTTACAAAGCAAAGCAAAGCGAAAGTGAGTGCCGAAAGAACCCCCCTCTCCATCTGTGTGCTGGTGACTCCCACTCTTCAAGGTCAGTCTGAGAGGTTTCTGAAAACAAACTGTGCACTTCTCTCCCCGTTTTACTCTCAGATCCAAATTAAAGGTACAGAGTGTAATATCCAGCATAAACCCAACAGATGATTGGGGATACATCGTAACGTCAACCCAGGACAACATTTTAAGGATATGACTGCTGCTTGCATTAATAAAGCACTTGCATCTGACATTCTTTTCATCTCCCCAAAACAAATTTCTAGTTTATTTTTGTGTACAGTGAAAATCCAGTCACAGTGGGGCATGAACCTATTATGTGGAAATGCATACAGTTACTCACTTAGCACAACTACTTCTGATGTCAGTGAAAGTTTTCACCAAGTGAGTAAAACCAAAATTATTCGCTGTTAAATTTTTCAGTTGATGTTTTGGATCCCAGGATAGGATACTCCATCTTTCCAAGAGACATGCTGGCTAAGGAGACTTTTGAACAAGGTACTTCAGCTGAAACAGAAGATTTGGAAGGGACTGCCCAGACTATTAAGTTATCTCTACCCTCACAAATAATTACATTGTGCAATCTCTTTCTTAAACTCATCAAGCTCCTCCTAAAAATTAGTTGGGCTTTTTTCCTCTGTACTAAAAGGCTGTTCTAGAACCTCGTTTGTGTGATAACTAAAAACTGATTTCCAGTCTCAACATACTCTTGGAAAGTTTCTATATAATTATTCCTTAGCTTAAGCACTTGCTTAGTGCTACTGTCCTAGTTGTTAATTCAAGTTTCATTTTCTCCTGTAAATTACTTCATCTTTCCAGATCTGCCTGCTTTCAGTAGTTTAATTACTCTGTACTTTACTTTTTTAAAGATCTTTCTAAGGAAGTAGCAACACTTCTTTAGTCCATATCACAAATTGGAGGTTATTCAGGCTTGGGAAAAGAATGTTGACAGGGGAGGTAGCAGTTCCCACCTTACTGAAAGCTACTGCAGGAACACAGGTAAGAAATTGTTCTCCCCTATCCACAGGGGACAACATGGAATGGGTTTATGGAGGAAAGAGCCTTTAGGTCAGACACCAGAAAAACCTTCCAGCTGAGCCACTGGACTTGATTGCTCACCTCCTCTGCTATGGGTTTTTGTGGGAAGTGAGACAAGAGTCAGTCAGGGATGCGCTGGGGGCAGCTGCCTGCAGGCAGATGCTCTCCAGGTCAGTGTCCACGTTTCCTGCTGGAGTAAATTCAGCTGTTCCAAGGGAGATATGTTTTATACAACAGGTTGGAACTGATAGTGGCCATGCAGACCTAGTAATTTTTCATGACAATGAAGAGAGAATGGAAATATCTCCAGGATCAATATCTTCTTTCTCAAGAAGCAGCATTGAATGTCTGTCTTTAAAGATTCTTCTCTTTAGAGACAGTAATAAAAAACTCCATGGGCTTTACTGCATATTCCTTTCTTAGGAATAAGCCATGAGAATTACCTTATTTTCAAGGGCCCAGAAACTACAGCTGCTTATCATTTTCCTCTTTTTCAAAACAGCCTGCCACAGCATTATGTAGTGTCCTGTTCTTAATCAGGAAAGCTTACTTAAAGGCTAATAAGAACACAACCTCCAAATATTGATTGGAGAAATATTATTATTTTTATTTTTTAGAAGTGATAAACTGGAGTTATTTTTAAGTGAAATAAGAAGCAAAACTGAATGAATTAGGAGATGTATTGAACAACTTTGTCTGGATTGTGATCCTTTTGTGCTTAGTTTAATACAAAACTATGGGGTTGGTTCATCCTCTCTGGTTGAGTAATTGCAGGATGAACAAGGAGACTCTACCCAGAAGCAAAAGCAATGCAAGTTCGATGAAGTCACCTACATCTAAAATTACATCTCTGTAAACCACTTTTAACACTGAAAAGGAAAACAAAACCAGTGTGGATTGCTATGCATAGTGCATCTTTGGAAGTTGTGCCATTCAGCTGTAACTCCAAGAAATACTATCTGGAAGCCAAAATCGAAGAGTAAATCACAGAGAAAACTCAGGCACAAATCACTTGGATATGAAAGTTATTCCACAAGTTAATAAATGCACTCTCATTGTGTAAAGACAGGGATTAAACCAGAAATCCCTTGGCAGAAAGGGTCTGGCTTCCAGCAGTCTTGAAGTTTAAAGGCAGAACAGATAAAGAGGAAGTTTTTATTAGGAAAAGAAACAACCTGGAAGTGTTTGCCTGAGGAAAGCATTGTGACCTAGCAGCTGCCATCACCTATCAACCTCCAGGTGCCTGCTTTAAAAGTCAGTTCTTTGGGGGCTAGACATGTCCGGCATTGCTCCATCATGCACTGAGCACAAGCAACACCAGGACACAGCAACCCTTTGCACAAGCCTGTGCCCCACAGAAGGAATTGCTTCCCAAAAAAGGAATTAGCAAACAACAAGGATGACAAAACACAGCCTATCATTGCCTTCTTTCCATCACTATTAAGTAAAATCAAAATCATATTCCCACTGACACCAAAATTTTGACAACTGCAGTTGAGACTGATGAAATGAATTAAATGCAAAGATATCCTTCGGTGTGCTTGGCTTCAAAGGCACCACTTCATTGTAAGCACCAGGGATTGCCAATTACTCCTGCTTGAGGCACTCTGTCCTCCTGCCTTCCACAGCACTGGAGGGAGAGTTCTTGCACAGAGTTCTCACTACATATTTTGTAAGTTAATAATCCCTGCTGGCCAACATCTTTCAGTTCACTGTCTCAGGAAATTCTGCGTACTGTAAAAGCATCATGGCTTGCGACAGGATCAGTCAGCATTGTTTCTTGTCTCTCTCCCTATGACAATTTGGCTTGTGCTATTTCCCTGACCTGACTGCTTCATATTTGTAGCAGCTAAGTATCCCCAAAAGCAAATGACATTTTACACCTCCTATGTTTCTACCAGCCAGGGAAATATGAGCTGCAAAGGAAAACAGCACCAACACCAAATGTCACATGGGACAGAGAGCCGACTGAACTGACAGGATCAGTCAGCATCACAGCCTGGTCTGTGGGATCTGCTTTCATCCCTCTGCCCTGGCAGCAGAGATCAGGTTGTCCTCTTTTCTTTGCAGCAACAAACAGTTCACCATTTGCCCTGAATGATCAAGTTCCACTGTGAATGTTACCTATGTTCCTGGAACAATTCACTTTCTAAACCCCCCTTGCTGCACACATATCCTGCGACTACCCCGTTAATCACTGCAAAATGGGAGAAAGGCTATTACACTGAAGAGAGGAGCAACATACAGGTGGGGAACCAGCCCTCCCTGCAATTCAAGTGCAGCTGTTGAGAATAATGTACAAATGGCTATGTTTTAATCTGTAACATGTTAAGTCTAAGTTATTGCCAACTTAATTCCAACAGTTATGGATTAATTTTGTGTCGTTTGCTGTGCTCTTTTGCAATTTCTGACAGAGAAATGATGTATTTGAAATGCCTCATGTATTCTGTAGATTACCACTGTGAGCAGCACTGCTTTGACCTTTTCAGTAGGTTGTAATTTCATTTGCTGCCAGGGCTATTTAGGTTGTTCTCTTCTGCCTCAGGTTCTCTAAACTGCAGTAACAGACAAGACTGGCCAACCAGCCAAACAACAACAAAAAAATTAAAATTTGGTCTCGAAGTATAATAAAAAAGATTATTACACCTCAAAACAGGAACTCTGTGTTGAAAAGAAGTTTCTCCCTGGTACTGCAGTTGATTCTGAGCACTGTGAGTGGTACCTGGTGAATTCATTCATCCAGCTAAACCTGTAAGGACAATGGGATGCAAAACCGAGCCAACCTATGTCAGCTACAGCTAAACCTATTTCAGCTAAACAGCTAAACACTCATCCTCCACTCTGGAATACTAAAATGTCTCTAGGAAGAGTAACAACTTTGTTTCTTCTTGGGTTTAGGATCCTTCCCTGTTTCATTTGACTCAGAATGGAATCTGTCCATAGTACTGACTGAATCTCTTTTACAGGGCAGTAAGGTTTATACGAAGACAGGAGAAATACCTTGATATAAAGAAAACCAAACCAAAATAACACAAGCCCCAACCCCAAGCCATAAATACTGTCTAAATATATGTATTTATAAAAATTAACTAACCTGAAGACAGATGAGTATAGACCCATTATTTGTGATCTGATCTTTATATTGCTGATACTTTTAAAATAGATTTCTTATTAAAAGCAATATCTTTGATATTTCTGGAGTATTAGCTTTGCCCTTCCTTTCCACTGAATAAATTATTTTACCTTTTTCACCTTTAAGCACATTATTAATTCTATCATTCTATCTCCATTCTTCGTAAAGTTTATAACATTAACACAGTTAGTACAAGACAAGAACATGATTTCTTACATTGTTAAATCCATGGATGTTTATTCATTCTATGCACTGCAGGAGTTGCTCATTTATTATTTTAGAAAGGAACTACTCTTTCTGTATAAGATAAAGGCCCAAAAGGTAGCATGAAACATCATAGCTCTCTAGACAGCAGCTGCTTGATTCAGTGCATCTGCATTTAGAAATACCAGATTGAACACAGGCAGTTCAATGCCTTCAGTTCCTATTTTGCTTTTAAAGCAAAGCTCAATACATCACTTCTCTATGGAGTAAGGAAAGGTAGAAACTGAGAATAACTGGAAAAATATATTTATTAAAGAATGTTCACTCTTTCTGTGAAGCATAAATAAGTCATTACACCTTGTCTTAATTTCTTGCACCATTTACATCTGGTATGATTTTACAGCTCTTCTCTTTACTGTGCCTCTACTGTCAGCACCTCTGTAGTACAGGACAAATACACAAGAGATTTGTAGACAATGTAGAAGATGGGGAAAGAGGGGTCTTGAGCCAGACTGGAAGTACCTCTAGATGGCAATTAGACTGAGCAATAAGCAGAGCAGGAGAAAGAAAAAGGGGGACACTCAAAACTACCAAGCCAGGATATCTATTTGTAAGCAGATGACAGAGAGTCTGAAAGGAATTGAAGTGTTGAAAACCTTTTTTATTCATTCTTCGGTGTATCACATCATTTTCCACATTTACCAAAGTACTCCCTTTAGCCACAGTCCTCTCATAATCATCACTTCCCACGGAGTTAAAGGGAAAAATGAGAAGTAATTTTAATTTTCAGGACCGAAAAAAGGGCTCGATCTTCTGACGAGCAAATAGGTTGCAACAACTCACATGTACAGTTATTTCTTGGTAACTTTTTGTTTGCTTATTCAATAGAATTATTTATTTCTGATAGAGGGTCACTGGGAGTTCTTGGAACACATTGCAAATTTGTGCCAGACTACCCCACAGAAAAATGCTCTTGGAGTTATCCAATTCATGTGCTTAATGAGGCTGTGGTAGATAAGGAGAGAGGAAAAGGAGCCAGAATTTTTGCAGTTGGTAAGGGGGTTTTTATGTTTGTGCTTTTGTGGGGTTTGTGCTTGTTGGACTTTTTTCAACATTTGTTGAAACTTTCCTGAACATGCCAATGCCTATAGCATTTTTCTCAAAGTACAGCTTTGGGTTTGATCCCTGCATAACTTTTATTTTTCTCTACTAATGCAGGCTGTCCCATAGACATATCATATGGTCACCTGGAGCACAGATGGGAAGGATAATCATTCCTATTGAGAAGAACCTGTGTTGACTTTTTTATTTTAGAAAATTGAAAACAAAGGATTTTATGTAATCTTACTGGTATCACATAGTAAGATCATTGAGGAAGTCTATTAATTTTAATTAATAATTCAGGCCAATACTTATCATCTTATCATCTGGTGTTTTTTGTTTGTTTTTTTTTTTTTCCAGACAAGAAACTACACCTCAGTCATGCACCTCCTAGAAGCCATCAGAGCACTCCTGTACATAAAGTGGCAATGGGTGAACTGTCTCCACGACCACTGCTGTAATTGAGCAGGTGCAGGAAACCAGTCCTGGATGTGTCAGTTATCTGAGGCTCAGACTGACTGAAGCCAGCTCCACCTCTCTGTCTCTAGCTCTTGTATTAATTGGCTAAAACACTAACATGAACTCCTCCTGGGTTTATCCCATTAACATATCTCTGTACTGGAACTTGTTTTCACCGCCTAATGCAGAACTGAAATCCTGATTCTGTCAGGAGCCACCAAAATGTTTACCCTGAACTGTAATGGGGAAGGGATACCAGTGAAATAGCCAAATAATGAAAAGGTTTTTCTTCTAGATGGAGTCCAGAGGAGAACAGTATGATCTTCCATAATTAGAATTTCAGCATATTTCTTCTGTGACCCAAGTATTTTTTGTTGGTCTCTTGAGACTGATCTATCTTCTCAAGAGCAGTGTAAATATTATACTACGAGTTACATAAAATATGTTTAAATTGTAATAAGTGTCACCTCATATTTTTCACTGACTGCGGTCTGTGCTGCCTGAGCATCTCTGCTGCCACTTGCACTGTTCACACCAAGCAATGTCAGGTTCTGTTGTTTCCCTCCTAGCAATCAGATACTGCTTTGAAGGGTGAACCATAACGATGACAGAACCTCCAAGAGAGCTGCAAGAGCTCACACCAAGACATTGATCTGGCTGTTCAACCCCAATCTAAGCAACCTAACTCCTGAAGTTAACGTCCTCAAAGCAAGGCTAAAAACCTGAATACTAATTTGTTCTCAGTCACCAAGAGCCTTAGATGTAAATTACCTCAACTGAGGTTGCAAAAGTTCACCAGCTCAGGAAACTAGGTTCAGCTCCTTATTAGCCAGTGAGTAACAGATTAATGTATGAAGGTGACAGAAACAGGTCTCAGTAAAACCAGTAGCAAATGACAAATTGAGCTGCCTTCCTAGGATATGGTGTTAATTACCCTGCACTGGCCATCAAGCACGCAAACTCTACTTAATGATGTGACTGTAGGCAACACAGAAGCTGGGTACAGATGTGACCTGGAGTATAAAACTGGTGAGAAGTTAGTGTGTCCTGCACATTGATTTGCTGAACTGGAAAACCAGATTAGAAGGGGGCAGGGAGCAACAAATAAACCTCCTTTATGAGTTACCAAGAAGTCTTGAAAAACTCTCTCTTTTAACAGTTGTAAAGGAAACTTTGGGCTACACAAGTCCCCCAAGAATATAGTTATCTTGTCCATTTTGACAAAACCCTACACAGTTTTACTTTAAACCCTACACAGTTTACTTTACTTTAAAGCCGTATGGACTGAAAAAATAATATGGCCTATTTCTGTGGAAAAGAGTGTGTAAAGAAAGAAAAGAATGAACTTCCATTTGCCACACCAATTCAAGTTCCCGTAGTATCTAATAAAACAACAATTCAGGTTGCAAAGAGCAAGATCTCAAAATCGCTTCTCTCATTTTTGCCTGAAGTAATCTTGAGTGGAAAAGGAAGGATCTGTCAGTAAATAGACTGTGATGTGCCATGCTATGGGGAAAATAAACACAGAAGTAACTTTAGATATTTTTGAAATGTGTCATTTCAGAGGAGGAGTGGCAAGATTTGCAACACCATTAGTAAAATGTGACATCGGTGAGCATGGTGCCTTCCTGAAGACAACTAATAACCAGCAAAACAAAACAACCAGGTTTTGAGATGGTTATAATACTTCAAAACATCCCAAGCATCCCATCTGCTATACCAGAAGTCATCTACTTTGCAGGGTGTTGAATCCCTTTGGGATTCATATCAGTGTTCCTGTTGCTATTTTGGCATTTACCTGTGTTATCTATGGGGACAGAGCTGCCAAAAATCTGTGCAACCCTGTGTCATTATAAACATAGTAAATTCAAAAATGAGCAACGAGCCCTTTTCTACCTTTCTAAAAATCAGCAATTACATCAGAATCTGAGTGCCCTGAACCACTGTCCCTGGCAGAGAAAACCACAGCAGCCCCTTCTCAGTGTGATCCAAGGACAGATGGTGCTGTGGAGGAAAGGGCAGCAACTTTGCTTAACTGCAATTATCAGTTCCCTGTTCTCAAGGTGACAGAGGGAAAAGTTGGACAGAACTTCTGCTTTTCCCTCAAATACCACACTATCCTTGAAGAGGTGGATAGACTCCAGGTCTGAAGTAGGATAATATCTCTCTGTAGTTGCTGTTGTGTATTTTATTTTTCACCAGAAGATAATGACAGGCAGTGCACACAGCACTGTTTTAAGGTACTGAAGATACAGCTTAGGACCCAGAATTTTGGGTAGAGAACAGTAATGCTGCAACAGCTGCTACAGAATGTAGTACAGGCTTACTGGGACTCTGCCAATTAAACTGTTGGATTTGCTCCTGCCTGTGTGACTGGATTTACTTCCCACAAAGCACTACAAATTTCTACAGATGCAGACGGAATCATAGCCTTAGAGCAGAGAGAAAGTGGTGGTGGTGGAGAGGGAGGAGAGAATGACAAGTTCTTGCAACCTGTGAAGTTATTGATGAGTTCTGATAGCACAGCCAAAGGAATTTTTCCCTTTCTACATAAATGTTGTGGCTTGATGCTGGCTGGGTGCCGGATACCCACAAAAAGTGCTTCTTGCTCACCCTCCTCTGAAACTGGACAGAGGAGACAAAATATAATGAAGGGTTCATGGGTTGAGATACAGATTGGGAGAAAACTTTATCAATTACCATAAAGGGCAAAACCAGGCCCAGCTTGGAGATAAAAAGTGAATTTATTACCAAAAAAATCAGATCAGGATAATGCGTATTAAAATAAGCCCTTAAAAGCACCTTTCCCCCCACTCCCTCCCTCCTTTCCACTGACAGTGCAAAGAGACAGGGAATGGGGGTTATGGTCAGTCCATCACCTCTGGTTTCTCTCACTCCTCAAGGAGAGGAAAACCCCTCTCCTGCTGCCCTGTGCTTCTCACAGAGGCTCCCTCTGTGGCCCCTGCACTCACAAAAACCAGGCCGTGCAAAACCTACAATACAATACAAAAACATACAATAAAAAAACCAAACCAACCAACCAACCAAAAAAAAAAACCATCAAAAAATCAAACAAAACACAAAAAACCAACCAACAAAAAACAAAACCAAAAAACCCAAACAAAAACCCCCACCAAGCTAAACCTGAGACCAAGTAAGTGAGAAAACAATTACGAGCTGTCAATTCACAACAGATGCAAGGCATGCACTCTGTAAGGATGTTTACATCCATTTTTTTTCACAGCATGCTACTGAAGAGACAGAAACAAAAGGTTAAAGTGGACACACATCTAAAAGCACATACTTTTAATAAACATACATTGGCAGATCAATACAAATTAACTGTTTTCTGCATTGTGAAATACTAACTTTATAGGTGCAGCTAATGAACTTTCAAACACTGCACTTCTTTTGTTGCTGTGTGCAAGAGCAGTTTAAAATGAGCCTCAAAACCTTAACCTAGTCCCCCTTCCAAGGCAGAATCCTTATCCAGCACATCATCTTTACACCTTATATTCAAATGCTGGTTACAAACACAATTGTTCTGGATTTCGTTTTGGAATAAGGGCTATTTAATAGTGCACGTGAAAGCTGTTCAAGTTTCAACACACAGAGTTCTCTATGTTCTTTCTGACCTCAAACACCCTAATTATTTAATTCCATTTCCCCTCATGAGCACAGTGAGGAAAAAAAAAAAGTTTGCAAAGCATCATCCAGAATTAACAGTAGAAAGCACTACAATGCCCACTTCTGTTAAGAACCCAAGAGTGATGTCCTAAAGCTAAAAGCTATATTCTATACGGAAATTGGAAAAACAGGCGAGTCATAGTGTTTTGCCTCGGCTGTTGCCAGTAATTCTACTCATCCTTCTGGAGTTTGTTCCTGGGTTTAGCTGAACGACCTCTCTAGTGAAATAAATTTATCTCTGAGCAGTCTCAACAGCAGAACAGAGCTGGATGTTTGAGGTTGAACTGCTGAACAGCAGTACGTGGAAAATAAGGATGTAAGCACAGCTGATAATATCTCCCAAATTCCTTGACTGATATTCATAAGATAAAAACTATTAGTTCACGTCTCTCCACGGGATTAGGCTGTGACTGATCCTTGAAAAAACATGTAGAAAATAAATTTGCAAAATGCTTAAATGCAGCTGTCTCACAGTGCAGACTTTGCGTTCAGAGTGAATCTGCCGAGAGGATCCCTGTTTCGCTGCGGCACCTCGGATCAGCCACCGGTTGAAGGAGTGACTGCTCCCTCCAGTGGACTGTGCACCATCCCTCCTTTCACACTAATATCACAGCGTACAGAACAAAACCCACCCCATGAAAGCAGTCTGGTACAACAGGAGAGCTCTGAATACACAGGGACAACTACCAGGAGTAGTTCCTGCACCGCTTTAAGTTTTCTTAGCTCTTTTAGACAGCTCTTTCCTGGTTCCAGGCTTTGAGAGAGCCCTGCGTCCCAAAGCAGGCACTGGATCTAGCAGTGAGCCTGGCTCTGTGATGAACACACACCACGTCTGCATGGCCACAGGGTAGGGGTCCATCTCCCTGGGCTGGACGTGTGCCTGAACCCTCCTGTTTTGCTCCCTCTGGGGAAGCCGCAGTGCTCTCCAGTGATGCAGTCACTGCAGCACTTGACATTAGCAAACTATTTCTAATACCCTTTCCAGGCTGTCTCTTTCTCCACAGAGCCCACTCATCTCAAATGTTTGTATTCCAAGACAGCCAGATCGTAAGAGAGAGGCTCCTTGAAACCTCTACTTTTTAGTGCAAAAAAAAGTACATTCTTCCTTGAAAACCTAGTCTGTGACTTTCCTGCACAGTGACTGTGATCTTCATTGGCAGATAATGAGCATTTGACTACTTCCATGCTGCTGAATCTATAGAATTTCAAGTAAGTTGAAATAAATTCATTTGGTTTTCTCCATAAAAGTTGCATGAAAACATCCATAACCTTGTTACATATCAGCTTTACATCTGTCAGCTCCTTTTCCCTTTCTTTAATAATTTCTTCTGCTCTTCTCCCAGTTCATCTTTCTTCTGTATTCTTTATGTTTGTTCTATTCCCTTTTATTCCACTTGCCTTTTGATCTTGTTTCCAGAGGGCAAAAACTGATAGTGGTGGCACACAGAAAGCATTCAAGTTTTGGAAAACAGAGGGGAATGAAGAAATCTCTCACATAAATAATGATACATTTCATTCATATTCTGGAGCATTAGATTGAACAATTTTTTTTTTCAATTACAAAGAAATAAAAGTTTCCAATCTTGAATGATTTGGCACAAGCGAAAATACCCTGCCTTTCAAGCAAGAAATTTAACTTCAGCAGTACTATTTTTGCAGGTCTGACAATTAAGTTTTTAGATAATAAAGGAAGATTATCTTTTTTACAGAACTGCAATGTGTAAATACTATTTATTTTCAAAAGTATAATAGAATGAATTGTTAGTTGATGATAAAAACATCAATGAAAATAGTGCAAAGCTTCCATAGATAGTCATTCATATTGTGTTGTGGACATACAGCCACCATACCAAGTTCTGATACTGCATAGGTTGGTGAGTCAGGCTGGATACACATGGAACTTAACAAGCAACTACTGTGAGTAACATTTCTATTAAAAGAACCACAATTCAGATGTTACATACTTAGCTGGAAAATACAGTTTCTTCATACTGACATTTGGAAGGTGTTAAAATGTTATGAAAAGTTATTCTTGTTCTATAATGGCCTGATAAGGCTCCAAGCAAGCACAATGGGATCAATTAAATTCTGCTGGACTGCCCAGATTTCTTCAGTTTTTGGTTGCAGGGCTTGAGAAGAGGTGGTAGAGACTGAAGGGATCCTTTTGCATTCAACAGCACAGTTTTTTGTCTCTTTATTTAAGGACTAGCCAGCGCCTTCTAAACTTCTTTTACTCTCATAAACGCACAGAGGGAATGAATGCCATCTCTTATTTATTGCAAATATCTATTTTGTTATTAGGAGGAATAAATAGTAATACATGTCATAAATTCAAATCAGCCTACATCTGTATTTGTTCTGACAAAAGCAATAGACACAGGAGTAATGTTATCTCAGCAATCATTTCTGGGATGCAGTTCCAGCCCTGTTAACCCAAGCACAGAATATGGGCCCACATGGCACCGTGCAGAAAAACACAGAAGACAGCCCCGGTAGGATACCTTGCTGATTTAGTCATTTTGCTTTCAGTACCCAGCCCATTTCTTTTTATAAAGTATGAAACTGAGCTGCTTCATTTTGTGCAGCACTAAATATAGAACTGGACCAGAACTTTCCAACATTCAAGTTGTGTATCTGATTATTTTGTATTTTCGTTCATCCTTGTTAAGAGACAGATGATTTTTTCTTTTCCTAAATGACTTGTGTATGTGCTATAGTCGTTAGCATCGTACTGCTTTAAACTGATAATTATACTGAATGTTAATGTGCTTCAAAAAGTTGAGGATCCAATGTCTTTATGCCACCAAAGACAAGTTTGACATTAACTGAACTTTAGTCCTAGGGAAAACTAGAAGTTATTTAATAGAGCTGAAATCTTGCTAAGCACATATACAATTCCTATTTTATGTCAAGAGGAATTTAATTTCCCCTAATAATTGATAGATAGTTGTTTATCAGTTTCTAAGTGCTTTTTCAAACTTATTTTTATAAATTTTCATTGAAATCCTGTATGCTCATTACCTAGTTTTCCTTCCTTTAGCTGTGGCTTCCAAGCTCTATTGTGAGGTATTTATGTTGTTAAAATATCCTAAAAATTCACATTTTACATTCTGGGGCACTATTAGTTGTATTTAGAAATTAACTCTCAAAGCCATGTTTAAGGGCATTAGCCATGTGCTCTTAATAGAAAAGCAAATATTTTTGGTGTGGTTTCTGTTCCAAACTTGGTGTTACTTATTTGTGTGGCAAGTTGCTGAAATTGAACTAAGAACTACAGAAATGCTGGACACATTCTTATGAACACAAAATTATTTTATTAATAATATCTGCTATTCTAAAAGCAGCAGGACGAATGAACTGTCACGAGGTTGCGTATGCCTGTTGTTCCATGGTGATATTTTAGCTGTCATTCATTTAAAGGAACTGATTTGATTTTTAATTTTGGCTCCTGGGAAGCTGGTAGACTGCTATAAGGTGATTTTCCCTCATGCTATTTTTGACTAATTAGATTAGTCGAGAAGAAAATTCCCTCAGTTTAGTATATATTCTCTATCAACTTTTTTACTTGTGCTCAAGTGAAATTTCTTTCTTGCAGGAAGTGCAACCTTGGTACCACACGGGCCCAGTCAGATTTGAGAGTAAGACACTTGAGTATTCCTGTTCATTTTCAATATGACAACCCAAATTCACAGGGTCAAATAAATCAATAATAAAAGACCACTTCTCCTCACGGTGTCTGCTAAAAGCTTTTGATTTGATTGCGGCACCTTTGGCCTAAGACTAAATTGCTTGTATTTTCAGTCTTCTCACTTCAGACCTCTTTTCCCCCAACTAAAACTCACATGGCACACACCCGAAGTCTCACTTTATTCTGCAAGTACTCTTTCAGTATTTCTCATTTCTCACTTTCTTTAGGCAACTTATTCACTCTCTAGGATTGCAAGGAAAAGTACATTTTGAAATGAGGTAGAAGACATTGAATAGAAAAAGAACCACGGGGCACTAGGTTGCTGTATAAACTGTCAGAAACACCAGTTCACAAATTTTGTACACTCCACCCAAAGTAGCTTTGTGGTATAGAAAGCAAAAATGGCCTCTGTGTAGAACAAAGGACATCTCCAGCATCACTCCCAGCTGACCCTGACCTTAGCTCATCACCTGTATGAATTCTGTGAGCATTTCCTATGGGAATGTTCAAACTTGGCTGCCTTCAACAGCCAGGTTACTCAATATGTTCATAAAATAAATGTATAAATTATGTTTCTAACATTCAGAAATACTAATATTTTTCTTTTTATACCTTTGTTTGGATCACACACCAGGCTACAATTACCTATAACAGGAATTATGATGACCTCTGGGCCATATTTTTCAAATACAAAGCAAATAGTTAAACTATTCCTAAGTACCACTAACCATCAGTTGTCCTTGCAGATCTGTTCAGAGCCTCTTGTGAATAATGGGCAACGACACTGTAGCAGCACAACAGACACCACAGTGGGCAATCCACACAAACAGAATTATGTGTTTGATTTAGCAGGTCTAAGGGCAGCTAGGGACAAGATTGCTGCTGAAGTTAAATTACTCTGAAGACATAATCCCTGGTGAACACTGTGCACAGCAGGGCTGCACAGGGAGCTTGTGCACGCAGAGGTGCCTACACAATCCACACCTGACAGCAGGAGAGCTCCAGAGCTGCCCTCCTGCATGGGAGCTGCAGGGATGGGACAGTACAGACCCAAATCCACCAGAGCAGGGTCCATTAGCAAATCTTCACCACACACACTGCAGCTCATTTCAAACTCTTGGGATTTTGCAGGCATGCAGGAAGTTTCACTCCTCTGGAAAATAGAAAGCATGTGCAATCTCTCCAGTAAGGGTTTCTGGATAGCAAGTGGTCATCATACTCCCTGGTTCTTTACTTCAATCTTCTTAATTTGGAATCTTAATTTACTTTAGAGCATTTTTGTAGTGTAATGTCTCACTAGGATGATACGGGAGATTAAACCATATGTGGTATATAAATTGTATGGGTTATTGCCAGTGATATTATAAGAGGTCTATGGAGCATTTAATGGAATACTCTAATTTACATTGTAATGGCTCTGTTGCAAGCAGTGCTATTGAAGGGACACAGCACCACGACTGACAATGTCAGTCACTCAACTTCTTCAGTGGCACTATATCATCTCTCCCTTCATCTTGTCCTGCAGTTAGTGCTTCTCAGCACGATCATGTTCATGTCCCTTTTACTACTTGCTTGCAGTAGCCAAGTCTGATAAAGGTAAATTACTTAAATTGTTTTGCAAAATGCCAGGAATTTTTATTTGTCCTCTTCTTCAGTAAATCCTTCAAACCAAACTGTCTTTCTTGTCTTCTATGCAACTATCTACACAGGAAAAAAAATCAGCCTGAACAAAGTAACAGAATGCAGTGATCTGAGCATTACTTTTTGAACTCACAGCAGTATATTCATAAAGGACTCAAATGAGGTTTTGGTTTTTTTTTTTTAATTACATGAAATAGCAAATTAAACTAGGACAATAAGATTGAAAAAACATTCAGGTGACTCTGATAGAAATGTTCATTAAGTAATTTACGAGGAAAACTGAGATAATCCTCCCCTTCCCTGCTCCAAAACATACATAAGTTAATACTATTATATAATACTTGAGAATAAACCTCATCCCTTTAAAGTTAGATTTTCAGCTTTCAATAGAGTACTATGTCCCTACTGTAGCAGACTAGTACACAGGTGATGTGGAATGGTGCACATATTGTCAGTCACAGACTGGCAGTCAATGTAAGTATAGAAGAGTTTTATGTAATATTTAACAAATTATATAAACATGATTTCTTTAAAAAATTAATTGAAACAGAGATCAAAAAATAGAAAAATAACTCCTGTTTACTGTAGATAAACATACTTCATAGTAATTTTCAATTTACTTTCACTTCGTATAATAGGCCTATTTTGTTTGCCAGGCAAATTCTTTGTCACTTTTTCCTTTGATTTTGATTAACATGTGCACAATTTGAGTTACAGACATGTTAATTAATTTAGCAACAGAACACTATGACTGAACAGAGATCATTAAATGGAAGAATAAAATCCAGTCATAACTACACATGTTTAAACAAGTCAATTTTGTTTCAAGAGTGTGGACTTATTCTAATAAACTGATTTGGATGTGTAAGTGTACCATTACTCAAATAGTTTTAAAAGTAACACAGCTCAAAGGAAAATGCCATTTTCTACACCAACAGAGCATGTAATAGTTTGCCATTACCAGCAAAATTTAACTTGCACAGAAGTTGACTCTAGCTCCTTGCAAGCTTTGTTCTAGAAGGAATGGATCATGCTTCAACATGATGCAGCACATTGACACATTTGACTGCTTGTTGCAGCACAACATTTCTGACCTTTATTTTAGAGGCATAAGTCTCCTTTCCTTTCCATGGTATGTTCCTTACTTGTAGTGGCCTGTATTGACTGTAAATATTGAACTGCATTCATCTTCCCACTTAAAACCTCCACTCAAAAAGTCTAAAATGCACTTTGAAAAGCAGTTCACAACACACACCTACATCAAAACTCTTTCTAGCATTCACTTGTCTTGTAAGAGTTTCAGTATGTTTTCATCTCACTATTACAGCAGGAGGAAATGCTTTAAATCTTGAGTTACTTTACACCCCTGACACAGCAGATGTCTTGTATTATTTAAATTACTATTGCTGATTAAAAGCACATTTGAAGTGAACTCTGTATAGATACTCAGGTGCCACTCGCCAATCAACAAATGCTTGTGTCAGCCAAAACACTTAGGAAGACCTCCCTGGAAGCACACACATCTCATATAAACCTGTAGAAAACTGTCACTCCTGGGTGTCCTGGGTTATGGAATCAAAAATGTGTATTCTATTTTCATCTGCTGAAAGCAGTTGGGGAATTGTTCTCCTTTATCTCTTGTAACTTTGGAAGGAGGGTGGGGGGGAAGGGGGGGTGCCTTTTGGGTAATGGGCCATTAACACCTCCCCGGACTATACCCTCCCCAGAGCCCCCAGAGCGGTGCATCTGCATCCCATGGTCCTATTGTGGGATGCCCCGTCTGGTGGGGGGAGTCAACGATTCCTATCGGGGAAAAAACTGGGATGGGGGAGGACAGGACTTCATTTGCTTCACCCCGATTTCTGGGAGGAAGACTGCACCCCATCTCACCATCACCTCACCCCTGGACCCTTTTTGGCTACAGGATCATCCCTGCTTCAATAGAGCCACGTCTGCCACTCCTGGAGGACTCACTTCTGGACTGCTTCCAACACCCTGACTAACGGGGTGCCAGGTTGCAGCTCTGACTCTGTCAGGGTTTTCCAAAATTGTTGTTTGTTTGTTTGTTTGCTGGTTTATTAGTGGGGTGGTTTTGTTTTTCTACCACATTTGTATTATTGATATTCCTAGTAAAGAACTGTTATTCCTACTCCCAAATCTTTGCCTGAGAGCCCTTAATTGCAAAATTATAATTTGGCGGGGGTGAGGGGTTTGCATTCTCCATTCTAAGGGAAACCCCAGTTTCCCTGGCAGATACCTGTCTTTTCAAACCAAGACACTGGGCTTCAATGAGCAGTTAGAAGCTTTAAAGAACAACTGCACTTCGGATTAATTTTTAAATGAACTCTCTCTTCTAACAGCAATTCACCATGTCCCCTTTTTCATCTGAACACTACTTGGAAACGTATTCTTTACAGTTCATTCTATCCCTGGAAATGCTGGGAACAGACTAACAGTACAGAAAGTGGTATGTAGCACATTCAACATAGGAATAAATAATATCGTCTGAAGGTCATTTCAGTAAACACTTATATTTGGATCTACAGCTTCAGAGTTACTCTAAAATTTAACCAGTCAGAGCTCCTATAAAAAAATCATTTTAACCTCTTCCCTTACTTGTCATTTGAGAGCTGCTTTTTTATTCCGTGCTCACATAGAAATTGCGTACATCCTACAGAGCCTTGATCTTTTGAGAGGCTATTCCACCCATTTGGTGGAACTCCTTCAGGTGAATAAGCAGGAAAAGGTGTTCCAGAAGAGCAATATTATTTAACTGGTATTATCAACTGGCATTTTAAGACACAACAGCATCCTCTGTCCCTAGGAATGGGTATCTGACTTAAGGTGTCTAAAAGCTGATGTCTAATCAGAGATCTTCAGCTTGGCTACCCCTGCATTCAGTGGGTATTCACTTCTGGAGGGTGACCAATTTATGAGACATATAACTAAAGATCTTGATATAACTCAAGCATCCCTCACAGAATGCAGAAAACTACCTTAATTATCAAAAATTATAATCTAAACCAGTTGAAGCAAATCTCATTGCTAACAGCAGCTGGGAAATACCTCCATTACAATCACTTGCAATCCAGCTTGGTTTCCACATGTAATTGTCAAATAAAATGCATTTGATTTAACTCTTTGTGAAATTGGCATGGGATTAAAGTAGAGCTGATTGAAACTCCTTAAACTTGCATGCATGGTTCCATAATTTGCATGGGCTCCAAGCACAGGGAGTGCAGCAGCATTTCAGACAGCAGGAACTCCATCCCCCAGCGACACAACTTGCACCTGAGGCTGCGCCCCGGGAGCAGGGCAGAGCTCAGGTGCCTTCTGCAAACTAATCAGGAAAAGCTCTTGATGTCCTGGCTGCTGAGACATTTCGGGGTCCCAACCCTGTCTCTAAACCTTCTTCTTGCTTGTTAAGCAGTCTGCCATGTTTCTATGGCCCTGGCCAATGTTTCTAGTCCCCCTGTGGCTGTTACACTTCCAGAGCTCCTCCCTAGAGAGCTGAGCACACACCTTGCCTTAGCAACTCGGGGAGCTGCTGCTAAAGCCTCAGGCACTAAATGCACCGCGTATTTCAAGAAAAAAAAAAAAATTTAAAAAATCTATGTCCTGGGAGAGGCTGATAAAGCAGTTTTTAGTGAAAAATATCACAATTTGAACAATTCAAGAAACAGGAGTGAAATACGGCATGACAGTGTTAATAAGACACTGCAAACAATATCCAAAAAATCTTATATCTTATCCAAAAAAGGAGACATAGCCTTAATAAAGATATGAAGTATAAAACTGAATCAGTAACAGAAGGTTCTGGAAAGCAAGTTAAAAGAATTTCCCTTTCAGGCACCTTGCTTTTATATCTCTCATTTTTCCAGCTAATGCAGTGAGAAACTACTGTTACTTCTCACATATTGTGGCAACAGTGAAACCTGAAAATGAACACAAACGCTGCAACCAATTGATGGATACCTATGCAATTACCAGTGCTACCTTACCACATAGGAAACAACTATCTTCCTTTCTCAGTTATTCCTTATCACCAAAGCTGCTATCAGCTTTCTTGCACTTATTGTGGTCACATTTTTCTGAAAAACACGTTCTAAACCCTTTCAATCCAAACAAAGCACCTACACCATAATATTCCCCAAAACAGATATTTTGTTATATTTTGTAGAATGGTTGCCTACCTTTGTTTCTCAGCAGGTCCCTGCAGGGACACCTCTCATGTGACCTTCTTGTCTCAAGAAAACCCAGAAAACCAGTCACAGAAAAGAAATTGAGAAAATTACAAAGTTAGGCAGCCATAAAAGTTTACAACCCTGTTGGAACTGATATGGGACTTTTTACATCTAAAGATAAGTGAAAGCTGCAAAACAAGATGATGAATATTCATTCAGGGTTTGCAGTAAAACAAATTACATTTTTGCTAATCAGGGGAGAAAAAAAAGTGGCAAAATTGCCACTATCCTGCTTCTGGCTTCTGAAGAAGACAGCTAAAGGGTAAGGCTGCTAATTAACATTAATTTATAAGGGAAAACATCAGGGTATGTCATAGCACTTGCTGGAGGCAGGAGTGTGGTTTTAATTGCTGAAAGCTGAGCATCAGTAATTGCGTTGGGTGCTCTTGCCAGATCCTGAAGCTGAAGTTTGTGCCGTGCTATCTTGGAGGAACACAATGAATCAGTCTTACTGCAAATGCTTTATAATGTAAACAGTCCCAGATGTACTAAAGCTGATAGGGCTCTGCAAATCTGCCAGGAGCAGAGGATCCTTTTTGCTACTGTTTGGATTTTTTTTTTTTTTTAATAAAAAAGCTTCTGCAAACTACTGAGATGCAAAGGTGCACAACACAGTATGCTCAAATGCAAAGAATTATTTGAATATTGGGATATGGTTCTTCACTTTTCCTTCTGTTCTCATCATAGCTAATTTCTTTCTGTTTTTCCCTCCAGGAAGGAAACCTGATTAGAAACTGGGTTTTTTAATCTTTTCCAGTGATTCTATCTTTTAACTGTCCTTATTCTTTTCACCCCTGGTTTCATTGCTATGGTTTTCTGACTGTATCAAGCAAACTAAAGAGTGCCTTGAGTTATTTGAATTTAATACTGGTACTATCAAACACATAAAGGCATGCTGGGGAATGTTCCTGAAGTTTCTCTTTTTAAATGTCTAAGCCTTTTGTCATCTTAAAGAATTCATTAGCTGCCCAGAAATACATAAACCAATTATCTGCAGGGCTAGACATTGTGACTCAAGTGGGATCTTAATCAAGAACAAAGGGAAGCAGGTCAGCAGTGTGAAGGTTGCCTGGTTGCACTCAAAAAAGAGAGAGACAGACATTTATATGCTTAAGCACCTTTCCCAAAGGTGCTTGACTTCTATGTACATATTAGCAAAGTCTTCAAAGACATTTAAATATTTGCTAGAAAAACTACAAAAGTCATACTTAATTGAAAGAAGAAAGGCTGAAATAAGAAAAAAAAAAGTTGATCTGAAAGGGTTTTAATACACAGAATCTTCTTTTGAATACGGACTTTAGAAGATAATATATGGTTTTAAATTCTGGTGTGGACCCAAGCAGTAGTCTCTGGTTATGGACCAGAGGAGTATGGACTTTAGAAGAAGTCCGTACTTCAAGGGGAGTATGGACTTTGGAAAGAAAACCTTATGTAATTGTCATATCAGATCCTGGTTAGACACAGAACATCCGACCCAGGAGAAAAAAGGGAATGGGAGAATGAAGGAAGAGTCATGATTCAGTTGTTCAGAACAGTGCCTTGTCTGGGGTCTTCCACGTGCTGTTAGTTGCTAAGTCTTAGTCAAGATGCTAAATTTCAGCAAGTTCAGACTTAGCCAACTACAAAACAAGAGGGGTGTTTGAGGTAGATCAGTCCTCAGATAGACTTCTCTGACTCTGGAAGAAAAAAAATAACAAACCTGAGTTAGGAAACATTGACGCTGAAAATCTAAGGACAGAGAAGACCATCATACTGGAAGTTTGAGAACTAAATGCTAACTGGGGTAAAAAAATTAAACCCTGTGTTCTGAATTGACCTTCACATTCACATTCATCTCAAGGATGCAATATGATGTTACAGAACTTAGTATTAACATCAATTTATTTCCAAAGAAGCATAAGGCACCTAAAGCTCTGTGTAATTCAATGCAAGGAGGAAGAGGGCATTTAATTCCTTTAACAACTTCTGAAAAATCTTATCTACACAGTGACAGTGCAGCTTGCAGATTGGGAATTGTGCCAGGACTAAGCAACATAGACTATTTCAAGAAGGACCACCAATCTCTCTCTAAAGACTGGAGGCTACTGTAAATCAAAACAAGAGGCAATGGTTCTGCCTGTTGTATTTCAAAGAGTGCATGACTCAAAAGTAATCTAAAAGTAGTCAGTGATCCATTATTTCTAAGAGAGAATAAGCAGTCATAAGCAACAGATTACTTTTTCAAATTGATTTTAACAATGTTTTTTTCTGACCCAAGAAGACATCTAGGTTTTAAAAAGCAACCTTAGATAAAAGTTGTCCCTAACATGAGTATTGCAGTCTTAAAGCCTCACAAATTTTGCTTTACAGGTATTATGGCTGGGTAAGCAACCAGCACCCCATCCTCACTACTCAGGGTATAACTGAAGGAGGAAAGTTTCATTCAAGGAAAAAATGCACAGAGAAATTTCCAGACATGGAGCAGTCCTGCATCTAATGCGACAGTGAAATTCTGCTACAGTATAGAAAGAAAAATATTATATTATATTGATTGCAATAATATATGGTTTGGCTAGAAGTAAAAATTATTTAGACTCTTTGTGTAGTTTGAAAAAAAGCCAAGAGGAAATAATTTTCTTAGGAATAATTTTTTGAGTTATTTCATACAATTCATTTATAGACCTCTTTTTCATAAGTGTCCTCACAACAAATGACAATTATTTGGAGCAGTTGTGTAGTTAGGTACTGTAAGTGATTGTATGAAAACCATCCATTTATTTAATAACTGGAGAAAGCAGAAAGGTTGATACAAAAGAAATTGAAACTACCAAGATGGAAATTGATTATCTGTCCCTTGGGTAACTGAACTCTAAAGTGAGAAATTTTTTAATTTGGAAGAATCACCCAAAAGAGCATACATTAAATTTGATTCTTGATCAACAATCCACTTTAAGTATAACATCTGTCCAGTTCTAGAATCATCCTGCCACTGAGCACTTGTAAACATGTCCAGCAATGTGAAGGCCTTGCATGAATAAATGATTGTATTTTCAGTTGTGTTGCACAACATACAATGAAAGGAAATAAACCTTTTAAAGGCATATGACAGTTAATCTGAAAAATATTATCTCTAGTTATCACAATCAACTGAAATGCATCCATGATAAGCAAGCACTGGCCAGATATCCAGTCTAGGCACCCACCCATATATAATTAAATCAATTTAGAGAATCTAAACATGTAGCCATTTTGCAGCAAGAAATTGAAGCACAGGAATATTTCCTACTGACTTGAAGGAAAATGGAACTCAGGAGAATTTGCATGCTTAAATACTGTTAATTACCTTGAGGAAATAAGTGAAAAAGTCTGTGGGTGCCTCTGGAAATCAGTCTATTCCTTCTGCTGTCTGAGGGTATACATAAAACTCTGAAAACAGATTTTCATACTAAGTAACATTGGTGCAATAATCATGGTACTGCACAAAGAATTTATTTTACAGTTTAGTAACTCCTTCAGATTATGTCAACTGCATGTCAATCATTACAATATTGACTGCACTCTAACACTTCCCTGGGTTTCTGATACCACGGATCACAAACAGTTCTGAAAACTCATCATTGACTGGCATACAATAAAGTAACTATTCTGGTAGAAATAAGAGATTTGTTATCTTGCCTTCATCGAAATAAAAAGAAAATAAATTTATTTTTTTAAATACTCACATTTATTAATCTTTTCTAACCAAATCGAAAACAGAGTCTTCGATCATTCAGGGAGAAACTGCACAGAGAAATTTCCAGACATGGAGGAGTCCTGCATCTAATGCAACAGTGAAATTCCTCTACAGTACAGAAAGAAAAACATTATATTATATTGATTGCAATAATATATGGTTTGGCTAGAAGTAAAAATTGTTTAGACTATTTGTGTAGCTTGAAGAAAAGCCAAGAGGAAATGAAGAATCCAGACCAAAAATAAAAGGTAACAAATTCTGTGAGCTGTATAAGCCTACAAGATGTTCTGGCACAAATAAACACAAAATCTGGATTCTTTCAGAACCAATTTTTGAGTGACTTGAAACAAACATTTTTTAATTATTCAGTTTCCCCACTGCAAAAATCCAAACAGATACAAATGAGGGGCAAAGAAATGGTGATTCATAAATGATGAGGTCTGCAATACTGACACAAAACATTTAAAAACTACTTAGTGCAGCAATCAATAATGGTGCTGCTGCTGTAGGACCCGTTGAGAAAAGGCTACAGAACTCATCAAGTTTCAGTAAGGGCTTGATTACTTCTTATCTATTTGGACATCCTTGTTGGTATGAGTTTAATAACACATGATAGTATCAATAAAGTTCTTTCTAAAACCACTGTAATTAGTTAACATTTTGAAATGTGTCCCCCAAGCCTCCAGAAGGTTTTTATGTTTCAGAGACAGAGAAAACTTCAAGCAGTAATTTTATCAAGTATTTTCTTGTCTGGCAAATCAGTCTGTACTTAGAGTTGTCAAACTGCAGATAGGTTTGGGGTACATTCTGCAGCTCAAGACTTTTTTGGGAGGTAAAATTTGTGATTGTGCAGTGGAATGAAAATTTTGTTGCGGAAGAAGCAGAGAAGCCTAGAAGCGGTAAAGAAGTTGTAAAGAAGCGGTCAGAAACAGTGCTTTTAAAGACAATAATTATATAGGCAATTATATATTGTTTTGCTCATGGTGTCATTTCACTTGAAAACCAAACCAATCCAACAAATAACCCCCCCCTCCCCCCAAAAAACCAAAAAAACCCCAAAAATCAAAACAACAACAACAAAAGAAACAACAACAACATCAAAAAATCCCCAAACCTCCTTCAAGTTTGAACAGTCTTAAGATGGCTATGATTTATTAAAGCAAATTCTTTCAAATTCTGAGACTAGAAATAGCATAAACTAAAAGCCATCAAGATGGGCAGCCACTAGCAAATCCATTTTCTATTTTATTGGTGCAATCTGAGAAATATGAAATAATTCTGGTGCTATTTATTTTCTTAAACATACAGAGTAGCCAGAGATTTAACTGCAACTCTCTTACAGAAATGTATATATTACTCAGGAAAGGCAAACTGATTTTTTCTTGGTACAGTATATAGATGCTGGTTTCTGTGCATTAGAGTTTAAGGATATAATTTCATTTTATGCTTTCTTTCAGAAGGGTGTAGGAGCTACCAATCTATGTCTTTCATAAAGTCTAACATTTGTCTTCCAACTTTCTGATAAAGAAGAAAAAATGAAATAGGGGACAAGCTCAACTACTACTTCCAAAAAAGGGAGTTAGGATGTTGAAAAGTTAATATTTTATTAATTGAAACAAGAATATTTTTCTAGGCTCTCTAAAATAGTAGTTGCCCTTAAGTTCTTGGTATAGCAGCATTTAAAGTAAGTTTCTGAATGCTCAAGATGTGGGGTTTTTTTCATTTGATCTCTCTTCAAACTTGCTTAACAAGAAAGCAAAATCAGTTCTTAGAGCCTGAAATATCTTTATGGAAAACCAGGTTATGGAATGAAAGAAAACTCATTAATTTATATCAAACTGTGGTCTTTTTATTAATAAAGATCTTTAGTCTTAATATGGGTTCAGCATTTTACTTTTTATGCATTTTTGGAAACAGATTTCAACACATTCTGTTCACTAAAAGACTTTTGTCACTAGAATACAAGATCACATGGCAGAGAGAACTGAAGGTGAATCAAAACATATGATTTGTTATCCTTTTTCTTTCACATGAGAACCCTGGTGTGCATAAAAGCCCTGTGCCAGAAACATCAGTGAATTGTGATTTGATGAAAGCAAATCTGTTTGCCAGGATCCAATTTGTGCAAAAAAAACCTTCTCATGAAGCTGCTACAATTTAGAACCTCAAGTCAGAATAAAACTATGACCTTTATAGTTCTTTGTATCTCAGATCTGGCCAGGAACATTTGCTTTAGGAGTTGACAATATTGATGAGACAGTAAATCTGTTTGCTGTGAAAGTAAACAAAGGAATTGTGCTCGTCTTGGGAGCAATTTGATTATTTAGAAAGTGTATTTATCCCTGCAATTATTTCATCTTCAGACTGGGATAGCAGTGTTTTTTTTCCTTTTAGGTACATAGCTGACAGAACTGTTTCCACATGGAAAAAGAAACGTAAGAGAACAGTATTTTTCCCACCATCCTCAATGTGTTTTATCAGTATTCTAATCTTTCATGACTATACTAGAAATTAATATGTAAATGTTGGATTATGGGCTAGTCTTGTCAGCACCTACAGCAAGAATGTGAATGAAGGATATCTGATTTAGCAAATCAATTTAACAATTGTATCAGATCTCTCCTGTATTTTCCATAGCAGACTGTTTAACAGACAAGGTTTTGAGGAGATCGAAGGATATTCCTACTGACACATTTTGAATCCAACATTGTTTCCCATTCCATAAAGAAATATCAATTTGTCTGGATTCTCAGCTTCCACATACAGTGTCCTTTCACCTACATGTTTTCTCATTTTGTAATTTTATAACCATGAATCATTACATTTAGCAAATGACTTGCAGATCTCTCCTGCTTTTTCAGCTGCTGTCTGCAGATTGATGTCCTTCTGAACTTTTTTTTTTTTTTGGTGGCAGTATTTTCATTAATATACTATTACAAAATCTGATATTACTTTATTCCAAGTAGGAGAAAAGAGATGACCTTTCCTCTGAAGACACCAAGTGCTGCCTGGGTCAGGCAGCTGAGCTGTCAGCCCCCCTCTGCAGCAGGATGTGTCTGTCCTCTGAGGCAGTGCAAGCAACTGTGAAGCACAAAATTATTTGTTTTGCTAAGCAGCTGTTATGAGGAATTGTTTGTACTACAAGGAGTCTGGGGAGCCCAGGCACAGACGAGGATATTGCATGAATCTGGAGCTAATTCTTCACTGATGGTAAGAGAATTTGGCTTGATAATGAATTAACAAAACCAAAGTTCTGAAGATATGGCAAATAGAATGGGTGGTAGTGGACTTCAGCATGTGTCATGTGTCCGGTGTCGTGTTTTGTGTTTGTTCTTGGCAAACCAGCCTTTCATTCAGATATTATGCTGAATTTCTGAAATTGGGGAATATGGCACGTGATTGATAAATACCTGCTGTATTTAACTGTATGTAACTTCCCCCAAATATCCCTACACTTCTGTCCTAGGATGACTTTATGCTGCTTGTATCCCCAATCATCTGCTCTGTTTGTGCTGTATATTAAGTTCTGTACCTTTAAAATGGTTCAGGGAGCGAAGGGGGAGAAAGAAGCAGCACAGTTTGTTTTGAGAAAACTGCCTGACTCTCACATGTCCTTGCTGTGACGTTCATCTGGGGCACGGACAGCGGTGGGACAGATCTCCTGTGCTTTTAGTTAGTTTTAGCTAGCTGAGGCAGAGAAGTTTCCTGGACTGTTTTTTTTTTCTTTTTCTTGGGACTGTTTAAATCTGCTCTGGACTGAAAAACCCAGAGTAGCAATGAGGGCTTGGCACCTGGGGCCCACCGGGCCTGGACCTCTGGAGGGAGTGGGGCTGGTGAGAGACTGAGTGAGCTGAGCTACACCCAGGGCAAGGACTGGCTCAGTTTGCCATCTCTCTTCGGATTGGCAAGAGGTTTTATTGTTTCATATTATTCATTCTTTGTGCTTGTGGGCATCTTGTTTGTTAAATAAATGTGTTTTTTCCACTTTTCTCTGAGGAAATTTTCCCGGACCAGCTGGGGGGAGGAGCCGTTTGGATTTGCTTTCCAGAAGAACCCCTTTGGAGGCTTCCTCCCAAATTTGCCCTAAACCAGGACAACCTCAAACACTATAATGGAAGAAAATTAGATTAGAAGGAAAGTTTACTTTGTTTACAAGAATGTTTTGACTTATTTTAACTGAAACTTATTTTTCTCAGTTTTTCTTAGGAAGATGTAGAGAAAATGACGGTGAAGGCTTTTCATGCCAAGAAGCAAATTGTTCTGAACAGTTTCTTTACATGAGTCTAGGCTGGACCATTTTGCCAGTTTTTCTGCTGAGGGGAAGATAGTAATTTTTTCAAAAGACTTATAGTGTATGACTGAATAAGCACTGTAGGTGGTAGGCAGATGCAATGGACCTTGAGAAAGCTATTTCAGTGATTAATCAACTTCATATTTCTGACACCTCTGATTCCTTGGCTCCTAAATATGATAGAGAGAGCTATGTGAACTGCAGTTCATAATGGTTTATAAAATGTAAGCACAGTCCCTGTTTCCATGATGCCCAAACTGGATTCTTCATCTTCACTGCATTTAGGCAGTCATTAGACAGTAAGTTGTCTGAAACCCATCCTAGAAATTTTAGGGAAAAAGTGAGGTCTTAATATCTGGGAATAGCACTGCCACTGTGTGTCAGGAAAAAAAAAGGCTTTTTTTTGTAAAGATAGACACCAAATCTTGGATATTAACTTTCCTTGCACACTGGCTGTAGCTGTATCTCTCTAGTAAAATGTACATTGGAATGCAAGTCTTGGGTGGTGGGGGAAAGAGGGATAGTCGTTTGTGTGATGAAGTCTCTGTGCTGCTATATTATCCAAAGCCTGGCTTGTAATCTCTTGCAAAGAAACAACAATGTGAGTGAAGTTTTTACATTCAGGTTTAATACCTGCAGATTAACTGCAGTCTCTGTGCCATGAACAGGCATTTAACTGCTCTGCTGATTGTGACACTGTCAGGTCTGCCGGGTGTCGCAGTCGCTGCTATGTGTAGCAGTCGACACAGACACGGCACTCGAGGTGCTTCACCAAAATCATCAGAAGGCTTCACATATCTATATCTTGGTATTCAAACAGTCTCCTGTATCTTTCTTCTTTGTTGCTTCTAAGAGCAGCTCCATATAGCTCCGGCATTGTCTCTCTTCTTCTGTTCCGAGTCCGGCTCCATCCTGCCCCAAGCACGGCCACCTAACCCTGTCTATCCTAAGTACAGTATCTTACCTTCTCTGGCCCTGCCACGACCTCCTGTCCCTGGGTCTTCACAGCACGACGAGCAAACTCCAACTGACTTCAACTCAGTTAACTCACTACTTATTATGCCCAAGGCTGCGAGGGCAAGGTGTTTCTACTCTCAGATAATTACCACAGCTGTAACCTGTTGGATGGGAGACTGCCTTCTGCAGCATCTCTTTTTGTATCACCACAGCTGGGTCTGCAGTGTTAGCTGTAGCAAAACTTTTCCTTGGAAAGCTCTTTCCTTATGAACATGCTTTCTCCTAATGAATTCTTGGTTTGGGTGTGTGTTTCTTGTACTTTTATTTCTATAGACATCCATAACCACAGAGAACAGGTCATCTCATCCCCTCCAGGCTGGAACAGCTTCCTGCCAGCCACCAGAGAGGAGAGCTGTCTCCTGCTGGCCCCAGTGCTGGACCAGCACTTTTCTCACCCCTCTCCTACACAGTTTCAAACCACTTCCAGCACTAACCAGTGAGTCTGGGAAAGAACATCTTGCTGGTAAACCAACATGACACTGCTCAGTAAAGTAAATGAGGAATCTTTATTCCTGTTGGTAGGCATAATTCTGAAATACCAAAATACAGACCTCTCTTGTTCTAACTGCAAACCAAATAATTTCCAGGTTTACCCTTATTTTTTTACTCTGAATATCTGACTTAAAGATCATACTGTGTTTTTTAGGGAACACACAGTCCATATACCAACAATGAGTGCTTAGCCATCAACTAGAGCAAAATGAGGACAATTCTGTTCAGAAATTAGAGCCTGCCAGTGAAATATCTCAAAGGACTGGAAGCAATAAACCATATTTTAATCTCTTGCTCTCTTGCTCACTCACTCAGATGACCAAAGGGACCTGGAACACTTGTAGTAAGCTACAGTCAAAGGAAAAGGAATAATATATCATGCTTCTTTTCACTACAACTATTAAGATAGCAAGATTGTAAATTTAACTTTTAAAGAAAACAAAGCAGTGAAATTGTTTATAGCCCTGACATTAACTATTTGTGTGTGTATGCACACATAGACCAAAAAGCATGCATATACATTTAACAGAAATACATTTTTAAGGTCTAATTTTTTCAATTATAAAGTTATATCATGGGGTGGGAGAGAAGAAAAAAAAGACATGATAGAAGATTCTAGTCTTCAGAGCTGTTAGTGTGATAAACTTCATAAACACCATGTGTCTTAGAAATACATGACAGAACTTCTAAAGCATTTATGGAATTTAGTGACTGTGAAAATTGCAACTGCTGGTATCTGGAGTAGTAGGAGAGTACTTTTTAGAGAAGATAACATCTTTATTGCCTTTGCTGACTATAGCCATTGTTTTGTACACACAAAAGAAAGAAGCATGTCTGTAAGAAAAGTGTAAGACTCGAATAAGTGTTTTGATTGGAGATGATGTGAAACATTATATTTTATCTTAAATATTCTACTTGTCAGTAAATTATGAAATACTGGTTATTTTTAATTTGATCAGTCTTAAACCCAAAGTGGGAAACGTTCATATAATCCATAATCTGTGGCATATGTCTGGGGTCATTGGAACTCATGATGTGAAGTTAAGCAGGCTGTAAACATTTCCTTCTCTGGATTATTGCTCATCTCTGTGACAGCAAAGTCAGTGCAGCATACAGTGCATGAAAAAACTGTCAGTGTATGAGTCAGAGAGGATGGAGCATAACATTACTATGAAAAACTCTCTGTATTTGTTTGTTCCATGTCGTTACTGTAACCATAACTGCAGCAGATTTTCTGTGAATCTTACCTTGCCCATGTGAAAAAAGTTTCAGAAGGAGGAGTCAAGAGCCAACTCTCAGATCCCTTTCCCTCCCTTATGTGATGATGACTATGCACAGTTTTTCAGGGTGATACTGCTGAATGTAGGACATGTAAAACACCTAGCCTGAAGAATATATTTTGTTTTGAGTAAGATAATGCAGAGGTAAGTGTAGAGGTCTGAGTTCCTCAGCAAAGTGCCTTATCCTCACAGCCAAATAACCATCATCCCCTTTGGGGGTAGGGATAAAAATTAGAAAAACGTGGAGAAGGGACAGTTTTGCTAATGTCCAAGACATCAAAATTAGAAATACAGTAAAGACATTGCTGATTCAATTTCACTATCCCATAGTAGACCCTTGAATCTTTTCCCTCACTTCTTAGCTTATCCCATCTCTTTGCTTTGTAAGGTTTCCAGCCTTGTCATTAACTCTGTTTTTGCACAATGCCTGGTACCATAAATCCCTCACCCTGGCTGAGATCACAGTGTACCACTTAATTTTGTTTTGGCACAGGGTAAATACTGCTCTTATGCTGAACAATGACCTTGTTTGCCAAACAAGTAGGAATAGAGGGTAGGGAAGACATGCTCCAAAATCAATGGCCTTGCCAAGTGCTCTTTCTCAGGCTTAACAAGAACTCTCAAGTTCTCTCATTAAAAAAAAAAACACAACAAAACAAACACTACCACAGACAGTCCAGGTATCTGCTGAAGGCAGAGATAAACAGCCTGGAGATAGTAAAGGCAAACATCACCTGGAGCTGTAACACATGGGTTGAGATACTGCTTGAACCTTTTATTTTTCTAAGAAGAGTAGCAAGAATGAGATTAAAAAAAGGAAATACTGCCTTCTCTGGACAGAGACTGTGCAGGCTATGGCTGCCCACAGTGCATTGTGCTTAGTCCACAGCTTTCTTCTCTCAGCAGCAAATTCCCCACATTTGTATAGCACAGCAATGAGAAGGGTTTGGGTTTGCATGGTTTTTTCCCCCTCACCTTAGAATTAATAAATAGTAACAAAAAAATTAACCTCAAAAGAGATGAAAATCATTGTTGACATCTTTCAACCCTCTGTAATCTGTATCTAGCTGAAAATTGGGTTGTCTGCTTCCTAACTCAGATTTTGTCTCAGCTGGTTTTGAAAATATTTCTGCTGTCCTGAGTTGTCATTGGTAGCTCATTTTCAGTGGGAACCCTGCAGACAGAAGGAAGCATTACATTGACCTAACTGGGGCATATTCACCATGAAAACAAAGCACAGGGGTCAGCTTGTGGTGAAAGCAGGAGGGGCAGGTAGATCACACCAAGATGCACCTTTTATTCTCCAAGAAAATTGAGTCCTTTTATCTCTTGCCATGTATTTTTAACCCTTCTGCTGCCTTTTGCTACCTTGTGCTCCTGCTTATTTCCTGTAGTGGCAGCAAAACAATAAGGATTGTATTAACAGTAATGTACATCTACGGAGTTTTGTGAATTGGAGGGCACTCTAAATCTGCTAATCTGTTTTCTTTCCCTGCAAGGTGAAGTGTTGCGTTCCTTTTAGGGAATGGTCTCTCCCTCAAAACCCGCCCCCAGAGACTGTAACCTTGGTCTGACCCTACTGCCCCTTGACTCTGACCTATGGCCCTCGGCCAGGTAATCTGACCCCGACCCCCGAGAGAGATAAAAACCCCTGCTCCTTCATGCTCTTCCTCTTTGCCCCTGGGATCCCTTCTTGGAAATAAAGCAAAGGGATATGTCCTGAGGTAGGAGCCTCTTTTGGATTCCTTTCCCTATCCTGAAGATCTCCTCACCCAAAACTCCCCAAATCTGAGCCAGCAGCCGGCCAGGGGGTGGAGGGGAGGGGAAAACTTCAGTGAAGGGCTGTAAGATTTAAACAGATTTTTTGCAGAAGAAATGCAAAATGGAGGTGACCCCAGAAAACATAAGGCATTGAAAAACATGGATACAACCAGCTGCACTAGAATAGCAAATGCAAAATGTTTGGAATTCTGCACTGACATCACAGAATTCTTGATGTAGGGCTCCATGAATTCTCTGCTTTGTTTGTATGTAGAACAAAATGCAAAGAAAGAAATTAGAATGATTTCTAACATGCTTTTTGATGCCTGGTTTGAAGATGCACAAACATGCATCTCAGAGATGTACTTCTTAAAAAAATCAATCAGATCCATTGATAAATTCTCCAAGACATTCACTATAATTTGATTTATAACAATGTAGCATAACTTGAATTCTTGCCTGTGTAAAAAAGATCAATGTAAAGCTGCTCTTATACAGATTTATTAATGAGTACACAATAGTTTCTGTCTGCCTAATTCAATCTATGGTATCCAAACCAATTAGATTGGGTCAAAGTTTGTGCACAAAGTAGCTGGCAAGTGCTGCATCTGCAGTGCCATTTAGTCATGGCAATTTGTCAGTGGCAGTCTTAAATGATAAGATGTTACAAACACAGACGTTTCCTTAACATTGACAATGTCATTTCAGGCATCCTTAGTGACGTGATAATTTTTATTGTTGTGGTTTGCTATCTCACTCCTTCCCAGAAATGCCTCTGAGGCTGTTCAAAATAACACAGAACCTCAGAAGGTAAAAGTCATTCATAATTCTTTGCCTGCTTCCTCACAGCTTTGTTGCCATGGAAAATCTTTGCAAAGGAATACAGTTTGCCTAAAGCAAATGAAAATATATGTGAAGTTGCTTATGTAAAGTCCTAGTTTAATGAAACAAAGATGAAGGCTCTCCATTTCAAGGATGTCTATTCAGTTTTTGAAAATAATTACTGTGTCTACACAGTGAGTAATTTTCTGGGTAAGAGGAAAGATGAGTGAGAAACAGTAGGTGTCATAGCTCACTAGGAAAAAACCAAGTAAAATGTGTAAAACTTTTATTCTCTCCGTATTCCTATGGTATCTATGTTCAGCTGCATTAAAGAGCTTTACAGTTTTCTGTCCAGTTCCAATATTTTTTTGAAGGGAAGGAAATACAGCTTGCAGGTTTTTAAGAAGGTCAAGTGGTTTTGTAGCACAAAGGTACCACAGTTGACCCCGTTAAGATACTGTGTAGCTTTTTTTTTTTTTTTTTTTTTTGAGGGGGGACACAGAGGTATTTCTGCAGTTTAATTTTATTTTTAAAATATTTTAATAATTTTTAAATTGCAATTTTCTCATGTCTAGCACACACATGTGAATTCATGCTGGCTGGAGACTGGCGTGTGATCTCCTGCTGGAGAGGCAGCAAAGTTCCTGGCAGCTCCCAACTTATTCCTGAATTTGTTTGATTTCTGGAGATTTTGTCCCACTGCTGCATTAATGTGTCATTGCACTCCTATCATGAGATTGGCTGATTTTCAGTCTAGAGACTCTCGCAGCACTGAATCAGTTTGGAGTATTGTTTTCTTCCTGGCATGCTGTGCCAACAGAGTGGGGTATTTTTTTCACACCTCCTGTGCTGCATTTGAAGGAGAACAGCTCACAGGCACTTGAATTTAGAGGGACATTGAGACCCTGTGGTTAAGATATCAGCTAGGGCTGATAGTTTGCTTTTTGAATCCATAGGAATACATCAGGAGGCAGAGAAGATGAAACCAAATTGAAAAATAGGGTCTTAGGATGAAGTGGCATAGGACACTTCAGGAACAAAATGCCATTCAATTAGGATTTTTACTGATGTATTAAAAATAAGAATAAAAAGAGTAAAACAAAATTAGTGGTAGATGAGACTTGGAAGTCAATTGCAAGAACTGTATTTCCAGAAAGAGCTAGTTTTTCATATATTTAATTTCCTTGTGGATAGTAAATCATATATTTTAAAAAGTACCTGTATCATCCTTCATGGTGGGGAGTGGATGTGTTTCCAAGCCCCAGATATGTCTACTTTCGTTCAAAGCCTCCGGAAATATTACTGTGGTCACTATTATTGCTCCTCAGAAGGGTCAGTGGGCACCTTCATTTATTTGATCAATGATATAGAAGTGAAAGAAGGAGGGTATTTCATTTTTGGCAAAATATGATGCTTCTGCAGTCAAAGAAGGAAGATATTTTTTATGGCAGATGAGATATTAAAACTATATTTGTGCATCGAACTCTACATATCCTGTATGCGTCTGTTTTATACATATTTCCTAGGAGCATTCTCTCTTGGAAAATGAACTGAAATACAAAAGTAATATATTTTGAGCTTTTTATCTTTCTATTTGTGCGTCTTTGTTTAATTACTTGTCTGAAACAACAGACTAGTACATTGTTTTGTCCAATACAAATGTTTTGGTATTTAGGTATTTTCCCTGCTCATAAGAAGTTAGAAGATCCCTGTAATTGGATCCCTCCACCTAAATTTTATTCCAGTTTATTATTCCAGTAGATTGACTAGAGCCGTTCAGTTGGACAGAATCTACACAATCACCTTGTCATACTGCCTGACCATTCCTGTTTCATTCTAAAAGTCAACAATGACATTTTCTGCAGCTACTGTGCCCCAAAGGAGCCACAAGAAAGTAGTTTAAAAAATTCCATTTAGCAGAAGGTAGATACATGACTATCTAGATTCTTTGGAGTTGTCCTGCTGTACTTGGTTGCTGCTCCCAAAATTAGGAGAGGAAAATGTGCACACGGAGTAAGCACTGCACAAATGTGCAACCTGGGCCAGTTCTGAGGAGTTCATAACCTAAGCAAGAAATGAAAGGGAGAAAGATTTATTACTCAATTTAAGTAAGGGGAAAAGCAATATTTAAGAGCTGTCCTAACTTTGAGGATTATTATGTAGAGGCAATACAAGGTTTACTCAGTATTTTGAACGGAAACAGTTGTTGTGGTGTTTTATCCCAATGTCAGTGGCTTCTGGATCCATTTTTATCAGTGTTACAAATCTCTCTCAGAATGGTAGTATTGACTAAAACAGAGATTACTTATTCTTTGAAATTTTATTCTTTCAAAAGGCAGATAAAACCTCTTAATTGATTTCTTGCAGAAAGTGCAGAAAAGGAAATTAAAGTGCTGAAATTATTCTTTCTTAAGCATTACCTCTCATTGTAATTATTAGGATGAAATCTTTCATCCTAATATGTTTGGAGGACTTTGTTTTTTGTTGTTTTGATAAGCTCTGTTTTGCTTTGGACAGTTAAAACCAAGTCCCAGTCAGTGTTTTACAAACCACACACTTTCCTCTGTCAGGGACGCTTTGGCGTAATTGCAGTGAAGACTGGGATGAAATTTCCATCTTGTAGCAGGACTTGGCAGAGTAAGAAATGCTGGTTCCAGGTGACAGCAGCACAGAACAGGGATGTATCAACGGGTTCTCCTGTGTTTTCTAGCTAAACTTTCTTGCACCTATAGCTCAGCTGCTGCTCCACCTTCCTGTGTGCTCTCTTCTCCTGGTTTACCTCCATCCCTGCTCTCTCTTTCCTGTGTGGAGCAGGGATGTATTCCTGGTGCTGGATGAAGCCCTGCCCTGCAGGAGAGAAGCTGAGCCTATGGTGATCTGCAGGGGAGGGATTGCTTGCAGCAGGATCCAGGAGAGGGGTTTGTGCTCTCTCCAGGAGCTGCAGTGTTCAGCGGGGCTGAGGGAACGCGCCTGTGTGCAGCTAGACGGAAACTGCCGACTGCGCTGCACGCTGGGCCTGGAGTGAGCCTGGGATTGTTTGTAGGGCTCATCCCCCCCCTCTCGAACATCAGTATTTGCTAATTTAAGAGGCACAGAGCTCCATTTAAAGTAATCTGGTATGATTGGAGCTTTTCAATACAAAAAGAATGATTAAAATCTTGATAAATATGTAACTTTTCAGGGCAGTTTAAGGGGAAGAGGTGTTTTTTTACCAAGGAGAAATGGGCAGTAGGATTAAAATGAATTTTTTATTCATCTACAGTCTTATTTGTGAGTGCAAGGGCTCCTGCTCCATTTCTGACTGCATCCCTTGGGAGCATGGGAACTGCCATAGTGCATCCAACCAGTCATTTGTCTGCTGCAGCACAACATTTCCAGCAATGACCAGTGTGAAACACTCTGCAAAAGGCCAGGAAAACCTGGGAGGAGGCCAGAGTGGGGAGCACTGTTCCTGAGGAAAGTGAGGAAAGTGGCTTCTTTTGCCTCCTGCTTTTGTTTTGGTTTTGTCTGGATGAAATGGATTGAAAGCAAGCTCCAAAGTCATCATCAGTTTGTGACGGCATTTTAAATTTTCCCTTTTGATAATACACCAAAAACTAAAGAAACTGCTTAATAAGAAGGCAAGGGAGGAAAGGGATCCAGCTGCATTAAAAAGTACATTTAATGCCGTGTGGGAAAAAACTATTTTTCTTCAGCACAACAAGAAAATGCGTGTACTGCTGCATCTACCTCCTGCCCTCCAGCCTGCCCCTTCCAGCCTACCTCCTGCACAGCTGGTAAATGTGTGTGTGCTTCTGTGTTCTCTAAAGGTAAAGTTAGATTCTGCTTCTCACACCTTTCCAAAGGGAGGTATCTCCAGGAATGCTTGAAGATTTGACCAAATCTAGGTCAAATTAAGCAATACATACTAAACACATCTTGTGATGCAGAGCCAACAGAATAATTCAGAGGTTTTCCATCAACAGTGCTACACTACGTATTGAAAGCTGATGATGAAAAAACACTTAGAGTTGAAGAAAAATGTATTTCTTTAAAATATTTTTTTCTTCCCTCCACTCCAAGCCTTCATTATCATATTTACAAGTTTTTATAATACTAAACAAACTGTTGATAGAAGGCAATTAAGATCTCTGCATTGAGCCTAAATGCCAAAACAGGAAGAAATAGCATATTTTTCAAGGAAAAAATCTCACAAGACTGATTTGTGGATGTGGGAGACAGCAAAAAATGTTTAATAAATCCTTCTGGAAAGGATTAGAGTGTGGGTTTGGTGACTACTATGGATCTTGTTTTAAACTGAATAGGGATAGTAACAGTGAATTTATTGGTTCTGGTGCTAACACATTTCCATCACTGGATTAGGGTGCAGAAATAGTGTTATGATGAGAACTAACTAAACCTCCTTCTTTTCAAATGAGGTTGAAATCCTCTAAATTTCTAAATCCTTAGAAACTGGGTTGGGAACTACTGCTCTGTATGCTGCCCATTACATCTTGAAGAAGCTTTCTGTGTTGGGTACAGAACTGGAGTTTCAACAGCAACAACGACCTTTAGTCAGCTGGAAAATTTTAAAAGAAAGCCAAAATATGAATGTGGAGACTCTGGTTGCAGGTGGCACCCTCGTTCCATCTGGGTGATGCTGACATATTTCACTCCTCTTTGCTGTAACCGATCTCGGGATTCCACATGTAGGTAAACACCAAAGGATTTTCTTTTGTAGACGACAGAGTTGTCATTACTAATATCACTTTAAATCACCATGAAACACAGTGCATTTTTAAGTAGGTAGTGAATAGTGAAGAGATTGATTAATTGATTGGTTGATTGATTGAAAAGAACTCAGGGTGAATACAAGCAGCGAGCAGGGATAGGACTGAAAGAAGAGCTCACATGTGCAAATAGCTGGCAAAGAAAAAAGAGAACATAATAAGGCTAAACCCACTATAACACAGAGAAATACAGTACTGGTAATGACTTGCATTCCCTGCAGCATCTTTCATCCAGAATTGTCTTCAGACACTGCAGAGATCTCATCATTCATCCCTCCAAAGAAGTCACCTTTCAGGTGAAGGTGAGAAAAACAGATTAGAAAGATATGGAGAAGAAATATTGCTAAAATCTAGGGAAAGGGAGGCAGAATACGCAAACCTATTTTTCAAGAATGTTTTGCAAAGCATCCCACTCATAAACAAGTCACGGTCCTGAACTGAAGGCATAGATATTCTGTAATAATTTATGTTGTGTCTGGGACTTCATCTTGGGAAAAATAGTTGGATGTCTCACCTACTATGAAACTTGAAGACATAACCCCCTCTGTGCTGTATTTTGGGGCTGGTCCTGTCACATGCAGGCATCATCTCCTGAGCACATCCTAGTTTCCCCAGGGAGTGGCCATGAGGGAACCATGGTCTCCACCCAGTCCCTGATTTGGACTGAGGAATATAATACACTGCAGAGGGAATCCAGCAAGTCTCTTCAGACAAAAATATAATTTCAATGGTAGTTAAGGACTTAAATATTGTTTTCATCTTTTTTAAAACAGGAAATAATTAAAGTAGTGTCATTTTCTGCCTATTGTTTCCAAGAAATATGACAGACCTGTGAGTGGGACAGGTTAAAGTTGTTTCTTCACCTTGCAGGTTCAGGGGCTTTCAACTCTGGCCCCTCCCAGGCTGAAACCATTTCAGGTGTATTGGGATACTCAGTGGTAAAACTGCAGATAGAGGCAGTCCCGTTTAGAAACAGAGCATGACCATATAATTATATGTACATTCATGCCCACGGTTCCTAAACACAGGCAGGAGGATTCTCTTTTTCTCTCCTCATTACACATTTCCCATTCCTAAAGAACAGGTTTTCATTTTGCAGTCACTCAGCCAAAGCCACCTTAGCCTGTAAGAGAGACGGTTCCAGCTCCAGCAGCAGCACTTCAGCGTGACAGGAAATGCAGGAGTTCAGTGAGGAGCACTGGAGTTTAATACCCATTCTCTGGGCAGGGTGAGAGCAGCTGTGCTCTCGTGGGAGCACAAGAAGGGACAAACCTTTTCCCTGGTTTCGGTGTTCCTCACGTGCAGTGTGCCGGGTGCGCATGGGCTGCTGCGGAGAATTCCATGCCAAGTGCTGTGTAGCTGTGTGTGGACACTGAGTGATCACACCTGTCACTTTTCATCTTCAGGCAGGTTCATATTGACCTTCCCTATTAGAAAGTGCAGTCCCCCTTCCCAGTGCCTCAGCTGGAATTTCTGAGAACACGCCTTTGAAAAAAGGCAGAAGGATGTTTAACAAAACACTGCCAAGAGGACTTGAATCCTCTCCATGTCTCCTTGCCCTCTCCCCTGCTGCCATTCTCCCATCAGGCAGATATTGTGGTGTGTAATTCAATTTTATGCAGCAGAGGCTGCATAGTTCTTGTACATCCAGGTCAGCTGGTAAACTGGTGCATAAAATATAGATGCACGCACAGCCCAAGAAGAGAGATCCACCTCCTTTGCACCTGAGAAAAGCAGATAACTGTTACCTATGGACAGATTTAAAAATTCCCACTCTGTCTTCCAAATTTCATTTTGCTCAACTCATTCACAATAAAACGCTCCTTTCTTGTGCTTCTGTATTTATGTAACTTCATACCTGACTTCACAGTGGGTCTGCTGCAATTTTGGGGTTTTTTTTCTTGAGGAGCAGGGATGCTTTTGGTTTTCATTTTGTCTTCTGGTTCTGAGATTTATTCCCATTATCTCTGTAGTGTCATTCTGATAATTGATACTTTACCTCATCTGAGCTGAGATTCTGTCTCTTTAATTTGTACCCATTTTACTGATGTTCCTTTGCCACCTGTGTTTACATGCTCAACCAAGAGTTTTCTGTGATAAATTAAGCTATAGGATAAATTTATTTTCATTGTGAATAAGCCCAAAACATCCAATCCAAATCTGGAGTTTTGAGGCATTTGTTACACAACTTTGTTGTTGCCTGGTGAAGAAGTAGCTCCAGATTTCACTTTCTAAAGTTTTAATAGCTCTTGAAAATGTCTATACAATGTAGTGGTGTTCCACTAGCAAGGCTTCAAGGGTTATTAAAAGCAGTTCTACTTGGATTTTTACAACCTATATTTATGCTAGAATGTCCTTTCCAGGTTCTAAAGGGATTCCAGAACAACCTGTAAACTGTGAGAGACTTGTAAACCTATGCAGCAACATCCATAAAATGAGAATGGCTGAACATTACATTTGGGCAAACTGCCTCCTGTGGCTTTTGTAGACTGCCCATGGAGCAAGCAGAGAGTCAAATGGCTTCTGGAAAATTCATGCCAGGCTTCTGGAAAAGGTTGTTAGAGAAGACATAGAAGATGTTAGAGATCGTAAGAGATCAAAAATCCCAGTGCAAGCAGGCAGCTCCAGCAGCTGCTGCTGCCTGGGTAGATTGTAGCACTTGTCTCCTTAATTTGTGCAAGTAGATAAAACATAACCCTGAGACACTTCTGTCTCAGCATTGCCATTCCTTGTGCTGGGCTCTGGATAGTCCTTTCTCCCTTTTTCTGCACACGAAGACTTCAGCCATCAGTGCTGACCAAAGGAACAGATCAATGTGTCTGCAGAAGCACACGGGTTTCTGGATGGAAGTTACAGGAAGGGAAATCTGTAAGAAAAAATTGAAACAGTTCCTCCTTGCTTGTGCTGTAAAGTAGCAAAATTCATATTTTTTTTATGACTTACAGCAAATGTCTCACCTACTAACTTGGACTTGGCCCTTTTTTTGTAAGCAAGGCCATACTCACTCATAGCAGTTGACAGATCAGCGTGCTGTTCAACCATTACCCAAAAGTGCTTTCTGTACCATGGAGTTCTCAACTGCAGCTCTTACTTGAAATGTAAACACACTCAATGACGCAACAGAGATAGGTTTTCAGTCTTTATTCAACAATTTTGCATAGGATACTGGGTTTTTTATTCATCTAGCAGAGCAATTTGTTATTATCCTTGCTTAGTTCTTCAATCCTTATAGTCTTAATAATTATCAGAACACCATAGGTTTTTCTCTCTCTCTCTCTCTCTTTTTTTAAGTACTGATGTTCTAAAATATGTCTGTCCCTTAATATGGTAAAATTTTTGTTTGTTGTTTTCTTGCAAACAATTACTTTTATACAAATGCTCAGCAGAGACATTTGTAACCAGGTCAAAAACATAAGCTGATAAAGTTCTCAAGATGTAAGTGAAATGACTGAAAGAAGAAATAACATCTGCAAATAGCTGGCAAAGAAAAACACGTTGCTGCAACAAGAGAAATTATCTTTTTTTTTTTTAGAAAACACTACTGACCCATTGAATAAAAACCAAAATTATATTTCTGTAGGAAGCAAGCTTTTACTATTCTTTGTAAATAAGATAACTGCATTTCTAAAAGGTGTCTATTATCTGTAAGCAAATCCCTTTGCTATAGAGAAATAACCTCTGATGGTCTTATGGGAGGTGATTTATAATAGAATCAGGATAGCAAATATTGTTTTGCCATCAGTCTGCTCTAACCCCAAACCACCTGCACTTGGAAAAAGATAAGGTTAAATTATTTATTAGACAAAATATTACTAGTGGACAGTAAGCCTTTTGTTTAATTTTTGACCTGTTCTGTAATTTTTTTGGTACATTTCAGAGAAAGGGATTAGAGGACAATAGTCCTGTGATGGTGAACTGCTGGATCACAGGTGACAATCAGCATCAGCCTTGTCGGTGGGCATGATTTATTGAAGGCAAACAATCAGCCTTTATCAGGGTGCATGGAAAGAACAGGTGAATATTGTCACACTGCCAATAATGAAGTGTCAAAAAGAGAGATTTCTAATGTGGAAATGAAACAGCTACTTTGATTTCAGGAAATCAAGTTCTAGGGATTTGCTTATGAGTAATGGGTTTTTTCCTTCTGTCCTCCTTTATTTTTTCCTCTGTTATTTTTTATCTTCTTTCTATCATTTAAATGTCTGGAGGAAACCAGTTCCAAATGTTTTCTTCCGGCATGATGGTCAGAAGAACCTTCAACATGAAAATCCATAAGCTATTTATAACTATTTCCGTGTAGGGTTTTCTTTTCTGCTTTGGTAGTCAGAGGGCTGTGTAAAGGTCTCAAATCCCCAGGGCAGCCAATTCAGAGGAAGTTAGACATAAAAAGACATATAACCCCTACAGCTGTAGTTGCAATAATTGTCACCTTTTGTTGGCTTCAATCAGCAGGACAGCCGAGAGAACAAGGTGAAAAACTTCCTGTGCTGTGTGGTGACAGTCAGATGCAGTAAAGTAAACAGACATTTTATGTCTTCCCTTAGCTGCTGTTCAGTGCTGGAAACACCTGGAACATGTAGATAGTTCTCCTTCTGCAACATGTGTTTGGAGATAAAGCAGAGTGTGATAATTCATAAAACTCAGAAAAATTACCGCTTCAAATCAAAGTCTGTTACAAGAGCTACATAAAGAACAACAGGAAGATTAAAACATAAACAAAAGACAAATTGGTATGCACATTTCAAGATTAATTAGAAGGTTTGGGAGATACTGGAGAAAAGTGCCTGTAGAATGTAATCAGCATGATAACCTCTGCAGCTGGGGATACATTATTCATGAATAAGCCGGCACCAAAGGCTGAATAAGGTATGGCACCAGTATGGAAATCAAATTTGTGGGGTTTGGGCCTGAGCATCCCTTGTGAGCTGTATTTTAACTGGAGTTGCATAAAACCTGGCAGTACTGATTCCCAAGGGCATGAGCAAGTATTTAATTTGGTTCAGATTCAGATATTGTCTTACACAATGCAGGATTTGTTGCAATTTCTTTTGACAAGAAGTTCACACAGGATTATATTTTGAAGATGTCTGCCTCTGTCCTCTGTAATCTGCAACTTTTAATACTTCCTACAGTTAATGAGATTGGTGCATATATTTTGATTTTGTTTCAATAGGAGCCCACCCTCTTAATACCTGCAGAAAAAATGTAAGAAAGTTTTTCTTTCATATCTCTGAGAGTTGTTTTCTACTACAGAGCAAAAACTCAGACTGTTGATAACAGATGACAACAAAGTCAAAATTTCAGAGCTACTTAGAAAATTTCTGACTACATGTCAAGATTGAGGCTCAATTAAGCCTTTTTCCTTTTACAGACTGAGAACCAAAGGGACAGAAGCTGACACCAGGACACCAAGTGTGGGATAAGAACACAGACCTTCCTTCTCTCAAACAAGAACAACGTAGGACAATAGCAAGAATATCTTGTATGTGTCCTCAGATGTGTACTTCCACAGCAGACAAGCGATGTATGAGAAATTCACAAAAATCTGAATATAACAGGGATGCACAAGAACTTCTGACCCAAATTTATCCCATCATCTAGTTAATCATCTGTTCAGTTACACCACCACTGGTTTGGGTATATCTTCACCTTGGAATTCCTGAGATAAATAATGTTTAGAGTGTAACTGAGTAATAACTAAGTGATTCACGGAGACACCTCTGAGAGCTGCTCCTGAGCAGTCCTTGCCATGCACACAGCCCATTTCCCAGGTTCTTTCAGACTGGCAAAACACAGAGCACTCATCAAAATAGCCACTGAAACCCATTCCTGACTTTGGATCTTCCAGCTAATTTGAAGATGCACATAAAAACCTACCAGTGAGGACTATGTATATGGTCCTACAACTTCTTTGGAGTCACCTTATAGATAGACCAACAACCTTATTGTATTCCTCCAGCTATATAGATTTTATGTATTTTTCTCTGAACAAAATTCTTACAGTAACATTCAAAACAGAGAAGCAGCCTTAACATGTGTTTGGTGGGCTCTAGGATAATAAAGCAAGTCTCTAAGAAGTATAGTTTTCCTTCTTTTCTCCTTTGCAAAGGAACACATTTGAACAGTAATTGCTTGCACAAATTGCAAGAAAATTTTGAAATAATTTGTGCAGTGTGACATTTCCCTTATGAAGTGAGAGACATGTAATATTCTGGGTGTTATTTTTTAATTAAAGCCAAAGAGCAATCTGGATAGATTTTTTTTATTCCAATAATTTACAAGTCATCCCCAGCAACACAATGCTATGAACTATTTGCCTCTTAAAAAACAAGGAACTGCAAACCATGAACACATTATGAACTTCTTCACTGCAAAACATGAATAGAATATGAGTCATGGAAAGATCTCTTAAGACGAATTATTTTCTTTCTCTCTTTTTCCTTTTTTTTTTTTTTTTAACCTATCTTTGAAGTTATGCTGCTGGAAGTCATGATGTGAAGCAAGTATTACTTAGGGGTTCCTGTACTGTGTGTACTGTACACAGAATGAAAATCCCACAAGGAGGTTTATAATTTTGAAGTTCTGCTTGGCTTATTAGGATTGCTCTCATCATAGTCCCGGGTAAAAGGCACAAAGAACTCTGTTGCGATTAGTTAGAAAAAGTCACTCTAGAGAAATAAAAGACCCAATTACTTTAACACAAAGTTTCCACATGGTTTGGTATTGGGGTTCCTGATACCTCTGAGAGTGTCACAGAAAATGGCTTAAATCAATAGCGAGACAGCTCTTTAGAGGTGTTCTGCAAATTAAAAGATTTTAATAATGACAAAAATAATAAACATCATAGAAGAAAGAAAAAGCTGAGCACAGGTGTCAGAGGTTTCTCTGACACCTTGCTAAAAACTCTCCAAAAAGCCCAGAGCACCTCTGTGCTCATCCTTAAGCACTGAATGACCTAGGAGGGTCCTACTGACAAACTGCCAATAGAAACAACTACAGGTTTTGAGGTACACTTCTAAAGCTCAGTCAATGCTCCTGTGCTGGCACCAAGCCAACCACAATGAGAAGGCTATGGAAAGTTCTAGTTTAACTTCCTTACATCTCTAGAGGTAAACTGAAACTCTTTCCCTCATATAGAAAACACCTGCTCGGTGTGGAAATCCATTCTGGCAGTTTGGACTACAAAACTTTCCAGCATGGATAAGAACACACCAGAATCACATCAGCACAGAAGTTTTGGTAAAATGAAAGTTGGGCCATGTGTATGCTGACAGCCTGGTCAAAGAGAAATTTTTAGGCATCAGGCAGCTGTGAAGCCTGTGGGAATCCAAGTCAGATAGACTTTCCCAGGGATTGCTCTGGAGGAGCTGGGAGAAGACATTCTAAACAATTTCTAATCTTTGCACCTGCTGTTTTGCCAATTTGTTTACTTGCAAAGATGTTTACAAAGAGGTGTTGACTTGAATGACCAATCATGTTCAGTGTATCAGAACAGTGTATAAAAAAGGATGTGCCTTTTAATAAACATTGCTCTATGCCCTCCAAGAAGATTTGGAGTATTACATCGTTATTCGCCATCCCAACTACATAACGATAGGACCACTTTTTTACAGCTTTGATGGATTGAAAACTGTTATATAAACTGTTATATATTAAGTTTAATAGTCAAGCCTATTCTTTCGTTTTGACTTCCTGATACCATTTGAGCTGTAAATCAGAATGCACAGGGATACAAAGCAAAAGTAGCTCACTGGCTTTGTGACTTTTTTTTTCCTCTGTGGAGCTACTCCAGAGCTTTGGCTGTGTATACACTTTACTGAATTAGGACAACAATGAAGTCTGTATAAAGTCTCAGAAAGCAAATATAATGGGAAGAGAATATATGGTGAGTAAACTAACCTTTAGGTAGGTTTTCATTAGGATCTGAGTAGATACTGAGCTAAGTCTTGATTTTTTTCTAAGCTTACCCTTACAGAATTTCCCCTCAACTAAGAGGAATTCTGTTCAGAAACTGCACATGAACAACAGTGATAGATAGACACAGTGAGAGCGCTGCCTGATTTTTATTGGTTGAAGGCAAAATCTTATCCTTGAAGCCAAAGCCACCTGTGCTACTGTGCACCTGCTGAATCCTTTTTCTCGTCAACTTGCAACCTCGAATATGATTCCAAAGAATGATACCTCCTGTGATATCAAAGACAGCAAGTTGGGAAAAATACCTTGTTTGATCACATGGCCAAGAAATACCCAAGGGACATCCTCATGAGCCAACATTACTGTCTGCTGGAATTTGATAATGGAAATGCTGCTGCCAGACACTGATAAACAGACATGAAATGAAAGGCAAAAGCAGTCATTTTACAGAAAGCCTTTTATATTCAGGAAAAGGGATCATCAATAACTTTGATTCTTTTTTAAGGTTTTACTTTAATATTGGTATGTTTAGGACCAGTACTTCTGCCTGCATTTTTAATTCCAGACAGTAACTTTCATGTGTCTCAAAGGAAAAAAAGTCAGATGCAGGTTTTGTGAATTAGAAAAACCATTTCCTTTTTTTGATATCTGTGACTTATATCACTGGAGGATTTTACACAAATAGAACTGAGACCAGGTTTCAGTCTTTAAAATGCTCTTTTTTGGGCATCATATAGTGCTCAGCTACTATCAGGATTTAAGCCAGTTGCTTTTATCTAGTGAGTTACAAGAACTGCACATTATTTGTACTATCAGACAACCAGGCAGCCAGCAACACAGAACCCTATGATGCTTTAGCTCTGAGGAGGTGGGAACAGAACCTCTAGCCAAGATCTGTACACACCACACTATCCCTAACTTGCTCTGGGATGCAAAGATGGTCAGTTAATCGTACTGGACTGAGGTGTTGTTTGTGTTGTCTCCTCAAATGAACCACATGTGACTTCTGTTCCCTGCACCCACAGCAGCCCCTGTTGCATAGGGGGCTTCAAAACAGCCTGGGGTAACACCAAATGGCCAAGACATCATGCCCTACTATAAAGGAAGTCCATTAATTTCTCACTTGTTCACTTTCAGCAAATAAATTTCACCCACGTCCATAACAATAGAGATATTTAAAAGCACTAAACAACCCAACAGAAACATAGCATTTCAGTATCTGCCTTCTTTGGATTGAGGAGACCTCAGTGTATGTGATCAGTCATTAAACTCCTCGGGGAGTTCTCAGTTCAGTGCTCTTGTTCTCATGTCACAGATTTCGTGCATGGAAGCACGCAGAAATTATGAATTTTTCCCAACTGAAATCTCTCACTGTTGCTGATGACGGAGACAGGGGTGCAACAAGACCACACCGACCTCATGCAGCAACAGCCAGATGTTGTTGTTGGGCAGCCCCGGATATAGGGGCTACAAATTTCCTGCATTTACAAACATGATTGGTTAAGGGGTTTGACTCCGCCCAGCTCACTGGCCAATGACATGGGTGCATTCCTGGCTCAAAGGGATTGGCTGGGGTCCCGTGTTTGAGTTTGAATCTGACCTATCAGCGACATGCCAGATTAGTTTGTTTCTAACCATCTAGGCTGGTCAAGCAGGTGTCTGTTAAGCCAAAATATCTGTGCAGCTATAGGCCAGCTGTAGCTGTCACCATCTCACATTCCATATACAGTCAAAATCGGCAAAACAGTAAAGCATACAGCTTATTCCAACTTATTTCCACCTTAGCTACAAGGAATATATACCAGGAATATTTAAGTCTTTTTGCAGCACAACACACTACTACACTACTGTTGTAGTGTCGGTACGCTTTATAGCAATTTAGCAAGTTGCAAACCCATGAATGATCTTAATCTACCCATAGCAAATTTTTATTTTTCATTAACCTAATGTATCATCACAGGCTTTCCATATATCCAGATGAAACCTCCCACTTTTACCCTTACAGATAAGAAGAAGTTTTTATGACAGGTTAATATTAATGTCCTTCTTTTGATCAGCATCTTGTTTAAAAAGGCACAAATCCAGATGTTCTATTAGAGTCTCTACCACACTGATGACTTTCCACGTTTGTTGTGGCAGACATCATATAGATACTGCACAATTGTCACCAGAGTTAGATTTGAAGATTGCCTTCCCTGCTAAGACTGTCTGCTGCTTTTGGTCTTCTTTTTCCCAAATTCCTTCAAAAAGCTCTATTGCCTCCAGAGCTTTCTTCAGTTTTGAGCACATTCCGCAGGACCAGGTGACAACCCAGACCCTTTGCAGCAATACCCACATAGGCCTAACAAACACACAGTCCCATCAGAGAAGAGTTTCCCCAGATTTACTGTTTCAGAGTCAGTAATTTCAGCAAAGACCCACCAGGAATGTGTTTGCCTTCACCAGAGACCAGTGACTTATTCCTGGCAATCAGAATATCCCACCTGCCAGCTCCATGCCCACAATCGGGGGATTTATTTGTTATTTAGATAAACAACTTTGTGTCTGCACCACGATGTTCTGGTGTTTGCTCAAGTTGTGAGAAGTTGCACATACTTCATGAAATTAAATGAAAGTTCAAATTACCAAGGTCTTTTGGCCTCTGCAAGAATGAATGGGAAACCTTAAGGGGGGAAAGCTTCTGGGGGATGCCTGCTTACAGTTTTTGGGTTTGGCAACAATTTCGGTATCACATAAGTAGATCAACAATTTCTCATCTAGAATCCAAAATTCAAATGTATTTGCAGAGGCAATATTTCCATGTATTTTTTCTTTGGCAGTGAAGAAAATGGTGTGAACTATCTTCTGTCCATCTCTTGTTAAGCTTACCTGTATGCCGCCGACCGCCAGTGGCCTTGCTAGTGGCCACTTCAGTGCCGCAACCTTCCCCAGTGAGACCGTCCCGGGATGGGCATCTCAGGCTTCCAAAGGGCACGGGCACTTCTGTGATCGGCTCTTTTGTGAAAGCTGCCTGCAGCAGCTAGCTCTGGCAGTTCTAGCTCTTTTGTGAAAGCTGCTCACAGCAGCTAGCTCTGGCAGTTCTAGGTCTTTTGTGAAGGCTGCTGGCAGCAGCTAGATCCGGCAGCTCCTTCAGGCAACGCAGGAGCAGAAGCAGGAGGCAGGTGTCCAGTCTCAGACACTCCATTAGGCAGGAACTGGCAACTGAAGGCCCTGGGGACTCAGGGTGTGGGATTATATAGGGTTTGGGATAGGCGGGGCTAGCAACTTGGGCCAATCACAGGGAGGACTGAGAAAACAACCAATCGGGAAGAGGATCCAAAATGCACCAATCAGGGAAGGAGAAAATAACCAATGAGGGAGAGGATCCAAAATGGACCAATCAGGGAAGGGGAAAAACTAGGAAGTGGGGAAACAACTAATGCAGGGTAACATAGAGCCTCAAGGGCTCATGGGGGTGAAACACTTTATTCTCCATGACCTGAAACGAAGTCTGCCAGGGAGACTTCCCTGTGGTGAGTCTTGCCTTTGTGAGTACAGCTTATACACTGTGCTCCCTCCATGGGAGGGCAAGCTCCCCTGTGGTAACCTCAGGGGTTACCACACATGTACACTTTTTGCCTGCATGCCATAAAGTCAGAGGAAATATATTAAAATGGATCTTAGAAATAAGTTTTGTCTCCTTTTCTCATTGAACTGTCCATAAAAGTCTTAGTGAAGCTGTGTGTGCTGTTATTAAATCACTTATATATTGGTCTAACTTACAAATTTGGGATAATAAAGCAAGATTACTTTTTCAGAAACTCGTTAAACTTTACTGAGTTGTATTATACATGCAATAATTCTAAGTCTTCTGCTGCAGAAGTGGAGAGGAGCAGTTTGTTCCTCTGTGGTTTAACAGTTTTTTTTTATTTCAACGTATCTGGTTTTGCAGCTGAGAAAGGAAGCTGCACATAGTGCCTCTGGGGCTTCTGAAAACCTGGAGTTTGCAAAAGGTACACTTCCAAAGTGAAATGGGGGAATGACTGGGTAATGAAACTGAGCCAGCATGGGCAGCAGTGCCAGGACACTGAGATGTAAGACAGGGCCGGTTCTGGTGTATGGCAGAAAACCCTGTTCTCCACAGTCTGTGCCTGCCAATGCCTTCTGCCTGACTGTCTTCACTGCCACCTTCTCACACACAGACAGGTGCGGCACCCACAGCCACACGGCACGATCCATCGGCACAATCCATCAGCACAGCCATCCCATCAGTACAATTGTCCATTGACACACTCCACTGGCACAATCCATTGGCAAAATCCATCAGCACAACCATCCATCGGCACAATCCTCCATTGGCACGATCCATTGGCACAGCCCAGCCTCAGTGTGCCATGTGGTGAGGCTTACCAGAGAAAATTTAGGTCCCCTAAATTTTGAGCTGCTTTGTGAGTACAGAACTCTTCTAAGTCTGGCCCTATCGTCCTTTGGGCTTTAATTCTGTCTGATGGGGTTAACGATGGTTTTTTTTAACCCAGATTTTGAATTAGTCCTTGTGGCAGGGAACTGCCTCTAACAGAGTTCCATTGTCAGCAAAAACGTTGAGATGCCTCTTGATTAGATGTGATGAGTAACATACACACAATGCAAATTTTCAAAATTTCTCTCCCCTTCAGCCAAAGGAAAGCATTCTCTCCCATGTTGTTTAATCTTTTCATGGAAATCTTTTCCTAGAATGATGTTGGAAGGTGATGAGTTGGAAGGGACCTCTCAGGATCACAGCAATAAAAGGTAAAAAATCTGCATAGTAACTCAAAAGAGTCATGTAAAGAGCTGCATGAAATTATTCTTGCAAATATCATTCAAAAATGAGATTGTACACTTTCTTCAAATATATACCTTATTTTCAAAATTCATTTGTTATTAAAATTATATCAAGTAAATAATGCCATGACATATTATAAAAAGTGACATGTTTTTATAAGAAGCTGGAAATTAATTTTAAAGGACATTATTGTTGATTTTGGTCTGATGCAAACAGGGTTATTGTACCTTTATGTGTCTGTTATATGGAGCAGATTTTAACTTTACAAGAAACAAACATCTTGTGTTCTAATTGAATTGAACAAGTATATACAAGAAACATTCATTTCTTTGTTATTGCTTTTTCCAACCGTAGTTGTCATATGCAGGAATAACTTTTATTTCATTTTCTCTCTGACAATTTTAGCTCCCTGTCTCAGGGGAAATAAATCAGCAGAACATTGTCTTTGCTTTTTAGAAGCTCAAGACTGCGAGAAGATAAAGAAATGCAGTATTTTTTCTGCTGGCTGAGCTGACCAAATCTAATTCTTTCAGTGATCTTTTTTTCCTGATTCTTTAAAGATATCTGTTGACCTGTTGTTCCTCCACCTTTCAGGCATGGAGCAGACACAGAGCACAGCAGTGCAGTGTTGAGGGGTGTTTGTTCCAGAAACCCTGTTCCCTCTCCATGAGGGGTGGTAGCTGCCCCGTTCCAAGAATGCACAAGCATTTAAGCCAGCTGAGGACAGCTGCAGGACGTGTGACTTCTGAATTTCCCCGTTATATTATCATTCCAGCGTTGCACCATGTCCCGTCTTCTTACCTGCTTCACCTGATAGCTCTGTTGACATTCAACACTTCCTGTTTGTGCAAGTTCTCATCCTCTTTCTTCAGACCAAAGTGCTCAAAACTTCAGGCATTGAGGAGCACAGCCTGGTCCTCTTCAGTACTCAACAAGGCACAGCTTGAGAGGATCCAGCTCTGCCTGTGCTCCAGGGTGAAAGGATGTGAGCCAGATCCTTGCTCAGAGGAGCGTGTGAATCCACAAACAGGCATCCCTCACACCTTCTCAGGAGTCTGATTAATCACAACCAACAATTCTAATAGCTTTGGAATAGGCTTGTGTCCCTGGCTGCACCACACCCCTTTCCCAGGCCCAAGCAAAGACAAGTGCGGTTAAAATGCTCCTTTGTAGAGAAGGACTTTTCTGTTTCTGTTCCTTTCTGGCCCACGTACTCTGCAGAGTCTCATCTTACATAAAGTTTAGAGTTTTCTCCTCTTGGAGACAGGTAATACCAGTATTTCCTGGTTTTAATATGGATCTTGTTCAGTCATCCATTACAATGCAGCTTTTGCTAAACTTCCTCGTGTTAAGGCAAAAATTTCTGGGGTGAGAAATACTGATTATAGTTAATCTGTGTTACTTCATGTTGTTGAATTTTTGTTCTTGAGTCTATACAAAAATTAGGACCATGATGTCTAGAGATTGACTCACTACTGAGCTAACTTGCTTTGAGAGTTTTTTAAAATACACTTACATGGAATTAGATTTCTCATTTTCTAGTAGAGGTTTGTCTTCATTTATGTCAACATGATGCAAAATATCAAGAGGTCATCCTGAGAGGTCATTGGTCATCCAAAGAAACCATGCAAGAAAACACACAAGCATGTGTGTTCACTAAGCCTTAGGGAATAAAATGCAAACAGAATCTACAGAGTCGACAAAGCTGTGGACTATTTATCTATTTTACTGTACATAAGCACTACTTTTCAGTAGCCTCAATTCCCTTGAATCTGTTTGCGCCATGATTTTAGTCTTCTGGACTTAGAGTTCTGCCCTTCGCCTTTGCTACTGACTGGTTTTAAGCAATCTCAATGCTAAAGCTTTTTCTTCTTGTGTTTTTCTTTGAGAATGCACTTTTGCTTCATAGGATGAAAGTATTCCTAGAGCAAATCTATGCATATGCAAGTCTAAACTTTGGATTTTGTGATTGTACATACAACTGACATTTCATTCTGTTTGACTTCAGGGAAGTTCTATTTTGAATGCGAAAGGAGAGTGAGAAAATTAATTTCTAAAATAAAATATGATAAATAGTCTGTCTTAGTGCACAACACATTAATATTGTTAGTAAGAATAATCCTAACAACCATGCTATTGCACAATTACATTCTAAATTTCCTGATTTTAAAACAGTTACATAGCTGAAAGTCAAGGAAGTACAAAATTGCTGGGGAGTTTTCTCTCAGCCAGGATGAAATTAAGCAGGTTTCTCTGAGAAGTGGTTGAAACCATGAGTTTAATTAATTAACGGTTCAGAAGACTTCTGATAAAGCAGACTCTTTGTGAAAAAAAAAAAAATATATATTTTCCCAAGAAAATTAATTAAGTTCTGGTTGCTTTTAATGGGTTTTGCTCCTGCTGTCTTGCCCACTCTTACCTGATTTCCTAATTAGACTACATGTCATCAAGAGATGATCAACACTCCTTGTACATGAAGTCCCTGCACAGACTGACTAACTGCCTTAGGCTGGACATTTTCAAAACCAGTTAGAAATAGTGCAGTAAAAATAGTGCATAGATTTGAGCTCAGGAGAAAACAAAATGAATGAGGACAAAAGGAGCATGGATTTTCAAGCAGTTCAGGTACTAAGATGTGGTTAAAATTGTAATATTTTCTTAACCTTCTTACTATACAGTGAATTTTCTTTATTATCTTTAAAGACACCCATTTGTGTTCATTAAAGTCAACAGACAAGCCAAATTTTACATGCTAAATTTGTAAAGTTTGATGAAACCAAGAAAGGTTTGGCTGATTTGAATGAAGCACAGAACTTATGCAACTTAGATGGCACAAAAATACAGTGAGAGTGAAAAGGAAAATCCATAACAGCACCCTGGGGCTCCAAATCCCAAGGTGTCCTGCCTTATTAGTTGTCTTGGGTTGCAACATGTAACCAGAAATATATTCTATTTCCCATCTGTTGAAACTGGCTGGGGAGGTGTTTTCTTTATCTCTTGTATAACTCATTCCTCGTAACTCTGGGGGGGGCGGGGGGGGGGGGGGAAGGGGGGTGGGTGTGTTCTGATAATGGGCCAGCTGTTAAAACCAGGTGGAGTAGTGCTTCTTATCTCTCCCACAACCCATCCACCCTCCAGGGGGATATCTTCTGTTAATGGGCCATTGAGCTCACCACATGACTGATGCAATTACATCATCCCATTGGGAGAGGCTCCACCCCATGGGAGGAGCCAACCATTCCTACCTGGATAAAAACTCAGGAACACCAGGCAGCCTGTTTTCCACTGGATTCCAGAGGAACACTGGACCCATTTCACCACCACTGGTTCCTTTCTACAGGATTGTCTTTACTCCAACAGAACCAAATCTGTTTCTCCAGGAGGATTTATTTGGACTGCATCCAACACGCTGACCAACAGGGTGTCAGGTCGTATTTCTGACTCCGTCAGGGTTTCTAGGAATTTTGTTTGTTTGCTTGCTTGCTTTTCTTTGTACTACTACATTTGTATTTTTAATATTCCTAGTAAAGAACTGTTGTTCCTATTCCCATGAAAGCCCTTAATTGTAAAATTATAATAATTTGGAGGGAGGGGGTTTACATTCTCCATTCCAAGGGAGGCTCCAGCTCTCCCTGGCAGACATCTGTCTTCGCAAACCAAGACATTAGTTCAGCTGGGCTGTTTACCAGGACAATAGAAAGTGAGACTTTGCAGAATCTCTTTCTGCTTTTAAACTTGTTCAAGTCTGTTTAGCTGCAGCAGTGAAACACTGGGTTAGAATTACCCAATCCATAGCAATCCAGCAGCCCCTGCGGGTGCCAGGCAGGCTTCAGGCTGCAGCAGACATTCGTGAGCAAAACTGACGCTTGTGGGTGAAGCAGTGGCTGGGGGACAAAAGAAGGCTTAACTTCCTCTGAGCTCTGAGGGTGGGATGGTGGTTCCAGCAACCTCCTTTCCTTCATGAGCTAAAAGCTTACTGACATTGCTGAAGTTTGTGAGGAATGAGTGTTGAAATAAGCTCACACAGAGTTATGGTGTGAGCTGGAGCCTGGTCCGTGCTGGGTGTTGTTGGCCTTGGACACTGGGCAGCACTGTAGCTCTAAGGAAGAGAATGGGAACAATGCAAAGGAATCAGTTTGTCTAAATATTCCTCCACCCTGCATAAATGTGCAAATGTAGGAATTCTTGAACTGGAGGCAATTTTTTTTTTTCTTAATGACTCTTGACGGATGTTTTCTTTTAGCTTGCCACAGTTTTGTGCTGTTCCTGTCAGCCTGCACAGACCCCTGTCCCACAGTGTGGTCAGGGATAATACCCCACAGGCTAATCTTTGTGACAGCTACTGAAAGCAGATTCTATAAAAGTGCTAGACTTGATCACCTTCTGGACAAATGAAAAGAAAACATTATTGAAACTCTCTGGAAGGGAGGGTTAAACTTTTTCTATTAAATTGAGCTCCTGGGTTAAAGAAGGTGGAAGATTCAAAGCAGACTATGTATCAGTGGTTAGAGAAGATAATTATCCTTGAGGTAGTGAGAGAAAAATCACAGCAATTGAAAACTTTTACCCCAGAGAACAAAACTTTTCCTATTAGAAAATCTTTTAGAAGTGTCTTAGGGATTAGGAAAATGAAGTTCAAATACAGAATAAAAATGATCATATGTGCTTCTCTGCACTTTACATGGAGTGATCTTATAATACATTAATTCTATTTTTTTTTAATCATGCCTTAAACAACATGGTAAGTTGCAAGCAGGTTTTTTTTTTATGCTCTTCCTCCTGAATTAAGAAAGAGCAAATAGGTTGGATTTTTCTGGGGGATGGTCATGCACACATAAGGTGTGCAGTTTTAGTATTCTACATGGGAAGTGATCATTTCAGATATGGTCTGGATGTACTGGTCCTGATTTTCTACCCTTTGTACCAATTTTGTATTGGCAGCTGAAGTGAGAGTGATGCTCTGACACTGTTGGTGTCCCTTTGGGTCAATGTTCTTGAACCTCTATAATGTTCCCATTGCTGAGGAGGATTTTTTTTTTTTTTTTTGAATGTCTGCTCTTTCAGTTTTTTAGCTCTGTTGGTGATACCATCATGTCAATTGGTGTCATTTAGATTGAAAGGCTGTTCCTGATCAAGCCACTTTGTCCATTGGTTCCAGTTTTTCTGCATTGCATTTCCATTGTTGATCAGTTTGAGGACAGAATAACTGCCAGCTCTCCGTGAGAACGTCCCTGAAGGACGTTGATTTTTTTGTTTTTGTTCATTTTTTTACTCCTTCTCATCAGAAATCTGAAGCAAATATTAATCTCAGCATTAGGGTCTAAACAAGCAATTCAATCATCATTGCTTAAAAAAGTCCTCGTGTTCTATAAGGCACATTCCTATGTCCATGTGCACATTTTTAGCTCTAGCAATCTGATTATTTTATTCTGGAGATGACAAGTGGCAATTTACTGCTTGTTCTGTCACTTTGGATCACTGGCTTAGCCCTAAGAAAAGACTTCTACAGCTGAGTATGAATCACCATGTTTATGAAGGCTTTAGAACCTTTAAGAAAGCAGGAGGAATTTGGTACCTTTTGAATTTATATTTGCAGATTTGTCTAGATCTCCACCAACAAACTGTGTTATTGACCTCTGTTTGTTTCTTAACATGCTTCTGTATCAAAGCTTATTACCAGGAAATATTCCAGCTGGCAGCTGGGTTATATGGACATTTTGTTTAGATCTAGAACTTTAGAGCCCTTTTAGGAGAATCCTGTCCTTTTATGGACCCATACCAAGCTTCAGGGATCTGCTAACTGAGACTGTCTGTCAGGTGAATTAAAGTGTGGATTAGCTGCAATGTCTTCAGATAACTGCTGACCAATCTTAATGTTTGGTTGTCATGGAAAAATGCAAGAAAAGAGAGATAATTATTTCATTTTCATTCCAGAGATAAGTAGGAAGGAAAAATATGATCTTGGTACTTAGTAATACAGTGAAGTTGTCTGCAAGGTGCAATTTTCCCTCTCTAAATAAGTATCTCCAAGTAATGCATAATAAATATGAGTGTGAGCTGGGAAAGCAATGAGAACACTGCTGAATATGCTTTGCCTGTAAATTTGTTTCTCTCATGATTTCATTCTTTCACTTATAAATCACAGGATGTTTGTTAAATATTCTCTTATTCGAGCAAAAGTAGCTTATCAAATATCATACATAATGTGCCCACAAGCTGCCTGTGGTCTTTTCTGCATCTGAGGCTTAACATAAGGAATGTCAGAAGAAAAATGCTTTACATTCAACTTGGGGCTAGAAATATAACAGGCTTTCAGTAATGATATATGATCAGAATTATGCAAAGATGATGAAAAGATCCCAGTGGAATTCTGTTCAAAAATGTTTCCCTTTTGGGAGCATGCTATGAAACCAATTAGGAATAAACCCAAGAGGATTCTATTGAATTTGCTTCAAAGAGATACTGTATGTAATAAAGAGCAATTGGTCTTTTTGTAGGGTTTTCTTTTTTTAATCAACCTTTAGAAGATCATGAATAATTATACCTCTGCTAGAAAATATCAGAGGCTGGTTTTAAAAACCTGCAAGAATTTCCCAGGGGAATTAATTGTTTTTGTCAGTATGATCATATTCCTTAGGACAATTACTCATTTCTCCTGTGATACTTTTGAGGTCTGAGTATTTTTACAGACGCTCACCAAACCTTAAGGTAGAAGAGCCATATTTGGTTCCTTCAGAAACCCCATTATGTCTACACTTGAAAAATCCCATCTACTATAATGTGCCGAAAGAGTTTCCTGGTTAATAGCCACGATGGTGAGGGGTTGCAATTTTTCTTCAATTGCTAAGACTATCTAGAATATCCCAAAAATTATTTGTAGTTGTCCTTAGTTTTCTGTTATAACCGGCATTCTCTGTCTGCTCTTTTATCAGAAATTTTGTCCAGTGCAGTTCAAATCTGCGTACAAGTAAGAGAGATGTATTAATTAGCCCTGTGATGGGAGTGTTATGGAGGTAACTTGGTTTGTTTCTCCAGCTCCCCACCATGCTGTGCCATGGAGACATAGCCAGGGAGCTGAGTCCTGTGTTCATTCCCATGGGCCATCACACGTGGGCAGCACAGTCTTGGCTGATAACTAATGGCACCTACTTCTTCTAAAACAGTGTCAGAGGTAGAGTGGAGGCCAGACCCAGGAAGATTAATAGCTACATTTTTAAAGAACATTTTGTCTTTAAACAATACAGAAACATGTCCCTGTGCTATGTCTAATGATTCTGTGCTCCTCACAAAAAAAACCAAAAAGGTTTTATAGGGTGAAAGGATTAGATGTTTTTTTCTGAAGGCTCAAAGCTCCTATCTGGAAATTCAGGAGTTTGAAGCAGTGGTTTAAGTACTAGCAGCTCCCTGGAGAGGAGGAAGAGGGCTTTTCTGAGGCAAACTGTCTTTTAAGGGGACAAGGTCTCTCCTACCATTAGTTCCTGCATATTTTCCCAACTGATTCTATTTCTTTCTGTTCTATAGATCTTTTAATGTTTGCAGCTTATGAGTTCTTGTTGCTGTCCGTTAATGATAATTTCCGTGTTTCTTGTAAAATCTGTTCTTGATGTAACTGATTTGGATAAAGTACACCATTAGGGGACTTCTACCAGGTTTTGCCACAGAGTAACTGGGACTTTGAGTAACCTTTATAGTCATGTTCTGTTTCAGGTTACTGATTTGGAAAGCCTAGGTAACAGTGGATTTAACAGTGGAGGTCTCTAGAAAGGAGTAGGTGAATGGAAGGCTTAATAGAATGAGGAGCTTCTGGGATGAATAAAATATTATCATTACAAGACTCAAACAATTGAAACTTTAAATATTTCTGGACTACCTGCCTTGCTCCTGTACAATGGGCAGAATAGGCTGCCTCTTCTTGAAGTACTTATGTAGCCAAGGAGCATGACTGGAAATACAGGTGGCATTTGTCTAATGACAAATGAAGAATTTAAGCAGGCACAATCATAACAAATGTGTGATAGAAGGAAGGCAAAATTAGCCTCAGGTGTTAGGATCTGGTACACAACAATGGAGCTTTTTGGAAACAAAGTACCCCCAGAGTGAGTCAGGGGATACTGGGCCTTGAGCCATTAAGGGCCAACAATCCCTTTACAGACACAATAAAGTAGGAATGCTGTAAGTATTCTATTAAAATAGAAAATAAAACTTTTCATGGCTTGCAAGAAGGACAAAGCTAGGTATGACTCAGAGGAACAGTTTTCTCACATTTGTGAAAGCTGAGTAACTGGAAGCAGACCTAGCATTTGAACAGCCTCTTTTTGCAAATCCTTAAAAGTCAATCACAACTCCTGTAGACTGGAGTTGCGCAAAAGGAATGCACTTGAACAATTGCTGGTGCCTCCCAGTGCTACTCAAGCCCCATGATTGAGTCATACTCTGCAGTAATTACTGTAGTTACACACCCCCTCCTTGCCACTGGCCTCACAGACCCTGCTTGCACAATCTCCTTTCACCCAGCTTCTCCCTCTTCCTCCTCTCCCTCAGCATCCAAACTGCTTTTGTCTCAGATCTCTGTCGTTCTGTAAAGTGCCACCCTTTCACTAAAACCTCCTTCTTTATATGCTCTTATGGATCCAGGGTAATGCTGGGGGGAAGTGTTACTCCTGTCCTGCTGGACATGTCAACTCAGAACCAAATCACTCTGCAGTAACTTCCAAAGAGTGGCACCTTTCTTGCACATCTCCTACCCTTATAGAGACCTAGATCTGACCCCACTTGGTTTTCCTTTGGAACAAGGGGAGATGTGAAGCCAAAATCAAGGCTCACTCTTTGTCCTGGGTCTTCCTGTGAACCTTATCCCTGTGACAAGCACAGGGCTGCTCTCAGTTCTGGCCAAGCCTCGTCTTTCCTTACAAAAGCAATCACCATCAAGGACTTGATGAACCAGAGCTGCCTCCCCATCTGTAACTTAATTGCTTGTCAATTTGTAGCTTTGTGAAGGTTTGTGAGAGGATGTGCCACCTGCAGTGTCCTTGGCAGAGCGGGCTGGGCCGGCATGCGGCTGCGCACCTGTGTGCCCAGGGAATGTGGCAGCACAGCTGCTTGCACTGGGGGCTGATGGGCAGGACACGGCTCCTCTGGGATGCCCGGCTGACATCGGGAATCCTGACAGGCTGCAGCAGAGCATGGAGCACTTGGCAGTGGGCAAAGCTTGCCCCGCTGCAGTGAAGGGACCTCAGCTGCACCTGGCAGTGCAGGGCAGGTTGGAAAAACTTCTTTTAACCAGCAAGTTGTACGCTGTAGACTATGAATAAGGGTCTGCAGTGTGAGAAATTGTGATTTCGTGTCAATCAAATAGCATGTGTGTCTGCGGGCAATGTGGACAAAGACCATGAGATTACTATAAAGAAAAGTTTTGCAGCTAAGTAAGGCATGGAAGTGGGGCTTAACAAGACAACTGTACAACAGTAGGCTTTTAACTAACAGTTTGTTGTAACAACAAAATTGTAATTGTTTGCAAGTAATTAAACTATCTTGTAGTATAAGTTTTAAACTATTCTTTGTACAAGTTGGGAGTTTTTTGTATAGAAGAATTTGCAATCCTTTAATAAGAAGTAAGTCTAACAAACTGAAAGGCTCTACAAAGATGTCTTTAAACATGCTGACTTTTAAGGTTTTGTAATAAGTGAGAGAGGGGCCCCATGCAGACAGGTGTTGGAGCATACTAGCTTAAGTTGTGTAAAAACAAAGAAAAACCTTGCAAAATGTATGCTGACTAACAGAATATATATGCTTGTTTAAGCAAACCGTATAACCAAAAATAATGCTAGTGGAAAAAGATATTTTAAAAGAAGAATGGGAGACTGGAGAAACATCAGAAGACCCTCTCGAACCACCTCCCCACAAATCTTCAAAAACCACAACTGCTGATTATGAAGAAAAACAAGTAGAAAATAACTGAAAACTTGGGGAACTGAAGTGCCTTGCTGACACTTCTAGGAATAAAAACGTTTGTTCTGTTTGTTCTTCAGCACTTTATTGAACTTCAGAGCCCAGTTCACTTTGAATTCATGCTTAATGAAGCATAACTTGTATTAATAGCAGCCATGAAATCTAGATAGTGTAATAGAGATTTCAGCTGGACACAGAATATGACCCAAGTAGCAAAGACTGGCAAAGCTCAGTTGTGATGCACTCCAGAGATTTCAATTCACTTCCTAATGACAGTGTCCATGAATCACTGCCCATGTAAACCGAAGCCTGTTTCTGGATAAGAAAACCCCTTTACATGAGCCAAAGGATGTCTTAACAACAGCATCAGTGAGGCACAATTCACTAATACTTTAAGACAAGCATGCTACAGAAAACTGGAAAAAAAAAAGTCCAGTATTAAAAGTCAGCCTGACGGCTTTGGAAAGCTAGGAGGGTATTTTTAATAGTCAGCTCTTCCTTTGTGAAGATATTAGAGGGACTTTTGATATCTTGGCTATCCAGAGGCTTTTAGTAGGCAGCAGTGAGCCTGAGCTAACAAGCTGTGTGAAATACAAGGTGACCGTGTGGACCTTGGGACAGAGGTGCCCAGCCTGACTCTCCAGCTCCACCAGCTCAGGCCCAGCAGCCTTAAACAGCCTGTTCTGTGCTCTGCAAACACATCTTCTGGATTTCCTGGCACAGCAGGGAGGCAGTGCCCCTGTGTTTCCTTGGCAGCACATCTGAGGTGCACAGCCCTTCCCAATCCATCTGCCTTTGCATCTTGGGAGCTGCTTCAGCTGCAGTACTATTTGTCCACAGATAAACTGCTAAAGTGTTCATCTGAGTTGATTGTGCTTGTCAGTCAGACAGGTTGGCTGCCTTACATTCCCATCTTCTCCTCTCTTCCAAAAGAAACAAAGCACCTTACAGAGTTAACTAATCAATACATGAAGTGCATTAGACAAGCAACAAATGTTTTGCTTCATCTAGTTATTGATCTTTGCTTGTTGACTGAATGAGAACCTTAGTTTAAGACTAGATATTAGCTGAGAACTATGGGAGAATAAGGGACAAATAGTATATAAAGAGATAGAAATTCTACTAAGGTATGTAAATGCAGTGCCTGATTTGGATCATCCAGGTTTTAAGAGGTGAGATTTAGACACTGGGGAAACAGTGTGATTTCTGTCCTTTGAGAGGGTCATGAGGGATCTTATCAAAGTGTCTAAGTATTTCAAGAGACATTATAGAGGAGTACTGGGTCTTTGCAGCAGGGCAAAGAACAAAAGGCAAGGAGTACAACATGAAAAGCAGGAGGTTCCCTCTGAACTTCAGGGAATATTTTTTTTTACTGTGAGAGTGTTGAACAGTGGCAAAGGCTACCCAGAGAGGCTGTGGAGTCTGTATCCTTGGAGGTGTTCCCAAACCATCTGAACATGGCTCTGGGCAGCCTGCTCGAGGTGTAGGGATCCTGCTGGAGCAGGGGCTTGGTCAAACAGACCCCCAGTGGTACGTACCTTCAGGCTCAGCTGTTCTGGGATTCTGTGACACAGCATCACCTCCACAGTACCAGGCCAACAGTAAAAAGATTTTAGCTTTCAAACTGCAGTGTCTCACCTGAGGTAGTAAGTAGTAATCATTGTGGGTCTTGGGGAATCTCTGCATCTTTAAAATTCCCAGCTATGGCATCAATCTCCTGGGGTAGTTTGGTCTATGATTTTCAGGCTTCCTTGGATTATAAACTACTTTAATCAGTGATCAAGATGATTCCTGATCTCCAGTGATGCCCGCAACGCGTCTCATTAATGTTATTGCAGGTTAAATGTTGTGTTTAAGAAATCTCCAAATCTGTTTTTCCCAAAGAAACCACCCTAGCATTTAATTTTTAAAGGAAAAAAGAAAAACAAAAAACCAACAAACCAGTGTTGTAAAGAAAAAAAAGTCTGTGATGAATATAGTGCTTTTCTGTGTGTAAATGTCACATAAAAGGGTGTCAATTGCCACACTTGTGGCTTTAGTGTTGCTGCACTAACAAAAACCAACCACATCTCTTGGTCCATATATAGATTTGCACTGCAAGTGCCTATTCTCCCAGTGTAATTGAACAAACAATTGCCTTGATTGTGCATATGAGAAAAACCTGTTTACTTGAACGTTACATCTGAGGGCTGCAACTGAATAATGCTGAATAATTGTATTCTGAGTTTTAGGAAATTATTTGTTATTGTAACCTGATCTCTGCAAAAATAAGTGCAAAAGAATGCAGCAGTCCCTGTATTTAAGAGCTTTTTTCCTATGTGATTCCACAGGGGCTAGAGAATCAGAGAATTACCCAATACAGAGGCCAACTAGCAAAGTTACTCTTTAACCTTTATTGTTTTAAAACCTTTATTAAGTTATGTCCACCGTCCAAAACAAGGCTAAATCTTCTTCAGTAGCACTCCAGTGAGTAATTCCTTCTCTTTCCCCCTCAAGACTCTGACTGACTCATTATTTTTTTCTTCCTTTAGTTCTTCCTTATCCACCTCTGTATTGCAGTCGCATATTCACTGGTCCTGAACCTTTCTGCTCAGGAGAACTGCTGCCAGTGCTGGGATGGCTGTGGGGAGGCTGTCTGAGCCTTCATTCTTTTTCTCACCTCTGGTACTAGGGAGCTTCCCAAGAAAAGTTTTCTGTCAGTTCATGGGCTGGGGTGTGTGTCCCTCCAGTGGGAATTGTTTTTCATCACACAGGGTCTCTGAAGCAGCTGGGGAACAAAGATAATGTTTCTAGATGAGACAGTCATGGCCAAAATATTTTCAGAGGGTTATTGTTCAATATCGTGTGAAAATCAACCCACACTGAAGTGCCCCAAAATGCAACCACTTCCAGAGTGAGTAGGCATGATACAAAATCTTAGCTAATTTCTTGCTTTGTCACAGTTAAAAGAAGATGGTAGTTAAGATTAATTTTCCCTGTGATAATTATTCCACTTAGAATGGAGATGTTTACATAATAGTACAAAAAATATCTGTCCGGTGAAAATCAGCAAGCAAAACAACTTGTGTGTACTCTAGACTTTTGAGACAGCATAAATAAAATTGATGCATCCCACTTTATTAGGCTTTTTGCCTCAACAATTATTTTGACTAAATGCCTCAGCTTTGCCTTGGCATTTACTTAAACAGCGGAGGAATGTATTCTGCAACAATACTATAGTCTCTGAATAGGCTCTCTTAGCTACCCTAAATGTGACTGAAACCAGCACTTTGGGAAAAATAGCACTCATTTATTGTAAAAGGAAACCTAAAAACAACAGTGCTGCCATTAAACTGAAGAAATATATGGGATACAGGCTTTGAACTCAAACTTCTGGGCATGATAATTTCAGAATTTCTATGCTACCTTCCCAATTTCAAGTCTCTCCCCAGCTCTATGGTTGTTGTTGTCTTCCCAACATGTACTATGGGAATGCAATTCTGGTGACTGACAGTTTTATCCTTAGAGATAAAGTCTAGTTCTTACTTTTTAACTGCCTCAGAAGTATTGTAGGTTTAAAAAAGTAAATAAAAGTGTTGCATTCTAACAATCCCTGGAATGAGGCCTTGTCTCTTTGTTGGATTGTCCTTGCAGGAGGATCACCTGTCCAAGCCAAAGCAGGCATCAGCATTTAGATCTTACTTTTTAAAACATAATGTGCTAGAAGTAAAAGCCCTGAGAGTTGTGAATTTCAGAATTCTTCTTGCTGTCCTGCCTGCATCTCACTGCTTCTTAGTAGAATTGATTTTGTCCTCTCAAGAGACATCCTCCACCAGCATTATGTACTTTACAATTCTTGTTTGTGTAAAACTGGGATCCCCAGCATATATTGGTGGAATTTTGGGCCATAAGATTTTATGGATAATAAGGTAGAAGGTATTTCTAGTCCCTTAAGTATTTTTTGATGTTGTGCTTCCTAATGTGAAAAACATCTTTGGTGTTTGCATCACTTTATTAATACTTATGTTAATATTCAACAGTTGTGTAACTGTTTATTCTAATGAATTTCTAAAGGTCTCCCAGACCACTGTAGAGCTGGCCCTAATGTTCACAAAAACAGAGATTTCTATAGCCTTAGATAAACAATATTTTTAGTATTAAAATTTCCCTATATAAGTAGGCATGGCCATATCTCTATGTACTTGTCACGTATTTAAGGAGAAAAATTATATTCAGTGTAAGTAATGAATTTCATTAGGACTTGGTTGTCACTGTTGCAATTATCTTCTTTCCCTGGACAGAGCCTTTCAGTCTTGGGCAGTTGGATGTCACCCCCTGATTCAGTCTGTAAAGGAGCTGTAGGAGAACAAGATTTGCCTGTAATGGCAATATTTATGACCTGCAGTAATTGTATTTGGTTAGTCATCTTGCCCTGTAAGGTGTTATGTCAGATGGAGCACAGGCAGAGTTCACACCATACATGAGAAAAGATAACCAGAAAAGTTTTTTACATCCACTTCATAGTGGAGAAACTGCAATACAAGGGAGGATGCAGAATCTTATGAAGATGACAGGCAAAAAGGACAGGAAATTGAGTCTAGGTTGGCATAGCTGAGGCTCATTTGTACCTGTCCTGCCCTCTCACATTCCAGGTATAACAATAATAATTTTATTACTATGATCTGTTCTGTGTGGCAGCATTCACGTGAATGAATCCAAATGTCCTCCATCCTACACTCTATGAAACCTGCAGTAGAAAAGACTATTTCCAAAGCCTTACAAGGTAAGTTTTAGCAGGCCACAACAAACAGCTAAATCTCAGACAGTGGAGAGCAATGAGACAAAGCTGAGCAGCCTGATAAGAAGCAATGCCTTTTTGGAACTGTTATTTCCTAAAGAATGGCTGTTTTTGTCTTGAATATTATTTTTTACTCATGAGTGACACAGAAGAAAAATTCAGAAACTGGAGGGGTACTTTTACAGACAGAAAGGCAGACTGTGGATGTCACTACTGAGGGCTCTTCCAAGTATTTAATCTACAGAGAGATTAATTATTTGGCTCTTGCTTGAGGTCTCATAGTATAACTAATTTAGATGGTGATTCCTCCTGTCATAAATATCTGCTTGAAGGGATGAGACAGAAATGCACTGCAGTTAAATGTGAAAAGCTCTCAGATACAAGAATGGATGTAAAATGAGTAAGCACAACCAATCCTCTCCATAAACTAAGCTGGCCATCTCATCAACACAAAAATACTTTGCTTGTTCTAAAGATATAACTGAGCTTGAGTCATCACTCCAAAACTCAAAACATCTCATTCCTGCCTATCTTCTGTGGAGACATAAGCTTCACAAACAAATCCACAGTTTCTGCTCCCTTCCTTGACCACTGTACTGAAAGACAACAAGAGCAGACATAAATCTTCCTTTCCCTTTGAAAAAGCTGCTGGCAGAGCTAGAAAGGGTTAAAAATAAAGCCCTGCTTACAAAGTTCTACTGATCTCAGAGACACAGCTGAACTTTTTTACTAAATGCTAAATTTCAAAAAGTTTTGCTTATATTTCCATGTGAACGCTGTTTTAAGGATGATGTTTACAATAATATGCCCAAATTTCTTCCTCCCTTTACCTATGATTATGTTCAGGGAAGTTATATTTTTTCTTTTTTTGAGGCCAGACTAGATAGACATTTCAAACTCTCTAATTTAAAACACCGGAAAGACAACTCCCTGTTTTTCCTCACTCTGAGGTCTAGTGATTTCTGTGTCTAATACATGACTCTGTCAATGTCTCTTTGAAACACCATTAACTCCACAGCATATGGCATCTTACAAGGTCTTGGGAAATTTGGAGACAGCTATGTGTTAATTTTACTTTACCAAATTCTTTTACACAGATTTATTTTCTCTCTGACCCCCTGCAGCAATTTTTCTCATTCATATATGTTTGTGAATCCTTTTTCGGTGGTGTTTTCATTTGAGCAGGCCTTTCTGATTGAGAAGTTAGTGGGATTTGCAGAAGTCACAATGAAAAATTCTCTATCTCAGGAGCTTCCCTGCTGGAAGGCACACTTTGATTCCCTTGGTAAGCTTCCCTCTAAGCCCTTTCATGCAGAAGCAGCCAGGGAAATGTAAAAACTGCCCATGGTCTTATTTACCAGTCTGCCCTATTTTTGCTGAGAAACATCAGACTGTGACTTCTAACTTGGGGAGAGTGAGAGAAGAGGCAGGAGGGCCATGAGGAAGAGCTGCTGATGTGGTCAGGGCACAGTGCTGAAGCCAGGAGGAAATATTTGGTCACTGCCACAGCCAGTGTGTGTGGTGAGGGCAGCAATCCTCACAGGCTCCAGTCTCTGCTGCCAGGCTACAGTCAGTGCATCTGCTGGAGTCAAACTGGAATCACTGAAAATCAGAGTTTCTAGATCACTAACTTGCTCTTGTTATGTGCTCTTGCACATAAGGAAGGCAAATAAGAATCTGTTGTTGCTGGATCTGTTCCTGCTTATGTCTTTGCCTCTCATATATGTAATCATTAGACCAACTACAACTTTCTAAAACGTAGATATCTGTGAGCATTTGTCTAGATGTGTCCTTATGTGATCCATCAACACATCACAGAATGGTTTGGTTTGGAAGGGACCTTAGAGACCACCTTGTTCCACCCCCTGCCAGGGGCAGGGACAACTTCCACTGTCCCAGGCTGCTCCAAGCCCTGTCGAACCTGACCTTGGACATTGCCAGGGATCCAGGGGCAGCCCCAGCTGCTCTGAGCGCCCTGTACCAGGGCCTGCCCACTCTCACAGTAAAGATTTTTTTTTCCCAATATCTAATCCAAACCTGCTCTCTTTCAGTGTGAGGCCATATGGCAGGGAAGAACTAAATCCTACTTTCTCTTCCTGACTGTAAATATCTTTCCTGGCACTTGATTTTGGCACTAATGCCAGCTGCTCATTTCCTTTTTTCCATGTGGTAGAGGACTGATGTCTAAAGATTGTCACAGTATAAACAATAACTTGCAAATAAGTGAAAATGCCATTTGTATCAGTTAAGCTTCAACTTTCAAATTTTTATTCCTATTGTATCTTGTATGTAACTAAGACAAAAAGCTGTGCATTTTGGGCATCTGTGTTAGGAGTGCTTTCAGTGTCCTAAACTGGGGAAGGTGTAGCAGAGTGTTTGAGATGTATTTTTAAATAGATTAAGCTACCATGATTTGTTGTATGTGCTCTAAATTCAGGAACAAAGGTCACAGAGATTATTAGAAAACCTGCAGAGGTAACAATGGTTTGGAATTATGAATAGAATTAAATTATAAATAGAAATTATTTTATTCATAAAATAATGAATAAAAATTGTTGTCTTCTCTGTAACAAGAAATAATTCTTTGCTGCGGGTTGTGGAAATCATAAAGATGCCCCCTAGCTAATATTTCTGATTTTTCAGGAGCTCTTCAAGAAATCTCCAAATTAAATATATGATCACATTATGCCTTAATTATTAGCCAAAATAGTTTTCTTCTATATATTTATGAATTTGTCACAAAAGGAGGAAAATTACAGGGTGGAAAACTTTAGACTCTTTCTCTAAAGAACCTGTAACTTGTTTTGTTTCTTTGAATCACTGCAATTTCATTGCAAGTCATTAGGTTTAGACTCGGGAGTGGTGAAAAGCCCACTCTAAATTCTGAATGGGTTCTGAAGGCTATTTAAATTGCTAGAAAGAAAATGCACTGTCCAAGCTTGCAGTGACTTCTCAGGTCAGTGCACAGTAGATGTATATTTTCTAGTAAGACAGCATGCCAGGACCCAGTGGTTACTCTGGTGGGGACTAACGTGGGATACAGTTTTCTTTCCTTCTTTATTTTGTTAGCTAATGACACACAAAAGGTAAAAACCTAGACAGCATTGAGGGATGAGAGGAGAGGAAAGGCAGCCAGGAACTGCTCTCTAAGGAGGGAAGGATAATTAGATTTAGGAACTTTTTTTCTATTAAGAAAACAGGCCTTGCAGCCATGCAGACTGATGATGGGCCCAGCCTTGCTGGAGGCACACTCAGCACAGCTGAGTTAAGCACACCTAACTAATATTTCAGACCCTCAGAAGTTTTATTATCAAAAAGTGAAAGTGGAATTGCTAAGGCTGCCCCACTCTCTGGAAGTGAAATGCAGGAAACTGGGACTTCTGTTTGGAATCTGTGAACTCCAACACCTGCCTGAACCTGCGATGATGCAAGACTGGGCTCACTGTCCCTGTGTAGGGTATGCATTTTTCCTGGCTTTCCCAAACTCCAGCCAGGCGTGGGAGGTTGTGCCACTGAAGCAAGGCTGATGCTGCCTCCAGCACTTGCTGTTCTCAGCCTGGCACAGCAGGGGTTGGAGGCAGAGATTTGGATATTCGGGTTTGGCTTCTGCTTGTCACTGAGGCTTGTGAAGTGGGAGATAAACCCTTCTGAAAATTGGAAGGGACTTGTAGTCCTGGTTTGTGCCTGAGATGTTTTGGTTTTCTGAAACTCTTTTCCCAGAGAGTTTTCTGTCAACATGAGATAGGTTTTTCTAACTGTAACCTTTGTTTACATTCTTTCCCTGGGAGGGACTTCTTGATGTCCCTCTGGTTTGACCAATGTGATTGAAGAAGTTTGTCTTTGTTTCACCAATTGAGTTGTTCTCTGTAGAATTGTACAAAAGGGAAGAAATTCCCAGAAATAAAGACAGTCATTGTCAGCCTTCTGAAGTCGGAGTCTCTGTGGTTGTGGTGTACAACAGCGTCAGGGACTGAATTGCATCTTAGACCACACTTAACTGTGTGTGGTAAAGAAGTGTGCATGGTGAGTTTGTGATGTGCAGATCAGACCTGAAGTAATCTGTCAGATTATACTCTTTTCTGACCCAGAGATGGGACAACTGAGAGGTGTTTTAAAAATTTTTATTCCATTTTCAGTCTCATGTGAAGGGTGAGACAATACAGATGTTACAATTCACACCATCACAATCAGAAGCCAAACTATTTCCTAATTACCATACATTATAAGCATTTATTGGCCTATCAGCTTTTGCCACACAATGCTGTTAATGCCCTAAAGCAAATCATCTAAAATCACCCCTCGTGGGTCCTACTACAATGCACCTTTCATAATTCTATTTCTCCAAAGTATCTAGTCTCATTTGCAAGGCCATCCCTTGAAACTTGTTTCTAGTTCCATTTCTCTCTCAACAATGTCTGTCCTATTCCATGGCATTTCTAAGTCAGCATTTCTTATCTCAGTTTGCACACAGATGCACAAGGCTATGTGAGCCCTCTGTCAGGCTTTGAGAATTCTCTACAAATCCATTTCCCACAGTAATCAGTGGAAAATCTTGGAAAAGAGAGAGATCAAGCCTGAGGAGCTGATGAGGAGGGAAGCTCCAGACAGAGCAGAAGGCAAAGAGAGGTCAGGCACATTCCTGTGTGTGATGAGATCATGTGTGTCACTTACATGTGCTAATGCAATTCATAGGCTGGTGACCCAGAATTAGGTTTTTCCCCTTGTACTATTTCACATTTTATTGGTGTAATATGCAGTGTAATGGTGTAATATTCATCCTTCTCTTTAATATTTTATCATCTTTTATCACACCAAAATGAAGGGGGAAAATAGATGGCTATTAAATGTAAATACCAGCAGCTCTTCAAAAAGTTCCCTTTCTCTTGCTTCCCTTTCTCAGCAGCAGGATGAAAGTTGTGTAGATACTCTAAAACTGGACTAATTCTTTTGACATGCGGCATTTTCCTCCCTAGGAATTAGCACGAAAGATGGCAGACATGGGCCAGATATTTAACCTTTGCCACCAGAGGTGTATGTGTTAGTTAAGGGTGATGGTTCAGGAAATAAGAACATCCCAATAATCAGTGAAATAAAGATTACAGAACATTACTTTTTATGTGAAATTCTAAAATTATATTTATTGGCCAATTCACAGAAAGTGCCATAGTGACCACAAAAATGACTGGCTTTATACATATACAGATACAAATTTCAAAATAACAGATCTATTTGGAATATGCATTTAATCAATCCTGTGGAAAACATACGGGTACAAATTTATAAATGACTGCAAATCGACATGGCTTTTATGAAATACACCACTATGCCATGGAGGAGGTTTTGTACAACTTCTTACTCTGTGTAAAGTTAGGGTTTGTGTACTGTACTGTCTGTCAAAATTTACTGTACATTTTCATTAAGAAAGGGTTGGGTTTTCCTTTTTTTTTAATTTTTAAACAGCTGATTCATATCTATTTGAAAATAATTCCATATTCATTTTTAAATTGCATATAGTCATTTAATTCATCGTACTGCATAATTTGTGTCAATTCATGCTTTCAGAAATGCATTTGGCATCTGCAACAAGACCTTTCAAGATATGGTTTATGGTTGTTTCACATCAACAATAAGATATTTCATGTAAGAACATTTTTCCTGGGCTGAACAGTCTGTTGGTTTGAGACATGTTGATGGAGTACAACCATTGTATGTACAACCATACAGCATATGTTTATTTAATCCCTTCTCTGGTATATTTTTTATTATCCATTCACGTGGCCACAACTGCACAGAATCTGGACAGCTAGTTAGCAATCCCAAGATACAAAATACATGCTACCAACTGCAGTTACTGCTCCTCAATAAGGACCAATGCACGAGCATGGAAGCAGTCTGGGAAATGACGAACCATGTGGGAAAAACTGTACATTTTTGCAGGCAGATGAAATACCATTTTTACTGTTGAGAGATGATGAAATATGAAATAGAATTGTCCCAGCCAATTAGAGCACAGCTGTTACACTCAACATGATGAGATTATTTGTCAGCTCTTCAAAATCTTACACTCTCAGTAACATATAAAATATTTAATAACTATATAGTTAATTCTAACTAAAACAACCCCTTTCACCAAACTGCAACAATATTCAGGGTGCACGTCTGATTCCTGCCCTGCTGTTCATCACAAGTCATATTTTACAGCTCCTTGCTCAGGAACTCCTCCTCTTTTTCCTCTCCTTTGTGTTGCAACCTGACCTTGCAAGGCTCATTCATCTTCCCCCCGTCCATCAAACTTCGGGTACTCCTCATGCCATGGCTGGTTTTGGGAAGGTGGGCAGGACAGCAAACAGCCAGTGCCAAGGCAGTCATTGTTTGCTCATGAATTGCCACTACTGGAAATTCATCATTTCCTACAATATGGTTTGCACAATTCACACCCACTACGAACAGAGATGAGGGAAGCAGAGAGCTCCCTAAAGTCACCACTGGAACCCTCAGTGTTCCTCCTCTCCCCTTTACACCAATCCTTGCAAACAGAGCAAATGAAGAAGAAATCAAATTCTATTTCCCTTGGGTTTAAGTGACGCAGTGACTCTTCCAGCACAAGGATTTCAGTTCTAGTTTGGAGTTCAGGTACAGGAGGCAGAAGCAGATGAAGGAAACACATCAATGAAAAGACCCAAGCTGACTTTGTACATCCTCCCTGTTTGCCTGTGTGGCTTCTGAGCCAGAAAACAACAGGTTTGCTTGGGGCATGCTTGAAAACAAACCACATGGTCATCATGCAAGCCAGAGACCAGAAATGGATCATGAATTTGCCATATAAGGGTAGGCATGGCAGTAATCAGAAGAGTAGGCACAATTCTATTTATTTGCAGCAGTTAATGCCTGGCTAGAAATTCTGAGCATTTGTTTTAGAAAGTAGGTGCATTCTACTGACATTTGAGGAGAAGCAATATTATCTGTCTTAAATGGAAGTACTGGTTAATAGCTGCTGGTTAGTGTAGGGACACTTAAAAACATGTGCACATCAATGGCAATGCCTGTTTTATGACAGCAATCTAATTTTTAACAAATTAGACTTCGTATTATTGTTTGATTGGCTCCAGCATTTATTGGTTGGCTTTGTTAAATCATACTCATGTAAAAGACACTGCCAAATTCATATCATATGAGAACTTATCCATAGATCACAGAAAAGATTTTTAAAAACTAAAGTTCAATTTAAATTTATTGTTTAACCTTAGACAACTTATGCAGTGACACACACCAAAACAGAGCACCTTAACAGAGTGAACTGACAGTGACTCTTTCAAGGAAATACCAGGGGATTTAGTTTATGTATTAAAGACATTTTATGAAAAGGTAAGAAACACAAGACTGAAAGGAATGAATTGGGATGAGGAGGGATTCACAGCTTCTCTAGTAAATCACCAAAGGCAATGAACTTGATAACTATCTAAAAATATTCAAAGGATATAAATCATAGTTAGAGGAACTATTCAGAGTGGTGCAAAAGGGTATAACTGGGACTAATGAGATAAAAACTACAAAAAGGATTATTTAAATTCATTTTCAGGAAAAGCTTTCTAATGGTGAATTCTAATAGACTCTAGAACAATCTCCCAGGGGAAGCAGAAGCTCCAGGCTTAGAAACATTTAAGTAGGTTGAAGCACCCCCATCCCCTAACAGTAAAAAATATATTCTAGGAAAGGATTCTGCACTGTTAGCATAATACTCTACTTGCACTACTTTTTCCTTTTGTCTACTAATCTTTATTTCTAGGATAAGTCTAGTATGAACTTCTAAACACACTGAAGTTGAGACGAAACAGTTCTTAGGAAGTCACTCACAGTGTGTATTACCCTACAAAGCAATAATCCACTGTGGTGTATCCTCTCCTCCCTGTTGTGAGGATCCTTTGAATAGAACTGCCTGTTTAACCACAATCAAAAATTTACTTAGCTGGTGGTGCAGTATTTGTGACAGAATGCATATAAAAACTCCAGCTCTTTTCAGATGTACCTCTAACTTTTACATCAGTTTGTGGAGATGCCAAAAGTAAATGTGCCAGTAGTTGATTCTGAGAATGGAGGCAATAACTTCAGCTCTCAGACTGGTGCAGGGATGGTCATTATCCTTGAAAAGTTTTCTATTTCATATATTTTCAAAAATCAGGAATCCTAACTATGTGGCCACTTAGGAGATTGTATCACTACAAGAAGCTTACTTGAGGGCCTTTTCAATATGGAGTATAGTCTGCCTTGGGTGTCTCCAGCTCCTCATCAACCCATGGAGTATGTTTGTTAAAATCTCTAAAACTAATCAACAACTGTCTGTGGGCAAAAGTTCCATTTCTTACCTCAAATTAAACTGTGAGGTAACTGTACTCTCAAACTCAAGTCACAGCAGACAGAATGCTTGCTTCAAGTCCCCTGGGCTGGCCTTGGCTCTTTTTCTACTTAATGCACCCACAGTTTAGCAACACCTCTCACGGCTGTGCTCCTTTCCCAACTCTGCTGGAGGTGCTGTAAGTGGAACTCAAGGAGGCAACTTCAGCATCGACCAAGCTGAAAACCTGCAAGTTCTCCTTCACTGCCACAGCCACCGCCTCCCCTGGACACCATTCTGTGATTTTCTTGTACACACAGATGTATATGTATGCGAGGCACATATGTGTGTGTTGCACCCGTATCTGGTCACCTCGGAATCCTTCACATCCTACATTCATTCTCTTTCTTGTTCATCGTGACAGTGTCAGTTCTGGCATGAAAACAGAAAATGTTTTCATTTTCTTACTCTTTGACACGCCAGCTTTTATGTCTCTGTCTTTTCTACAAGATTAAATTTCAAATGTTTCACATCACTGTAAACCTTAACTGTTTCTGTTACTCATGCAGTAGTCTCTTCTACCTTCCTGTCCAGTCTTCCTGAAATAATAGTTTGATTTTCTAATGGAACCGACTGTAGCTGATCCATTCCACACCCCAAAGAGCATGCCCAGTTAAAACAACCATCCAACTTCTCACCTACTGCACATTAAGCAGTTTGTAGAAAAGGATTTATTGCCAATTTCAGTACTGGTTTGAAATGTTGTTGTAGTCACAGACTTGGTCAGGGTTGTCTGATCAAAGTCTTTTGTACCTGTTTATATATTTAAAGGAGGCAGGAGTAGAAAAAAAAAAAAAACGACATTGTAATTTTAATAACTTTTTGCTTCTTTCCGCCTTATATCCTGAAATGTTCAGCCGAAAATAGTTTTATGGGTTAGTACACCAAAAGACACCTGAAACAACTTTATACCCAGCTGGGAAGTTAAATGCCTCTGAATACCCAAGACTGTATCCAGATTTATACAAAAGGAATAGGTCGGGCTGCAGAAAAGCATTTTACTCCCATGAAAATTTCTGGGTTTCTGAAGTACGAGGATGGAATACCATTGTAAAATTTTTGTTCCCTATTTGGAGACAGCTTCTCTCTGTGTTTGGCAAGCTTTGTGCACCTTGCCCAGGGAAAGCTGAACTCTTTTATTGTACAATGTACTTAACTGGGGAAAAAAAATATGCTGCTTTTTTGTGCTCAGCACAGACATAAATAGTGACAATACACAGCCATGGAGCTTCAACAGCTGATGAATGCACAATTTCCCCATGAGCTAGTACTGAAAATAAGAATGAGAGCTTTTCCTGAACTCTGTTTCACACATTTGCAGTGTTTCATGCTGCTGAGAGTGTTTCTTTATAGGCAGCAACTACTGAAGCACCAGCCCAGGGCTCTCCACTATAAGCATTCCCTCTGCACGTGTTTGGAGTGCTCCCCCATGGAGGGCTGGGAGCAGAGCTGCAGGAGAATTATGGAATTATGGTTCACCGCCAGGCTCTTTCAAAGGGCTGTTCCAAAGGATGCTAGCAGCACTGTTCCTGTTGCCAGAAGAGACATGGAAACCACTGGCAATACCTACTCCAAAGGCAGCAAAATGCCTCTAGTGAAAAAGGGTACCTGCTCTGGTGCTTGCTTTTTCATCACCATGAATGAAGTTATCAACATAAAAAACCTCCTGGGTTCATTTTATTCTGCTGAGTTTCAATAATGAGGGCTACAGTTGTTTATTATTTTAAACCCCTGCGTTAGACAGAGGCTTATGAAATTAAAGCCCTTGCTCCCCTTTCATTTTTGCACCATTCAAGTGTTGTGTATTTTTAATTTATGGCCATGTCTTTTTCAGAGAAAAAACAAAACCAGAAAGAACATACCAGGCTTGAACCTTGCTAATCCTACAAAGGTGATGAATTATAATTACTTTCTGAGATACCACTGGAGCAATTTTCCCAATATAAGTAATAAAAATTTTTCTTGAGATTGGGTGTGTTAAGAGAGTATGAATTTTGCTCTTCTGTAGCTTTAGTGGTTATCTCTATTATTTGTGTCTTTATTTTCCATGCCAACAAAAATGAAGTTGGATTTCAGGGGAGTCCAGCAAACAGAAGTCTGATCATTGGATCCACAGTCTGAGACATGCAGCTTTAGGGAACCTGATCCGTTTCAGTTTACATTACTCCCCACACATTGCTTGTTATGCCTTTCTTTATTTAAAAAAAAAAAAAACAACAAAAAACATTTGACCCAAATGTACAAAGTTTGTACAGGATTGCAGCTTCTGGGTGCAGTAAAAAGTATTTTTACAAAATCTGTTGCAAAAAGTGTTGCATGGTTTGGTGCATGGGAGTATTGGTTTCTTTGGGAACACCAAGGTCTTTGAGGGATGAGCTGGCTGCCATTCCCGTGGCTGTTTGCAGAGGCACTGAAATGCTGTGAGCTCTGCAGGCTCTGGGGTCAGCCAGGCTCTGCAGGAACAAGGCCTGGCAGCTTCCTCAGCTGTGCTGAGAGGGAAAGCCTTATGCCATTCTGTGGCTGGTGACACTGGTTGAAGCATGAGGGAGATTATACAGCACAGGATTATGTGCAATCAACAGGAATTAATTTAGCGGCTTAGAAGGTGGTTTGATTCCTTTGGCAATCTTTGATATTTATGTTTTGCCTTTTGGGTTTTTTCCTCCTACCTCCTTAGATTTGCTCACTTGTTACAGAACTACTTTAAGCAGTTGCTCCATAAGGTCAGCAGCTATAGGGATCACCCAGAGGGGCATTAATCCCAAATCTGGCTGTTGAACACTAGATGAGGCTGCTGCATCATACAGGTTCCTCCTGATATTTCCACTATTTTTGATCAGTAATTTTATCAGGGCAGAACCTGATAAAACCTTCTAACTCCCCTGAGACTGGGGATGTCCTAGATTTGAGATATCTACTCTGGTCAGCATGTGTGAGTTAAGGGAAGGGAAAGCCCCTTAGAGGAGACCTACTCAGTTTTATTTCCTCTCCGTCTCTCAGCATCCATATGTTTTTGCAAACATCCTTAATTTTGGTATTATAATTTCTATTCCAGGATACCAGAAGCAGCTCCATCCCACCAGACGTTTACCTGCTGTCACCCCAGTGAAGTCTTTCCTGGTGCTGTCCTGTGGAGATGGAGAGCTGTGTGTGCTGGCACCAAAACTTTGAGGAGAGACAGTGCTGTGTCTCAGTGCACTGGGGCCCCAACCAGGGAGAAGCATAAAGCTGCCTCTGAGGTCACAGCTGGGGAAATAGACAGCTGAGACACAAATTATTTATTGTTTTATTACTTATATTGCATCAAAGCTCAAAAAGCTTTGCCAAAGTGAAGTCAGGGCTGATACTCTCTCAGGGCATTACCCTCTGCCCGTCTTTCACCTGGGGTTGCTGATGTCCCATGGCATCAGGCAGAGACAGCTCCTGCAATGGATTTCATCCCCACAGGAGGAACTTTAGAACCCTCTGATCCTTTCTGAGCCTTACTTTGTTCCAGAATGGAGTAAGGATGGTGCTCAGCAAGTTCAGCATCACCACATGCCAGACAGGAATGCTCCCTCCCATTAGCCTCTGCTGAGGTAAAAAGAAGTCCCACCACCACTCCAAGGTATTACCTGCTGGGATGAACAAATAGCAGTAGTTTATTTTAATTAGTAATAAAGATGTCACAAACCCTACAAGTCTATTTCTAATTTGAACTGGTGTCAGCCAATGCAGTAAATATTGAGATTAATCTCAACTGTGCATTTTAAAACTTACTTGCAAAGATAAAACCTGTGGGGGGGTAGAAGTGGAAGAGAAATGGGAGCTATTAATCACAGATAGCCACGTGGGCAGTTATATTAATTCACATAACATCTTCAATTTGCATTTGTAGGTTTTGCAGCTTTTTCCAGCCTTAGATTTGAACTTCAAAAACTTAAAGGCATCACTGATGTCATTTTAGACCTCTGTTGTCACCTCTGGATTCCTGATGCCACGAATTTTGAATATCTCTTCAGAACTGCTTTCCTTGGATACACTTGTGTATTGCTAGTGTAAAAAAGCCACCTCACCACAAGGCAGACCCTGAGGGGCTGCAGGGAGTCCAGGGAAGGGAACAGAGCTGGGGAAGGCTCTGGAGTACCAGGCTGATGAGGAGCAGCTGAGGGAGCTGGGGGGGCTCAGCCTGCAGAAAAGGAGGCTCAGAAGGGGCCTTTTCAGTGTCTCCAATTCCCTGAGAAGAGACTGCAGCCAGGTGGGGTTGGTTTCTCTTTTCAAGTAACAAGTAATAGGACAAGGGGAAACAGCCTCAAGCTGAGCTAGGGAGGTTTAGATTGAATACTGGGGGAAGTTTCCTCACTGAAAGGATGATCAGGCATTGGAAGATTCATCATCCCTGGGGGAATTCCAAGACATGTGAGTGGGGGACCTGGGGATGTGTTAGCAGTGGGCTCAATGATCTCAGAGGTCTTTTCCAACCTGAATGGTTTTATAGTTCCAAACACTGTTTTTCAGGGGGGAAAGGAGGGACTTTTGGTCTTTGATCAGGGGCAAAAAACCTCCAGGTGTGTGTCTTCATGTACGTATGTGTGTACATGTTCTGGTTGGTTTTTAGGCAAGTAGGTTATATCAAAAAATAATTTCTGGAGGGGAGGAAACACTGTTAGAATTATTTTAGATAAAGTGATATTTTTCTGATTTTCTAGTAGTAGTTTTGCTCAGGAAGCCACTGCTCTCAGTGCTATACAAATATTCTAGGGCCCATTTTGTGAAGATGTATCTCATTCTCACTGCCATTTTGTGAAAAGGATGTTTCTATTTATTTGAATGAAAAATGCTGCATAACGCACTCCAATGAGTAATCTAAAATAAGTACAGTGATACATTTTAGTTTGCTGAATATCTTACTGCAAACCAAGTTTTAGTGATAACACACATGCCTGTATTACTTTGCTTAGGTTTAAAAATGTAGGTTTATTTACAATAGAGAAAATAGTTTGTTTGCTTCTTGTGTAATGTACGAGTACAACCTGAAAAGATCTGCTTCCAGTAACAAAAAGATAAAAGTCTGTTAGATGGAGAAACATACTGATGAATTCACAGATATATAAAAGAATTAAAGGGTGTCAATAAGGTTGTAAATTGCTGTTTTCGAGTTGCCCTAATGTTTGCTATGATAACAACAACAATAATAATAATAATCAGGAATAACAGAAACTTTAAAATAATTTAAGTCCTGTACTAAATCTGAAATTGACTTTTAAATATTTACATTTAATTTTAAATCTTTTTTTTTCTGAGCAGAAAGATTTGCTGATATGTGCTGATAACAAGCATCACGAAGAGCCTGCTTCATGTCACTAAAAAGAATAAAATTAGGAAATGATCTAGGATACTAGGATGGTAGGAACTGATCTAACATAACCTTTTTGATCAAATATTCAGAAATATTAATAATAATTTTGTATTAAACAGAAATTGTGGACATTTTTACAGTTGTTATTCCTGCAGATAAAATGTACTTATGTGGCCTTGATTCTGCAAATATTCTTCTAAGTTTAATATGTGTGAGAGAATAAAATGAAACAGGACTGATAACAAAAGAAAACTGCTGTATTGCCAATCTTAACAACCACATGACACTGTGATTGCTGGCACAACAAATAAAAGCATGAATATCTCTAATTTTAAAATTAATATAGATTTTTCTTTCATTGACTTTCTAGTTATTCAACTACAAGGCCTAGTTGCTGTATTTCCCTTCAGTATCAAATGCAGAAACTGGAATTACAGGAACCCCCAAACACACTAGATATTCCCTATGTCCCACAACATTCAGGAGCTGTTAAAAATCCAGTACTGAGGGGGGTGGATATCCTCAAGATTTCTCCAAGTACCCTTTGCAACATCAGCCACCATTCAGAGTGCTCAGGAAGGTCCTGTTCTGGCAAGGTTGGCTGGGAGAATGGAGAATAGGAAGCAGCTCATTTTAAACCGCAGATTATAAAAACAAAAGTCAAAGATGAAATTGCAAAGAAAACAAAGTACTCAGGAGAATAACCCAGACAAGCCACTAAGCAGCGTTCACTTCCATGCCATTTTGTTTTTATGCATTGGAGCAGCTACACCAGCAAGTGCTGCAGCATTTGGTAAGCAGAGCAGTTGAAGATGCAAAGGTACTTAAGGAAAGGGGACAAAAAACACACCACACAAACATATCAACACATTGTATACATAGCTCTGCTTTTTCCTTTTTTTTTTTTTTTTAACAGTGTTTAAGAAAAATATGCTGTGTTACCATAACAAACTAAAATACTCTTTCAACCTTTTAAGATTTTAATTTTTGTTTTCAACTCTTTTGGTTCCACGCGGGTTTTACTTTTCCTTATCTACTTTATAAAACCTTCTCTCAACATTAATGGCTTCAGGAAGAAGAAATAAGGGAGAATTATGAGAACAAAAGAGGGCTCACAGTGTTGTTCCTTTCTCTCGTGCACTATGGGCAGGCAGGGGTACAGAAGAAATAGGGCGTCATGTTTTTATAGAATACAGTCAGACAGGAATTCCAGCTGGCTTTCACTAAGCAAAAGGGAACGTTTTCCTCATCTAAAATAATAGTTTAAATCCCAGCCATACATAGCTACGGAATGATGGGGTAACTTGTTTCCCACTAGTTCAGTAAGATGCTGCAGCAAGCTAATGATTCCATGAGACAGGCGGTTTAAAACATGGGTTTGCTGCAAATTGCCCAATCCATAACTAATGAGCAGCTCTACAGATTTCCAGTGAATCAATCCCATTAGAATTTACAGTTTGCATAAGACCATATTACTCAGTCTGTGGACACAGAGCGAGCTGGGGTTTTTTGGGTAACCTTCAGCAGCCCCTTCTTGTTGCTGTTTTTTTTTAAACTTGTTTTTTATTTCTGTTGGTAGAAAATCCCTCTCTTGAACGTCTGACAGCATGCCTGAAAAAATGCACTGTCCATGTCTACATAGGCACACATGCATTGCCTGTCAAGTCCTAGATATTCCCCTGTAGGAGACAGTTAACATCCAAAAGGCAGGACCAGACAACAGATGTAATTCAGCCCCTGTAGCACTAAAGCCCTGGCCCAGTTTAGAGGTGGATGATGTTTTTTACACCTATAAGGATGTGAGGTTAGATGGCACTGGTATTTGGACCCACAGATGTAATTCTCCATAACAAGCTGAAATCTCTCCTGTGTGAAAAAAGTAGTAAAGCCAAAAACTTCTATGGATGGAGTGACAGGACTTTTGTCACACATCTGCAGGGTAGAAACAGGAAATTGAGAATTATGCTTGCTAACAGATGAAGTTCTGGATTACTTTATTACCACGTGTGCCAGGACGTTTGTACCATGTTTTCCCCAGGCTTTGTAAGGAAAGGGTCATTTCTATCATTATCAATTACTACAACAAGGTCATTTTAGGCAAAACAGTTATGGGCAAGCAGAAGTTCAAATCCTGTCAATGAATTCATAGACTACGAAAAAACATTGTATTGGTTATTACAAAAGAGCTGTGGCTGGAGGGCTGCTTGTTAGTAGGGGAGTGTTGAATCATCCCACTCCAACTGCTCTTGCCTGGTGGCATTCTGTTTGTCTCCCTTTTGGACAATCACTTCCTCCTCCTCTTCTTCCTCTTCCTCCTCTTCACTGTCATCTGATTCAGCACTGGTTGTGTCTTCCTCTTCATCATCTATGTCTTCTTCCTCACTCTCCTCTTCTGTCTGGTGTGGCTTTTCGTATTTCTAAAATACATTTAAATAAATGAGACAGTAGCAGAAAGGTGCCTTCTTGCCAGCCAGAGCTGTCTCAAATGAGCATTTAGAAATGCTAACATGCTGGACAAATCTGCTTTCTATCATTATGTGATGATTAGGCATCAAATTCGTACAGATTAGTAGCAAACATTCAAAAACTACTGTAAGAAGAATGGAATGTCAATAAGCAATCTCTTTGTTAGCCACACTGCCAAAATTTAAACCTTCAACATCAGCTTCTTTAAACCGCTGATGATATCCCCTTTATAGACTTTTTTTTAGTGTATAAATGCTTACATGTAAAAGTTAAAACCAAAGCAACTGTATCATCTTGGGTACCTAAAAACAGGCATGGATGAAGTGGAAGTGATGCTGTACCAGGGAGTTCTTCACCACCTTCTTTAGTAACTATACATGACAACAGATCTGGAGTTCTCAATTATATCTGATCAAGGTGTGCAGAGCTGAGAACTGGGCTGGGCTCCTGAGTGTACACACACACACACACACACACAACCAAACAACCAAACAACAACCAAACTGCACCCTGGAAGAGGCTCAAACCCGCTGCCAGCCCAGCCCGTGGCTCCCGGCAGTGCCAGGGTTCAGTGCTGTGCCCCGCCTAGGTACCTCCATGGGGTTGACAGTGATGGTGAGAGCAGAGTCATCCCAGTCCATCTCGTTGTCCTTGGCTCCCTGGTGGCCCGTGTTGCCCTGCTGGGCCGTGCGCAGCCGGAGCACGCCCAGCGTGATCACCAGCACCAGGGCGCTCACACAGATGATGATAACGGTTGTGGCCACGCTGGGCACCACTGGGACAGAGGGAATGCAGTTACACTGATGGAACAGGTCACCTGAACCCCACTAACCTTGTTAGTTTTCAACCCACAGCACCCCCTCCTCTGGACTGAGAATCAGCACAGACACCTGCCATGTGCCTGGGGTGACAGACAGTGTTGAGCAGTGCCCATCCACTGTGAGGCATCCACAGGTGAGGCACACACAAATGGGTGTTCATAGGTATCTTATCGTGGGTGTGATAAATCCTAACTAAAAAGTCAGTTTTTGCCCACCTTTGCTCTTTGAGTGACTTAACTACAGAAGACAAGTAGTTAACAAGTGTAGAATCAATTAGTTTTTGCAGTAAAATTCTGTTATCTCACCTGTGTGCTGACCCCTTCTGATCACAGCTGAGGCCTCAACCTTACTTGAGACAAAATGTACATCTCAAAGCTTACATTTTCAAAGGTTTCAAACACTTATGATTTGAATCTCAAGCTCCCAGAAATGAATGCATTGCCACCCTATCTGCCTGTGTTACAACCTTCCTGGGAGACTCTTGAGGACTCAAGACATTTTTCCTCAGTGTTTGGTTGCACTCTGAGAAGCCCCTGTCTCCACCTAGCTACAGGAATAAAACCTCTCTGCACTACCACATGTAATCAGCTTCATAATTAGGTTAGTGGAGAAATGCTGCCATTTTTATGTACCTCTAGGTACTGCAGTTCCAGGAGCAATGGGATAACCCAGTCCATAACCCATTTTATTGCCTTGCCCTGCCTATAAGAATGGAAGTCTGAAATTGAAACAGTATTTAGGAACAAAAAAATCCAGTTTGCAATAGTTTATCCATTAAACATTCAGTTTCATTTTAGTGACCTGTCTGTACAATGTAAAAAAAAAAAATACAGTAATTTTCTAAACACGTCTGTATTTAGTTACTTATAACTGCCTACACTTTACATCAGCTTTACTTCTTTACATACGTATAATTCAGATAAAAGGATTTCACAATCCAAATTTAACAGGTATCTTTGCCCTGGATTTAACTTCACTGAAAAGGTTTCAGATCTGGATATATATTTTAACTCATATAGCCTAAAAATTAAACTAAAATATATTCTAATGCCTGCTTCACACAACTAGATGAACCTATCTTATCTCCAGAGAGCCCAGACTGAGGCCCTGACAGCAGCTAACAGAGGCACTGCAGCAATTATGCATTTTAAAAATAATACAATTTCTTTCTTTTGTATAGAAAGGAGTGGGTATAAATTAATATAGTACAGAACTACAAATGCACAAGGACGATATGAGCATAAATATTACCCTTCATACCATTCAATACTAGAAATAAGGCATTTTTAAACTGTCAGGGTCAGAATACCAAACCATTAATGAAGACTTTAAAAAAGGATACCAGGTTTTAATTACAAAGTACATTCCTGGACAGAATAGAATTCAGTGTTACCTTCTTTCACCTGTGCAATGATCTCTGAGAGGTTTTAGAAGCTGAAACAATGGACCTCAGGGCTTTAGTCTGTGGAGCAGGCTGACCCACAAGGGAAACACGGACAGACCAAGATCATTGTGAGCAGTCTCCGGCAAGGTGTCACATACCTGAGCTGTGAACTGCACTTACACTCCCCTCAGGGTGCTGAACAGATTGGAGAAATTGGGGCTGGACTATCATGTGATTTACATGTTCCATGAAGTTGGAGTTAGAACTGTGTAGAATATTAACCTGGGAGAAGAGAAAAATAAGAGAACAGATACTAAAATGTGTTTTATACTTCAAGCCTGCTGGTTCCATATATTACATTGGACCATGAAGTTCATCAGCAGATAGGAACACTATTTCATAGATCTTAAAGGCCAAATTAACTCCTTTTTTTATGCCAGTGGAAAATACGCAGCTTAATATATTTCTAATTTGTATCATGAAAAATGCATTCTAACCTTTCTGGCTGTTGACTCTGAAGTGGCACAGAACAGGACTCTTGATTTAGCTGTTTGGATAAGTAGTGACTTTTTCTTCTCTCTGTATTAATCAGCTTTTAGGTGTTACCTAAACATTATGAAATCGTTTCATTTTATTAACAATTATTAAGCTGTTAATTGCCTTTATAAACCATCATTAATTTTGGCCCTGTTGCTAAGTAGGTCCTGCAATTTCCTGGAGTTGTTACCTGGGCTCTAGGTCTCGGGTCCTAGACCAGAAAACATGACTCAGTCATTGCTCACCTCCAGGTTGAACTCAGTGCTCACCTCCAGGCTGAACTCATTGCTCACCTCCAGGCTGAACTCAGTACTCACCTCCAGGCTGAACTCACTGCTCACCTCCAGGTTGAACTCAGTGCTCACCTCCAGGCTGAACTCATTGCTCACCTCCAGGCTGAACTCACTGCTCACCTCCAGGTTGAACTCAGTACTCACCTCCAGGCTGAACTCACTGCTCACCTCCAAACTGAACTCACTGCTCACCTCCAAACTGAACTCGTTGCTCACCTCCAGGTTGAACTCGTTGCTGGTGTACCGCCCATTGAGCTCGGAGCATTTGACCCTGAACTTCCTCTCCGAGGTGGCTGAGGTGCCCCAGTTGCGGTAGCGGAGCTGCCTCAGCACCTGCTCATAGCTGAACATGCTGTCCACACCTGCAGGGTGGGAGGGCAGGGACAGCTCAGGGACAGGCAAGGGAACACTGCCCTGGCAACACACAACAAACAGATCAACTGCTCACAGCACACACGGAACTTGGCAGAACCGTCTGGCAATGACAGGGCATCAAATGTTCCCTGATACTCGATTATGTGAGGACAGTCTTCAGAACTGAATGTAGATCCCTAATGGAGAGGGATGAATACAACAGTGGTACAGAATAAATTGCTTAGTGGAAAAGATGGCCTATGTCCCAGCACTGTACAGGAACCCCGAGGGATCCTCTCACTCCCATGTTCCACTGTGATGGTCCACAGGAATCCTGCATTTAAAGAGAGCAGGGATGCCATTTTCCTTGCTTGGGGAGTAGCAGAAGTGAGGCTAAGAATCCAAAGGGCAAACACAGCACATCCAGAGATCAAGAAGTAACTGGTTTTTTAAGATACTGTCACTCTCGGGATATTTTCATGGCTAGAAAATCACAGATTTCTGTCCAATTTCTTACGTATTTGAGCTTTAGTTCCAATATATAATTGATGGGACAAAATAAGAGAAAACAAATTTCATGAACTTACCATAGATTGAATATCCTGCAGTGGAATTTGTGGCATCTAGATGTTTTCCTTGAAGCTCCCCATGATCTAGTTCTAAACACTCTTGTTCAGGATCTAGTTCTGCACCAATGACCAAAACATCACAGAAATCCAAGTTGTGGAGCATTTCTTCTACTACCACTTGCTTATTGGCTGTGAACCCATGGCACAGAGCATGAAAGAAAAGAAGGAAATGAAGATAAATGATCACAGAATAGCTCAGTCATTTCATGTGCTTTGCATCAGGGCTTTCAATTTTTGCCAAGATGGCTGAACTGTTTTTGCTCACATTAAATCCAGCACACTTGAAGCAAATCAAGAGAAGTGTGCTGTCTGTACAGGGGCCATCATGATGAAGGCCCTGTGAGGAAAATAGAGAACATATTGTTCTGTAATAAAAAGGCACCCAAGAACATTACTGGAAGTAGAAAACTGAAATCTGATCTTGGAAATAAAGTAATGTAAAAAAAATCCAGGTTTCAAAGCTGTATTGATACCAGCTTTCTCAAGGAAAACCAAACTGGAAAAACACATCCAACATATCTATGCTTGGATGATTCTCTCAGTTACCCTATGCATTGCAAAGACCTGGCCATCTATCCAAGAGCAGGGCATTATTATAAATAGCAAGATCCTGTGCTGCGTGACTTAAAGAAATTAAGTTATAAACTGACTGTCCTTCAACATGTACAAGTAAAAAAATAATTCTGTCACTGGAAAAAAGAGTAGCGTATCAAATTAATATTTAAATTTTCTGATCAACTTAGCACAGAGTGTGCAGCAAAACTGCTTAAGCAGCTCCCTGAAGGCACAGACATTGCAAGACTGGAACTTCCTGCCCATTTTGCAAATTTGATGTTAGAGGGTGTACTGGGAAGGAGGGCACAGCCAGGAAAGCCTTACGCCCTAGATTGCCAACTTCTGGTGCAGCGAATTTGGGTGCCTAAGCTCCAGATGTAGCTGTAACATATCCAAAAAATGCAGTCCGAGTCAAATTTGCAGGCTTCAGGTAGGCCACACCCCTAAACTTGCATATCATTACTCATTTTCTCTTCTCCAGAGACATACATATAGTTGCTGCTTATTCTAGTCCAACAAACAGTGTTTAGAATGATCCCTCAAATTACTAGACATTTCATCTGCCTTGCACACAAACATCCAAAAGGAAGATTCCTTTATAGACAGTGATTTTAAACTTGATTTAAACTTTTGAACATTCACACAATGTTGAATAGTAAGACACACATTGCTTAGCATGAGAATAAACTGTCATCATTGAAAATAAATATTTTTAAAGGATTATATATACATTTTATAGGTGGGAAACTGAGACATGAGATTACTTTCTCAAGTATCTCTCACAGACTAGTATCAGAGCTGGAAACGTAATAGCAGACTAAAACTTCAATTTTTGTTGCTTTTCACTTTACCAGCACAATTAACAAAATTCTGTTACAAGCAGACATTCTGCTGAGAATACCCTACATAACAGAATATTAAAGGAAGAGCAGAAAGGAATTATTCTGAAGTACACTAAATGGACACTATGTGGAGAATCTGCTTTTTTTGAAGCAGCTTCTGATCCACCACCATTTAACACATTTTTCAATGTGTTGAATTTCTTTAGTACAGCATTACTGTGGCCTGATTAATCTGGGTGAAGTGACTTCCTTTGCATTACTTGTTTGCACCATCCTTTAAAAAATACAAGGAGACATTATGAAATGAGTAATAATATTTAAAAGAAAGACACAAACCTCTGTCACGTTCTCTTAAGTCCACTGAATGCTCCATTTTAGTGACTGTGCTGACAATCCTGATGTCAGGTAACAAAATAACACCTCTTTCACTTTCAAACTGTGCAGCTGGTCTAGCAAAGTGGTCCATCCCAGTTATCGTAATCTTGGGCTCATTGGCCTGAAACACCATTACATAGGCATCTATATCTGGGATACTAATGCAGACATCTTCACCAAAACATCTGAAAAAATACATTGGTCATTAAGTGCATGTAACACATTGCACATCAGAGGAGCGTGGCACTGGCACTACCCCAAACCCAGCTCATGGCTCTCAGTTCATCCTCGGGCACTGCCACACATGAGGACATATTCCTGTACCACTGTGCACACAGGCCAGCTCTGGCCCTCTCCTCCCTTCCTACCTTCACAGAAACTCACTCTGAGGGACAAACTCAGTCTTTCCTAAGGTCGCTATCAGAATAATGTTTTAATGTTTAAGTAACATTTAACAGAACAGTAAATGGTTTAAAAACTTAACTAGATAACAACTAACTTTAATAAACCTAGCATTAAATTCAGAAAGTGCCAGCTAAATGAATACAACATGGTTATCTTGTCATGTGTGATTATAACGGCCTAATTTTCCATTTAAATTGGTCCCATCATGAACCCTTTTTGGGACCCTCCAACATTTGCAGGGGACAAGAGGTGCCTGTACTTCCATTTCCATCTGAATCAGCAGTGTGCTTTGGATGTGAATCCCCTGACAAGCTCTGCCCTCATTTCATGCTGGCACAGGAGCTGGGCCAGCTCTGGAATGTGCAAGCTGGGCTGGTTCCAGTGGGACCCCTCGGGAGCTGCTCTACCAGCAGGGAGCTCAGCCCACAGCTTGGCCCTGGCACTTGGGAACAGCGGTGCCCATGGCAGGTGAGAGTCAGCAGAATTGGGTGTGTTTTCCCTCCAGAGCCCTGCTGTCCCTCCTCTGGACAGAGACAAGCCTAGGGGAACCCAGGAGAGGCTGTGGCAGCTCTGAACATCCCTGTGCAGCTGCTGTCACTGTGCTGCACAGGGAGGGAAGGACACAGACCCTGCTCACCAGCCTCCACCAGTGCTCCAGGGATAGCACAGACGTAGCAGGGGACAGACACACAGAGGCTATTTCAAACACACCTACAGATACTTGCAGGTATGTCCTGTGTTGGCCTGCTTTAAAAAGGTATGGCTCTGGCTATCTCACAAGAACTGCAAACGTTTAAAATTAAAAGTAAATAAGATTGCAGTAAATGCACTGCTCAGGTCAGACTGTATGCCCCACGCTATAAAGAGAATGCAAGTACATTACATTAACAAGAAAGGTTTCTTAAGAAGATAATATCAAGAGAAAACCACCATGTAAATTAGCATAAAAGTAAATTAAATTAATCCTTTAGGTTCAATAACAAAGCAATATGATTTATCAATTTAATTTAGCCAAAATTATTCTTTTTACATGGCCAAAGAAAGAACTAATTAACTATAAATGTTCCTAATCTGTTCAATTCAGCTGCAGTATAACTTACTGGACTTTAGATGAGACTTTGAGACGTCGTACGCCTGCAGTAGGAAACTGTCTGGAATTGATGTATGAGACCTTTCGGAGGGCTTGATTTATATTCTCAATGTCATCTCCTTCCATGACAAGGACTGACTGGGAAGGGTTGAAGTGATACTAGGAGAAAGGCAAATAATTAGTATGTAAGGGACCAGGTACAGAGTACAAAATAATATATTTTTAAGGGAATGTTGCACAGACATAAGATAAAATTTAATGATTTAAGAAAAAAAATCTTAGTAGCTATCATTGGCTGAATCCACATGATGTTCTTGAAAATGTGCTTGTATCAATCACCTCAATAACTACTGTTATAATTAATTTTGTAGTAAATTAATCCAGATTTGCTGTTCTTTGCCCAGCCATATCAACCTTGCTGATACAATTTCTGCAGCAATTTCCAATGCTATTTATTTTTGAACTCTATGTAGAAGTTCAAAACCTTAACCTACCACCACGGTTATTACTCCTAGGTGATCTTTTTAGGTTAAACACATTTCCCATCCAAAAGCACTGCCTTTTGAGCCAGCCCAGCGTGCAGAAGCATATTCTGGCTGTTTTTTGTGTGATTTCATCCTGGGCTACCTTACTAAGATATATTTCAACATGAATGAAGAAAACAATTACATTTGCCTCCTACATCTTCATTAATGTCAGACACACTAAAGGGGACTCTCCATCCTGGTGATCAATAAGGATGTCATGATTTAAGATGGAGGCGCTCACTTGGGCCAGCAAACCCTGCAAAGGCACTACCTGCTCTTGGAGCCCCAATCCCTCTCTACTCCATGGCACTGAACACAGATCAGTCTTGCTGACCAAGAAACTTTGTCACTGTTGTGGCAGAACAAATGACTGATTTTTTACCTTCATTGTAATTAATCTTGATTTCATGATTTGTCTGTTAATTGGTTCAGTAAACCATCTGCATTGCAGAGGAAACCGGCATAACCCCCATGATGCTGAACCCTACTGCTATCGTCAGAGAACACAAATGCACCTTCCTCTCCTGGGCAATCCCTCCCCAAAGCTGGGCACTGGTTATGGGAAGGTGTTCTGTTCAATACAGACAGTGACCGCCTACACTGCCTTACAGCCAGAAAGGTTAAAAAGCAAAACCCCTCAAACAGACTGTGAAGAACAGGAGGAAGTGCAGGGCCCTCTGTCAAACAGAACACAGAGGACTGGGTTTGAAGCTTGTGCAGGAAGGTCACAACACAGTGAAGGGTATTTTTTAACAAAGAGGAGGACTAATGTGAATCCCAGCCTGCATACACTTCTTTTTCCTCTCTTTAAGCTAGCAGCAGTAGAGAATAAAATTAGCAAAAGGAGACTCTAGCTAGCCAGTTAATAGCTCAGCTGCCAAAACAGCTGGAACACTGCCACAGGGACCTGAGAAAGCCCCAGACTGAACAATTTTTTTTCTTTCTCATTAAAAAGCGCTAAAAATAGCAACAGTTTAGACAGTGTCTCAGAGAGCTGTTACAGATATCTGAAAATTAGGCTGCAGCCCAAAAATGTCCAACACTATTGTGTCAGAAACTGTTGCTGCACTGCTCTTTCTTAGGAGTTTAAAGGGTGAATCCCCGTGGTCCAAAGTGCCCAGAAACACCTTCCAGCATCAGTCTGCCAACATTGAATCTGCAAAGCACCACATAAACAGCCCCACAGAACCCATCCTCTGTGCAGCTGTCACACGTGCCTGTCTGGGATCAGGGGTGTTTATTTTTGACACCACAACACCCTTCTTTCTCATTTTCTCTTCAAGGTCAGGCAACTGTTCTGCTGTCAGCTGAGCTTCCTTCTGCCAGCCCCCCAAAGAAACCCTTCCACAATCTCTCTCTAACTGCTGCTTTCATTTTTGCCTCCTGCTGTGGCTCTCACTGTTGGCTTGCCGAGGCAGTAAAAGCAACATCAGTAACTTCAAAAACCCCTCTATGCCTCAACTGTATTTCAGAAAATGAAGATGATTTGAAGGTTTGCAAAAACATGAAAAGGCAGAAAACAATCCCTTTTTTTCCTTTTTCCCTCTGCACTTCCAGTACAGAAAGGAAGCTGGTCAAAAATGCTGGAGCAGCAGTGGGTGGTAGAAGAGGGATTTTCCCAAGCCCATGAAACTGAGGTGACTCAAACATCATCAGGTTTCAGAGGGCAACAACAGGGGAGGAATTACTGTGCTTTTAAGCACCACGGACAAAGTGCAGTGCTTTAATTCATGGAAAATCCCAGAAAAAAACTTACTATGAGGCATACACACACGTGTTCCAGAAATCCCTGCCTGCTCCTTGTATGCACTGCCTTTTAAAAAACAGCTTTAACCAACCCCTGCGTCCTGCTGATGTGAGAAGCACCAATGTGAAATTCTTAATGATGTCCTTGGCAGGATGATAAAAGAATTCTTTGGGGTCTTTCCTCATATGTCAAAGTTAGAGCTAGCAAAATTCTCTCTTACCTTTGCACTTTCAATTTTCATTTTTACCCTTGTTTTTCACAAAATGTGTCAGTTATACTACATCACTGCAACCTATCATCACCTGGAGGTACATTTGGGCACATTTCAGGCCAGTCTGTACAATGGAAAGGTTTGGCTAATAAAATGCAGTCCCATGGCATTCCCACTGCGTGTTCCATATGAAGTGTTAGAGCACCATCCTCCTCCCCTATGAAAATCCCTCTTCTACCACCCACTGCTGCTCCAGCATGTCTGACCACTGACTGCACCCAAAGGAACTTCCTGTGTTGGAACTGAAACTCAGCTCCTTTGGAAGTGGTACTTGTGTGCTAGGAAACAGCTCCACAAGGGCATTTACACTGAGCACAAGAACACTGTCACCAAATGATGGTGTCAATAAAGGAAAACTGACAATGCAGCTCATGTGAGCATTGGAATAGCCAAGATCCTACATATATATCCTACATATGTATCCAAAGAACATAATTTCACAGTCATCCGAATGAATGCAAAGCCATCTGGCCACTAGGTTGACTGAAACAGGATTTCCCTGTCTGTTTTTTTCCAATCTTAGAAAAAGCTCTACATTACCAGCAGTCATATGCATAATGCCATTGCATTAGGACTTATGTGTGCCACTGCTTTAAAACTACTTGAGATCAAAATTCAATAAATCTTTGGAATCACATCTATTTCTGTAGAAGTAACAAAATAAGCATGAAAACACAACCTGGCAATTCATACAGACTGAAATAGCAGTGCCTTACTTTCTGATCATCTAGCTCTGCAATAATGGAAACATTTTTCTTTGCAGTGTCACAGCTCTTCTGCTGTTCAGTTTTTTCTTTGCATGATTTTATGGGAAATTACATTGCTTCTGGGAGTACATTTGTACAGTGCGTACTCTACCTTGAGCTCTCTACTTCATAAATCAGATCTAAATTTTTATCAAAGATGATGTCAGTTCATCCCTCACCTTTATTCCTTGGCCAAGACTCTCAAGAGAATTAATATCAAGACCTTCCTTGCAGGCCTGCAAACAGGAAATCACTTTCTGACTCTCGATTTTCCCTGGCCGGATTGTCAGACTGGCCAGGCTGCCATGGAAATACTGAGCAAACCTGGGCTTGGTGACTTCACCTCCTGCAAGAAAGAGGATGCAAAATGGTTATGGGTACCAACACACAAACTGCACATATAACAAATCACTTTATGTTTTAACACATTTAAGGATTCTCTGTCTCTATTTAGACTCAAATACAAAGTGTATTTGAGATCCCATTAATTGTGATGCATTTATTGTGTGGAATGTCTTTGTGGGTTGCTGGGTGGTACCGGGTAGCAGGCTGTCTTTAAGGTTCTTATTTTTCCAGGATTGTATTCAGGTGTTTATACAGCTGAAACAGCAAACCCAGAGATGAAACATCCCAAATGTGTACAAGGAAGCACATGATTTTTAAAGATGAACTTATTCAAGTACTCAAACACCAATTTAATAAATGTTTAAGTCCAATTTTTATCTATAGAGAAACAGTATTTGCAAGTGTTCCATGACAAGATCAGCCTCTGCCTTTGCCCTGCCAAGAACACAGTACCAGATGAGCTGGGAGTGGTGGCTCTGTGTGCACAGACTGCCACACTCCCTGGGCTGTGTCTGAGGAACACACTCCAATTCCAGCAGCCAGCAGGAACCTCTGCACAGCCCCTCTCTAAGAGGCTGGGAGTGCTGTCCCTGACCCAAGGTGCATCATTTGGTGCCAGGTCTGGCCCTGTCACTGTGCTGCACCAGGCCCTAGAGACACGCTGGGTTGGGTTTCACAACACGCAGCTCCCAAGGAAGACATCTTTAGGAGCTGTCAATAAAACCTGATTACAGACTGCCTGCTCCAGTGATCATGGCATCTCAATTACTCTTGGGATAGTCAGTGATTCACTCATCCTCCTTTAGGAGAACTTTTAGAGCTTGTCTTTCCTGCAGTGTTATCTCTGGCAGTGCATGTGAATTACTGCCTACCTTGAGCCTGGGAGGACCACGGGAGCACACAGCAGCAGCCAGGCAGACTAATTGGATTAGCAGTTGATAAGCTACTGATAAGGTGTTGTAATTGGTAGATAACTCATCTCTACAGTGTTTATAGCTTTAGTGTCAAACAACTTGTTTTTGCCAGGCAAGATAGCTCAGGTTTTAACTTTAACATGTGTGTGGATTAGAGCTGGATAGGGATGAAGTGGCAGATTTTCTTTAGGTGCCTTGTTACCTGAAAGCCTGGAAACCCTCACTTCCAGTCTCTGCAGGATCAGCACTATGGAGAAGACTTGAGCTATTTTATATAGTGAAGAAAATACACACTGGTGTACTGGCAGAAAAGAGGTGTCCAAGCAGGCTGTTTCTTCAGACAAGTAGGCAGGTTTTGTTCCTTTTTTTTTTTACATTACAGCATAAACTGCTTCTCTTTTTTTACCCCAAAGGAAGGTTCCCAAGGGGAGATTATTCTTGTCCACTCTCATTCATTTTTCCATTACACAGGAAATTTTCTCTGGGCAGAATTTTGTTGAGATTTCCTAGAAACTTTCACATATACAGCAGCTGAAATTCAGCCTTTCTGATACCTACCAAGACAATTATTTGGTAATTATTTGGTAAATTGATAGTGCATTATGGGGACACTGGCTTTTCAGCCAAAATGCTGTTATATTTATTTGCTTACATTGTCTTTAAAAGTACATATACAGCGGTAATGTAACTGCATAGAAAAAGGTATGCCAATTCTTTTTTTAAAAAAGGCAAACATCTCCTTATAAAGGAGGCAAAGAGAGAGAACTATTTAAGAGCTTACAGAAGAAGAAGGAATCACATTTTGTTTGAAAGTGCACATTCTCATATCACTACTGCATTGTGAAGGCAGCAAGTTCCAAGGCTAAAATACCAACACTAATCCTGGAGCTTTAAAATTTAGAAACCTTAGTAAGTCTGCCAGTAGGTCTTAATAGTTCTGAGAAGATACAAAATAAGAAGCAGACTCAGAAGAGTGAATGTATTTAAATGTGAAATACACCCATTAAAATGTATAAAAAAGACCAGACAAGAAGCCAGAACAAAGAACTCAGTGCTGTGGCATTGCCTGACAGAAACAAGCAGAATGAACCAAAGCATCCATAAAGAGATACTGTTTGTTCTTCCACTTTGGACTAGTTCTTCTCTGGTACTCTTGACAAAGCACTTACAATTACGTTGCTAGCTCATTAGTGATACAGTATTTGCCCATAAATCATGAAATACTCAGGGTATGCACTGTGCCCAAGCCACACTTCTAGAAAATACTGGTGCACAAGGAGGTATTACCACCTTGGAGATGTATAATTCCTGTTTAAAGTCATCTGTCCAGCCACCAACATAAAAGCATGGAAGGAAATATGAGTGTTTCCAGGAATAAGCTTTTAAAATACTCTGAAAACAAAGGCACTACAAAAACATTGAGCATTTAAAGAACAAGGCTTACGCAGGAATAAGGATGGTGTTTGTGCAGGTGCAGAGATCGAGACTGGACTGTAAAGGAGGTTAGGTAATCTTTGCTTGGGAGAGGATATCAACTGTTATTTAAACAAAAATCCCCAAGTATTTCAAGAAAATGTGAGTGAAAAACAGCTGTGAGTAGCCAGTGTCACACTGTGTGAGCAGAGAAAATGTGCAGCACCATGGCCACATGGCAGTGACATGGTGATCCAGGCTGGGACAATGCACGTGAACAGCTGAGAGCAGAGCCTGCAGGGACACAGAGGGAAGAAGCCCTCTGTCCCGAGCCCCCAGACAAATACAGCTGTACCTTATCTATTCTTGAGAATATTGCCTGAGCTTTCTAAACTGTTCTGAAGACAGAGGCTCCCCAAGCAATCCCCTCCACCCACCACTGATCCTTGAGGTGGACATTTATTCCCAGCAGGAAACGTGAGCAGTCAAAACAGAGCTGTATCATTTTCCTTTGCCAGGCTAAAAAAGGACTTCTTTTTACATCTTCCACCTAACACTCTAGATTAGGAACATCCCTGTTGCTCTTCCTGGAACTTATCTTGCTGAAGTACTAACTCTAATGTAGTGTTCTTGTCACTGTGTGTGTAAAACAGGATGTTCCTGTTCATCCAGGGCAGTGAGAACATCAGCTTTTAATCACATGAAAAAGCAAGAACACCCAAAGAGAGAATACTGTCTTATACCAGATTGCTAAATAAGCCTTCCATAAGCAACTTCTACCAGTGTTAAAGGCAAAATGATATACCTGCCAATTCTGAACTTGAAGGTGAACAGAAGTTCATTATATCTGACTCTTCTTACAGTTGCTTGTAATTGCAGCACGCTGTCATTTTGATATTCTTCTGTCTCAGCATTTCAGAATCTTCTCAGCTCAGTGCCATGTGCTAGCTGCTGATGTTCGCATCACCAGTAATTATTAGATCACAAATGGACAAAATCAAATGCAATAAAACTGGGAAGCAAAACCCAAAACTCTCAATAAAATTAAAGAAATGGCCTAAAGCCAGCTTCCTACAATCTTGCTTTCTAGCTTTGATAAAATGTTTTATTCATACTTGGTTCTACTGTAGTAGTGTGTTTGAAAGCTGTGTTTCCTTCTGCTTCTGCAATCTGATATTCCTTACGTATTTGACTTCAGCTTCTCAGTGGGTGGAAATTTAGCCCTGGTTGGTCAAGCTCCAAATCCTACTCACTCAAAAATTCTGAGCTCCCAAGACTAGATGAGTATAAATATATTTAATCCAGAATGAACGTGATAATTCCATTGCATGTTTAAGCACAATGGGTAACTGTACCTAATGCTGATAGTAACATTTTACACCATATTATCCAAATTCTTCTAAATACTGATTTTTCAAATAGAGATCCTTTGACCCCAAGCACGATTCATTCCATGCTCCCCACGCAGCTGACACCAGCTCAGAGTCAGTGGCTTCTCTGGGCAGGAGGATGCTCAGTTCCACTGCCTGGATTTGACTTAGCACTGATGGTACCACCTGCTAAGAAACAACTGAGAACAGACATGAGCTGCTCCCAACAGCCCTTACTGCTTTAAGGCACTTTGAGTTCTTGGTTCTGACACCAAACTGAGCCTACGCAACAACATTTTGGGGATGATGAAGAAGACCTAAATAGATTACAGAGAGAAGAAAGTGGAGCTCCAGTGACCATGGCCTTGAGGTAATCCAAGCATATGAAAATTTGTAATAGTTCTGTAACACAGTATCTCCAGTTTCTCTCCAGAGCTCAGCATACCCACTTAACCTGGACTGCCTCAGCAAGGTGCACGGGATTTCTTTGCTGTCAGGGTCTTTTTGCCCTTTCCTACGAATGAAATACTGCCCAGGTACAGCTCATCTCCATGAACCTGTTGGTAAGTTCTGAGAGAATGAGAAAACCTAGTCCTCAGCTGTGTTGTATCTTGTGTTTCACCCAGCACTATGTTTATTGACTGCTATGGATTAATATGCTGTGAGTGCTGATTCTTGGGGAACAGTCAAGTACTTAAGGCTGATGAATGATAGAGCCAAGAGAGGAAAACAGAATGTTCCCTGCTGTCAGGGTATTAAGTTAATGTCTGTAACATAAAAAAGACTGAAACTACACCGTAGTTTAGTCACCAACTACTCTTACTACAATTCCTTCCATGAAAAAATTTTGAAGCTACTGATTTTTTTCTCTTCCTTAAATGTAAATGTTGTGGTTGCCATCACAGTTGTGAGGGAGCACAGGCCACAGGGTTGTTCAGATCTGGCTGATAAAACTGTGCATTGCTTTTCACACCTGACCCAGAACGCACCAACACTCCCAAAGTCTGGCAGATACAGGAGGATGGATGGTGGCTTTTGGCATTAATTCAACCTTTGTAAAGGGAAGATGGTGTCAACAGACTGTGGAGGCATCCAGAAGAACCATGACATCCATACATTATTCACTATAGTGCTGTTCACTCCTTAGTCATTGTCAAAGTAGCATGCACCATCACATCTTTCACTTGTTAGAATAACAACTGTTTTCTGGACTGAGGTGCTTCTGTGCTGGTTCTGATCTCTTTTGCTGCTGGAATTATCTAGACAACTAGAGCTATCAGGGTATGCTGAGGGGTAATGTCCCATGATATTAGCTGCAGCTTAGAGGCATCTCCTACACTGGGGCCAAACTGTTCCCCTCCCACAAGAAGCCTACAAGCCTCTGAGCCCTTGTGAGTGTTGGTTCCCTCCTGTGCCATTCACAGCTGGGGCTGAGCTCTCAGCAAGCCCAGCAGGGAGCACAGGCAGGGACAGACTCACCCAGCAGGACACACAGGATACCCCACAGACCCCTCAGTGGGGAGCAATCAGGCTGCAAGACTTTATAATATCAGTGCTTGGCACAGACCTAGATAGGCACAGGCACAGTTACAGCTGCTGCCTGAAAATTCAAACACACCAGATCAAATGGAGAAGAGCAACCTACCAGCTGAGCATGCTGCAGATGTCTGTCTGCCTTGGGGACAGCTCAGTGGGGGCCACACCTCACACGCAGAGGAAAAGAAATGTTTTGTTATAAACAGTTGAAGACTGCCAGATGAGCAACAATTTAAGGGGGTTAAGAACTGTTGCCTAGCAATCACCTCTGGCTGCAGAGAGGTTCTGCTAGACATGTTATATCTGTTAGCTACAGCATTGGAGAGTCCAGGGGAAACTGAAGAGTCCCAGGGTATGGACTTCATGGGGTTAAAATGCATCCATTAAAGAAGCAGAGCCTGTTTCCATGACACTTTTGTTTTTCATTTTGCATTGAGTTGATATAAAGTGTGACAGAATTTGATTAGCATTGAATTTTACAGTCGTTGGTTTGACTACACAGATGTAAAGTGCTGTTTGCATTCCTTACCAATCTCCAAAGAACAATCAGGCATGTCAAAACAAGTGGCTTTATTGAGCTCACAGATTTTGCAGGGCTTTTTGCCCTATCCTAATAATGAGGAAGTAATTAGAAAGGCAGTCAAAGCACAATGAGGTTTTCATGGGAAATGGTGAAATCGAGAGACTTTCCAACTGAGGTGCAATTCTTTTAAGATATTCTAGATTCTGGTTATACTGAGCCAGATAATTAAAGAACAATTGATTATTCAGAGTTCCAACATAAAGATTGAATAAATCTGGGAGCAGGCACAAGACATTCTGGCTCTGAAGTCCTCAGGTCCAAGCCTCCAAATTTATCCCATCTTTTTATTATGGCAACTTAGGGAGCTGGGTTTAATTCCCTTACAAGTAGATTGGCTGTTAAACAGGATGAAACTTAACAGAGATTTCAGGAGGAGCCACAATTAGTGACATAACATTTTATACTCCCAGAGCTTCTCAGGACAGATGAGTTTTAGTGGGGTTTTTTATAGTACTCAGATAAAAATTAATCAGAAATTTGTCATCAAACACGGGCCATGTTAAGTCTGCCCTTTCTCTGGGTAGATATCATAACCCAACAACCTCGCTCAAACAGCTTTAGGCTTTAAAGCTTTTCCTGAAGTACAAGTTCAGAGAACACTAAGGGCTCCTTGCTCTTAAATGTCCAAATGCCAAACAATCTCTGTGCAATACATCCTTACACCCAAAGTGGGTATAACTTACACTACTGGAGATGATTTTTCTCAGGATAATAAAAACACTCTACAATTTTCCCCCAATTTAGCCAATAGATAAATGCTTCTCAAAAAACCTATCCTCCGAAAAATATTTTTGTGCTGGCAAGTAGTGCTCCATGCAGAAATTCAGTTTAAAATGGGACATATATCTAGGGTGACAGATTTGAATGTAAATTCAAGTCTCCAAGAAAGCATTCACCTAAAGTTCCACATGTGTTTGTATTTCTGTTACAGCTGCAATTCAGCCAGGGTCTGTGAAGTGCCCTGAAATCTTTCTCTTGATGAGAAGGACAATGCAGCAAGAGTACTGGGCACAGACACCCAGCATAACACTGTGCTGAGATCTGCCCTGGTGCTCCTGCATTAATCTGTGTTTGTGCCACTCCTCTGAGGTGTCTGCAGGCTGTGTCAGCCCACTTGGCACAAGCCAGGGGTGTTGGATGCACAGCAGGGGGAATCTTTATCTGTTGAATACCTTTATTTCTGGAGGAAATCTAAGGTTGAGTGATACAGGCTGCTGCTACACTGCCCACACTGGCTCTCCTTTTTCTGACCTCTCTCCAACTTTCAACTCTGATGGTGCTTCTTGCCTTGAATCTTCAGTCAGTTCTCTGGCTGCACTGGGTGATTTCTGTGTCACCAGAGGGCTGGCATGTGGTGATAATAAGGTTATTCCACAGAAGGGCTTTATAGAAAACCCTCATCTCTCCAGTATAGGTTAAGGAAAGAGGAAAATGACAGGAGAATGCAAAAGAAAAATAGAATAGAAAACAGCAATTCCTTAGAAAACAGAAATTACAATAGCCTTCTGCTGTATCCAGGATAATAAAGTAGCTGTTGACAGGCTTCTCCTAAACTGTACTGTGAAGCTCCTGCACTGCTGGAGGGGTGGCACTGTTACTGCCAGCCACGTAAGCCACAGCATACCTTGTGACAAGGTATTCACATGTGTCACTACTTTCCTGACAGAGTTTTAGGAGCCACACACAAACTCCTTCTCTCCCAAAATGCCTTGTTATGAACTCAAGACCTTATCTTTTCAGAGAAACCATGAGAAAGTCTCTCTTCTGCCTCTGGTACAAAAAATTACGACTACCCATTCATGTAACTTGCTCCCTTTGTCTGTCTGTTTTGTCCCTGAATGTATAGCAATAAAGGGATCAGAGTGGGAACCTATAAACCTTGGTCTAATGGAAGAAGTTTCTCACTCTGTAGAAGAGTCCATTTGCTATGTCCTCAGGTAAACTGAATCAGAAATAATGAACTCAGAGGAGAACTTCCTGGGGTAAGCTCTTGTAAAGTGCACTCCAGGACAAGCTAATGATTTGTTTGCATTGCTCAGGAGAATGAAACAGGATGTTAAAACCTAAAGGCAGAATAAGAACAGAAAGTTAAGAATTCTGATTCTGTTCTTGCTGTGATCAGATTTCTTTAAGTGACCCAAGGAACAATCATCTACTGCACTTTATCCCCACAGAGCAATGAGTGACTCTCCCGCCTTGCTCCAACTCTTTATTATTTGAAAAGATCTTGATACTCTTAAGGTAAAAGGCCAAATCTAAAAGTATTTTTATGCTAAAGAAGAAAAAAAGTAGTAATGAGAACCACAGCTGAGGCTTGGGGAATTCTCTCCTATCCCAAGGGACCATGCCTGCTTTAAAACCCATTCAGGGAGGAAGCAGTTCAGACACAGGGCCACTTCCCTCCTGTTCTCTTTGGTGTCTCTCTTGCTCTAGGAGGCAGACATGCAAGCAACTCAATTTTGTCCTTTAGATACCCTGAGAGAGTAATTCTGCCTGATAACTTCTTTCACCATTACAGACAGAGCAGCAGTTTGGCCTTAAATAACCTGACCTACATCAAAATCACATCCTTGACAATCATCAGTGAGACCAGTGATACGAACAAAATTTCAAAGGTACTAAGTTATATAATTAAACCTATGTACCTGCAGAGAAAGCTGTCAAACTTCACCAGGGTACAGAAAGGACTAATCCAGGAACAGCTGTACCAGGTGTTTGTTTTCTGCTCTCACTAAGGGCCCAGTTTGCTAAGCTCTAGGCTCAGCATCACCTTTTCCCAGTAAGTTGGTGTCTTGGGTTATGGAAACCAAAAATGTGTATTCTATTTCATCTGTTGAAAGCAGTTGGGGAGATGTTTTTTTTTTTTTTTCTTTCTCTCTTGTAACTCTGGGAGGAAGTGGGGGGGGCAGATGCCTTCTGATAATGGGCCATTAACACATCCCCAAAGCAGTTAGCCCCAAACTATACCCTCCCATTGTGAGATGCTCCACCCAGTGCTGGGAGCCAACCATTCCTACCTGGATAAAACTGAGACTAGGAACACCAGGGATCTGGCTTCACCTGATTCCCTGAGGAAGACTGGACCCTTCTCACCATCACTAGACCCTTTTCTACAGGATCATCTCTACTTCAACAGAACCACATCTGCCACTCCAGGAGGACTTACTTTTGGACTGCTTCCAACACCCTGACCAACAGGGTGTCAGGTTGTAGCTCTGACTCTGTCAGGGTTTTCCAGGATTGCTTGTTTGTTTGCTTGTTTGGTTAGGTGGTTTTGTTTTCTACTACATTTGTATTGTTAATATTCCTATTAAAGAACTGTTGTTCCTATTCCCAAATCTTTGCCTGAAAGTCCTTAATTGCAAAATTATGATTTGGCAGGGGTGAGGGGTTATATTCTCCATTCTAAGGGAACCTCCAGCTTTCCCTGGCAGATACCTCTTTCCAAACCAAGACAGTTGGGATTTGCCATGCATGAATGCTGGCACTCTCCTGGGGTTAGGTGCTACCTGTCACTGCTCCTGGGTCACCTGTAACCAAACCAACACCAACACTAGCCTAAAGATAATGCTTAAACTCCCACCCTCAAATAAACCACTCCCACTCAAGTATTGCAGTACCGAACATCAACTGCACAAAAAAGAATTCACTTTAGGCTAACCATTGTGACGGACCCTAAATCTATAAGGAAGCTGTGCTCAGATCTTCCTTTTAGTAAGATCCCTGAAGAAAGAACCAAGGTTTTTAGATTGAAAAAAGGAAATTTACGCCACAGTCACATACAGTATACCTAATTTTTAGTAGATAAAGTTCATATTGATTATGCCAGAACAAATCATGCAACTTTCCTCATTCACAGAGTGTTATTAGAGCTGGGAACCATTCCTTAGGCTTGGTTTTAAGTAATTGGGCCATTTCCTGGGCTGCAGTAAACTTGGCCCAGTGCCTGACAGACCCTGGGAAGGGTCTCTTCTATCACTTTTAAAGGCTGGTTTTCGACTCTTTCAATTATCTTCACTCCCTGCTTGTCTCCAAGAATCTGCCCTTCAGGAAAAGGCTAACTTTCCCTCCTTTTTGGAGAGTCCTGGCACTCAACTCACATTATTTAAAGAAATTTTGCATAAAATCAGGAGCAAACAAATCAGGCAAGACTTCTATACTGCCAGGGAAAGGGTAAAGATGTAGGAGAGATTTGCTTATGCCACAGACAAACCAAGGCACAGCCACCACATCACAGGGTAAAGTTTGAATTTGTCACATAAGTCTGAGGAATTGCACATTTGTTTTGTTTTCATGTTACGGTCAGGAGAACAGAACTGATCTTAAACTGCTCCTATATTTCACTTGAGCAGCTGAAGGTAGAAATAAAAAACAACCTAACTTTTCATAATGGATGCTATAAACAAGGCTGTAAAAGTCTGAGAACAGTTACTCAGGCATTGAAATATTAATATTAGGCAATAATAATCTTAAAGAAAAGAATTTTCCATGACCAAGATTCCTGCAGGATATAACTCTGAGAAAGACAAGGAGGAGGTGCAGGCATGGTGCTTGCTACAGAACCCCAGGATGAGGAGCAGTGTAAGTGCTGGACAGACCAGGGCTCAAAGAGTCACTCCTACCAGAGAGGACACTCAGGCTCCTACAGAAGCAGCAGAACAATTCCCAGTTTCCAGACCAGAACTGAACATTTTCACCTACAAGGGGGTAAATCCCTCATTAGTAGTACCAGATTTTCCCATTACTGCTAACAGAGCTAATTGCAATTCTTGTTCTTGGTTTTTCACTGTCCTCTAAATGTATCCTTCCTGCTCCCTGCCAGCCCTCAGCTGCCCCACAGCCACAATGACTCCTGGCTGTCAGCAAATCAGAGTCAGCGTGGGAAGAAAAAAGGAATGTTATTTCTTCTGATTCATTTACTTGTCTGACTTGAGACTGTTTTTCAAATAATTTGACTTTGACAAATGGATGCTGTGTACTCGGGACTGTAAAGTGGTTTAGTAAAGACAGAAAAGAAGGTCTTGCCCTTTCTGAAGGAAGAGGTCAGAGCAGTGTTCCTTTCTGCCAGTGCTTTGATGTAAAGAAAGGAAGCAGTCTTAGCAAACCAGAGCTGGGAACTCTTCATATCCTCTTAACAAGGACACTCCTGAATGGCTTATGACACCAAAATCACTGTATATTTTACTGAAATGAATCACAGGATGTTGTAAAACAGCTTTATAATGCTTTGCAGATGTAGAGGTTCGGACTATTGTTATTGGCTAAAATGTATTAGCTTAAGCAGACTTCTTAACAGTTTCACAGAAAGTATACAGAGTTAAAATATTTACTTGATAGAGCCCCTTTTTCTTGAAATGTACGCACTTTGAAAATTTATGTTTTGACTAGAATAGATTGGTTTTCTATGTTGATTAATTACTGTTTCACAGACTGAGATACAGCACTGAATCTTATTAACAAAGTGACTTTCCACACCATTCATTTAAAATAATTTCAGGTGATCAAAACAAATGTACTAATGATAAGCTTTGTCAAAAGCAGTATCTTGAAATCTTGTTTCACATAACCATTAAAAGTTTATCTTTTTGTCTGACACATGATAGTCTATCAGAATCTTTAGCACACTGTATTACTAAATCTTAGCATTTTCATGAGGTGGAAAATTTGTTTCTACTTTTGGGGAGCTCCAATTCTCTTACTATTAAAAGACCAATAACATCATATTGCAGTAAGTATTAACTGCAGCTATAGGTACAATTTTAGTAGTTTAAATCAGGTGTTTCATCAAAAAGGAGGAAGAATCCTATCCTAAACCATTAATGGTTATTGATTAAACCATCAAATTATCCCAGGCAAAAATAAAAATGTTTGAAAACTATTGTAACTTTTTATTTGTTTAATAGCTTAAATATGAAATATAGTCCATGGCCTGAATGCATTGAAAGCCTATGTGAGCAGTTTTGCCTTAATTCCTTCTCTTCCCAATTGGAGGCAAGAAGACAGAGGTGCAAAGGCAACAAGATTATTGTTGTTGGTCTCAGCTGCCTTGGGGGAAGAGGAAGCCCACAGCTGTGGCAAAGCTGGCACAGCTTTTGCTTAGGCAGGGCTTGTTCCATAGACAGCTGAACTGCTCCTGGCACCTGCAGCATGATTAACATGAGATTCAGGTGAGGGCTGAGGGGACTGGATTCCCCAGCAATACCAAGACTTTTAGGAAAAAACCCTCAAAACACTATAGACTGCTTTTAGAGAGTAACAGAAACACCGAGTGGGAATGAAACAAGATAAGAAGTAATACAAATAATGCACCAAAACATTTATGTTGACCTATAAAGAAGAACCTTGTATAAATATGAAGGGATTAATTTTTTTTTTAGTACAGGTACAGAGAAATGGTGATTTTTCAGAAGGCAGTACTCCACGACTGTTCACAGCCTCTATGGCGTTTGCTCATGTCTGGAAAGAACTAAATTTACAAATGACATTTGCATTTGCTAACTCTGGAGATTTGATCTTAAGTACTGCACCAATACTGCATAACAAAAAATCAACCCATGCAAACACCAGCTAGACAAGAAACAGTCTGTACTCTTCCAAGTATCGGGGATTAGTGCAATGCAGACCAGCTTATCACACCTCCCATAATTATCAATAGTGTAAACTTACCAAATTTTGTTTTCAGGGTTAGTGCAGCTTCATTCTGCATGTTGTTATCAAAGTAAAGATTTGGTCTTTACCCCACTCATAATCTAACAGCTGGATTTGCTTTGAATACTATTTACACTGAACAGCCCTACCACACATAAGACGTCCAAATTTTGCAAATAAGCAGAGGTCATATTGGCAAACAAGGTGATAATGGAGAAAGTGAGACCACATGAAAGAGTGGGGAAGAAACACAGTCTATGTTGAAGCATTTTTTCCTAATTGCAGTTTTCTTCACTTCATACTTTTAGTGGAAAAAAGACAGTATAAATAGAAAATCAACGTGAAGGGGTAATGGAGACAACTTTACCAAAACAGACAAGCATAGAAAGAGGGGCACTTCAGGTGTAAGGCAGAGAACAGAGAATAAAAGTGGTGTAAGGACCAGGTAAAAGAATGAGAAGTATGGGATTATAAAGGGTAGAAAACAGAGAAAGGCAATATTTAAGCAAACACCCATAGAGGTATGGCTCAGGGGCTTGGACTTTTGGGTTTATTTTTCTCTCACTTTCACCTCTGTTGTATAACAGGGTGGATCAAGTAAGTTACTGAAATTGCTGGTGAGATACATCCAATGTGAAGAGCATAGGACTGGGCCATGAGTTGTAAAAGAAATCTGAGGCCAGGACTGAAAAGAGATAGCTGAAGTTCTTTACTATCTAGTTTGCTTAAGGCTGGAGAACAAGGGAAACAATTAAAAGAAGTGAAGACAAAAGATATGACAATCTTTCACACTGAATAGACAAACTGTATCCAGTACTTCTTCAGGTGATGAAAATGCAAAGCCTGTTACTGTCCATTTTATCCTGAGACTGGGCTCACTAACAACTCTGCATTTACACCTCATTTCATACCATCAATCTTTCAGCAGTTTACTTCCTATGCAATCAACGAGACAAGTCAGATCCTTTCTTGGGCTGAACTGCTGACTGTGCTGTCTGTTGGTTGGTGTGCTTTACCTTGCCAGCAAGCCCCCACGGTGAGCTGCATGGCTATGTGGGAGGGGTGGATGGGCCAGTCGTTGGTCACCAGGTAGGGCTCGTAGGTGGTCCCATCCATGTACAGCGTCACCACAGGGAACTCCACATTGACCACATAGTAGTGCCACTCGTTGTCACAGATCTGGGAGATACAGCAAAGTATTTGTTAGCTCTTCTGGTTAACGATTTTTAGATCTGTTGTGGGTTAGGTAACCAAAAAAACCCCACATTTATTCTATTTTCCATCTGTTGAAACTGTTTGGGGAGGTGTTTTCTTTATCTCTTGTATAACCCATTCCTCATAACTCCAGGGGGGAGGGAATGGGTGTCTTCTGATAATGGGCCAGCTGTTAAAACCAGGTGGGGCAGTGCTTCTTATCTCTCCCACAACCCATCCACCCTCTGGGGGGATATCTTCTGTTAATGGGCCATTGAGGCTCACCACATGACTGATGCAATTCCATCATCCCATTGGGAGATGCTCCACCCCATGGGAGGAGCCAACCATTCCTACCTGGATAAAACCTGAGACCCAGGAACACCAGGCAGCCTTTTTCTACTGGATTCCAGAGGAAGGCAGGACCCATTTCACCACCACCACCACCACCACCACCACCACCACCACCACCACCACCACCACCACCACCGAACCCTTTCCACAGGATCATCTCTACTCCAACAGAACCACATCTCTTTCTCCAGGAGGATTTATTTGGACTGCATCCAACACGCTGACCAACAGGGTGTCAGGCTGTAGCTCTGACTCTGTCAGGGTTTCTAGGAATTTTGTTTGTTTGCATGCTTGTTTTTTTTGTACTACTACATTTGTATTTTTAATATTCCTAGTAAAGAACTGTTATTCCTATTCCCGTATCTTTGCCTGAAAGCCCTTAATTGCAAAATTATAATAATTTGGAGGGAGGGGGTTTACATTCTCCATTCCAAGGGAAACTCCAGCTCTCCCTGCAGATACCTGTCTTCCTAAACCAAGACAAGATTCTACATGGTTTTAAAATATTGTTTCCAAATTTCACTTACAGTAAACAATGTTACTGCAATTTCTACATCTTTAACATTAATGAAAGCCTAAACAATGTTGGTAAATACTCTTGGCATATTTGCGAAATATATATGATAAATAGAGGCTTCTTAAAGCACACTCTGAAAACAAGACATGGATAGAAAATAGAAAAATCAGACAATTTGGTATTTGATCTGTATTTTCACATTTGCTAATACATAATATTAGATTCTTAATATTATCTACTTATTTCTTATCTACTGTAATTCTTACCTACTGTTGAAAACACAGCATTTCATGTAAGACACACATAGGATGTACTGGCATAGTTACTGGGGATCCCTATTAGGTTCAGATTAAGAAAACATACAGCCCTTAGTCACTGGATTGATGAGGTATTACCAATGATTGCCATTATCAATTTATCTAATCAGTACTTAGAAAGTTCTGTGCAACCTGCCAGGACCTCAACAGTGCTAAAAGGACCTGGGTTGTGCTCTGTGTAACACAGAGGGACCAGCAGTCTACAGGTTTGAGCAGGGAACTCACCTCTTCTCCACCCTTCATCTTTTGGCCTTGAGCTTTTTCCCAGATGGTGGGAAAATGAGGATCTTTATGGTTTCCCTGATACCCACCAGCTTCGAAAACCAAGAGCCACAGTTAGAACATACTTTCAGGATACAACTTTAGTGTCAAATCGCATATGAACTTCTGAGCTGGACAGCCAGGGATTACTGTGGGCAGGCCAAATTCAGCTTTAGTTCACAAATGTACAGCTGGATGAACCCATGCCTCTAGAGACAGAGGTCAGGTGTGCAAATATCAATGTCTGCCCAATTACTGTTGTTGTATCTTTCAGATTTAAAATTTCAAAGGAATAAATCACAGCAAACTGGTAGGATGAGTGGGCTGTTTGAAAAACAAAACAATAGTTACAGCAATGGTACTTTCAGTTCTGGAGAGATCCTTGTTTTGATGTATTAAGAAATGGAAGTGCTTGAATGCAGATATCCTTGCTTTTTCACAGAAGCAAGCAGAAGTGATGTTTAAACATAACACTTTGTCCTTGGCCAGGTTAAATGCTATCTGGTGCAATATCTGCCCTCTGAAAGCAAAAGCTAATGTTTTGTTCCAGAAGACATTTCAACAAGCACTTAATCACTTCTATTTCAAACAGATACATTTATTACTGCAGACATCATAGCTCCACAGCAAGAGATAAATGCAGCAAGAGGCTGCTGGAGGGAGCCTTCCCTTTGTAAGAAGCAGACAGTACAAATGTTTTCTGAAGGTTAAATGAACTGAAACCAAAATGGAAAGTAAATACGTTGGAAGACTGAAAATTTTACTGAACAAACACCAGCCACCAACAGTCTTATGCAGCCCTGCCTTCCATGGAAAAGCAGCTTGCCAAGCCCCTGACCTGCTCCTTAGCTACATGATGCAGCTGACATTTCTTAGAAAACAAAACCTGGTTTTGAAAGACCTTGCATGGCCAAACCTACAGGATGAATACCTAGCACTCTGTGGAGAACTGTTCCACACTATTTCTGTTTTGCAATCCTGAACTGCATCACGTAGGATGCCCCAGGTGCACCCCAATGAATGAGCAATCCTCATGTTTAACTGAAGCAAGGGCACTTTGACAGAGCAAACCCAAACATTTTGGGGCATTACATACACAAAGAGCACAATAATGTGTAGCCAGTGTAATTGCTCCATTAGGCAGTTATGTATTTCGAAGAAAATGCCTCCTGGAAACACAACATTTCATGAATTCTGCAATTAAAGGCTCCTGCAACTGGGCTCAAGTGCTTTTGAGAAAAATGCAGATGTCCAACTGTGGATGCCCACACAGAGTACTCAGTAACTTTTATTTTTTCTTATACATTCTGGAACATAAGATAATGCAAGTGCAGACAGCTTGGTGACGTGAAGTGGGTAAACCCTCACTTTACCTTCATTTCCCTAAATTTCAACACATAAACACATCAAGTGTTGTTTTGAAGGGAAATTACACACTTAAAGTCTCAGCTCGGTTGTTCCTGAGATTTCAACAACACTTGCTGGTCATCTGAATTGTCACCTGATTTCAATTGAGCTTAGGGACACAGACACGTCTTTCCTCCAAATCATCTTTCAGTATCTGTACTGGGCCTCACTGTAAAACACAAATACTCTACAAGGAAGCAAAAAATTCCTTCCAAACTCTGGAATACATCCCAGTTATTTGGCAGCAGGTAGTACTTCATGGCTGGCCATTTCACAAGCAACAAAATAATGAAATAAATGAACGTGGTGTTTAATTTGTTATGCTGTTGTTTCAGACACTTTCTTTGCCTTCTAAACACGGGAAGCAAATTTTTTTCACTGCATGTATTCCACTGTAGCAATGGAATGCAATGTGAAGCAGTGAAGCCAGGAAAAGAAAATTATAAAATGTACTACACTGGCAAATAAATTTTAATTCTGTCAAGTCGGAAATTTATTTAAAAAATCTAATTTATAAAGCCATTGTAATGAGTTAAAATTACAGATGAGTAAGCTGGGCTTTTCAAAACTGCTGGATGGCTTGGTCTAATCACTCTATCACACCAGTCTGCCTCTAAAAAGTATTAATCAAATCACAGTGAATTAAACAGCCTGAAGTCCTAGTGCTGATTACAAGCCACTGCATTGGAATATGCTTTTATGAAACAGCTGGAAACAACCTCCATATAAATCTTACAGAGCATATGTCTTAGGCTCTTGGCATCTTCTAATGAAAAACATCAGATTTTTGTGCTTTATATTGGAATGCTCAGGCAAAGACTGAAACCAAAGCTCTTGGTCTGAGAAGCACGTGGTGCTTTGAACCAGATTTTGGTGGTCTGTGAAATGCCCCATTTTTCAGCTTTGTCCATGCAGGCCTGGCATGCACCTGGGAGAATCTGCAATTTCTTGGAACCTCCCTTGGGTCAGCTGGGGCCACTCCTGGAACAGGATCATCCACCTGCTTGGCTGCACACACCAAGGCAGCCTGTGCTCCCCACGTGCCCAGTGAAGAACTGTCCATGCTCACCACGAGCCTCTGCTGAGCACCCTGCACGTCCCTCTGGTGCCCCTCAGCAGCCTGGGGAGCTCCAGCAGGGAAACAGCTCTGCACACCCCAATCTGCACATCCCAGAGAGCCCCAGCAGGGAAACAGCTCTGCACACCCCAATCTGCACATCCCAGAGAGCCCCAGCAGGGAAACAGCTCTGTACAGCCCAGTCTGCACATCCCAGGGAACCCCAGCTGGAAAAGAGCTCTGCACAGCCCTGTTTGCACAGCCCAGTCTGCACATCCCAGGGAACCCCAGCAGGAAAACAGCTCTGCACAACCCAATCTGCACATCCCAGGGAGCTCCCGCAGGGAAACAGCTCTGCACAGCCCAGTCTGCACAGCCCAGGGACCCTGAGCAGGAAAACAGCTCTGCACATTCCAGTCTGCACATCCCAGGGAGCCCCAGCAGGAAAACAACTCTGCACAGCCCAGTTTGCACATCCCAGGGAGCTCCAGCAGGAAAAGATCCCTGCACATCCCAGTCTGAACATCCCAGAGAGCCTCAGCAGGAAAACAGCTCTGCACATCCCCTTGGTGCTGCTCAGAGCACACCTGAGAGTGTCCCCTCAGAGCTCAGAAAGGCCTGCGTGTCTTCCATCTTCTGTTTCCTGGGACTTTGCTGAGGAAGTGCTCTCAGAACACATTCAAACATCCTCAACAAAGGCAGGAAGAAGGAAAGGAAAGTGAAGAAAATGCTCTGCTCGCTGCAAATAGCACCACTTACTGCAGCTATGAGACAAAAATCCTTCTGCCGGAGTGATCTGAACCACTCAATCAGTTGACAAAAGTGGTCTGACTGAACCACTTGTTTGAAGAAAGCATCTTAATCCAAATTTAAAACACAGAGCATGTCACTGCAGTCACTTCTCGATGCCTTTTGTAGCATCTTAACATGACCTGAATCCATTGCCCCCATCCTTAGCCATCACTTATTAGAGCACAGCTAAAACACTGGGCCTGCTTTGTGCCCCTCAATACAAGGAGTATCTCCATAAAATGGAGTGACTTCAATGGAGAACCAGCAGAAGGGCCAGCTCTGGCCACCTGAGGAGAAGCTGAGGGATCTGAGCCTGTTTGGCCTTAGGGAAAAACAGCAGCCCTACAGTGCCAAGGGAGAAGTGATCACAGACAGGCTTTTCAAAGTGGACAACACTGCATTTCTATATCCCCTCACTGAAGAAGGCAAAAGATGCAGGGAATCTTAATGGCATCAGCATTATTCACTCAGCCAGTCTCCTGGTCAACCCTCCTGCCTTGTTCTGAAAGCAGCCAAATGCTTTGTGGCTCTGCTTCAAAGCCTGGCCCTCTACCCTGGTTCAGAGCACTGAAAATAGATGATAATTGGATGGGAGGGTGCTTTGAATTTAAAAAAATACCACATTTTTCTCTTCATCTCCAAAAACATCCTTCTGAAAGCGCTTTTTTAAAATTTACAAGGTTTGGCATTGCCTTTTTTCTGTTGATTCAAATATTTTTGATAGTTTTTTATATATTTTGAGACAGAAAATATTTTTATTATGTATTTTGAACACACTTTTATAGTGTTGAGAGAAAGCGCTGCACTGCTTACAAACAGGGAGCTAAAAGGAAGGTTCTGAAAGACTGTTTCATGTTTTATATTTTGAATCAGGACCTACAGAATAGTGCCACTGCAACAAGGAAGCCTAAAAAAATAATTTGGAACTGGTTGGCAGTGGATTTCATATCAAATTGGAAGAGTTACATATATTTGCATTTTTTCAAATAAAGATGTTGTGTATTTACATATGTAAATTAAATTAAAAAAAAAAAAGGGGGCAAAAAAAAAAGCAGCAGCATTTTAGGGACTTGAGTCATTCTGCCCAAGACTGGTGAGTTTTGCATGAAGGCAATTCACAGGTGAGCAGAGAGCCTTTCTCCTCTCCCACTCTGGGGTATAACGTGTTTGTCTCAGGAATGGGATCTTTAAAGATATTGAATGAGCTTTTATCTGTAACTTTAGAAACTCATTTATTATCCTAATTGTTTTCCTAATGTCAGTCCTCATCCACAGCCATCTGCAGATTAAGGCATGTTAATTTAAAAGAAGAAAAAGAGATACCTTGGGGCATTACTGTAGCTGTAACTGCTGCTTCCTTTTGATTTCTTCTAATAAATCTTTGCCTCAAATATCAGTAGCTGAGCTACCTGCAAAGCTGATTAAGTGGTACAGGAAAAAAGTTACAGAGTCGACTTTTTGAGCTCTTTTTCTCATTGTCTATAAACACTTCTCATTTATTTATTTAATAATTGTTTGTTTGTTTGTTTGTTTGTTTATTTATTATCCCTACACCACCAGGAACAGAAGAAAACACTGCTAAAAATGTCCTGGTGTAGACCTCAAGTTTGTAATATTCGGTATGCAGATATTCAGTGTGAAGGAGGGCATTGCTTCTCTGGGTACCTGGGTTACCTGGTGCCTTTCTGTTTTCAAATACAATGAACAAAAATCTGTTTCTTCTGCGAATATGTGGTTTTATGGTAAAAGTCTGCTTTTGTGGCAATCAACAGACAGGCACTTGAAATTGGCTTTGTGCTACACTAGTCTGTCAGCATATGCATTTTGGGGAAGAGCCTTTGGAAATAAACAAAAGCCAAGCACAAACACTGATTAATCAAATCCATTCAGTCATGTAAATTGCTGTATCTGGTAGCATTATGTATTCTACCTCAGTAACAGACTCCATATTAGGATATATTTGCCATGTGTTGGCTTTACTCAACCCTTAGGTTGAGACAATCTGCAATTTCTTGGAACCTCCCTTGGGTCAGCTGGGGCCACTCCTGGAACAGGATCATCCACCTGCTTGGCTGCACACACCAAGGCAGCCTGTGCTCCCCATGTGCCCAGTAAAGAACTGTCCATGCTCACCACGAGCCTCTGCTGAGCACCCTGCACGTCCCTCTGGTGCCCCTCAGCAGCCTGGGGAGCTCCAGCAGGGAAACAGCTCTGCACACCCCAATCTGCACATCTCAGAGAGCCCCATCAGGAAAAGAGCTCTGCATAGCCCAGTCTGCACATCCCAGGGAACCCCATCAGGAAAAGAGCTCTGCACAGCCCAGTCTGCACATCCCAGGGAGCCCCTGAGATGCTTCCATTGCTTCCCCAGAAATTATTAAAACATCTCTGGGAAAGTGTTCGATATTCCTGACCACTAAGTGAAGGTGTGTAGATTGCAGATAGGTCTCCAATATCTCCACAACCTCTTCAGAAAACTTTAAATAAAACTCTAAAATATTCATATTATGTACCAGGGCTTCTTTTTCAACACTTTCTTTGTGTTTTGTGTTCTACATCTATCCTTCAGCAGCTCCTTCACAGGACATCTTTTCCCCCTGTCTGTAAAATCAATATTGTCTCTGCAGTGCCAATAGATACAGTATGGAAGTAGTAATTAAGGCAGGATGGAAGGAAAATATACTGCATATGGGAAAAGGGGGCATTGATACCCACTCCCACAGTTACATTTACAGGTGACAGTCTGCAAAGCATCATCATAGCATCAGCATCTACCAAAGCAGTGTTTTGTCTGTAAGAATGCTGCTGCACATGTAACTTCCACATAACCTTGTACCTCACAGCTCAGCCTGCACAGCCCTGCTTAAAAGTGATCACAGAGTCTCTCTGAGCAAGCTGCAGAATTCTGACAACTGGTGGCTGGCAGTGAAGGAAAAAAACCCAACCAGCCAAACTGCTTTGCTCTGGACAAGCTTTTCTGCTACTGAGACTGGAGCATCACCACTCTTCCAAGTGTCAGCAGCAGTGGCTGTAGGATGGAGTAATTTGTACTCCCTGCTGAGGAAGCTGTTCCACAGCTATCAGAGGTGTATCAGAACTTGAATATCTCTAGTACAATGCTGATGTGATGTTACAGCTCTGTGTGCAGGGAGTTATTTTGGAAAATTAAATAACCATTCTTCTATAGCTGCATTTGCAAAGGACTGTGTGTGAACAGCCATAGATAACGGAAATGAACACTGCAAATTAATCCCATCTTTCTGGAACCTCTTACCCAGGGAAAGCTCCAAAAGAGACTTGACTTCCCTGCTCCTTATGGAAGTCTCAAGCAAGTTATTGCTTCCTCACAGGAGTTCTGGTGAGGAATCTGGAAACAGTTTGTATTTCCTACCAAAGGACTGGGAAGCACTTCTTTGCTCTTATAATCTCACTAACTGAAAGGATAATGCAGCCTCATGCTGATTGATTTTAAATGAGAGTTTGTGTACCTTATAAAACAATATTTCTTCAATACGAACTATTCAGTTGGATAGTCTAGGAAACTGTCCATTAGAAATACTGGAATTTCTTGTGTACCTGCTAAGTATGATGCTGTTCAAGATTACAACGACACGGACTCTGAGGTCAGAAGGCTGAAATTACTCCAAATCTTTATTAGCCAGGAATTTCTTCCCTTTATACTATTTGACAAAGAACCACCCAAGGGGCGGAAGAAAGACAAACTTCTTCAACTACATTGGCCAAGTTAGAGGGACATCAAGAACAAGTCCCTCCTAGGGAAAGGAATGTAAACATAGGTTACGGTTAGGAAAACATGTCTCTTGTTGACAGAAGAGTGTCTGGGAAAAAGTTTCAGAGAACCCAAACATCACAGCACGAACCAGGGCTACACAAGTATGCAAATAAGCATGTATCTAATAAGAACTAAATATGCAAATAACCATGTATCTAATCACAGTCTTCTTTCCAAGCTGATATTTTCAACTATTTACTCACTCTCTAGTACATATTTTTTTTCTTCAGCTTAATATTTATTAGATTTATTATTAGATTCAGACATTTTCTTTCACTTAAAAACCTAGATTTTCACAAACTGTTTAGGAAACAACCCTAAGATTTGACATTTTAAAGAAAATATCGATAGAATATTTCGTTAAAATACCTTGAGTCCCTAAATTTATTATGCAATATGGTTTATTTAACATGACAAACAGAAGTGTGGATGTGCATTAAATCACTCAAAAATTTGGTGAGGAAAGTTCTATCTTTTAACAATTTTTTTTTCTCTTGAGAAATACCCCAACAATACCAATTCATCCAAACTAATGCCTGAACTACATTTATATAGCAAGTTTGCCAAATGTCTGTCTTTATAGCTACAGATGTTCTCATAGGAAATGCCTTGTTGTATTTTATCAGAAATTCTTCTTTACTTTGTAGTGAGCAATAAAAGTAATTATTTTTTCCTTCCTCAGCCATTTCCTCTCCACATCCATTCAAATGAATGCAGAAGGAAGAGCAAGCACCTAAAGCAGGTGAGTCTGTGTTTAGCATCAGATTTCCAGTTGTAAGACATGTTTTGATCTTTGATTTTCCTGCAGTTAAAAACCTGAATCTTGCAGAATTCTGCAGTGTGTTTTATTTGGAGGCTGATTGACACAGCCAATGTCTTTCATCTCAAAAAAGAAGGTGAACACAGATATTGCAAGCTATGCTGTAGCAACTGGGGGAAATTTCTCATTACTGCGAGTTAGTTTTATTTTGGTTTGTGTGTCATCCTCGGTGTAAAGGAGCTAAGTATACAAATCTGACTGTGACTTTTCCAAGATTTATTATCTGGTTTTGTCTGAGCTCCCTGCCCCATATGCTGGAGAGAGGATGTTAATTGTGGCACTGAGCTCCCCGTTAGCTAGAGTCCTCCCTCCTGGTGCCAGGCAAAGCACATCACTGCCCTGCACCTCAGCATCCCCTCAGCATCCTCTGCCCCTTTCAGAATCACAACAGCCACTCTATTATTCCAGCACTTAATGAAGGCAGCTTCATTCCAACCACATATGACATTGGAGTCTTCTGCAAATGAACTTTGGTGTGTGAAAACAGAAAGGATTTAGGAAATCTCAGGGTAAACATCTACTCACTAACTGTAGAAAAATAAAGGGCAGGGAATGTAATAATAATAAAAGGCACCTCTTAGCTTCTTATTCTGCAGATCCCTGATGAGATCTTGCATGACAACAGTGCTGGCCCTTTTCCATCAGAAACCACTCTCGCTTGAAATTTATCTGGCTGTTCCCCTGCACAGATTGGTCTCCTGACTTAGTCTTAGAAGAGACTTCACAACTCTGCCCCATACCTGAAGACTTTTACATTACCGTAAGATGGAGAAATGGTAAAACCAATTCCCTGGTGCAGTCCTTCACAGCTTTTAGTGGTACATATATACAATGAATGTATGAAGTATATAAATATGTGTATGCATACATACACACAAACTTTGGGGTTTTTAATTACAAACTAGAGTGAAACATTTGAAAACAGGGTTGTAGAATACTTACATATTTCTCAAACTTTAAAAAGGGAACACTGTTTTTGGAAAGTCAACACAGTACAATCACTGAAATGAATAAACTCAAAACAGCTCATATCAATGTGAGAATTTTCTTAGACCAATTTGTACTATTCTAGTTGTAAATGTTCCAGCTGTAAAGGTTTCAGGGCACTTTCAATAGCTCCTATCAGAACAAATTTATTTAAAAACTATTAAAGAGAAATTATCAGAGCATACAAAGATGAAAGACATTTTCAGAAACTAAGTATTTAATAACTGAGTTGGACTGAAATTGAAACTAAACTATTAAAATGATACCTAGCTAATGAAAACTGATACCTGTTAACTCTACTATTAAAGTTATATTGATATTCCTTAAGCTACCAAATAAAAAAGTCCTGGTAGGTAATAGAAGGGAAAATAATTTATATGAACTGTTACAGTGGTCCCATAATGAAATTTCTATGGGATTAGGATGTATGTTGGTTATTCTTCACCAGTAAGGAAATTTTTCCTGGCCCTTAATCTCTCTCTTGCTCTCACTGCCTCATGTAAATAAACCCCGTTAACATTATTTGACTGTGGTGCTCTGGATTGGGCCATCCCTCTTTCCAGGCTTTCTGGGATGAAGGCTGGTCTCCAAAGGAGGGTTAGAATGAGAGCAGGGCAGTGGCCTCCTGTTTCAGAAGCAATATTCCCTTCCAAAGCTGTCAGAAACTGATACCCAATGAAGGGAGCAGCACTGCTGCCAGCAGAAGTGAGACAGCCAGGAGGTGACCCCACCACTTAAAATGTTTTTCAGGTTCCTCTACTGCTGTTTAAAAAAGTAAATAACAAACCAAATAATTTCTATTTTATCTGCTCTTTGTTCTTATAAAATTTCATTACTTGTAACAGGAAGCTTTACCAAATAGTAACTCATCCTGGTGTATTATTTCCCTTTTATTCTCTTGTTACAGGAAGCTTTACTGAACTGTAACTCATCCTGGTGTATTATTTCCTTTTTTTCTCTCTTTTTAAAAATCCCCTTTATTTTTCTATTAATTAACACCGATCGATCACGAATTAACAAAAAACAGAAAAGCCCCCTGATGTCAGGCTATAAAAAGAGCAAATAAAACCATTAAGGATAATGCCAAGATCTTTGCTTCAGAGATGCAGGACTCTGCAGACAGCCAGCTTGGATTTGCCCTTGGAAATCTACAGCTGAGGAGAGCAGGAAAAGCAAGGGAAGCGAGGCACTGTACCTCCCACCACTGGGATGCTGCAGCTTGTCAGGCTCAATAAAGTATTGCCTTGCTCCTATTAGGGCAGAAAACTGCTCCTATCTAAATGGGAAGAATGATCAATATTCCGAGATGAATGCACTTTCTACCAAGTAATGAAACACGAGGACGTTTTTTTAGATCAACTTGAAACAACTGAATCTGAGGAATAAAAAGATCAACCAAAGTCTCAGCCAGAATAAACACTGCAAGTTTAATTTCCTGCCTCCCAATTTAAAGGGCTTCTATGACTGTTTCATTTATGTGCCACATACTGATCCACACTGTGATTTGTCAGGAGAAATTTTCTGTTAAATATCTCTTTAAAGAAGCTAATATAAATGCTATGACTCCAAATGTGTATATATATGATCAGAGATGAAAAAATGCAAAGCCTTGGGTAGATCATGTCTTTGGGAGTTATTCACAAGCAGAACGCATTCACCACTTAGCAAATAAGAATAATATTAAGGAGAACTATGAAACCCACCAGATCCTTTGAGGTCCTACCTAACTGAAATGGTCCAAACACCTCCTGTGTTTCCTAACCTGAGACCTGATATCTGATTGACATTATTTATTGAAATACTCAATTAATTTTTTGGAATTCGACTATTAAAGCATTTATAAAGCATGAAACTCTTTTATTTCCAAACCTATTATGTTCCCAAGGGCATCACTGGGAAGGGAGCCCAGAGATTAGGGATGTTTTCATGTACACTGAGGCCTAAATTGTGTCAGTATTGTTTTCTTGCATTATTGATGTCCTTTCCAAAACTGAAAAAGTGTGGGCTTTTGAACAACCTGACTTCAAAGGGAGCTGAAATGAGCTTTTGGTCCGTGAGTTTGTTCCCTCCTCAAGACAGCACACATAGAATTCTACTTCATTTCACTCATGAGGCCTCATCATTCATCTTTGAATCTTACCTGGAATTTATATCACCTTCTCTCATCTCCAGGATCTGCCTTTGTAGGTGACACATGCAGGGATTCTGCCTGTTAGATATTTCTATCAAGAGATTCACAACAAACTTATTTTTCACTCTTTGGAGGGTTCTGTCTGCAAATGGAATTGTGGTCATAAACTAAATGAAATGCCCATTTAACATGCCCGCTGAAACACATATTATTTGCTAGAAGACCAAGCAAATAATTTTCAGTTTATTAATAGTACTTAACCAAAACATAGACTTGATTAAAAAAACCCCAAACTATGAGTGTTAATACAAAACAAGCCCTGCTATTCTTTGCCATTACCTCTCAAATATTAATATGTAGGGGTTTTATTCAGTTTGCTTTCTAGGAACCTGGCTGAAATGTAATACTCAAATGTTTAAAGTCAGGCATCTTGACTGCCTGCTGCTCCAAGGACTGAGACAACTGAGAGGTGTGGCCACACTCCTGAAGGGTCCTCAGGAACTGAGGATTTCTGTCTCTCTGAGCATCAGGAGGTCACATGAAGAAAAAGGAGACTGCCACTGTTCAAAGCAGGATGATACATCCTTCCCTTGCTGCTGGTGTCTGAACAAATAAAACACTTGGTTCAGGCAGCCTTTAGGATGTTATAAAGGTACAAAGAATGGAATTAATGCAAACTAGACTCCAGAGACAGAGAAAACAGGGTAGCTGGGGCTTGTTTGCTTTGGAGGGCAAACACTTGTGCTCAGCTCTGAAAACACCTCCTGAAGAGAGCTCCTGCCTCATCCCTCTCACACAGTCCCACCTACACATATCACTCACTTTGTCAGACCAAAGGACTACGTTCCCTATCAATCCACATCCCACAGGAAGTGTTATATGCTGGCACTAATTCATTAAATAAACATCCAGACTTGGTGCCTCAGCTCTCAGCTCCCATCTGGGAAACACCGGGGTTCCCAGGCTGGTCTGCACACAGAAGAAAGCGCACAGATCCACACCTGGATCCTGCCTGGGGCTGCAAACCTGTCCTTTGCTGGCTCTTTGAAGGCTCCCATCACTTGGCAAATCCTTCTTCAAAGGCTCTGATCTCTGAAGGAAGTGCTGAGACTGCTTCCAAGGGTTGCTTTTACGTGCTCAGCAAAGGCAGATGGAGCTGACACAGGTGTTAGACACCTCTCACAATTTCCATGTTTTGGGAGAGGTAATTTACTTGAAAGATGATTTGCTCTGTTGAAAGTGCACAGTGCAAATCGGGGATGAAAGAATCCCTGCTCTTACACAAGTCTCACACTGAATTGAGAGGATCTCTCCAGGGAACCGTGGGGGGGATCTCATGCAGCCCAGAGCCTGCTGCTCTGGCAGGTCTGGATACTGCAGCAGTCTGAGCTGGAGACAGCTACAGCAGCACAAAGGCACAGCAGAAATAGGTGCTCCTTCCCCATGCAGATTAGTCTGGGATTTGTTTACATTGCAGCAGGCAATTAGGACATAATGCAGGGAAAAGCAAATGCTGTTTTGTTTTTAATGCAGCTAGAAGCTGGGAATGAGTCACACTTGGCTACCTTAATAATTTCTGTAAAGTGAAGAATGGTTGTGTGTCCATGCTGCTGTATTTATACACAGAGGTAAGTCAGGAAGTGACACAACCCAAATATTATGCATAGTCTCATTAGTGAAATGGGGACTGCTGGGACTTTAATTACAGAGCTGGCATTTTGCAGACTGATTATATGTTATATACCATAGGAAGGTAATTAGTTATCAGCTGTATTTGTGACTTTGCCAGAGAATGCTGTTATTTTGTCAATATGCAGTTTGCTTTTAGTACTAATCATGTTCCTAGTGCTTTTATGGGAGGAAACAAGTCGGCATTGAGAGTCTGCATCCTAGAGCAGTTCTAGGTTAATGTTAGGGACATGAAACAAATAGGCTGTGGCAAGACATTTTCAATATCAATGTTGCACAAGCCCTTAAAGTTTTATGGATCTCGTTAAAGTAGTTGTTTAGAGGTTCAAACATTTATTCACCATTGAGCTGTCTGAAATTTTCCCAGTGAAACACTGTTTTGCTGATGGGTAAATGGGTGCTGAAATTACTGTTGTTAGAAATGGGACAACAGGTTCTTCAGGTTAAAACAAACAAACAAACAAACAAACAAACCACTGAAATTTTTGCCTTTTTAGTTTTGCCAAATATGTCAGGTGCTTGCTTTCAAAATTTTAAATAACTTCAAGAAAAAAATATCTGAATGTTAAGGACAAAACTTCCAACATGTTCCCCTAAAGTGTGTAACAACAGACCCAGAACAAGTCATAAGGAAGTCTTACATGACAGGAAAGAACTGTAACTGCAGAAATAAAGACAACAGGTGAATTGTCTTCTGTCAGTGATTGAAGGAATGGGGTCTCCATGGTTTGCATGCACGAAGCCAATTTTATTGATTCCACAGCTCAGTATTTATACCTTCTTACCTATAGCTAAAAAGAACTACTTGCTGAAGCCTTGAAAACTGTAACAACCATATCCACGTTTCTTAGTAACATTGCTTAACTAAAGGCTAGCACAGACCTGCACAGGCCTGTACTGTCTTGCATGTTTTGTGATAAACAAAACACAATATCATCTTCTGCGTCCTCCTTCAGGGCTCTGCCTTGACTTGCCAGGGCCCACCAAAGTTAGCACGTCCACCTCTGACAGGAGTTCAGCACTGCTCTGAGTCCTGCTTTCTGGATGTATTCCCACAGTCACAGCCAGCTATCTGTGTACCTCTGAAATCCAAGCACAATTAGTCCATTTGGGCTAGGAAGTGACAGTCAAGGAGACCAAGGGCAGTTCTGCTCTTGCAGGAAGGAATCCAAGTGTGACATCAATGTCTCTTATCACCTGAAGGCCACTGGGAATTTCCTGTCACCTCTGCACACACAGGACTACATAAGGTCTCCTATTGCACACACTCTAGAGTCAGACTAATACCATCATTTTATGTTTGAATTGTAATACACTTAACTGTTATCCCAGTTCTCCTTCTATTTACTTTAGCTGAGCACTGGGTGATAAGTTACTGCAAGAATTTTCATTAAATCAGCTACATTTGGTTAAATATTCATCATACAGAAAATGAAGGCTGAATTTAAAATCAGGGTCTCTGTGCTGGCCATGGAACTGCAGCAAACCCTCACTTGGGAGTGCATCCAAATCCAGGGATGATGGCAGAGGTGCCTCAGGGAGAGAGGGTGAGGCCACTTAGGCAAGAACAAAAAATGCCACACAGGCCATGTGTGCAATTACAGCAACAGTGGATCCCTCTGAACAGGTCTGAGTGCACAGGTTAATGGAGCAAACAAACTGGAAGGGAAAAGACTGAATCAGTAACGGAAGGATCACTGTGAGATTGTAAAAGAACTCAGTGAGACCCTGGACTCGGAGTAACTGCTTGATAAAAAAGCAGTAAAATTCTGGAGTGTCTGGAATAGCCTTAATTGTCCATTTGGAAGAACACTAAAGCAGGGGTAGGAAGATCTGTGCAGCATCACTCTGCAGCTTTTTGTCTGTGTCCAAGCAGTTGTGAATAAATTAGAAATAGCAACTTCACTGGCTGCTGTGAGGATATTTTAAAATTGGAAGGTTTGTTATAATGCTCTGCCAGAACTTTGTTCAACTTCTATGGTGTAGAGATGCTTCATTTGGGAAATCTTCTTGCTGATGAGGGTTTGCTACGACTTTAATACGCAATTACTTAAAAAAACCCTAATACTTAAAAACATCACAGCTATCAATAATATCAAAGAATGCCAGGAACTTTCCTGAAATTATGATTCAATAAACTTGCAATTTCTAACATTAAAGTTGCACTTAGAATTTCATTTGAAAACAACTTCTGCTAATGGAAAATTGAAGTGAGGATCCTGCTTTTGCCTGCTTAGGAAGTTTCTGTAAGGTTCATTGCCTGCTTGTAAAGAACATGCAACTCTGAAGTAGAAAAAGCTTTCACGATGTGAAATTATTCATAAGGATTTCCATTTCCTAGCCAGCACTAGTACTGCTGCAAAACTGTAAGTGGATCCACAATTATTTGTAACCTAATCAGGTCATAATTGCTAATGAGAGAACGGTTAATGTTGAATTTTAAAGTTATCCTGGCTCTGCCATGCTCTGGCAAAGCTCAGAGGTCCAAGCACAGCTTGAAGAGTACATTTTTAATTGGTGGCACTGAACTGAAAACCTGCACAGTTACCCTGACCTTATTTAACAGCTGCTGATTCTCCTTTATCCTTACAGAGTGAATATCCACTGGTAAGGAGGCAGAGGTTTGGAATCTCGGCCAGAGCAGATTCACACCAGTGAATTCACACTTAGCTCATCAGCTCCATGGATGCCTCGTGCAGCCCTCAGGAATTTTTTACTTTCTGCAGCATATAAACATGGTAATAACATCAAAGTTCAATATGGCCAATAGATACCAATTCTTCTGAAAGCCTGGAGAATGCAAAAAAAGTGTTTTTTTAAAATCTATGTCTTAAAACAGTCAATATCTTTAGAAAAGCAGAGCTGTTTATAAAAAGTGAAATTGATCTTTTTTCAAATTCATGTAAATCACACATTTGGTTTACTCAGCACAGTCATTCCTAATATATCCCAGGAGCTCTGTAAATAAGAATATTGATTTTGATGACCTAGGGAGGTGGTGCAGTGAGAACTGACAAATTCATAGTACAGCTAAATGACTCCTACAGTCTTAGGTGGGGAGTTGTTTATATGGCTACTTTCACATGACAAATGCCTGATATAAGTTTTATTAAAGCACTAGCAACCATAATGGTATCTTTTTAGAATATTAGGCATTACTTAGAGAGTAAGAGGTAAAGCTGAAAGGAATTTTAAGGTGATATTTAAAGTGCATCTCTCTCTTTGTGAGAAGGTTGTACGATGTACACCCACTAAAATTTCAATAACAAATATAAGAAAATAAAAATTTAGTGGGTAAAGTATAGAAAGGGAAGATTAGGAGATCAGGTTATTATTTGGTGCAAGTAAATAACTGCATTAGAAAATGCAGCTTTCAAATAAGAACCTTTCTATTTAAGGTACATTCACTTGTGGCAGCGACACAGTACACTCCACTGCAGTGACAGGAAGAGTTTGCAAACTGATTTGCATGCAAGCTGTGAGCTGCTTTTGTAGCCTTGAAACTTGTAATGTGTAATACTGATTTTCACAGTAGCTTTCAAAAATATGGATGGCTTAATTACAACTTTAAATAATGAAATTGCTTAATCATGCTGACAGATAAAGCATTTGAAAAGCCTGATTATGTACTGTAGCTGCAGCATGTCTTTGTGCTGTCATGCTGTAACTTCCAGGTGTCTTAGTAAATTAGATCAGTAGTTCATTCATGATGAAATAATTCCATTATAACTCACCTTTCTTGATGCTAAATTGCATCAAGCAAATATGTCAGTTCAGTAACACTTGCTGACTGCAGTCAGGCAGCACCCCGTGTTTTGTTTTTAACTGTAGAACTTGAAAGCTGCTCAGTTCTGCATTTTTACATAATTTTTCATCATGTGATTCAACATATGCCTTTCTAGGCTTTGACATTGTCAAGAGACTACCCAGATGTTAAAGTAAATCCATGGAAAAACACCACCATATTTTATTCCTGAACTGCAGACGTCCAGAAACCCTAGCTCCAAGGCTGGAATAAAGAGTTCATGCATATGGATAAATGAATTTATATTTATTAATAACACAACCTCTTTGTCCCCTAACCTGCCTTCGGAAGGATAAAGATGTCAGTCCTACCTTTGTGAAATGCTTCAGACACCACCTCAAAGCCAGCCTCCTTTTCTTTTAAGCTAAATTTCCTGAGGGGCCTCAGGAAACTGCCCAAGTAACGGATCTTGAACACTTTCAAACCAGTTTGTGCACGTTTGACAAATTTTTGGTGCACAAGTGATAAATCACAGACAGTGTAAAAGAGAAGTATTAGAAACAGCTGACAAAAATCGTGAATATGACTGTTCACCTTCAAATCATAGCTTGATTGGGAATCTCCATTCTAGGCTTTCAACTTCTCGAGTTCCCAGAATACTGTAAAACTGGGGCATTAATCCAGCTTGTTTAGGTGTATTAATAACTCCAAAATCAAGATTTTCTCTAAGAAATGGAATTATTTTGAGGGCCTCCCCACAGGATGCTTTAAGAATGCTATACTTTTTATTATTTCAGAGTGCTATAGACGATTTTAAGTTCCTTTTATTCTTTGCAGAGTTTCCTCCTTCCTTTTCTTTTTCCTGCCTTGGTCGAGAAATGGGTGTCTTAGGGGCTAAAGGGTGTTTGCAACAGTTCTAACTTCCCTTGGGAATGACCATAACTACATATGGGAAAAACATTTGGAATGTAAGACCTAAATGACAGCACATAATAGGGATCATTTTCAGATGGGTTGACCAAGCTCATTTAAAGTCTTGGGGAACAGTAGCTGAGCATGAGCAGGTGTGAAAACCCCATAGCAGTGTAACAAAGCTGTAATAAAACAGGTCAGAAAATTGCAATATGTAGAACAGAAATATGCAGAAAAATGTTCAAATAGCTTCAAGCAAAAACAAGCAGAGAAATTATAAAATATTAATCTTGGTTGTTCCTTAAGGTTGTAGAAGTTTTACAGAAGCACAGAGCAGTCACTGCATTTCACACCAGGCTGTACTGCAGAAACCAGAAATGCAAAAAAAACCCCACACCAGTTTGTAAGGAACACTTCAGAGGGGCCCCAAAGGGACTTCTGTAGGTCATAAAGCAAGTTCTGGACAGCCACTGTGACTGGTTTGTCAAGATTTTGTTGTTATCAGTGATAGAGCAGTTGCATTAAACAAGTTATATTAAACAAGCTTCTTTCAGTTGGGATCTCAAAGAATATTTTCGGCATTTATCATCACTGGTGACTCATCCTTGTGCTACCAAAAACTGTTTTGAAGCAAGACACTGAAAAAAATATTTGTCAAAATAGCATTTAAAGATGGAAAGTGGCAATAAAGTGTGTCAGAATAGACAGGGCTGTAATGGAAGGCACTTGAGGTGCCAGGAATGCCACAAAGACTTTAAGTCCTGGGATTATTTCATCTCTGTTGCAGAATTAGTGATTCATTTTTCATTTGTCTCTTACTGGCTCTGTAGGCAAACACCTCACTGATTTGTTTCAGGAGTTTCATTAAAGGTGTATGCATAAAGCAGTGCAGACCTGCATGCCAATTTCTAAAGTAAGTGTCTAAGAGCATAAGAAACTCTTTTGAGCTTCAAGTAACAAACAATTAAACTCCATGATTAAGGAAAAAAAAAAAAAGTTTACTCCTAATAGAGGATCATGTTGGAAAGGATGGGACTGGCAAGCCTGAGGGCTTTTACCTAGAGGAGAAATTTAATTCACAGAGGTGATAGAAACTTGCAGCATCATGTCTCTCTAAGCACCCTTACCCCTCCTGGACTGACATTATTGTGTACTTTCCATAAGTATTCACTCGTTTTCTTTCTCTCTGAACCCTTCAAGAGGGAGGTCACTCACAGCTTTTATTATATGAAGGGTGCTCTTCTCAAAACCGAATGCACACAGAAAACAATTCTAAACAAGGTTTAACAATGTAGCCAAAAAGAACAACTTCCAGACATAAATCTAGTTATTTGATGGAAATATCCAATTTAACTAAATTTATATTTATATATATATATATAAAAATAAAAGTCCAGATACCAAATCAATTTCACTTCATCCTCTTATCACATAAAAAATTCCTTTGAAAGTCAGTTCCTGCTCTACCATGTCCTAGAGAAGGTGCTGATTTTAAAAAAGGAGCTGGAAGTGAAAGGCTTGACTGGGCACGGCTGCTTCCTCCAGGGGAGCCCCTGGGATGTGTGTGACCACTGAAGTGGTGATGGGCAAACCCAGGCCTTGCCTTGATCCTTCAGCAGCCCCATGCCCACACAGACAAAATGCACCACATTTAGATTTATCTAAACCATCTCCTGTAGTTCCTGTTAGAAAAGGAATTATTTTGCTTTTTTTTTTTTCACAATGAAAAGCACTGCAGGTTAATTCTGGATTTTCAAAGCAATTTATCTCTCTCAGTAAAGAAACAGTATCTTTCTGTTTGTTTATCTGGTTTTTGCTGACTTAGAATGACTCCACATCATGCACTGCATTCCCTGTTTTTAATGGGATCAACATAAATTTTGCTTGTAGGGCAAAAACTGTTTGCAGAATGATAACATCCTGAAAATAATGTTGCACTGTGAATAAAGTACATTAAAAAATTGTTCATCTCTGGCTCAGATACCTTCTCCCCCTAAAAAAAGTGTTGCTATTCTTTTGATTTAGGAGAAGGAAAAATACCTTTTGGCTTGACTGTCCTCATATTTGTATGAAAAGCATAATACCTGTGCTGAACAGAGTGCAAAGTAGACCATCCTATTTAATGTTATGTATTCCACTGTCACGAAGGCTTGAATGCCTCGGTTCATCATTCAAACTACACATTTAGTTTGGTTCACAGCTTTCTAAGAAAGTCAAAGAAACTGTTTTAATATTTTATTTGTTATTCTTATATGGCCCTAATGCATATTTGGCTGCCTAAATAATTCACTTAGAATCACACCTATGTTCTTATCCATTTGAGACAATTGGATGATAATTTGGATGTCTTTTACTGACTTTGGCAACAAAATTTTCTATAATAAGTTTAAAAAGTTTAAAAAGTGTCTAATACTTTTAAGTATGAGAAAAGAAATTACATAAATGTTGAGAAACACATCATGATATTCAATTTAAATTATTGAACGGGAAAATCAGAAAAAAGGTCATGATTCTGAAACAAAGGAAACACCCAGGCTTAAAATGAAATGGGAGTAAATAAAAAGAAGGAACCTCCTCTACCTGGGCATCTATCTCGGTTTTTATTACCCAGCATTACAGACCTGACACTGATTTTCTTTAACATTGCTCTTTCCATACCTTTTCTTCCAGATTACTGCTAATGGATTCTCTCACAACTAAGACACTTAATTTGCAAAAGGACAAAAGTGGGGAAAATACCAACCTGTCCACATTTCTTTTTTTCCATGTTTCTTATAAATAATAAGGATATCCTCAGTAAAAGTCCGATAGCTCTGATTATGAGCACCTTTTGCAGAGGTCCTGTGTCAGCAGGTCACTGGTAAAGGCACGTCTGCCCAGGGCTGTGGCACTCTTAGGTCATGGATCAGTGCAGCAAGTGAAAAAAACCACTAACAAAGGCCATTAACGGAACAAACAGGGCCAAATAAACTGAAACCCATACTGGAAAAGAATCTTTAGGTTTATGAACTGACTTAAAGACACAATCTTCCCAGAGCTAACCTGGCAGACACTGTCATGTGGAGGTTCCAGACAAGGATGGAGCTTGCAACTAAGGCATGTGCCATACTCACCCTCCACAGAAATGAGATCCAGACAATTAAATTAAATCTGGAATGACAATAAGCTCACATTCCTGGTCAGTGCCCTGAAAGAATGAGAAGTCTTGTGGAGTAGATAGAGCCCAGAGCAGCTGGTGTCATAAATTTTACTGTTCCGCAGTGAGAGTGATAAATGATTTCACCAGTTCGAGCTTCACCCTCTTCCAAGGTCACTGGATTCCTCTCAGCAAAAACAATCTCTGGATTGTTGCACTCATAAAAGTGAGCTTAGCAATAAAGTGCTCTGACACATTTTCCTCTGCTCTGTCTGTGCTTGGGACCAAGCCCTGGAGGGTCTTGCAGAGTAATTTCTGCCCTATCCTGTCTGCAGAGCCCTGTCCCACAGGGCAGGTGGAGGAACAGGGAGAGTAGCTGGGCACAGCTCCATTCCCAGGCTTTTCTTAACAAAACAAACAACAGGGAATCAGAGGGTTAGTCACTGCAGAATAAACTGCTCTGGACGTGAGATTTCCAGAGGTATGTCAGTGTCTAAATATGCAAATAATCAACTTAATCTACTCCTGAAAGTCTAGCCCAGCTTCTTTTCATATTGAGTAGGATCCTAACTTGTTTTATGACGTGGTTTTAAAATATCCTGTGTTTTCCAAGATAGACCACTCTGGGTATACAGTTAGAAGAAGACATCAGTTTACTACATTATAGTGACAATTTCTCACTGCCTTGTCTTCAAAACCATGCAAGTTCCTTCCTGGCCCATTATTCACATATGTTTTATTTTCAGTTTCTTTTAATTTACTCTACCATATAGGCATGTGGAGCATGAAGAAGAGATAAAGCAGCAATGTTTATGAGGTCCCTTCATGACAAAACTTACAACAGTACCACCATGACAATATAAATTTATCTTCATGGAAGTCTGGGCACACAACCCATAACAAACTTTATTTATACTTTAATCTTACTTTCTTTTTCAGCTATAAACAACAGCTGAAAATATACTGTGGAAATCAATTGACAGCAGCCGAATGAAAGGAAATTAATCAAGTAACCTACAAAAATATTTTCTGTCTCTAGTTTCCATCATGTAGTTTCCTTCTCAGTAGTAGTTAGGAAGGTTCATGGCCAAGTTACAAGAGTCACACACAAATTTCATTTATTGGGAGGACACTGGTTCTCTCTCACTGTAAGGACGCAGAAGCTAACTGCACTCAGATTTCAAAATCAAAATACTTCCCAAGATCTTTGTGTTATCATTAATTTAAATGCTTAGTATAGAGGTTTTTTTAAAAAAGTCCATTGTCAGCACTCAGAACAGCCTTATCTGAGGTGGTATCAGTTACTCCTTGTCTTAGGTTGCAATGCAAGATGTAACCAAAAGTATGTATTCTATTACCATCTGTTAAAACCAGGTGGGGCAGTGTATCTCTTCCATTCCTCTTAACTCCAGGGGGTGGGGAGGGGATATCTTCTGTTAATGGGCCAGCTGTTAAAACCAGGTGGGGTAGTGTTCTTTATCTCTTCCACAACCCATCCACCCTCCAGGGAGATATCTTCTGTTAATGGGCCACTGAGTCTCACTGCATGACTGATAAAATTACATCATACCATTGTCAGATGCTCCACCCACAGGAAGGAGCCAAGCATTCCTACCTGGCTATAATCTGAGATTTAACACACCAGAAGCAGCCTGTTTCCACTGGATTCCCAGGGGAAGACCAGACCCATCTCACCACCACTGGACCTTCAGAGGAAAACTACAACCTTCTACAAGATCATTGCTTCAACAAAACCACATCTGTCACTCCAGGAGCAGCCATGCATTTGATTGGACTGCTACCAACACCCAGACTAACGGGGTGTGAAGTTGTATTCTGACTTTGTCAATAGTTTGTTTGTTTGTTTGTTTGTTTTTGGGGTTTTTTTTTTTTTTACTACTGCATTTTAATTTTAATTTTCCTTGTAAAGAACTGTTATTCTTATTCCCCTATCTTTACCTGAGAGCCCCTTAATTTCAAAATTATAGTAATTCAGAGGGAGGGGGTTTATTCTCCATTTCAAGGGAGGCTCCTGCCTTCCTTAGCAGACACCTGCCTTTTCAAACCAAGACACTCCTGACTTGCAATCTTTAATATGATTTAATTTCAGTTTTGAGACACTGTAAGATTTCATATCGAGTACAGCACAAACTGATTCCAGAGTGGTTAGTGTAAATGCAAAACAAGTGCTATGACCACCACAGGCTTTCTTACCATACTCATCTGATAAACACAATAGAGATCTCATTTTTATATGCATTTAGAAGGTGAATTAGAAAAGTAAACATTCCTATAGCTATATTTTAAATAGCATAGTTTGGACTCAAAGATAAGAAGAAACTTGCTTTGACAAAATAGAACTTTGCTAAAGTCTGTCTTCTTTCATCCAAATGATCCTTATCCTGCCGAGAATTAATAAATCTATGAAAAGGCAACTCTTATCTCTTTAATAATAATTTTCTTGCAATATACTTTTAATAATAAGATGAAATTAGATACAGCACAGCAGATGAAAGAAAAGGTCTGCAAATTGGATTTACAATATAATAGAAGTGCCTTTCTGTGTGTCAGCATACTTTTTACTGAAAAGGTTTCCATCACGTCCATTATGCTGATAAAGCAGATTTTATAGAAATGACAAATGGAAAACTTTTAGGGAACTATATGCAATGTCATGCCTCTCTGCACTGCCAAAGTATATAAATCTCTACTTACCATTTAAAGTGGCTCAGTTAAAAAACAAAACAAAACAAACAAAACAAGTGTATAAAATGACTTGACAAAGTTAACTAATTTCTCTCCTTTTATGTGGATCTAAATTAGAGTTGTAACAGCTGCAAGTTACAAGGGATTTCAGACAGACTCCAGACAGCTGCTCTGGGATCTGGGAGGTTCCCTGAGCTGTCTAGAGCAGCTGAGGAGCAGGGATCTGGGATCTGGGAGGTTCCCTGAGCTGTCTAGAGCAGCTGAGGAGCAGGGATCTGGGATCTGGGAGGTTCCCTGTACTATCTAGAGCAGCTGAGGAGCAGGGATCTGGGATCTGGGAGGTTCCCTGAGCTGTCTAGAGCAGCTGAGGAGCAGGGATCTGGGAGGTTCCCTGAGCTGTCTAGAGTGGCTGAGGAGCAGGGATCTGGGAGGTTCCCTGAGCTGTCTGGAGGAGCTGAGCAGTAGGGATCTGGGATCTGGGAGGTTCCCTGAGCTGTCTAGAGCAGCTGAGGAGCAGGGATCTGGGATCTGGGAGGGTCCCTGAGCTGTCTGGAGGAGCTGAGGAGCAGGGATCTGGGATCTGGGAGGTTCCCTGAGCTGTCTAGAGCGGCTGAGGAGCAGGGATCTGGGAGGTTCCCTGTGCTGTCTGGAGGGGCTGGGAGGAGGGAGGTCCCGGATGACCTCAGGCAGCAGGAGGGAGGTACCTGGTCCAGCTTCCAGTGGAACTCGGCGGGGCGGAAGGTGTCGGCGTGGTCGAAGTCCTTGCGCAGCAGGAAGACCAGGCGGCAGTTGTGCACGTACAGCGCGTAGTGGTGCCGGTTCATCTCTGCGGGGACACACCCGGCTCAGCACCGCGCACAGCACCCCGTGCCCGGGAGCCCTACACGCTGACAGCACCCAGCCACGCCAGAGGAACCCCAAAGCACTGAACTTTCCCATGGATCCCTATGGCTCTTCCTGAGTTACTCCATGTTGGCTTTGCTTGCGGAATCATCCTGTCCCAGCCAATAAATAAAATCCAAAGGCGTACTTCATCTAACTAATATCAGCGAAGAATTAGAACTGTTTCTCCCAGTGTAAATAAATTTTTAAAAATTAGACATAATTTACTTTTTTTTATTAATCAATTCCTGTGAAATCTCCAGCTCTGTTATCCCAGCTGTGTTTGAAATTTAGGCAATCATCAGGCCACTCAATAAGCTCTCAGGTCAGCAATGTTTGGAATCGCACCATCTGAGATTAGTTTTTTTCTCAGACCAAATTAAATGACGAGAAATGGCAACACTCTACTGCTGTTAATTTTCCCTTTGCATAACATTTTTTCCATACAGACTCACCTGTCTTGTCAGAGTTGCAGAGAATAGTCTCCTTCTCAGCTCTTAATCCAGGACTAGGTCCATGTTTCATCCACAGAGTGATGGTGAATTGATCAGTTAAATTTTTTGGGACTATTCCATCTGGGATTTTGGCTCCTTGCTTTCCATCAAATTTAAAAATTATGTCATTGCTATCCATGAGGAGCCCAGCTGTCCAGTTGGTTGTAGTACTGGGAGAAGGTAACAGGTCAATGGCACCTGAGGAAGCTCCTGCAAAATCACATATAATAAATAACACAATGAGAGACCAATGAAAAAGATGTGAAGATTAACTTAATATAGGCCAGGGTTCTGATTCACACTCTTTAGACTATTTTACTACCCAAATGGTCCTACCAGCCTCAATGTCAAATCACTGAAATGTCATAAAATACCTGCCATTGTAAACCAGCAAGAGTTTTCTAGATTAAATGTACTGCACAGAAAACCATAGAAAATAATGCAAAGTTATCTTTCTCAGAAATGTTCATTTTTTTTTCTGAAATTCATTAATGACATTTCCTCAGCTATTTCAAGATCTGCTAAGAGTCCAAACAAATTTTCTGCATTTATCTTCCCTCCCTGACAGCAGGAAGGTATGTGGGGATGGTGCTGTAAAAGACAGCGCAGTGGGGATGAACACAGGACAGGCTCCACAGTGTCCAGCAGCCAGCCATGGATATCCCCAGTAATGCTGGGAGGAATGTCCATTCACAGGGGGTATTCACCCCAACCAGATAATCTCACTCCAGTGCTGGTCTCTGGTACACATTTGATGATTGGAACTCTGTGTGTTCTTTCATGACAGACCAAGATGGAAAACACTGTGATAAAACAGCACAGTTCTTCACAGTGCTGTTTGCTTACAGCTTAGCAACTGCCAGGCACTATGAAAACCATGCAAGGAGCTACCCAGAGCATTCACCTACTAGTAGAAGACAGCCTTTAGAAGGAAATACAATTCCAACAGTAAAAAGCACAAACAATCTTTGTATTCCTGTTGCTGCTTTGTCAAGTAACAATATGGTGAGCAAACTGTGATGGCATTAAAAATCCCCTGCTAAGATGCTCTGCCCTCCCTCACCATCCAAGAAGAGATAAAAGATCCCAAATCTCTGCAGGAGTGCAAAACTTTTAAGCCAAAAGTGTGTAAAATTGTTTAATACAGGGGGTTTTTTTTGAAGTATTATAGTTATGATTTAGAAATACTCACCTTATTCTGTAACTGAATGCCTTGGATTCTTCTCCAAAATTTACTACTGTAAAAGGAGGCTACTTTGAAGTGACACGTTCAAGACCAAACTTAACACCTACATGTTCATAGTTTGAGCTTGGAGACAAAGTGTATTTGTTTTACAAACCATAATTCCGGATGATACAGGGCACTGCAAGTGTGTAACCAGCAGCAAGCTCAACAGGTTCTACTTTATCTGCTCAGATTTGTATGGAGATTTATGGCTATGTTTGGAATCTTATCCTGCTAGTGTTTTAATCCTGGCCTGAGAAAAACCATTGGATTGTGTGCTTGGGAGATTTGGCTGGAATCAATCATGCTTTTCCTACCCTAATAAATCCAGCCAGAGTCCCAGGCTGCTCAGCCGTGTACAGAGGCAGACTTGGAGCAGTGCAAAGATCTCTCTGGAGGTGTTCCCAGAACAGCCTTATCACTGGATCAATGTAGTATCTGATGCCATTTTCTCCCAAACTGCTTCCAGAACAATGCAGGAGCTGCTGCATGAAGCTCAACTTTGGGCTGAGATCCTCTGAGGCACCTCTGGCATATAAAAGTGCTTATTTTCACAAGTGATTTATGCAGTTGGCCCCACCTCCTCTCCCAATCCTGCACATTTGGGCTCCAAATTTTGTGCCAGGATAAGCACACAGTGATGCTGCTCAGTGAGCTGGACCAGACTGCTGGCTTAGCTGAAAATGAATCATCCAATGTCACAATATGATACAAATGAACTCTCACGCTGAGATGTCCAAGGCAAAAAAGGGACAGTTCATTCACAGACCTCGACATTTACAGAATTCCAACAGCGACCATGGTTTGGAGGAAGAAAGTTGTCCTCTCCAACCACACTGGTCAAGCCAACAGTCCATCAATTCTCTCCTCCTCCAGAAAGGAATGCAAAACAATCATTATTTACATGAAAAGTGCGTGAGAAACTCCATTGCAAAAAGTAAACATCAGAAGGCTGAAAAGAACTTTAGAAAAACTTTATAAGAACAGGGCAACAACCCAGTAACACCCAGCCCAAACTGTCCTTCTTGATCACATCAACAACTTTCTTTGAGCCTCTTGCAGTGCTGCAGCACCCAGGATAACGGAGAGAGAGCAGGATCCCAGCTGGAGCAGAGCCTTGAGTCTGATACTGTGTCTCCCTGTCTCAGTTTCCTGTCTGCCACATGTGAGAACTAGCAATCCCGTTATTTTCTATTTTATCTACATTTAGAGGGAAAGGAGATGGTACAGAGCCATCTTTCCAATATATTTCAGGCTCCTTAAGCTATGTTTATTTTAGTGTGATTTATTCTGATATGTTTTTGCAGTCCAAATGGTGTCTCTTAGACAGTCTGTACTTATCATTATTGTCAGGTGACAAGGTGAAAAAGTGCTTACTAAAATGCTTTGAGGCACAACACTAATAATTCCTTGACTTTAAAATGACTCAAGTGTAATTTAATCATTTAAGCTGCCCACCTTGACCGTCCAAGGGAGTGCAAATCTCTGGGTTATTGAAAAGCAGACTTGAACCTTCTGTCTTATAAAAAATGAATTTTAATTCACCCTCCTTAGCATCTGCCTTCTCCAGATCTCCAACAGATAAATGAAGAAATGAGCAGAGGATTTATAAACTGGATCTTTAATTACCCAGAGAGAGCCCTGCATTTTACATGGTGCAGAGCTCTCTGAGTGCTCAGTTCTGCACTCTCTGCAATCACACAGTGCTTTACTGTACAAAAAAAAAATCAGGGTTTTCTTCCTTTTCAAAGGATTTTATCAGCCAACCATTAGCTACAATAAGGTAATTTCTGGGAGAAAACTGATTTCCAGAAATAGTTTAACCTGCTTTCATAAGACTTCTCTACATTAAGGATGGTAATAAATATTAAATAGCAAAGTGCAGGCCAGGCTAAACACAATTCTCATGTAATGGACATTTTAATCAAAGTCCTGTTACAAGTTTCTACCATGTCTGCTCTCTATGAAGATACAGAAAACCTGGACCAAAAAAAAAATCCTTTCAGCAGTGAGAATTTCCTCTCTATTTACATACATTTAATATTTACATATTTACATATACTCTTACACTGCTACCTGTTTTCTGAAGTGCTTTCCATTCTGCTCCTTCACGGATGTGCTGAGCCAGAGCTGAAGTTCAGCAGTGACATCTGTCCACTGTTCAGAGTTGCCTGCAGCCACCACAGTGGCCCTGGCAGACCTGAGAAATGCCTGTAATTCTCTTTTCTACTCCAGCATCAGCGGGTGAGGCAGTCAAGCCACACTCTGCAAACTGAACCCCTTAGAATTTGCACAATCTTCCCCAGCTAAGGACTTTCACACCAGCTGAAGGTACCTCCTTTCAGCCCTATACTTGAAATGATAATATTGTTGGATATAGTTGATACTAGTGTTTGATTTCAAGGTAATAATTTTGTGGTTTAGGTCTTGTTGGTAGTGATCTGCACGTAGTGACTGTGCCATTTGCAGTTCAGGTCTGTAACAGCACAAAGCAACGTTCTTTTGGCTGCCAGTACAGCTCCTTAGAGGAGGCAAAAGCACTTGACTTTAGCTATAACATATTTATTTTTATTAAAATTCTAGTATTCTATGAAATCAAGGCTTGCTCAGCCTCTCAGAATTAATGTCATTACCATGATTAAGATGCATATTGGGGCAGATGGATTTTCATCTGCTCTTCCAGGCAGTTGGATAAAGACACAGAATTGAAGTCATGATTGTTTCTGTGATCTTAACCGCGCAATTTTGAAGTTGAAGACATTCAGATTTTATGACAATGCTACTACTCCCACTCACCTCCCTTTCTCCATCTCCTCTAGTAACTAATAATTGCAACTGCCAACTATTTTTCCCTGGAAATTTCTTCTCCATTTTTACTAATTTAGCAATGCTGGCTGAAATTTTTCATTTACAAAAATTATTTCCTAAAGGTTAGTGTATTGATCTTAACATATCTGCAGCACTGCTGGGTGGCCATCAGAGCAAAGGCAAGCCCTACACCAGAGCACCCCAAAGCAAAATCCACGCATTTAAACGGAAAAAAAAATGCACAATTGCTACTGTAGCTCAGACAGAAGCCAGGCAAAGAGATGGAGAAGATGGAAATTGATGTCCACACCATCAGGGCTTCAGAGGAGGACTCTAAAGACAGGATATTAAAACAGGAGTGACATCTGATCTCAAAAGATAAAGGGAATATTGTGTGGCCATTGCTTTGATACAGAATCTTAAAGCCTGAAAAAAACACAGCAGTATCTTCAAGTATTTAACCTGCTTTTCAAACTTGACTTCTGCATTTTACACAAAGTTATCAAAAAGCACAAGAAGGGAGAAAAAAAAAAAAGGAACTATTTCTCCACTGTGTCAGCTCTTATCTGAAGTCCATGTTTCTTTCAATATTTTTTGCTCAAATGATTGCCCAGAATATTCTTTGTCCTCTGGCACAGCACTGAGCAGGAAAATAGAAAGGTGAGTCAGGAGGACTGAAACACAACAGGGAGATTCAATTCCCTTCAAGTCCTATGGTCTTCCTGTCATGGCAAATCTACACTGGAAATATCACTGCACTGTCACACCAGTATTTGTAGCAGAGGGAAGAAAGAAGGAGAAAGAGGTGGAATGAGGAAGAAGGAAAAATTGAGAAGAGAACAGGAGCAGGAGAAAAAAGAAGGCAGGGAGAAAGTATGAAATAGAGTGAAAACAAATGGAAAAGAAGGATGGAGCAGCTGTCAAATATCACCACTCTCTCCATTTTCACTGCTACAATCCAGAGTGAGCCAGCTGAGCTAAATCCAAGTGCTGCATGCATACAGCTCACAAGGAACTGGAGCCTTGTCTGTAAAAACATTATTATGTCAACTGAAATCCATAGTCATACCACATAACTTCTGCAGGGATTTTTCGGAGTAGGTCTCACGATCACAGCCCTTTCCAATGTAGTTGGTCTGCAGCTCAGTGGTGGTGTGGATTGAGGACACTGGTCCATCACAGGTTTCTAGGTGGATGCTGGGAAACAAGGGTATGCTGCCAGAGCCAGGCCTGTATTCAATCTGTTTGTTCCAGTCTGGAAAAGCAAACAAATCAAAAACAACAAGATCCAATGGTGAGTAAAAAAAAATAGAAGGGAGCTCTATAATTTTAAATGACATATTCTTCTCAAAGGTCACTGTCTAAGGTGAAAATAAGCATTTCTGAACTTGGCATCAATAAGCTACTGTCCTAAAAAAAATTGGATTTTGGCCCTTTTTTTCTAAGGGTGTCAGGCTCACTTAAGTAACACTACTGCTGGTTGAGTCACGCAAACAGGGGCTACACACATCTCCTGACAAGAAGTGCTAATTGGTGTCAGTCTGGAGCTGCAGTGCCCACATTCCCGTGACAGACTACAAGCCAACTCTGCAGGGAGGAGGTGTCTGCGGCACCCATTTTGGTCAGATTTCACTGTGTTGTGAGAAGAACAAATACCTCCAAGGACCAGGCTACACATGTCAGTCTAATGTAACACCTCTGTAGTGCCACTCCTTGTCTTTGAACACTGTCCTAATTTTGTGAAGCACTAATGACAGGAGATTCCAGCTGGAAGGACGATATGCTTCCAGCCAGATCTGACTAATCCCTGCTTATGCAGACGCCTCACAGCCCACAACATTTAAACAATTGCCTGCCTCAGGCAGCCACCTGTTTGTGCCACACATGCCCCTGTGCTGCTCAACTGAAACATTTAATGTTTGAAATCCAATTAATTATGGTGTTTGCAACACGCTTCAGAGAGAACCCAAACAAGCAGCAGTAATTACAAACATGTATTTTAGCTGTCTTTACAGCTCGTATTTTCATCGAGTCACAGAGTGGCTGCAGTTGGAAGTTTGGAAGGTTGGAAGTTGAAGTTTGAGATTCTCAAAGCTCACTAGTCCATCGCCCTGCCATGGGCAGGGATATCTGCCACTAAACCGGGTTGCTCTAAGTCCCATCCAACCTGATCTCAGACAACTTGAGGGATAAAGCAGCCACAGGTTTTCTGGGCAACCTGTGCCGTGACTCAGCATCCTTACAGAAAAAAAAAAAAATCACATATCCAATCTAAATCCAACTTAAAGCTGTTGCCTCTTGTCACTACAGGCCTCAGTAAAATCTTTCTATCCATCTTTCTTGTAAGTCCCCTTCAAGCACTGAAAGGCCTCAGCAAGATCTCTGTGGAGCCTTTTGCACACTGAACACCCCAACTCCAGTCTGTCCTTAAAGAAGAGATGCTCCAGCCTCCTGGCCATGTTCATGGCCCTTCTCCTCGTTGCTGTAGCAAGTACAAATCTTTCTAGGTGAAAGAAGACTTCATAAATGGAAAAGTTCTAGGTCCTGGCAGTCAACCAAATAAATCCCTGAAAGCAAATGGACAGAGATTCATTCTAAATATCAGTGGAAGGAAAACTAATAGTGGATACAAATACATATGTGCATTTAGTAGGTGAAGGAGTTTGTGTTTTTCAACAGATCTCATTTCAGAAAGCTTGAAAAATGGTGCTCTCTCCCCCAGTCTTAAACTGCATCAAAAATTTACTAGAAAGTCTGAACTTCCATGCAAAGTGTCTTGGGTTATGGAACCTAAAATGTGTATTCTATTTCATCTGCTGAAAGCAGTTGGGGAAATGTTCTTCTTTATCTCTTGTAACTCTGAGAGGAGGGGAGCGGGTGCCTTTTGATAATGGGCCAACTGATAAAACCAGGTAGGGCAGTGTTTCTTATCTCTTTCACCGCCCGTCCTGACTCCAGGAGAATATTTTCTGCTAATGGACCATTAAGACACCCCTACCCTCCCCAAGATAGTACATCCACATTCCATCATCCTATTGTGAGATGCTCCACCCAGTGGGGGGAGTCAACCATTCCTACCTGGATAAAACTGAGACTCAGGAACAGAAGGTATCTGGCTTCACCCAATTACCGGAGGAAGACTGGACCCCTTCTCACCATCACTGGACCCCCTCTCACCATCAACTGAACCCTTCTCACCATCACTGGACCCCTTCTCACCATCACTGGACCCTTGTTCTACAGGATCATCTCTACTTCAACAGAACCACATCTGCCACTCCAGCAGGCCTCACCTTTAGACTGCTTCCAACACCCTGACCAACAGGGTGTCAGGCTGTAGCTCTGACTCTGTCAGGGTTTTCCAAAATTGTTGTTTGTTCGTTTACTTGTTTGGTTGGGTGGTTTTGTTTTCTACTACATTTGTATTGTTAATATTCCTAGTAAAGAACTGTTGTTCCTATTCCCAAATCTTTGCCTGAAAGTCCTTAATTGCAAAATTATAATTTGGCGGGGGTGAGGGGTTTACATTCTCTATTCTAAGGGAAACTTCAGCTTTCCCTGGCAGATACCTGTCTTTCCAAACAAAGACAGAAAGCAAATAGTGTAAGGGTAGAAGACTAATCCCAGGGAGAAAGTCTGAATACAACTAGCACTGTTTAGTCCTGCAGCCTCTGTTTGCATTTTGTAATTCAAAAGGCTTTTGCTTGCCACTTGTGGCATAAATCTGCTGCAGACAATGCAAGGCAGTCCCAGCTGGGTTATCCCTGCAATACAGCCTTAGAGTGTAAATATCACCATGTCAAGCCTGTAGTTCAGATTTCATCAATTATAAAGCAGCTACATAAACATGGATCTTGATCACTGAGATACTCAAACTATCCCAAGATCAAAATGGATCAAACTTCAGTGACAGTTTGAGCCTTTAAAAGTAAATCCCAATGCAGTAAACAGATTTTCCTTTTAACAGACAGATAATGTAAAAACTTTCCTTGATCTCTAAACTTAAGGTTTTCTGTACTGTCTTTGTGATCCATGTTTTATATTTAAATTTCTAATGCTAGATGACACTAAGAAGTATTTAATGTCATTTGTTTTCTTGAAGGAGATCATGCAGAGGAGGTGTGATGTGATTCATGTCTCCCCCATGTGTGGCCATAAACTTTGGTTCCATTTCACAGTGTTAAAAATGATGGAGATGTAATTAAAGATAATTGTGACACAATGAAATGCAAAACCTCTCTCCTGTTGCACTGAAGATGTGCATCTTGGCAGCTGAATGTAAGATAAAATTTATGTGCTGCCGTTAGTGAGACTCTGCAGCATCCCTACATAATTGCTGGAACAGAAGGTTCCCAGAGCAGTGTAATTGGTCTCTCTTCTGTTTCCTCTGCAGCATCCTTACATCTGTGCTGTTTATGTAGGCTAGAGATTTGGCTAAAGGTTACTCTGGTGCCTGTTTTATGTGAAATAAGATGAGTGACTTGTCAAGGAAATGATAATCAGGTCTGACTCAGTTAAAGGGTTTCCACAGCAAAGAGAAAACTCAAACTAAACCAAAGCTCTGCTGGTTTGCTAAGAGATTTAAGAGCACATCTCAAAGCATAAACAAACATTCACATACATCTTTTGCTTGTGCAGCATGTTGGTAGTTTTAAAAAGACAAATGAAAAAGAGACAGAATATTGTGCTTAGTACAGGACAGTGGACAGGCTGCTGCTGCAGGAGCTGGTGAACCCAATGGAGTAACTGTGATGCCTGACCCACTGATACTGAATATTCCATCAAGTGATAAAGTTCCCAGATCTAGTGGTGCTTAATTAGTGAAGTAAACATATAAGAATCTAAAACCCAAGAAACAGCACAGGTTAAGCTATTATTTGTTGTGAGATTGCATTTGAATAACGTATTTCCCACAGTGTCAGAGCCCCAAGGGCACTAATAAGCCCTAATGAACCTACACAAGCTTCACCTGGGGCCTCCTTTTACCCCCTCCTTGGGCCTGGAGCTTTGTTTAAGCTCAGCCCCATCAGGCTGGGTTACAAGTGCTGGTCTGGCTCAGCCACAATATCCCTGGATCTGGGAGCCAGCCCAGGGTTTGCTGCTCTGGCTTGATGGAGCCTCAGCACTGTGGACCTGTCCTGTGACCTGATCCCAGCCCTCCTCCATGGACCCCCCTCCTGGGACCTGCCTCCTCCTCAGGAAGGGGATCTGGCACCTTGGCTGAGCCTGGCCCCCTTCTCTGTGTCTGCCCTGCTGCCCTCAGCAGGCTCAGGGCTTGGCCCTGGGTGATGAACACATCACCCCACCCTGCCAGCTCTGTTATTGCAATTGGCTCTCTGCTTGCTTTCCTTTAGGAAACAACCTCCTTCCTGCCAGCTTTGGCTTGGTCACAGGCTTCTAACATCTCTGCTGGAGAGTCTGCAAAGTGCTGCTCAGATTCCCAAAGAAACACCACATGGAGTAGTTACCAAAATCAATGAATCGAGTGTCATATCTCACATGGAAAGTCTTCAACTTTTCAGCCCAAGGTCTAAGAATATGTGGAACTTTATACATGCAGAGAAAAAAAACTCATGAGGAAAAGCTTCAAATCTGACTGGATGTCCCACGGTGGTTTAACTTTTGGTCAGGAAATGTTAATGAATGATGCTGTCAGCTGTATCTCAGAGATAAGAAACTTCTCAATGAAATTATAATTGCCCCAGTAAAGCTCAGGAGGATCCTGCAGTGAAAATTCAAAAAAGAAAAAGGCTATTTTTGTAGTTGCAAATGCAGAAATGTGAACAAAGGAGTTACCTTCCACAGAGCCATATGGAAATAAAAATCTTGTTAAATATGTCTAAAATGAATGGGGCTTTTGTTTCACTTAAGATGGAAAAGACTGGCTTCAGCACCTCAGTCCTCACAGATAAGCAGAAGAGCCTGCAGAGAGGGCAGTAATGGGTTACTCTGCAAATGTGAACTTCATGGTACACAGGGAACTGATTGGTAATGATCCTCATGAGTCTGCCGTGGGGGGGTTACTTGATATTTCCATTTGCAGTCCTGGCACAAGACCAGGAGCGTGGTAGTGCTGCTGCCAGGGAAGGGAAAGGGAGGCAGTGCCACACCAGAAGTCAGCCTAGAAAAAGGATATCCTGAGATAAGATGACTTTGAGTACTGGTGTTACAGAAACCGTGCTTGGTAGTGATACAAAGCTGCTCAGGAACTTCAGCAAACTGCTGAGAAATCACTGAAAAAGGACAAATGGGAAAAGAGCTGATCCCATTAAGACAGGAACAGCATTTCCACGGGCCGCCAGTCTGACACGGCCACGCAAAAGCAAGGCAGTTTTAGAATATATAAAGCACTGTTTTCAGGAAGAGACCATGGTAAAAAGAAACACAAAGGGACCTGGAGTGCTCAGGGAAGATGTATTTGGCTATAAGGCAGACACAGAATTTACAAAAGAGAGCATATCTGAAAAATTAGATTGGAACAGGTATGATTGCTTTCTCTGAGAACATCTAGTATTCAGACATAGAAAAAGCAAAGTAAAAACAGGGAGATATGAGTGAAAAAATGAATATCAACTTATGGAAATTTTAAGCTGAAAAGTTGTTAGCACTCAGGAGTTCAGTTTACTATCAAATGTTTGGAGTGGTCATTTAGAGTGGGTATTTTACTAAAATGGTGCCACTCAAGCTAACAGCTGAATGTAAGTATTTCATCCTGATTGTCCTAGTTGAAGGATGTGTGTGTATACAGCAGCAACAAGCCTACACTGGATAAAGAGTCCCTGCTTCACAATAAATTTCATTTATAAAAAATATGGGTGAATATCTTTACAGCTACGGCAACACAAGGATGGTGTTTTGAGCTGCTAGGTGTGTGCACAACAGTAACACAATTGATTTATGTATAGTGCAGAAAACACTTGGCTGTTTAGAATTGTTCCGGAAGACTGAGAATATTATCCTCATCAGCAAGGTTTCTGCACTTGACCAGCCTCCTCCAAATAATCAATTGCCTTAGTAATCATATTCCTCCTTGTTAAAAGCATTGGCAAAATGAAAGCCAACATGGTTTTGGTTTTCCTCTGTAATTGGATCTTACTAGAAAGCCCCCATGAAAACCATTCTGAAGTCATTCAGCAGCTACTGCAAATAGCATCTGTCAGGAATGTTGATTCAGAAGAGATGCGAAATCACCCTGCTACTGCAATTGAAGGTCCTGGCCTCCTCTGTACAAAAGAAGGATTTTATTTCAGCAGGAAGAGCAAGTTGATCCGACTGCACATGGCCTTGAATGACTTTTCACCCTTCAACAGGTGGTAGGAATGTGCCTTTAGGTGGTAGCAAGGGCCCAGGTCACCTCAGTGAGCCCAACATGCCTTAGGAAAGAAATTATATGCACTATCTTTGATACATCAACCACCTTAATTAAATATTTTTATGATCTATTAGGTGACTGAGAAAAGAGAAGCTTTTATTTCAAAACTACTTTAAAGTCAACACTATGTAAAAGTAATTGAATTTTTCAGTATTATCTCTTTTAAGGCAAACTTTTAAAACCTTCTTCTTTTTCTTGGGTAGTTGGGTGTGGATGCATATGGGTTCACAGACCTTAGAAGATAACTGCAAGAAATCTGTTCAGCTTGGTAAAACACCCGAGGCTGGATGCTGTGAAATCCTGTTTCCTATTCAGAGTTCTAACTGTTGTTTCAACTGCAGGTTGGTCACCATTGCCTGTGCAAGGCCACATGAAATTTGGTGTGGAAAAAGTCTCATTTCATGAGGGGAAACAATGGGACTTTTGAGTTTTGGACTGTTGTCTTTGCTCCATGCCCATCTTCCCAGAAAGCACAGCCACCTTCCCTGCTGTGAGCTCTGACCCCTTCCCAGGGTATTCAGTTGGCTGCTTTAGAGAAGTTTCTTCCTTCTAGTAACTATTTTCTGTCTGAAATCAATTGTGTTTTAGGGAGCAACCTCACTTGTGGTTTAATTGTCAATAATTGAGCAGACCTCTGACAGTCTCAAAACATATTTTTCAAGTTTTTGGGTCCATGATTCTGCCCCCTTTTTTTTTTCTTTTTTTTTTTTTTTTCTTTTTTTTGGCTAAACTCTTTTTCTCCCCACACAGTACACTGCTCACCAGAGAGCTTGGTACAGGAACAACTGTTTTCAATTTTCTGCTATCTTGCATCTTTCAGCACATTAGGTTGTATTTAATTTCCATTTGTTATCCCACTGTGAGGGGACAGTAACAGTTTCATGACAACTGCTCCTCAAAGTAACAGAAATGTGTCAAAAATTACAACATCATAAATGAGCTAAAGGAAACCTGGTCGGGATTTCAGGATTTTGTCTTACTTCACCTCATGCTATTTAATGAAAATGCTTTATGGATATTTAGTAGTGGGGTGACATAAGTCTGTCTATCCTGCTTTGAATAAGGAAGATGTAACGTTACAGAAATCAGTACTTGTGACATTAAAACAACTGCAGTGAAAGGAACTGCACTGAAAGTGAATGCCCAGGAGGAAGTAGTAGTGTAGTGTAAGCTTTGTGTAGTGTAGTGTAAGCTTTGTGTCACAGAACTGAAGCCAGGCACAGCCCTGGAGGGAGGGACAGAACTTGGGGAAGGTGTTGAGGATAACAGGTTTTTGCTTGGGATTGAAACCCCATAATTCTATTTAAAAATGTTTTAAACCAAAACCCAAAGTATCTTTGACTGCAGATCGAGCCATTGTGATGTCAGGAGTACTGCCATCACCCAGCTTTCCTCAGTAATGCAGTTCTTTACCTACTTGGCAGGACATGATCACTCCACTGTTTGGAAACCACGGCCATGAAAACACAGCTGGCATGAAGAGATTTCATAGCACAGCTCTAGAAGTCACTCGACAAAAGTCACTAATGAGAATTTCCAATCAAAATAACTGATTAGGAATCAACTCAGCTCATTGGTTTACATTTTTAGCTTCCTCTGGATACAAATCACACTCCAGAGTGGTCTGCTTGGAAAGCAGATGTCAGCTTGGGTCAAGTTTGTTTCCAAAGTAGCCTCTGAATAGAGAGGAGGCTTTTTTGCTGAAAATGTCTGGGGGGATCTGGCTGCTGGTGTATTAATGTCCATTATCAGAGAGCAGGGAAGCAGCTCCTGGATTTAATGAAGACTTTCAGTGCTGTTAGCCCACGGGAATATTGATTAAAGAAAAGTACCTTGGCTTGTGGAGCCTTATTTGCTCTGCCACACATCAGTCATGTGCTGTTGGCCTTGAGAAACAGAAATAATTTTGAATTGTTTTACATAAGCCTGTTCTTCCCTGTCCCAGACCTGCACAGTGGAGGTTATCTGAAGGGCATCTACACTGAAATTTGCTGCACTAAATTTTTTAATACTGAATTTGCATTAGACTACTCCAGTCTCTATTCATGATAGTTATATAAACAAGTGCACAATATTTCAAATTACAAAAGCCATTTACTTTTAGGAACCAAGTGCCAATGCCATAAATTGAAAATCCAAGTATTTATTTGTTCAGGACCAGGAAGAAAAAATTACATATTTTAGCAACATCTCTATTATCATCAAAGACTCAGAATATTCCTCTTTTCTGTAAAAAACCTCCCATTATTTTACTTCCTGTAGTCATCCAATTTTTACAAATATAGCATTATTTCAAAGAAGATAGAGCAAACCTGCTGGCTGCCCCTTTGTGGGGAGGTCACAGAGCAACAGACACAGGGAAGAAAGAACACTATAAATACCTTCCATTTCTAGTCTCCAGATTTCCTCTTTAACTACTAGAAATACTCTTAGAAACCTTGGCTTATTTGATTTTTTTCCCCTAGAAACAGGTGATTTTTACAGATACTGGCTCAAACTGGCCAACAACATCACCTACATTAATTTCTCCACTTTTAAAAATAAATAAGCATAAAGAAATCTCATTAAGAGAAAGATTTATGTTGCAGACAGGTAGAGATATTAGAAAGCAAAGGCCTTATAAAATATGGTTTAGGCCCTGCTACTCTAGCTAAGCTAGAAGTAGCTTGTAAGTTCCCATAAGGAAAAATTGTAAGAATGAACACAACCTATTCTTAGAGAGAGAAAAATAAGTTTGCACCTGCATAAACAATGAATCTGTCCCATGAGAATCAGTGAAGAAAACATGTAAACAGATCCAGAGAGAGAGAATTTGATAGACAAATACAGTAGCCCTTACCTACCAATGACCTGAGTTGACCAATTAGTGCTGACCAATTAGGTCTAACACAGTGCCTCCTGATACTTCCTATAAACATGAGCTTTGTGAACAAAGAATTGGCTTTTCTGCATGAGAAAACTGAGTCCTGTCTGCTCATTTATAACGACATCTACACATTCCTGAAAGTGTTACGTTGCAGCTCATTTTCAAATTACAATTAATGAATTAATAATAATTAAGGACTGAAGCCCCATCTACCCAATAGTTTAGTTAAAGACCTTCTACCCTGAGTAGATCCCCTTGCACTTTGTGCTCCTTGAACTGGGGATGTGCCAGGGGGGTGAAGAGTCATGTGTTTGGCAGATGGAAAGGTACAAATAACAGGAACAAAGCATCAAAAAAACAGCCCCAAACCCCAACCAAACCCGTTTGAGGTTGTTCCTTTTCCTTTTATTGGCTGCCTGGTGTCCAAACCCACCAGTAACAACCATAACAACCACATGAACAGTGAAATAATACTGGGCAATAGAAAGACACCATGATCACCTTTGCAAAACTTATTCAATCAATAAAAAATACCTAAATCAAAAAAATATAGAAATGAAAAAAACATTCATCAATTACACCCATTTTAATACAAATCCCAAGCTAATTTGTGGGTACTTCATTTATCTGAGATAACTCCATAAGATGGAAACAGAACATTTCTCCAGTGTAAAGAGAACATTATTAGTTTTACAGAATAAATCATTTGAACAATAAAATCAGTTAGAAAATGTGGGAATAGTTCATAGGTATTGTATTTTTTGCAACAAAAATGCTCTTCGAAGTACTTGGGTACTAGTACATCCCAAAAAACTGAAATGTGCCTCTGCTCCATGTGAGGGCTGTGGAAATGGAATCCTGCTATTGCAAACATTTCATTACTAGCTTCTGTAGACCAGAGCTGCTCATTTCACAAAGAAAACCTCTTTTTCTTCTAAATGTCAACCTGCAAATTTACCTTTAAGTACAACAGCCAAACTGATTTTTTCCTTCTCAATGATTATGTTTAAAAATTACAGTTATGAAGGTCAAGTTAGTCCCGAACAACACCTGCATAACACGGTCACATCCAATTGGTTTGTCTGTAATCCAGCCCTCATTTCCATCTTAATTCCTAATAATTATCGGCATATCTAGCTTCCCTGTGCATTGTCAACTGGAGTTTTCTCCCTCCCAGACAAGGTATAGATCCTTACAGCCTTTTTAGAAAATCAATCGATTCCTACCGAAATGTCACAATATCAAGAGAGGAATCAGCTTTAAAGATGCTTTTCACTCCCAGTGAGGGTGCCTTGGCTCCTGCATGCCACAAAAGCCAATATTGAACCTGGAACAAGACAATCTGAACAATTCCAGTTCACATGGCAGAAGTACCTTGCCATGGTGGCTTCAAAAACTTTCTTTTAAGGAATAGTAGGACAATGGCAAATCGGTAGCATTTTTTTAACCTTCCAGAATATTCAGACTGACTCATAAGATAACCTATTAGAGTACAAATTTGTCTTACTTCTTTATGCCTGGTCTGCTCTTTGTTCTGCCTAGAGAAGAAGCATGGCAAATGGAAGCAAACAGGGAATTACAATCCACTTTCTTAGCAGGCTTGGAATGATGCAGAAGAAATAGCAGCAGTTTTCCACACCAGTGCAATGAGTACCCTACTTTCCTTACTGCAAGGTAGAGGGAAAACACCAAAGAAAATAGATTTAAATAAAAAGTTAAAATAGAAAAGCTATTCAGCCTTACCTTGCCAGCCTGGTTTGCAAACAGGTTTGACATTAACTTGTACCAATACATCTTCTGTTGCGTGTTTCTGCCCGCAGTCAAAAGCTGTCACCATTATCTCATACTGGTGCTGTTTATCATAGCTCAGTTTCTCAGTGTTTCTGATGTTACCTAGAGGATCAATGCAAGAAAACACAGAGATTGACTCTTTGCTGACCATCCACAGACAGCAACATTTGGGTCTTGGTTCATCAAGTGCTTTGTGACTTTGAGCACTTTGAAGCACAGGACATGCACAGGCAGGTCAGTTCTGAGGAATAGGAAGGATTTTCTTTCAATCCAGCAGAGAAACAAGAAGCTTATAGGAAAAAAAAAAAAAAATAAGGGAGGGATATCATGTGGGCATGGCACTATCAGAAAACACCTGCTCAACAACACTTTCTAAATTAAGATGGTAAAAGTAATTAGCAGTTACATCTTGACTTGTGAGCTAGGAGTAGGTGCACCCTCCTTTTCCACATTTGCCACAATACATGGCTTTAACAGCCACACTCCTGAGATCCACTTCTGAACCCAGGTATCTTCCTGTTCTCCCAAAAGCTATTACTCTGTAGGTGAGAGACATTTTAAAAAGAAGAAAAGCCCCAGAATTACCTCCTGCATTACAGTGCTTAGCACTATTCGATAGGGCAGCACAGAGTTATCACATGGAAAAATAAAACCCAGCAACAGCAGGGTTTATCTGCTGAACCTGACACACATATAAAGGTGACAAATTACCTGCTCTGGGAACAAAGACATCAGAAATTTCAGAAGGAAAGGGAAAGATCTTTCTCTGAATAGTTCCTGGAGGACTGGGAGAGCACCACACAAAATGTATGGGTTTTCTATTAACAAGTTCAGTATTTAAATTCTGTCCATTTCCACTGAAATTTACTTTTTGCACAAGTTGAAACTTCATCCTGTTGAATTCATTTCATGCTTTTGCTCACGGCTGTTTGTTTTACCAGCTCCTTGAATGAGGATTTTTGTTCTACAATTCAAGGAACAAACTTACTCTGCAGCAGTGCTACATGTAACAACTGCTTGCAAGCAAAGATCAGCAAAATCCAGTGGTTTGTGCTAAATTTGAAATGGGCAGCCCCTATATCCTGGAGTTTAGTCAGATGCAGTGAACTGATCCCCACAGGTGCTGGCCAGAGTCTCCTTTGTTAGGCACAAAATGTTAGGTTTGGTTTGGGAATTTGGGTTTCATTCTCATTTTTCTTTTCACTCAAGTGAGAGACAGCAGAAAACAGACAAATGCAGCTTCTTTAAAGAAGTCTTTCACTAAAGCTCCATTAATTTGACAAGTGAAGACTTTTAGCAGGTGTCTCTCTGCTGCACGCTCCTTATCTTGTCAGAGCCCGCCACTTTTCTTTCTACTACTACTACTACTACTACTACTACTACTACTACATTAAAGCCAACTTTAGGAGTTCAACTGAAATGGATACAAAACTTTCCAGATCAGGCCTGAAGAAAGGCTGCTGTTGGCATTTATCATCACCTTCAGGTTCAAAACTTGTAGCTTAAATAGACCCTTGCATCTGCAGTTACAAGCCAGGCCCAATACCCCCTTCACTGCTGACTCTGAGTCTCTCTCCCTTTGTGAGCAGGGCACAGAGGAGGACAAGCCCTTCTCACATTTTTATGTCTTGGGAGAAATGGAATGAGCTGCTGAAGACTAATTTGGAAACACGGCAGTGTCCTACAGACTCTGGGGTTCTCCCTCTGGGGTACCTCATCTTGCCAGACATTTTCAGGCTGCCGTGGGCAGAGCGCTTTCCTCCCCACAAGAACATCAACAACACCAACTACTTCTCTGGGTTCTGAGTTAGTGATTGACAAAACAATCTAATCACCCATTTTACTATCTTGAGTTGCCTGGTTAGTGGCTGCCTAAGAGAATTTAATGAAAAACTGCCACTCTATATACTTAATTACTGATGTTATATCTGCTCAGTTCTTCTGTCCTTTCTGCATTATATTATTTCTTACATGAATCTTTTATATTTCCCTATTTAGTTCTCCTTGGTATTATTTTACTCTGTGATCAGCAAAGATAATTCTCAAGAAACCAAACCTGTCCAAATTTTCATCAGCAGATTTCTAGAATTTGTGTGGCACATCAACTGTCCTACAAGATTTATATATCATTACAACATATTTACATTTCATTAAATCTAACTTCCAGGATCTGTATTTCATTACGGCCATTTCAGATTTGTACTACAAAGGTTCTGACTCTTAAGTGTTACTCTGGAAGGTTGTTTGGATGACTTGCAGATGTTACCCAATAGTTTATTGATTTCCTGATAACTGTTTTCTCGTATCTCTGATGCTTTATGATTCTTTGAGATTTTATAATTTGATCAATATGATTAAAAAGTAGACACAGAAGGGAAGCACTATAAACACAGAGTAATTAAAGTTTTAGAGATGATAGCCTGAAAGTTTCTGTTTACATCTCACCCGTAGACAAAAAAGTATTTAATAACATTAAAAAGGGAAAATTTTAATTGGAGAAGTAAGTACATCTCTACACAACTTAAAATTAGGCCATATGGGGTTTTTTTTCAGTCTTCCTAAATATCTGCCTTTTCCTGGTAATACCCAGAGCTATAACCAATTTTAAAACAACAAAAAGCAAATCAGTGACTACAAGAACAGAGTAAGTCCTTCCTGGGGACACATTCACATCTCTGTTTCTCCAAGGTCAGTTTTAGGGATAGACAGATATAGCTGTCCCTCTTTTACTGCTCTTCCACCTTACCTTGGAGCAGTCACAAGAAGGGGAAAGACTTGACTGATTTAGCATGGCAATTCCCTCCTAAATTCCACAGTACTAAATCCATTGATCTTCTTGTCAAAAAGGTTCATTTTTAAATGATAATGGAAAGAACCTGTCATTTAATAAATATATAAATATCAAATGCAGATACTCAGCCATAAAGTTTGGCTTTACTTTTCTGAGAACATGAAGTTTGCACAGCTCCTACCCCTGGGTGCTGTTAAGGGGCATCTTCTGAGGTCCTGTCCTGTCAAGGGTTTGTAACTTGATAAAACCTGTACGGACAGAGCCCTCTGTCATCTTCACATTGAACAGTCTGAACACACACTGGTGAAGTGCTTCCCAGAGCTGGGTGGCAAATAAGAGCCACCCCCATTTTTGAGGTGAGACTAGGTCAGAGCTGTGACAGAATCTGTATCTATGCCTGAGTCCCCAGATCATCCAACCATAATCCCTGACACAAGATATGTGAATAGAAATGAGTTCTGCTGGCATTCAAACAGATCTCTGCAGTGTGGTTTGATTTTCTGTCACCTGTAAAAAGCCTACACAATATTGCTGCAGTAACTGACTTGATTTGGATTCTCTGCTAAGGAGAAAATGAGACTAATCTGCATGCAATACTACTTTAAAACATATTATGCCTTATACCTTTAATCACAGCTCTTTGCACAGCAAAGCATAAATTTGTCCTCTGCCTTTACATGACTGTATTTTATGACTCAGAGTTCATTACCCTCCAAGTTGGGCTCATCATATACAAGACTGAATTTTATTAGTGCTATAGTTTCAGAACACAAAGTAATTTTACCCACAAGGAAATCACATACCAAGGGCTAGAGTTCCCAAACATAACTGGGAAGTTTTATATTACTTCCCAAAGTGCCTAAGTTACAAGGACCTGTAGGAAATAACCCCAAGCTGATGCTGCTTCCTGTGCTCACCCACTCCTGCCTCCCATGGAGCAGGGATGACACAGCCTGTGCACCAACACAGCCTGCAGGGCTCTCTCTGCCTCTCTGCAAACCTTCCCCAATGTGTAATATAATTCTTCAAGGCCAAAAAAAGCTCCAAGCATGGATCTAGGGACAAGAAATAAGTTTTACCTGACAAGAGACAATGACCTGCCAAAAGAAAAGGAGCTGATGAAATAGCTTCATCTTTTTACAGACATATGTTTGGGGTTAGTTTCCTATGTTGGTCATGAAAAAATCCACCATCTGGGGCAGACAATGGCATGTTTTCCTCACAATTCACCCCCACCTCCATCTTTTGGGGCCCCCTGCAATATTTAGATTTGATTTTAAGGTATCTGGTTATCCTCTTTCTGAGCAATGAAGCTCCACATATAGATGACTGAAAAGCATAAAAAAAATCATAACCTGCAGAAGACACAAGAACCTAGATTTGTATTTCACAATGGCTAAAAAAACCCTGTTAACAAAATCCTAATTAGAGCAGTATTACCAGATAGTCCCAGACATCTCATACATCTATTTTAATCACCCTACAGGGAACAAAAATGGGCATGTTTCCAAAGAATTTGCACCAGAGAAAGTTTATATCAGCTGCCATAGAGAGACATTCTCAGCAGTGCTGGAACTAAGCAACATATTTCTGTCACTAAATAAAAGTATAACCATCTATTCTAACTTTGTCTCTAATCCCAGTAGGTTTAAGCAATTACCAATATCTTTAAAATTGCAAATTAGACTTCAATTACTGTTGGTTGTGGTAGAACTGTTCTTTTAGTGAACAAATAGATCAAGAATATTAATTGAATTCATGACCAAGAAAACTGCAAGCATTACAACCTTATACTAATTATTTACTGCAGGCTTTAAAGTCATGTTTAAGTCAAGGATTTTCTCATTACCTCTGCTGAAAAGCAGGTCCCAGGCACACGAGGACAAAGATGTAACCAAGGACTCCTGACATTTCCCATGCTTTTGATCATGTCTCTGACTATAAAAAGACATGAACACTCCTGAGGCAGCTGCTCTGTGTGATAGGAGCTGAAAAGGCATGAGCAGTAGAAATGACTGCTCTGAATCGCACCAATTTCAGGGCATTCTCTGTCCCTCATATCTGCCACAAACGCCACAGGAAACCATGAGACAACCTGCAATTTCTCTAAGTACCCACCCTCCACACAGGTAAGTCACGTGTAGCCTTCAAAAAAAATGGATTCAGAGACATGGAGAACTTCCTTTTACAACAACATGGGAATGCTTTCAGTTAGAAAAAATCCATGGAGAAGAAAAGCTTCTAAGGAATTGCTTCCTTAGAAATATCTCCTTCCAAATGCCCACTTGCTGTAAAAAATCCCTTGTGCAGTTCTCTGGATTCTCAAGAATCCTCAGGATTACTGTACCAGCTGCCCTCATTTACTCAAACACAAACATATTCCTCATGATTGCACTTCCTATACCATACACTTGCTTCCCAGTGTGTGATAACGAGACGGATTTTTCCCCAAAGTCATAACAATTTATTGATGTAACAGGTTATTGTCTTCTGATGCTCATCTGTGCATTGTGCAAGAACTTCACAAATACAGATGAATAATTTTTGAACAGGGTAAAGAGTTTTTATAAAACATCCCAACATGAAAATGACTGCTTAGAGAAAACAGTAGCTCCATGCATGCTTTCAATTTACAATTTGGCCAAAAATCAGATATAACTTCCAAACTGTACTCTCTTCCTACAAACAATATGGATTAAACGCTTCTGCTAGGAGAGATAAATCAGAGCACTGCTGGGTATGCACACAGGGTGTTTCTTCCAGGGAAACTATTTTGTATTGTCTGAAGCAAGCAGAGAATGGGAGGAAGGACCTTCCACACACTTTTCATGCAGCTCAGCCACCATTCCCAAACTCAGTTCCATGCTCTTTGCTGTTCCAGGAAGGTGACATATAGGGCCACCAAGGTCAAAAACGGCTGCATATAGAAAACTTAATATGGTTTATTATTTTCCCTAAAATATGAAATACCTCCCTTAGAAAAACAACTGAAACAAACCAACACAAAGTTAAGAAATGGTACTAATTCTCCAAAGTACATTTTCTTCTGTGCTGAAGAATAATGGATCCACTTCAGGAAGCACCACAACTGGGCAGGTCTGTGATCCTAAAAGCTTTAACAATCAATAAACATATGAAGAATATTGCATATTCAAGCTCTGGTTCAGGAAGTTCAGGGGAATGGGACTAGCTGTGATCCAGTGAATAAACCCTGCAGTGAGGAATAGATGCTGCCTTGGGGAATGCCATCACTTGGATGGGAAACAGGATCTGGGACAATTAGGAAAACGAGACTGAGTGACCAAGAATCGTGGGGACAATTAGGAGAACGAGACTGAGTGACCAAGAATCGTGTTGTTCACCTAAATTTGGCGGTTTAATTTCCACAGGACATTACTGCATTGCTTTCTGCTCCAGTGTTAGACAAAAGGGATGGAATTGCTCAGCGCCAGGACTCCTCCGTTCTCAGAGATGAGAACAGGACTTCTCTCTGGAGCTCTCTCTGCAGCCAGGTGATCAGCTGATGCCCCCAGGCACTGAGAGCCCTGCAGATAGCCCTGTGGGGCAGTACTCACCGTTCCTGTCGATGGCAAAGGGCACATCTGTGGTGACAATCTCATAGTTGCAGATCTGGCTGTACTGGGGGGAGCAGTCCTCGTCTGTGGCTTCCACCTGCAGGATGTTGTCATAGATCTTCCCTTCTGTCACTGAGGCCTTGTACACCCTCTCCTTGAATGCTGGGGAGAACTCATTGACATCCTTCACCTGGATATGGACTACTGCCCTAAAACAGGCACAGGAAATATCAAAGAGAAAAATTATTTTATTGTGACACCTCACTAAGAGTTTCTTCTCCAAACACTTGAAAAGACTAACAAAACATATCTAGAAAACTATGTCAGCCCCTACTAAACTGAGATATTACTGAATTTTTATGTTTAATTTGCCCAATTTAGTATCTTTATGTGGCCATAGATAAAGGTCTATTGCCATGGCTTGTAGGAAGAGGGTTTCATGGTGCTCCATATGAAAATCTGCCTCTGAAAATGAACCCCAGCAGAAAGTCAGTGATATCATTACAGGGTAAAATAAGCAAAGAAGAAAAAAAATCAGAGAAATCTTCCATATCCACTGCCTAAAAACGTTCAGTTTACAAACATTCTTCCATATTAAGTAAGGCTCTCACCTTCTGCTGATGCTAATTATCTAATCCTTCAATTAGTTACAACACCATATATGTAGCCCACCAAGGCCTTTGGGATTCAGTGAGTAAACCTTGAAGTCCTTGTTTTGGAGGGATTTGCTTTCTGGTTTGATAGGCAGGGTGACAGAGGGACACAGAAGGGATGTTCTGGAGCAATGGCAGAGCCACAGTCAAGGCTCTGGGACCCCAGGGAGCGTGGCTGAGCGTGTGCTGCTAGACAAAGTCTGGTGGAAGTGGGCCAGATTTCATTTAGTCAAGCCTGGACCAAAATTTTCCACAATTGGATTTCTACCAGATTGTTACTGACATGAGAGGGGGGAACATAATAAAGTTTGATAATGTGAAGCAAAACCTGTTTCTGCAATTTGATGGTTATCTGCTATTGCAGGCTTCCTCCTAAATCTGCATTCTTTTTAAATATCCTGAAAACATCAGCATGCATTATAGACCTAATTAAATTTTCAATTGTCATGTGTCCTGGATAAGCAAAAGGAAGAATGATTACTATAAATCATTTATTATAATGGCTCTCAGCAAAACGAGCTATTTGTACAGCACTTATACATCTACGTGAGTTAAATTCGTCTTTAGTGACAAATGGTCTGGAGCTTAGTTTTATGAATTCAAAGGGAAAAAAGGCACTGTGCCACCTAAGCTTATTCAGGGAATTGTCTCCAGAGTAAAAAGTACCACCTACTGACCTTCAATGCACTCCTCTCCAGAGGACTTCACTTTCTCTAAGACTCTCTGGACAAAGGCTGAGGTCAGACACCATTCAAATGTGACACTGCTCAGCTTGTGATATACATATACATATACTAAAAAAAGGGGATGATTCCTCTTTTCCTACCATGTGAAATGAGATGAGCAGAGAGAAAACCTATTTTAAATTGCAAATATCCATTGAAAGCCAGATTCTATGACCTGGACTTACTCAACATGAAAGCAAGAATGGAAAACATAAACCAAAACTGAGATGAATTTACCCACTTGAATGTGGGCCCTGTCCAAAGCCTTAAGTGGAGCAAACAAAAGGTTATATTTTCTCATAGGAAAAAGGAATGAAAAAATGGGTAGAATATTGCAACAATGGTTCATCTTGTTTCATTTGCTTTCTACCTGACAATAACACAGACTATGGAGCGAATGTATGCCAAAGCAAAAATACATTTCTTCTCATTTTCACCCACTTGTGAGATTTCTTCCAGTTTGTTCCACCTGGTCCTGATCCACAGTCATAGGCCTGGATGATGAATGTGTATTCCTTCTGCAGCTCACAGTCAATGGGACTCTTTGCTCGAAGCCGACCTTCTCCAGATGTCTTGTTCAGCACAACAGCCTCGAAGGGCATTTCTTGCCCATGGATTTTAAAAGCACAAATTTCACCTGCGAGCAACAGCACAAAACAATCATAACTGGGGGCGGAGTCTAAGGCTTATGAACTGGAGTGACACCTGCAAAGTTCATTTGTATTTCACCTGCTGATCCAGAGGAGGGAAATACAGACTCAGGCACCAGGTCATTGTGTATCCAAAAGGGCTATCAAGCAGGTACTTGTGCAGTGGGATGGACTGAGTGCAGCTCCAGGCACACTCCTCCCTCTTCCTCTGTCTCTACTAAATTGTTTCTGAAAGCCCCAGAGGCCATTCCATATGGTACCAGCAGTAACAGTGAGCTAAATTATTTTTGAGCTAAATTAAGAGACTGTATTTATTTTAAGAACATAGCAAGAAGAAAATTTGATAATACTTCAGAGGTGGCCTTTTTTTAACTGCTGTCAATCCTTGGGCCACTTGAGCTGCCAGGTGTTAGGAGATGTGCAGATCTTGCAGTGTAGTTTCCCAACAGTGGAAAAACTAATGGTGCAGAACATGGGCACACTCAAACCACATCCTGCTTTATTTACAGACATACATCATCTTTGGAACAGAAGTAGCTGAAGGCACACAGATAAGTGTCCCTTTTGGACACCCACCCATATTCTCATTCTCATACATGGGTGCCTTTTTGGCAGCAGCTCACTCTGCCTCCAAACTGTTTGCTAATATAATAGGTCCATAGCATCTCTCAGAGGAGTACTATAGAACAGAACAGATGATATAGGAAGGACTAGAAAATTTGATTTGGTCACAAAAGACAACATAAAGAATTCTTGTGAGAATATGAGACTGGACAGGGAAAAAAGACCCAGTTTCTGGTGTTCCTTTTATTATCCTTCATAACGATAGCAAGGATATGCACACGGAGTTCATTTTTAACCACTCCAGAATCCAACTTTAAAAATGAAATATTTATACAAAGATCAACGTGACTTAAATATTTTTATGACACATTAAACACATGCTCTTTTATGAGCAAGTCAGTCTAGGAACATGCATTATAGATTCAAAGCCATCTCCCACTCACATAATCCTCTTCCATTTATTTCTAATTTACAGTTGCAGCCTTTTGAAAATCTCCTTACCAATCATATCTGAGCCAAGTGCCAAATCCTAAATTACCTCTGAATCTATGACCTCTTACTTAGGCCTGGCTCCCCTTTCTCTATTACATGATATCGTTTATTTTTGCAAAAGAGAGCAGACAGTGACTTTGTAAAAGTACTGAAGTTCATAATTCCAATTATGTGTGAAAAATAAAAAATTGCAAGGGTATGTGTGCAGTGAGGGTGGGGATTAGGTACACTGAGGTATAAACACAGGATTTTTAGAATATTGCCTCAACTATCATCACACATATTTCCCTTTATGACCACAGTAGATGAAGCTTTGCTCAGCTATATGCACTGACATTTATGCAGACAAATCCCACACTTGACAGTTGCAATCAATCCTATGAATGTCTTTAAAGGATCAGCACCCAGTTGTTTTGGTAACTCTGGGACACTGAAAACGTACATTAAGCATTGCTTACTGCTTACTGCTGTACCCTCTCCCTCCAGAGGCGTGGGAGGGCCGTGGAGTTTCCCAGGACAAAGCTGCACTCTTCCAAGCGCTCTGCTGTCCACCCTCAGTTGTGACAGCTACAGCTGGTCTGTAGCTGCACAGATAAAATTGGCCATAACAGACACCAACTTGACCAGCCTGGTTCCTTAGAGAACAGAAGTAAAGAAGTCCCTGGGTGTGGAGGCTGTTAAACCCGACAGTGTTAATATAAACACACTCCCCTGGAAAGAAGACAGGCAATAACATAAACACGTTCCCCTGAAGAGAGAGCAGTCAAGCCAGACAGAATATAAACACAATCCCCTAAGGGAGAAACCCTGGCAGACAGCGCTCTCTGTTACAGTGAGGAAATGTGTTCCCCCCATGAGGCTTTGTGGTTGATATGTTAATCAGTTATGCCTCATTGGTTCATTCCCTACTTCCTCCTTTTTACCCCAGCTGATTGGTCCATTTTTGATCCTTCCCCTGATTGGTTCATCCGTTTCTCAATCCTCCACCCGATTGGCTCAGATGATTTACCCTGCCCCCTGCCATCCCTATATAACTCTCTGCTTTCCCCAGCCCTCTGGCACTTGTTCACTGGACTCCTGTGAGGAAGCAGCTGAATAAAGCCTCCTGCGGAACTCCTTATGAAGGCTCTGTCTGCTCCTTCAGTGTTGCCCCAAAGAGCTAATTTCAATGAAAAGCTTGAAATCACTCAGCAGGCAGCAGAAGTGTCTGCGCCTCTGAGTTGTCCTTCTAAGGACGCTTCTCCAGGAAGGCCGCGGCACTCCGACCATCGTCCACCGCGATACCTGGGGATGATGATGATAGGTTGGATTTGAACTCAAACCAGGGACCCCAGCCAGTCCCAGTCAATCATGAATGCAGACATATCATTGGCCAGGGAGCTGAGTAGAGTTAGGAGCCCAACCAATCAGACGTGTAGGCATGGGAAATTTGGAGCCCCTAAGAAGAGGGCGCCCAACTATAAAATTTGGCTGTTGTCACACGAACATTGGTGTGTTCTGCTGCGTGCCTGTCTCCAACAGCAACAACACTCAGTGAGCTCAGATGTTTGGGCTACAGAAGAAGCAGTAGACTTTAGCCTGAGAATCAGATTTTCAAAAAGACTAACACCTTGCACATCAATAAAAGCAGGCTGCACAGTGCCAATGAACTGCGCACAAGGGCCAAAGCACGAGATGAAGAGAAGGCTGAAGGAAAGCAGCTTGTTCAGCTTCAATCACAGGCACTGATCATTGAGTTTGTATGCTACTGCTGTCACACACAACCTTTGAAAAAATTATTTGCATTTCCTTGTAACTTCAAAACAAACCATTCATCTAAATTGATATTGTGGATTTCAGTTTTATTTTAATTGAAAACAAAATAAACCAGCGCATACATGGTGAGTCTAATGGAAAATGCTGTTTGTTGTGCTCTATAAAGACTGGCCTTCATAGTTTCTTAATAAAGTTTTCCTCAGACGCACAATCCATCAACAGAAATCCTAACTTCAGTGGTTTGTGTTTATTATTTTATTGATCCACTGTTTGATTGCAAACAAGACAGCATTTCCAGATGTCCAAGTTACAGTTCTTAAAAACCAGAAATAGCTCTGTGCAGAAAAAAGTTCTCTCAGCCCTAATCTAAATATTTATCATTTGTCCCTCTCCAAAGGCAGAGCCTTAATGCAAAGCAGTCACAGAAGCAGCACATGTTCCAATTAGTTCTCATCAAATATTTTAGAAGTCTCTATGCAAGATACTCCAGCTTTAAATATAGCTCTAATTTTTTCTCCATATTCCCATTTGCCAAAGATAAAATAATGACAGCTGCCTGGGTATGGTGAGATATTTGTAAACATACTGCAAAAACCCCACATACACTTCCAGAATGTGGCTACAGAAACTTGCTTATTTGAAAACAACTGCAAATGTTTTTAAAAACTGGGTAAGATTTTTTTTTTTTCAAAAAACAGGCTCTACTGCTGTCATTCCAAAGAAATGAACTAACACTGTCAAAAAATTTAAATGTATAGGATCATGATGTTTTTTAAAAGGTATCTTAATGGCTGTATTGCAAGTGGAAATGATAACAGAGTTGTAAGAGCTGTAACAAAGCAGAAAATTAAGTAAGGTCCACTGCCAGACACACACACATTGACAGATATATAGAACTACTATTATTAAGCATTAGAAACAGTATCTTTAAAATGTAACAGATACTATTTCTCATTATTATATAGAGCTACAGGGCTTTATTTCAACCCAGCTGAGCTAACCCCAGGCCCACATGATGCCAATGGGAACCGTGCCAAGCTTATCCTACTGGGGTCTTAGGTAAGTATGGGTTTGTAACTCATTGGAGGAAAAGGAGGCAGGGTTTCTCTCCTACTCAGACTCACCACTGAAGTTCCAGGACCTTGGCACCACCTTCCTCCCTTCTCCTTTGCAAGGTTGAAATAATGAGACTGCAATTTGGGACATTGATATTCTCCCAACAGACAACGAGGCAAAAATCTGTGCTTTGTTCTTAAATTCTTTTCATTTGAATTTGTTTGGGAGCTGGTGGATATAGGATTTTGTGATCAATGATGGTAGCACTGAATTGCTTAAAAAAGGATAAGCTGGTGATACCATGTAAAGGTAGAAGCACGTTCATAAAATCCCATAGCAATTGCTAGGGCAAAGGGAAAAATATCTCTTCTTCCAGGCCAGGAAGCACATTCTGAGGGCTTCTAGTTGCTTCCTATAAAACCTTCTGGTTGCAGGGTTGAACTCTGCTGAGAGTTTCACTTTAATACACGTTTTAAGTACAATCTGGACACATTTTTTCTTCAAATTATTCAGACTATCATTAGCCATAAGCACCTATTAATTCTGAAGTTTACATTCTTTTGAAATCCTTGATAGAGCCATATGTTACTACTGCAGGGATAATAAGGATATAATTTCTTCTGTAAAAATTACAACAGCTGGAAAAAAAAGCTACTGATGGTTCATAATTTCTGAAATATAACCAACAAATTTATCCACTGTTTGGAAATTGATAAAGACAATGTTTCACATTCAGTCACATTTACATGCAAGATTTAGCAATTATGAGCCTTAATCAATAAAACTGTATTACAAATGACTGCCTTTTATATGAAACACCAGATTCATGCTTCTTGCAGCAAAATAATAATCCCCAATGTTACTCCTTTAATAACTACACAGCCTCATTCACTTGAAATCAATTTCAGATTAAAAAAACACTGCATGCTTATTTGGCCTTTCACAGCTCCCTTTGCTCAGCCTTCACTACACCAAGAATACTGAAGACTTCAGGTGGAAAGCTAGGATCTCTGACATTCTATCATTGGCATTGATAGTTTTAAAAGGCACCAGTTGTGTGTGAATCAGGAATCATCAAATGATGTTTCACTGGGCTGGCTGAGGTTTAGCAAGGCCAAGTGCCGGGCCACCACAAGCCTGCAGTGCTCCAGGCTAAAAGTGCCCAGCAGAACAGGACCTGGGGGTGCTGGGCCACAGTGGCTGAAACAGAGCCAAGTGGACCCAAAAGGCTGATGGCACCTGGCCTGGATCAGCGTGGCCAGCAGGACCAGTGATTGTCCCCCCGTACTCAGCACTGGGGAGGCCACACACCAAATCCCATGCCCAGTTCTGGGTCCCTTACTGCAAGAAAGGCACAGAGGGGCTGCAGTGAGTCCAGAGAGTGGAACAGATCTGGGGAAGGGTTGGAGCACCAGGCTGGTGAGGAGCAGCTCAGGGAGCTAGGGGTGCTCAGCCTGCAGAAATGGAGGCTCAGGGGAGAGCTCACTGCTCTCTGAGAGGAGGCTCCAGTGGGATGGGAGTCAGTCTCTCCTCCAAGGTAACGACTGATAGGGTGAGTAAATGGCCTCAAGATGCACCAGGGCAGGTTTAGATTGGATGTTAGGAAAAATGTTTCCACCAGAAGTGTGGGTCAGGCACTGGCACAGGCTGCCCAGGGCAGCAGAGGCATCCCTGGAGGGATTCAAAACACTTGTAAATATGGCACTCGGGGACATGGGTTAGTGACGGGCATGGAAGTGCTGGGTTAATGCTGGACTCAGTGATTTTAAAGTTCTTTCCAACTTCAGTGATAACTGCATACTCAGGCAATCCCATGACTCCTTACAGAATCTTACTATTATGTCCAGGACACGTCTGGCTGTGTGACTTCACCCATGGATTTGTTCCCGAAACCACCTGCTGACTTCAACTATGTTTTACAGAGATGAATTGTCTCCCTCAAGTGCTACGAAATGATGCAGCTTCATAATACAGAGATGCTACAGAAAAAGCACAGGGGTGACAAAGATGTCACACCTCACTGAACAGCAAACAGCACACAATAGGGTTCTGAATCTCAACAAGAAGAAGAGCTTCAATTCTATCTTGTACCTTTTAGGTAGCAGTAAATCAAATGTGAAGCTCAAACCTCTAGGAAACCAGGCTTCATTAGTTTGCTGCTGACAAAATTACTCATTTACATTCATATCCTGTTCTAATTTTATTACTCTCTACCCTTTTATTACACTTCCATGTGTGTTTTTCTCCAGTGTTCAAATCAACATAGAAAATCCTTTATTTAAAATTAAAGTTGCAGTTTTATACTTCCTGAGGTAAGCACAGAGACCCTGGAAGATCCCAAAGTGCCTGAGAATCAAAGCCCCAGGATCACATTGGAAATCCACTCCCACCTTGAAGGAGACAAAATCCCTGCTCGAGTTTTGACACAAAGAGCAGAAGAAATGCCACGATCAAGGTGTTACAGTGACCTCTAAAGCTTTGCACATGAATGACAATAACAATGCTGTTTCCTTAGGTGTATCCTTCAAGAACCTAACTCAGCTCCACAGATCCATCAAGTCCTAACAGAGGTATCTGACAGCCACCACTACTGAATCCTTTCCATACACTACATGCCACCAGCAGGCTTCCAAGGATTTTATGTAACGTGCAGATTTGCTTGCGTCATGACTTTCCTCTTGTTCTAAGAGTCTGTCAACAAAAGTGAAGTACTCTCAGTATGAACCAAACTCGAATCTTTAACATCTTACAAGGTGGATGGAAATCCAAACACAGGTACACTGTTCTTGGAAAATTTATCAGCAAAGATCTCTCCTGGCACTTGGATGGCCACCTGAAAATAAGTACCCCGCTGGGACACTGCTCAGTTTGCTGTTTTCTCAGAAATACAGCACTGACCCACGACGTGCTGTCAATGTCAGATTTCCCAGAAAGTTTTTTAGGGGTTGCTGTTTCTCTGTTGTTGTTGTTGGTTTGTTGTTTTTTTGCTTGTTTGTTTGTTTTGTTTTGTTTTTGTTTAATTCAGCCTTCCACGATAACAGCTGTATACAAGTTTCTCTGCTGGAATCCTGCAAATGCCTCCTGCAGTGCAGATCTTTTGAGTGTCTCTGTGCCACAGCTTGGACAAAATTTTCTATCACAGGCTGTAGCTACTGTTTAAATAATTACAGAATGCAGTAGGTTATATTTTGAAGGAGGAAAGGGCAGTTGTTTGGGAAAAGGAGGCAAAATAATAATTAGAGATGTAAAATATCTGAAAGGACAGGGAAAAAAAAGTAGTAACTACTGTATATGCTTTTCCAGGCTCATTTAAGTCAGTGCTATTAAACTCACACTGAAATACTGAATTCTAGGAAGCAATACTGAAATCCTGAATAGAGGGAGGTATTCATGGCTTAATATAACACCAAAAATTATTATTTCCTCATAGCTAATTTTATGGGCAACACACTCTGCAGAGCAAGAGCATAAATCCACTGCCATCCTTCCTGTTCCATAGATTTGAAACTGAAAGAGGGGGAAACTTGCACTTCAAGTAATTCATTGTTGCCATAAGCTCACACCAAATGAACCAGAATTCATCCTTCTGCTGAAGCAGGGACCAATTGCTCAGGATAAAAAGATAGTTCTGTGGGCAGCATAAAAGCAGCAGTGATATCTGGCTTTCCTCCTCGCTCCACGATAAGTTTCCCTACTCCACAATTTTGTCTACATAAATCTTGCTTAAAAAGTGTGATTTTTCTGGACAAACTGTGATTCTAGTGAGATATCTGACCACATTGCTTTGTTGGAATCCCCCACTGCTGAAATGCACAACACGTCCCACTCAGGTCTGCACTCCAGCTCAAATGATGGAGAACTGATAGATGTTTATTTGAAAACTGCAATAAACATTGAGGTGGATTAGAAAAATAAGTAACAAGGAGATAAATGTTTGTGTAAATAAAGATGTGCTTAATTAACTACTGACTGTGCCTTTCGCAAACACCCTCTATTCTAAAAGCATAGAAATATAAAATACTGTCATTCCTTCCTCCCACCAATCAAACTCTTACCAAATTAACACTGCATTGAAAATAATTTGAAACATTTCTTAATCTTTTAGTCTTTCTAAAATCTGCAAGATTCAAGAGAGGACAACAGAGGAAGTGTAATTTTAAGAACAGTAGCAAGAAGTATAGTTTTTATAATCGCTGTGCGGAGCTCCACGCCCACTGGACCAATTGAAGGCTTTGTCAGCCTCAAGTTTCATGTTTGGAAGTATCCCATGGATTCAGGAGCCTCACACAGCCACACACACAGCACACAGGAACTGCTGTCCCATTTAGTCACAGTGCTGTAGGCACAGCAGTGTGTCTCTAACAGTTACACGAGCATCACTGAGAAATATTTTGCCTTGGCATTTTTTACAGTATCACATTATAATGAACTATTTGGAAAATTAATCCTGCAACCACACAGTTAAGCCTGTGAAAAAGCACATTAATAAAAGGAGCTTTATCCTCCAGGAGCCAGGTGAAGCTGTGAATTACAGAGTTCCCAGCTGGGTCACTTTCTGCTCTCCTTTTGCACAGGTGTGAGGGAGGCGTCAATAACAATCACAAACACCTCTAGGTCGTTGTCTTAACACACATTACCTGCTTTCTTTGGGCAGTGCCCACTCGAGGCTGCAAGTCTGCAGCTGGGACTGCAGCTTTGCTGCTGCTGTAGCAGATCAAGCAGCACTTTGCTTCAGACACTTCTCTTCCAGGAAACACAGAGGCCCAGATGCTCCCACTGCCCTAATTCCACGTGTGTGCCTGAAAGACGGGTCACAAAGATACCCCTCCTCTACATTAGTGAGGTCTACACTGAGAAAAATAGGAGATAGCTTGCCTTATGAGGCCCTGACCCAATTTACTGTGCATATCCTTTAAAAAAAAGTGGACCTATTTTTAAAACAGAGACCTATAGGTCTCTGCACATAAAATTAAAAAGGTTATTACAATGCTTCTAATAGTTTCCTGCCTCTACGTATTACTGAGCAGTTAAAAAAACAAATGCTAATAAAATATGTGAAAGTAGCTGTGATGTAGAAAGTTCCTAAGACTTTCAAATTAAACAGAGACCTAGAATTAGGAATGTTGGTTAGCAAATATATTCTGCTTACAGAATTCCTGCAGTCCCACAAGCAAACCTAACACAAATATTTCCTGCAGCAGGATAGGTGCTCCAACACGACCTGCTAGATTTGGCTCCCTTGTGAGATACACAGAGATAAAGCAGAAAATGAACATTGCCATGTCACACTCAGAGTAGAAAATCAGCAGCTGTTTAGTCTGCAGAGGACTCAGCAGACTGACAGAAAACCTTACTTTTTAATTAAACTACTTTCCCTAGGGCCTTATTCCAAGGCAGACAATTTTTGAGATAAAGCAGCTTGGAAAATGTTGAATTTATTAAATGATTATTTCCCTGAATAATTTTAAAGGCATTGTTTTGGGGCATAGTTAGCTAATTCAAAGCATACAGCGAATGATCAATCAGGTTTTCTGTTTCTTTTGAATCAAAGGCATGAGTTAGCTCTAACTTGAGTGCTATACAAGGAACTTTGGACTCGCTTGCACATAATTTACACAGTAGGCTCAACCATTCAAACCAGAGGAGAGCCAAGTACTAGGAGCTAGGGCTGTCCTGCAAAAATAACAACCATAAAATAATTCCAATGTTCTGCCTTTGAATAATTGTGGAGCTTGCATGGCACTGGCAGCCTATGAAATGAGCTCAGGGGGAAAGATTGGACCTTTTCAGTGGCTCCTAAACTCTTGCTAACACACAGAGTAAAATTTCAGAGCAGCATTAGGTGTCTCAGAACTCTTCCACCTTTTGCCTACAAAAACAGACATGAGAGGCAAGGCATTGAGTGAGAGGTTAGGAAAGGGATGAAGTGCTCACACAGCCTCAAGTTTTCACTCAGCTGTTTACTCTGCTGTGGCCTCTTCTTACAGAAGCAGATTAAACAAAAAATTTAGGAACATTAATTTAATCTTGGCATGGAGCCTGGACACAAGGGATTAGTCTGTGCATCCTGCAGACATGCAGCAAAGTAGAGCACTGAGTTTAATTGTTACAAGAGTACCATATGGTTCCTCCTGATCGTGGCTTTCTTAAATTTGGCTTTACTTCCACTTGCCTGTCTTTAAACAATCTGAAATACTCGGCTCCTGATGTAAAATCATATTTTGGATTGGATCTCTAGACAGGATAAGTTACTTTGGACACAAATGCTGCTGCTACAAAGCATCATCTCAAGTGAAAAGCAACAGAGTCAAAATTATAGCATCTGACTTTTTATCAGAACAGAAATCACATAGTGAAGATAACAAAATTCATCAAAAGGAAAAGTAAATGCATGTCTCCCTAGAAGACCAGTTGTACTCTAATTCGTTTGGACATTTAGAATTGCTTTTTCTACTTCTAACAAAATATATTCAGTTCATCCTATTCCTTTGAGCCTCACCATCTCCTCCTCTTTTTTTCTTCTTAGTGTAACATTTCCTACCACACCATAGTAAAGGGAAGTGTCAGTGCCTGTTTATATCGTGCTGGTCTTAAGCCCAAGGTTGCTCCTCACCAGCCCAATAACACAGCAGACAGCTCCAGCCACTGAGGAGAGCTCAGGCAGCCAGAGAATGTCTGTGTTTTTGTGCAGAACAGCCTTGCAGGGCTGGGGCACTCCCAGGCAGCTTAGGAGAACACGGTTTTTCAGACACAGCAATCCAAGACTCCCCAGCACAGCTTTGGGCAGAGCTGCCTTCGCCTGCTCAGGCTCAGTATTTCACACATGAGAGGTGTGAGGACCTGAGCTGTGTGAGCTGACTACCTCAGTACCTCCAGCTGCCCTTGGGCAACTTCTACTTGACATTTTGCTCCTTATTCCCAGCTTTTCCTTCTCCTAACAGCAGCACAAATGCTTAAGCAGTGCAAAATCCCATATTTTTCTGACAGGGTAACTAATTCCTACTGAAAGTTTAGTAAGATCCTTCTTTTTCAATGCAGCCTGCAGGGGTCCTGATATATTCCATGATTCCGATGGGACTCCAGCCACAAACACAATTCCAGAAGCACAGCCCCATGGCACAATATCTATAATGGCAGGGAGGATGGTGCTCCAGTAAATCTCAGACTGATTGCAAACATGGTTCTTCCATGGAATGGTATGGTGAGTAGGAGAATAAAGTTACTTTTCCCATATGAAAAATTAGATTAAGGTTTTTATACTCTCATTGACATGAAAATAACTATAGTGGATATACAAACTGCAGCTTGTACTGAGCCTAAAGATACAGGACAACCATTGAGAACTCCACTGTAAAAACAGGGGCTCTGTCCCTTCTAAGATTTTACACTGGGATATCTTATTCATATTAATTATTCAGCAATGCAAAGAGCTTTCCTTTCTAAACTGTAAATTCAATACCACAGTGAGCTCAGCATGCTGGGGGTTGTGGTTTTTATCATCTAACCCACTGAAAAACCCTATTTATTTGCTGTATCTCTTAGATGTTATCCTATTTCTTGCCCTCTTGAGCAGGAGCTCCACAGAGGACAGAAATGGTGTGGTTCAGCAGCTTTGAGGATGGTGTTAGCTTTTTTCCCCAATGTGAAATCAAAAACTACTAAAAATTTTTCATGAAAGTGAGTTGTGTCAAAATAGTTGTTTTCAGAGCAAGGTCAGATTCTCAATCAAGCCCTCTCAAAACCCCCCTCACCACCACAGAAATGGCAGAAACATCAAAAAATCCACGAAATGCTTCTACTTCAGTACAATTTCTCTTTTGATAAACATATTTTTGCCAGCTCCACTATATATATATATATATATATATATATATGTATATTTAACAACTTTGCTCTTTCTCTTTGACCTCTGCTCCATGTCTGCTGCCCACTTCTGGCTGTGTCAGTCTGAGAGGTGCTTGTGACTTTTAGAAAAACTACCTCTCCTTGCTTCTTCACAGGTGTAGGAGGAGCCTGGAGGTGCCAGTCCTGAAAACAAGCAGCACTTGCCACAGACTGCAGTGGGGCTGGGACTTCACCATGGGATTTAGTTCCTACCTCACGTGAATTTGGCCTTTCTAGGAGTTCCTAATGGCTGGATTTATTGTCCCTCACCTTCTACCTCAGATCAGCCTCTGAGGCAGTCCCTGCTGCAAGTGCAAAACTGAAGTCCTGAGAGAATGACAAAAACTCTAAAAGTGGACTGAATTCAGCGGAATCCAACGTGAAACAAACCATGTTGTGGATACACATTTCAGTTTCACTTCTACATTGAAATATTTGTGGATTTACGGCCTATTCCTTTTAATGACTTAAAATCTTTCTTTCTTTTGGCATCTTTTACATCTCTAAGAGTTAAGACTGCTGTGGGAGTTTTGAGAGGTCTGGATTTAAGTATAAACATAAGTCTTTGCATAGCAAGCCCTTTTAATATTTTATAATGTGAACTCCCAAGGACAGTTGTGTATCAGTTTTTTGAGCAAATGAGACACCACATTAAAAAAAAAAAAAAAAATTCCTACCTGAAAATAGAGCTGAAGTTAAAAGTACAGGATCTTACTGATTATTTACAATTTTTGCATTGCTATCAGTGGCAAAAGGCAACCCCTTCCTGAGTGCTGGTAAAATCCATAATTGCTAAAGGCTAAATTAGCCTTGGGTAACCAAAGTGCAATAAAAGTAAAGGTTGTAGCACAGAAATGAACACAGATCTCACAGTTACCAGCAGCTGTTATGAATAATATCACAGTTCTTGCTGAGAGATTATTTTTCTACTTAGTCTGTATTCTACCCCCACTTTCATTCTAGAAAGTGAAGACCAAAGCTTATTTTTTATGCTTTAGGAGCTGTGGCTGAACTTCAGTTGCAATTTAATTTTTAATCTGAAATTAATGGAATGAAGGATGCAACTATTAAAACCAAACATGTGCAATATAAAGCAATAAAAAAATAACACCATGTCAGTTCCACAATAATAAATCATTCCAGCTATTCAGGAAGTGCAAATAAATATCTGTGTAGTTTCTATTTAACTGTTCCTCAACAGTGTAAAGAAAGAAATTATACTTGCAGTTTCTGAGGTAAACTATAATATTAATTTGAATATATCTAGCAGGAAACACAAAGTATTTTATCAAGATGTAAAGTTAATTCAAAGCCAGTTTTGTGGTTACCACTCAACAACATTGAGTGGCATTTGCATTTATACCTTCACAGGTGGTCAGACAGATTTTGGCTGTGGCAGAACTCCACTGTGAATGCTCCGCTCTAGCCCAGGGAACCAAGTGCTGTGTTGACACGGTTTTTAAAACAGCCATTTGCAGACCTGAATTTTTGGGTGACAAATATGTTTTTGGAAGGAGGAACTGAGTAACTGCTTGTCAAGGCTTTTGCTGAAAACAGCTTCTCTGCTGGCTTTTATTCCATACATTTCTGAACATTCTAGTTCAATTTAAAAGTGGTATTTTCTCCCAGTGAATATGGGGCAGAGCTGTCTTCCAGGAATGATCAATAACGGCAGTGTTATCTGTACTAGCTGGGTTATTTCATTCCAAGTCACCCCTGCTTGCTCTGAGGACAGAAATGCAACTAAGAGTGTCCTCTCCTCTCAGCCCTGCAGCACACAACTCATACCAAGTGACCAGCATCATCACCATTCTCCTGCCACAGCATCAGCAGCCTTGTTTACTGAAAACCTCATTTTCAGATGCATTGAGTAAAAGCTGATCCTCGGGGATTCACTGGAAATTGCAGGTGGTTACAGAGCCCAAAGACCAGCTGTCTGTCACAATCATATTTAAGCTAAGTAACAGAATTGTACGAGTGGCTTTAAGGGCATTATTCTGAACACAGAGGGATTGAACAGTTGTCAGAGAGAAGCCAAGGGATCTTTATTCTCATTACAAACTTAGAACATTTTGTCTCTCTAAGACTGGGCTGAATTTATACATGTAACAGTTAAAAAAAGCTTGTGATTTGTTTGCAAACTGAGCACAAAGGAAATAATGAAACAGAGTGACAAAGAAAGCACTGCTTTAAGAACTCCTGGAAATTAAGTTACATGGGGAATCAGCCATGCTTGTGCCAAGGCTCTTGTCTGCAGGGCAGAGCTGTACAACATGAAATGATGGGCACCATCTCACAAAACCCAGCAAATACCTGGGAAAATGTGGGATTCAGGACCAAAAATGGCCCACTTGCACATCCACTTGTTTCCTGGCATGGCTCTCTGGGCAAGGTGCTCTCCTGGGGACCAGAAGGAACCCAGAGAACAGGGTGCCCTCAAGCAGGTTTACCTCACCTGAGTGAAGTTCTTCAAACACTCCAAAAATGCTTTAACACCAGTTCTGTGCTTAATGCAGAATAAGCATACTCAAGTGGTAAAACCCCAGCACCAACCCTCATCATCCTCCCAGTGTTGCTCCATAATCAGCACATTACAGCTGTCAAAATTACTTATCGGATACAATGACAACTCACTTGGCACATTATAACTACTTAAAGAGCCATAATTGTACAGAGATATGCAGCTGAGTAACCCTTGAAGAATTTTGATTACAGGTCTGATAAATTAGATGATAATGAAAGGAAAGTTATTAAAGCACTACTCATTTTTCACAAGTTGCCATTTTCAAATTAACAAGTGTGCCAACTTCTACATGTACAAACCACATTCTGCAGATGGAGTAAAATAATCTTCCCAGCTGTGGCACTGGTGCAAGTGTGTGTGGTAAGGCCTGAAAGGGACACATTGGGCCCATTTCAGGTGGAGCAGCAGCTCCTTCTCCCCTGGAATCCAGGGGATTCATGGAAGAGCGTGTGTTGGTATGTGTGCACTGCAGAGAGCAGGTGGGGAAACACCAGCAGAACCCAAACACACAGAAACTTCCTGGCTCAAAAGGACATGAACCCTTGGTATCTGCCCCTGCACATCAGGAAAGGCAGTGACACCAAGGAGAGACTACAACTTTAATCACGTGCCAGACTTGCTTGGTCTTTTGAAATGGTTTCCTCTGGTTTCCTTTCCACAGTGAAACAAATATGTGAACCTTCAGGTGCATAAGCTCCTTACACCACTGCTCTCTGCTCTAGGCAGTCATTTCAGAGATTCCCTTCTCCCCCCTCTTTTTTTTTTGGGGGGGGGGGGGAGGGGGGTGTTTTTTGATTTGGTTTTCTATTTGTTTGGATTTATTTTTTTTAATGGGATAGCACTGCAGAAGGTGATGGGGGAACAAGAATCAAGTGTTTTACTACAACAGCTGGTTTTTCTTTTTCACAGTTTTACGTTCTGGGTAGAAGGCAATCAGGTAACAGAACTCATAATGACCTTTTTAATTTGTTTTAGTGATGAATTAGATGATAAACTAGATCTCTCTCATATCAGTTTATTCATAGCATTGGTCCACTGACCCGAGGAAACTGTGCTGTTGTTACAGCTGGCAGGGAACAAAATAAGCACAATAATGCCCAATGACAGCTGCAAATAAGGCATTTGGGGGGTGGGGGGAATTCCAGAGCATTAATGCCTTTTTCCATGTGAACAACACACCAACATTTATTGTTTCGATAGTGCATATCCACTGTAAGTGTAAAAAACTGTGCAAGAGTCTGTGCAAATTCACTGGAGATCTCAAAAGCATAATTTAGGACTTATTTTTACTGCTACCAGTTGCTAGTTCTGTGACCTGTAAATCAAGGATACATGGACACAACCACACCCAGAAAGTGATTCTATTGGCCATGACAGAGGAATAAACAGGTGTTTTTACACTGTACCCACAGCATCTGCTCTGAATTATATTCTCTTTAGCCTGCAAATGGAAGTAAAATATGGATGTGGAAAGAATTATATGAAAACACAACCACAGTGCTACTCTGACAGGAGCTTTGGAAGGATGCTTGACAGATTGTGCTATGCAGGAATGAGAGATCCTTCTGCTTTGATCATAAGGAAAAAAACCCAACCAACCAAACAAAAAGAACCAGAAATTCCTTAGGTGATACTAGATTTGAAACAGTGAAAGCACCAATTCAAAATCACAAGAACCAAGTTTCCACAAAACTGGTGACAGAACATATAAAACACAGGTAGAGTTAGAAAAATCAATATTCATTATTCCATTAAGTCCTTGCTCTCCAGAGTAGAGGCTCTGAAGAGGTCACTGCCCACCAGGCAGTCTGTGTTTTGTTAGAGTATCAAAAATACTTAGTTGCAATGAATCTCACATGTTTGATTTCTCCTACTGAATGGCACCATTGGTAGAATGAGAAACCAGGCTTGAGGTGAAGAATAGTCTGGCAGCAATTATTCTGAGATACTGGCTTTTCAACTCTATTCTTTAAAAACATACAGCTTTAAAAAGATACATGTTCAACAACTCAGTGTGGCTTTCTGGTTTCTGTACTGAAAATGCTACTGATGGGGACTTTTTTCAAGTGAATGTAACAAGTTCCTCCCTCCATCTCTTATAAAATCATTCTGTGAGGCATGGAATCCCATCAGAATTAACAGTACTAGATGAGACAAAACAAGAAACTTAACAAGGATGAAAGCAAGCCTTGCAAAGAACCACCTGAGAGGTCTGGGAATGAACAATGAAAAGGTTATCAATGAGATTGCTGCTTCCAGCCAGGGTCAATGAACCTGTCACTGCCAAAGCCAAACCCCAGGTGACAGAGAAGTCCCTCTCCCCAGAAAAGAGGGGTCAGTTTCAGCAGGGGTTGATGGAGAGCAGGGCAGGGGCCAGCAGGAAGGGGTGTCCCTGCCACGGGGTACAGACAGATCCAGCATGACAGGTGACCAGAAAGATTATTATTCTAATCCAGGATTATTCTTGTAACATAGGAATAATTAATCTGTGGAATTCCACACCAAGACAGGCTTGAGAGGGTCAGACAGAGTCAGGTTTTACTCCAGCCAGATGCTGTAAGCAAAGAGAGAGCAGTGACCAAACCAGACTTGTCAAAACCTCATGGAAATAAAGGAACCTGCAGTTTATGGTGCCAGTCCTACCTCACCTAGGTTAAACGCCAGGTTTAAGTGCTTTGGTAGAGGAATTGGGGAACAAGGCGTGAGTGCAGCTTATCTCTGAGCCATCACTTCATTTTAAAGAAAACAAAGCAGCCAGGTTTTCAAGAGTCAGAGCCAGCAAAGTGATCAGAAATACACCATGGCAGGAACTGCAGACTTTATTCTATGCCCATCAGGATTTCCTGATTACAGACACATTTTTGGAACTAGAAGTTCCTATATATACATATGGATTTTCTCTTAATTTTCATAATTTTAGCAGCCCCAGGGGTATATGTGAGGCACATGGAAAGATCTTGTACATCCTGAATACAAGGTGGCCATTTGCCACCACCCTCATCAAAAGGTGGGGCAGATTGCAAAGCCTTGTCTGGATGAGATGCAGGCTCTCTGAAGAACCCACCCCACCCAGAACTCTCTGTCCCCTGGGTAGCACCACGAGTCTCTTGACATGAGATGCTCAGGACACTCTGAAAAGAATTTTATAGACAGAAGTACTGTGCAGGTATTACAGACATCAGCACCTGGTCTGCAAAACCTGTCAGGTTAGCAATTCTGTCCACGGAAGAGACACCCAAATTTTGTATGTTTTTACTTCAGAAAAAGAAACTTTGGTTTTTTTCTGGCAAACTTCAGCATATTCAAAATGGAAATTGCTGAGGTACAATAAACATTAGAGCTGCATCCCCAGTTTTACAATACCATTATTCACACAATGACTTTTCTTTAAAATACTTTTAAAGAAGTATCTAGGTTGATCATAAAAATCTGCATTATGGCCATTATATTTCTTTAGCAGTTATTTTGGATGTTTAAACTTGCAGTGACAACAGGATAATTAAAGTCGAAATGAATTATGTTGGTCTGTGAAATTTTTTAGCTTGTCTGAAGAATTCCTTAGGGTCATCCAAGACCTGAGAACTGAAATACAGTTCAGTGCTTCCCTGCATGACATTTTCTAATTCTGACATGTTTAAATTCCTTTAAATGACTTTGCATAAAGGAGAGCATTGTGAAAGTATCTGAGCCAGTGCCTTCTGCTGGACACATTCACTCTCAGGTTGGTAGCAGATCACTGCATTGTGCATGGCATTTACGCAATGGCTGCATCAAGACCTGAAAGTCAGGAGCCAGAACTAATCCCCAAGTCCTTACACAGAGCTACCTTCTAAGGGCTCTCATAAAATGATATGTTGTCCTATGGCAAGTATGGGAGCACATAAAAGATTGTTCTTTCTTACAGACTTGCAGAGGATGAGGATGGTCCAGATGTTATTCTCTCCCTATCCCTCTGGGTGAGGGACAATCACAGTGACCTGGCAACATCACTCCCTGTTAGCCAGTGAAGTTTTAACGAGTAGTGTCCTTTCTTCCTTAGAAACAAAACAAGGCCTTCAAATGAGAAAAAGGACCAGAAAAATAGTTTAAAAATACAGAGGAAGGAAAAGACTAACCATTCCCACTGGACCTACTCAGTCCCAGATTCTCTGTACAATAGATTAAGCAGTCACACATCGATTTCTTGATTTTTGGTAGTTTGTTTGATATGGTGTTTGATTTGTCAGCTCATTCCTCTTTGCTCCAGCTACCTTGTTTTCTGTATCTGTTACTCCTTTGTCTGGTGTCAGGCACAGGATCAAAAGACTGACAATAAGGAAAAAAACTGGAGTGGCTGATGATACGCAGTGCATGGCATCCAATTATTCCATGCAGCTTGCTTAAATTATTCAAGTCGCTTATGTTGTTTATAACCTTGTGAAGCTTTTTTTCCCCAGCAGTTTTTTGTGGGAGCTGATTTAAAAGCTGTAAATACAAATAACGGGGCAATGTGGTTTAATTGAGGAGCGAGCTGGTTCTTCAAAGCCTGACGTGTGCCAGTATTTCATATTCAACCCAGAGCTCAGCCTGAACTGAAACAATGTCCCTCATGCCAGAAGACTGAATCAGATTGCAGAGGAATTTAGTTGCCTACTCCAAAATGATTTTGTTCTCTGTCAGCATTAACTTAACAGCTGGACCTCACCATTATCTTTCAATCTGTTTGAGCTGACAACACTGACAGGTGCTAATAAAGAAGCAAAAATGGGTGAAAAACCACATGGGATATAAAGCAGTCACAGCTCAAAGATCTGAATTACTCGTTTTCTCCTTCAACAAATCTAGCCTGCTTAGACTACGAATTCAAGCACATTATAGCTCTGAAAATAAAAACAGCAGTCGTTTTTTCTTTTCTAAAACAAACAAACAAGGAAAGGAAATGTGAATGTAGAATGAAAAAAAATTAAAGCATGCATAGCATTCACAGTCAAAACCTACTGTGGAGATAAGAAGTTTAAATAAAATGATAAATAAATGATATCACTCTTTAAGAAAGTATATTTTGTGCTGTTCCCTTACTCTCCTCTTTTATTTTTTGAATATGTGTCATGGCTTAAAAATATTTCAAATACTTTTAAATATTTGAATTTACAATATGTTCAACAGGGCACCACTGAGTGCCCACAGGCTGGGTGGGCACCAATACATCTGCTTTGGACCAACCTCCCCCTTCTGGGCATTGGAGATCTGCAGACCCCAGAAAATCACTGCAAGACTATTGCCAGAATGCCTTTTAATGGCTCACAAAAACGGTTTTATAGGAAACAACTGAACTTTTCATCTCTGAACAGCCACCAAAAAGGTCCAAAGGTAGGAACATCACAAAAACCCTAATTTTTTTATGAGTACACAGAAATCCTTGACTGAATGTAGGTGTAGATCTTCCAGGAAAAACAAATCACATCTCTAGGAAAGAGCATCCCTCTTAACATTTCTTTTTAAGCAAATTTCAGCTTCCAACCAGTATGGATTTAATGTTCTCTTCAACATTACCCAAGGCAGTATGAAATATATTGAGAGTTTTTCCTCAGATAGAACAGAATCATCTTCTTCAAAGAATGATTCAATTCTTTCCTCTAAATACAGTTAAAGTAGCAGTAAATGCATCTTATCAGTCCAGCTACTCGGGATTCATTTTTCAGAATAGATTTCTGCTTATAGAGATATTTATTTTCTGGTTCTCTATAGGTTTTCCTAGCGAACAATTTTGAATCCACTTACCCTTACCAATTCCCTATAAACGACTGCCAGCAATATCTTGTAGAACAGGAAGTAAAATACAGCATCAATGACTTGAAATTAAATGAAGCCACAAGAGAAACAGTGAATTTTACCCAAATCGCTGCCACCACAACTGCATTTTAAAGCTATTGGATATTTGTTATTTCAAAACAAATGCTTTTTTTGTAAAAAAAAAAAAAAGGCAAAACCTCTTGGTCTCACGTGCTGTGCTATAAAAATCTCTGATCAGAGAAAGATCTGAGAAAGACACAATATTTCCTAATGACCAGGCTTCCTTAGAGCCCTCTTGGGATGTTGGCTAGAAAGACAGAAACCTGGTCTAGCAGGTGATTTAACTTTTACATGCTTCTTGGTGTTTACGATCTGTTTAAATAAAATGGGAAACAGAGATGGTAAAGAATTCTTGTCAAACAGAATCTTGGAAGAGAAAGAAGTACTTTTTTAGATTAGGAGTAATTTTTGCTTACTGAAAATTTAAAAGCATTCTAAACCTTTTTTCCTAATTGTGTTGTTCATTAATTGAGGGGAAAAGGTATTTACAGGTTTAATATGTAACACAAAATTTCTGTAATGTCAGTGGCCTCCTTTATATATATGGACCATATATTACACACTTACAGGTTATTTAAAATAAATTACAGTAAAAAGGAAGCAAAATTTCCAAAGAGGAAGTTATGAAAATTAAAGGTAGGAAGAGAAAAAAAAATAAAAGAGAAATGATAATGTATTGTAATTTATTATTTAATTAGATACTCCACAATGGGGAAAAAAAAAAAAAGACATGAAATATACAGCGCATTAGGGGAAAACTACGCACAGTTTCAAAATTACAATATGGAAAAATTAGATTTTTTTCCATCACTATGCAGTTCAGTCTGCAGTGTAATACATATTTTAATATTCAGTTTCAAAGGATTGTCCTTAATGGCAGCATTTCAATTTTTTTTTCAGGAAAGACAGATGAGAACTAGATGGAATGGAAACATAATGGGAGTTCTGCTATGCCAAAATATATATAATTCAGTTAGCACACATGGCTGAAACCTCAAATGAAACTAATCAATTGCAATGTCCAATATGCCTTTAAAACAATTTAAATGATGTCATTATTAATGTAATAATTAATGCTCCTAGTAATTGACAGGCCCTGCTTTTGTTGCTATTAATATATTCATTTACTCGACAGGCTGTTGTTCTTCAGCACAGGGAGAGTGATTTTGAGGTGTTTTCCAATAGGTAGGAAGAGGTTAAGCAGCAGAAGTACGTGGACATTTCAAACCGGATCATGGTGCAGAAGATCAGACAGTTATTTGCAAACAACTGGTTTTGCTGATCACTCCACTCCACAGTTCTACCACAACTGTGCCTCGGTGGATGGCACCTGGGAATAAATCACTGCACTTTACTAACACTGAAAAATCTTCTCAGTGGTTTTTGTATGAGACATTCCATAAGAATTCAGAGTGCCCAAGACCCTGCGGGATTCCAAACACAGTCACTTGGGCACTCTGGGGGCAGAGTCTCTGTATAAAGGCACAGCTCAAACCCTTTCTGCCACGTCAAATCCCTCCTATGAAAGAAGAAATGCAAAAACACATTTAGGGATCTCATTCCACTAAATGTAGGACCAACAGTTATTTCTCCCATCCACCAAGACACCTGGAGTGGCAGCTCTGTGAACAGGGACTCATATAAAACTGCACAGTTCACACAGGATCTGTGAACACACAGAACTATTCCATCTCTCCTGGACCCTGGAGGCCTGGCCAGGCAAAAGCAGGAGGGTCAGTCACAATTTCCTACAGCAAAGTCATTTACTGGAGGATCCAGTTTACCAAGGGTAAAAAGAAACAGCAAAATAAAAAACCCGACTTGATGCAACTTCCCCAGCCAATTGTGTTTGTATGGAGAAAAGGCAGTATAATATGGCTGCATTCCCACAGATACAGCCAGCTTCTTTTCCATGTGAGAACATTAACTTCAAATTCCAGAAAGAAAGATATTTCATTTGTGAAATACCTATTTCATTAAGTATTCAATGATGGACTATTAATTTATTAATATAATCCATTTCTAACCATTGTACTACTGAAAAAGTAGTTTGAAAATATTGAAATCATCCACGAATTTTAATTAGAGTCTATCAGAGTCTGGGTTTCACTCTTCATGTTTTATAAACAAAGTCACTGCTCTCTAACAGAATATGTTAGAATCCCCTGAGTCAGACTCCCACAGACCAGAAAAAAACCAAAAGCCAGCCACGCTGGTGGCTCGGTTCATGGAGGTTTCTGCAGCAGTGATCTGATGTCCCTGAGAACTTTTAGGTGTCCCTGGAATGCCAGAAAATATCTACCTGCTACTCATGGGCAAAGGGTTTTTTTCCAGTAGCTCTACATAGTGAATCATATTGAAATATAATTTGTTTTTAAACCCTGACAAATCTGATATATTCCCTCCATGTTGAAATATATCATCAAGAGGTCATTTGTCTTGAATGAAACTCTGTGGGAAGTAAGGGTTATTTTAAACATTGCTGGGGTCTCTGAACATCAGTGAACAAAAAGAGAGTGCCCAATGCCCAGAAATGAAATGTGCATGATTGTTGGAAAAGAAATGTTAAGATACGGCCTCACATTATGGGGAAATACTTTTCATCTGGAATTCATTAGCTCCTGACACACACTTCTTGTGTAATAACTTACATTTCTCCCCAGTTTCTTGAAGTAAAATCTGCAGAAATAAACCATGAACACTTTAATTGGCTTTTGTGTAGCTGGCTGAAATTAAACATGAAAAGTAAATGGGAAAAATTATTTAATGCCAGTAACTTGATAATTTTGGACCAGCAGTGTTTTCCTGCAAATGCCTTTGAAAATTTGCAAACAGAAACTGAAATAATTCTTTGAAATTTATGATATATGGATTTCACAAAAAACCCCTGAAATATTTATCTGTTTACTACTCAAAAACATATAGTACACAGGTATCTGCCAATTTACTAGCACAGCAATATTATGCTTTTTTTTACATACCAGGACATCATAAAAAAAAATTCTAAGATGGAGTTCTGAGATTTTAGTTCCTATTTTCTTATTGATAAAAAGGGGCAGATAAAGAACAATCATTCTCCCTTTTCATTATACAGTCAGTTAAATGTGTAAGCAAAAACCAGCATTAGTAGCAATCTTCCCTTGCCCATAAGTTTTTCATGATTTTATTGCAGCAGAGAACCAAAGCAGGCATTCTTTTACTTAATTAAAAGAGAGGATGAAAGAAATCTTTTGAACCAGTCAAAAAGATCTGTAAAACACTCTCACAAAACACTGTGTGAAAACAAACATAAAACTGTCAATAACATTATTTATTTACCTCTCAAACGTGTTCCATGTATGCAGGATTATCTGGCTGGACTACCTTTATTGGTTTTTGCCTTTCCTTCTCCTGCATCTAAATCAATATGCAAATCTATTGGCATTTTTTAATGGGACTGTATTTCTTACTCCAGCACACCCGATCAGATTTGAAAGTGCAGTGAAATCGGTGAAGCCAATGCTCATTTCACCATCTTATTTGTGACAAATACATTTTAAGAGCCAGCACTCCTCCCTGATGTGCCCAGCTGAGGTGGGAAGGCCCTGAGATGGCACCTACACCTACATTCTCACTCTCACCCCACACCCACTGTGCCTCTGCCTCAGTTGTTCACAGAAAAATACCCATGGGAATGTGTTCTGAAACAGATTGTGAGCTGAGCCAGCTTAAAAATAACTCTTAAAACCAATGCCAAGTGTTCACATTTTAACATAACCCTCAGGGGCTTGGAAAAGCCTTTTTAAGGCTCTTTTCGCATCCATAAGCAACCCACCCAAGCAAAAGCAAATACTGGCTGGGCTTTGACTTTTGCTCTTACACACATCTGTGTCTGTTCACAGACAAAGAGCTACGATTTAGGTTTGTAATCTCACTGAAGATTCCAAGATTAAATCTACCTATAACTAAAGGCAGAAGATCATCAGTGCTGTGTCTCAGGAGCTAACCTAAACAGACTTTCAGTTTTCAAGCCTACATATAAAAATTTAGGGGTTTTTTTGATGCCTTTTTATTTGGAAGACAGTTTCCTCATTTTTTTGTTATGAATTGAGATTTGCTGTTGGTGCCTGTGGAACGTGACTTCTTTCTTCAGAAAAAAATTGTGACTAAATGCTCTTCACCATGAGGGAAAAACTGAATGGTCACACCATTTTATGAGCCAGCAAAAGTACAATCTCTCTCCCCCCTTCCTCCCTCTTGTTGAAGCAATGGTGAGATTTTTTTCCCCTGATTTCCCTATAATGGTGGTCTAAAGGCAAAGAGAGTGTCCTGCAGCCCTTCTTTGGGGAGCAGAGCCAGGTGAGGAGAGCGAGAAACTGTACAGCCAATCAGAGTGGGAAAAAATAAACTGATATATAATCCATGAAGGAAAGGCAGTACTCAGAGCAGGCAGTTAGTGTAGTTCAAGATGACTTGTATTCACACATGTGAAATGAGACTGGCAGATGAAACCTAACTCAGAAAATACTGCTGTTCTCAAACCAGAGTCTTTTACTTGAGTGCACCCACCCAGGTTAAAGTCCCCCAGCTTCCTCAGCTGCTTCTCACAGGACTTACAATAGTGCACCCCCTTAGGACACAAGTTCTACTGCTTGGCAAGAATTTGTCCTGTTATTCATGTGTAGAACACTAAAAACATTCAAAGAAATAGAGAATCACTAAAAATTAATCAAAGCAGGAAACAGCGCAGACACAAGCTTTAGCATGTTGTTTGTTGCTGTTTTCTAACTGCCCGTAGATTTGAAGCAGCCACAAATTGTAATTCAAGAACTATTTCCTCAGGAACAGCAACAGAGGGTGGGGAAAGAGGAAGAGAGGAATGCTGTGAGACACCTTGTGTGCACTGCTACCTGTGCTGGTGTTGGGTCCAACAGGTCCTTGTCTATCCTGAGCTGTGTGCTTGGGAGTCCTTGTAATGTAGTGCCAGGTACCTGAGACAGCTGTGCACTGCTCCAGCACCTCCCTCTAGCTTTGCAAACCCCAATCAACGCAGAAGACTGACTCCATTATTTTTAAATTTTATCCTTTTTTTGTGTGTTTATAGAGACCAAGTATTTAAGAGAGCAAAGTATTCCACAGAAAAGCAATGGCAAGTAGGTGCAAAAATGTATCTTGTGTGCATTTTGTCTCTCATAGGTAAAAGCAACATTTAATCATAGTGATTCTGCAAGCAAAAGTAAGGCTTGTCTAAAGGCCAAAGATTTATCTGATATACAAAGAAACCAAGGATAATTTCTCAGAAGTGTTAAAAAGCTTAATTGGGTTGTGATGATGGAATAAGAAATCCTTTCAACCACTTTTATAACATCAGCTCCTAGCAACCAGAGTTATTCCAACCTCACACTCCTACCTGCCATGGCAGATATGGGACACAATCTGTGATAAAGCTCATAATATCCAAGCAGGAAATTGCAAAATTATGGGCAATTCACTTCCTCTTTGCAAATAGCCCTATTTCCAGCACCTGCAATTTTGAACTGCAGAATGATAGCATGCCAAGTCTGTGTCAATCATGGGTAATTTTGGGACTAAATAAGTAACAGGGGCCCTAAAGGCAAGCATAGGCTAAAAGCTTAACATAGTTTTGATTTTAAATGTTAAGTCACACAACATTCCCTTAGTTGAAAACTTCAGTAATATTTTGAAGCAGAGATATGATGTTCTTTATAAATGTATTTTTTCCTGTTGTGTCTTCCTAATGGAAGTTACATTAGAATCACTTGGTCTTGCATTGTCTTTCTAACCTTTAGTACTTAGAACCCAATATTAGAGTATCAGCTGCCCAGTGTGTGATAGAGGGAATCAAGAGTAAATCTTCTCAAGTTAACCAACAAAATGGAAGTGCACTGCTCAGCTTAAAAGGTACTTTGAGCCATTCTCATTTTTCACACCAGTTAATTCTGTGACAAATGCCCCAATTTTGTGACACCCTGACAATACCTAACATTTCCCCCCCTGTCTCCTGTATTATCAGGAGAATCTCACAGGCTTTTTTTTTACCCTGCTATTCTTCTGTCCTTGTCCCCTTTCATCACAGATCACAAAGCAAAGATATGCTCCTTATCTTTTATCAGCCTGGGTAACACATCCCATCATGTCCTTTGATGCAAAGTGCCTGCTCAGCCTGAGGAGTCTCCATCTTTCCTCTTGAAGGGGAAGGACATTTTACCTTTCCTTGCCTCATAAGGGATCCAACCAAACCAATCCAATTCACATCCTCTCCATCACTTGCCTAATCCATACATTTCCCTGGCTGCTAGGTGGCCCTGGTGATTCCATGTGTTGTTTCTTAAAGCCAAAAGTCTTTTAAAAAAATTCCACCCCATCTACTCCAAAAATTTACTGGGATCTCCCAAAGTCAACACATCCCTGTCCACTTAAAATGTGGAAGGGTTTGGTCTTAAGTCCTCCTGCAATGCATGTTTCAGATTATTCAAGCTTTCAACTCTAAGGACCATTGCAGAATTTACACTATAACACATTCACATTTCATAAACTTGTAACATTTCCTGCGTTTGAGATATTACTCTCCACTAACTTATTTACAGCTGGTCAAAAAACTTCAGATAAGCATCTGACTTGGCATTAAAAAATACCAAATATTATCTGAAACTTTATTTTAACAATTCATTAAGCAACATTAAAATAATTATCAATAACCTCAACTCCGTTTTACACAATGCAAAGAGTGCTGAACATATTACCTCTGTAACACCTAAGAGTTAAATACAGACTGAGTATCTGCTTTTTGGCCTCAGCTCAGTTTAAGGTATTATTTCATAATACTATACTGATTGCTCTGTGAGACTAAAGATAAAACAACTCAAGGCAAAATTTCAACTAATGGACACTTTTAGGCTGGGTGCAGCAGGACCTGAGATAGGATCAACAGAGACAATATCTGCAAAGTACCTTATAAAATTCTTTCCAGTTTTGGTTACTTTCTTATGAAATGTATTTTCCCTAACATTATAAAAGCATGTAGGTAGCATTATTTTCAGTTTTAAATCGTGTCTGAAGGCTGTCTTTGTGCTCTCTGTTGTGTTTTTGCCCCCTTGGTTACCACCATCGCACCTGTAAATTGAGGCGGCATTTGTGGGGGGAAAGCGAGACAATCCAATTCTCAGCCTACTTTGGAGGCAGTCTGGAAACAGGGGGCGTTCAGCTGCTCCATAAACGCAGCTCTTGCTGCTGTGGGAAGCTGCAGGTATATGTTGATCCCAGCCCTGCCGCTCCCACTGCTCTCCCATCACCACAGCGGCGCCGCGGGAGCAGCGGAACAGGTCTGGGGGTGCAGGCTCCTGTTCAAAGCACTCCTCCTCCTCCTCTGAGAGACAAACCTGCAGCCAGCACACCAAGAATGCAGTAATGGGAAGTCAGGAAAGGCACAAAACTTAATGTCAGGATTGTGCTGTGACTGCAGAGCACAAAACTTGCGCCTGCTGATTGTGCGGGATGCGAGTGTTCAGGGTAAATTAAACATAAAAGGCTGCCACAGCCATACCCTGTGCAAGTCAACAGAAAATACAGATGGAGAGAAAAAAGCTAACAGAAATGCAGACCGAAGTTGGGCACATCAGTGTGGTTTTGCAGGATAGAAAGCAGCTGTGTTAGAGTTACATCTGGCCTCTCAATCTACTTACTGCACAGAATTTTACTCAAATTATAAACCGAATGTGGTTCTCTTCTTTTTTTCAACTTTTTAAAAAAATTCCTCAAGTTTTCACACAGACAGTACACACAGTGGTTACATTGTAAAAATATTTAGGGCTGGCTTAAAGCCAGACTTTTAAGTGTCAATCCTTGTTGTAAAATATCAACATTGCATGGGGAAAATGAACTCATTTCAATAAACAAACACACACCAGCACTACTCATTAGCCAGATGCAATTCATTCAAGGAAAAAAAGGATGGATTGATGAACATTCCAATCGACCTTCAACATTTGAGGTATTTCTTAGGTCATGGAAAGCTCTTGAGGTTTCTCTGCAAGGTCCCCTCTCTCATTCCCTAAGTGCAGGCAAGAGGAGAACAGCGAACATAGTTCATTTTGACTTCAAGAAGGTTTTCCACACTGTCTCCATAGCATCCTCACTGACAAACTGAGGAAGTTCAGCCCAGATAAGGAAGACAGTGAGGTCAATTAAGACTTAAGACTGGAGCACCTGACATGCAAATATTTGAAGTGGTCACTTTTAACCTGGGATTCATCTGCCGCGCACCTCTGGCTGACATTTTACACCACTGGGAGGAAACATCTCAACTTAGAAGAGGAATATTAACACTCTTTACAGGCACTGAGAATTGGGAGAAGATAACCAAATTTTCAGGTGTGCTGACAAGACACCTCTCTATTAGGGTAGAAATTAAATAACAGGAAATTGGGAGGGAATTACGCAGAGCTGAGCTAAGGATTCAGAGAAAATAAATATTGCAGCGCTCCACAGCAAGGTGTGATGTGTTCATGTTCATTGTTTAATAGCATAACTCCTTGAAAAGGCATTGTAGTTGGAAATACACAACGTGCCTTCTTGGACTTGGAATATACCAGGCTGCATTGCAATTTATATCTTGTACAAAATACACGGAACAAAATATCTTGTACAAAATATGTGTATATTGAAATATCTAGTTGAAACTAAGAAAAAAGTGTGACCATGGAGTGATTCAACATCTCTTAAAGCACAACAATATTTTCATGAAGAGGCAAAAAATATTTACTCTTTTAAAGGATGCACAAGAGGACAAAGGTTATTATGAAATTCTATGGGATTTTATATATTTATATATTTAAATTGTTATGTTACCAGTAGAATGGTTGCTTTCCAGTATGACTGGACCAACACCTATTCATTCCAAACCAAGAGAAAAAATCTGATTTTTCCATTTTCCTCATTTTGACACAAAAAATAAGAAGGCAATTTTGTCAAATCTTATGGAAAAGTGGATCTGAGAAGAGGTAAAATTGCATGAAATAGCAAACAGTTTTGTGGGGGAAAAGACCTCAAAGAAACATTTTGAATAGTTTCCCAGAGGTCTGATGAATACCATAATGAAAGAAAATGAAGGCAGACACTACAGAACAGAGTTATCAAAAATCCAGATGAAAGCACGTTCTTGTCTCTTTGTTACTGCTCTCTGAGGAAGGAGAGCACTCATTTTCCAGGAGGAGAGGTATTGCAGATGCTGCTTGGGGGAGTCAGAAGCCGTTTGGAATTACACTGAAAAAGCATGTGTAAAACAAGTGAGATACCAGACTGAGAAACAACAGAGGCCACCTCCCCCCAACGACAGATTTCAAAGTGCTCTGTTCAGCAGTGGTGAACAGCTACACAACAACTGTGTCCATGGAGCAAGATATAGTTTTTAGCAATATGGCAATAGATCTCAGTAGAGAGGCTAAAATATAGGTTATGTGGGTTTTTTCAAACATGCTCTAGGAAAAACACAGGGACTGCTTTTATTTTTTTCTATCAAAAATACGTTTAGAAAACATTTTGCAAGAGTGTATTTTGAAGATGCTGCTGTGCTCCTTCTTTCTCTGTCATCTCTTTAAGTATTTCTGTAAGGCAGGGAACTCAGTCTGTAAATAATTAACATACACCACGAAAACTACTATAAAAAGATTACACAGGTTTCTACTCTAGTGTTATGAGCATTTTAATAATTTCTTCAGCTTGTTGGTAAGCTATGTCACTTCATAAAGTATTTGGCAGAACGCAAATATTTTCGGGTGCAGGAAAATCAACTGGCTGCTGGAAGCTCCCAGCTTTATTCTCTCTGACCTTTTATTGTGGGATATCTCCAGTGAAACAGTGATGCTGATGCACTTTTAATCTTCTACCCTACAAGGCACAGAGCCAGCAATGAATGTTTTTTATGCCACGGATGTGTACACATGGGCTTGCTCTTTTCCTCTCTAGAAAGCTTGGAAATAGAGAAGAGCCTTCATGCTTTCAGCTACCAAAGAGGTGTCTCCTTTCTGTCTACACTTAAACATCAATATGTTTGCTAGGCTATAAGTCTGCAAGCTTAGACACTTCTGTAATGAACAGTCAGCATATACAGGGTACCAAACACTCTGTAAATGTGATCTAGTAATTTATTATATTGAAATATCGGTATCTTTCAAAGACATGCAGCTTCTCACACACAGGGAGAGCCCCTCCATATTTATTATTCACTTCTGAGCCAGGGAGCTGCAGAGGCCTAGAGAACTTCCAAAAATGACACTGCTAAATGGGGAGGCAGCAGCAACAAGGCAGCTTTCCCTCATGCTCATAAATAACTTGATAAATGTCCTTCAGTCACTTCCAGAGCATTTTTTTCTTACAGCTCTTGAGAAGGGAGACTCAGCTGCAGAAGCAGAAGTAAGTAACTCGAGTGCTGGCCTGCCTGCTGGATCAGAAGCCCTGCCACCTCTGGAGGGTCCAACTGTGCCCTTATTGCCTGTGCCTCCTTTCCTGTGCAGGGTGAAATCTTACCCAGTCTCCACCTGATCTGTGTGAACACATCAGGGTTACTCCCAGGGGAGTTCACTGATGAAGCTCCATAGGATGATTTTCTGGCTTATACCACTGGGACTAGATTTAAATCAAGTGGGAGATTGCTGCTTTGCCTATGAGTGGTGTGTGTAAACACACAAATATCTGTAGGAAATACCTTTAAATACACAAAAATCTGTAGGAAAGTCACAGGATTTGGTGAAGGGACAGAATTGGTGAGTTTTGACTGGAACAGGAAAGAACAGAGTTGAAACTGTTGAAACAAACTCACAGACTCAGGATCTCTCTAATTCATCTTCATTTGGAAGCTTATAGGAGACATTGGTCTCAGGCAGGCAAAGAGAAGATGAAAAATGTTCTCCTGGTGCCCTGGAGGCAAAGCAGGGCTCATGGCCATGCATCTTCCCTTCTCTCTTGGTGCACAGCTCCCCGTGGGACTCTCACGTGCTTTATTGTCAGTGCTTTTCAAAAGGATGGTTTGTTGTCTCTATTTTTGTCTCTTCCTGGCAATTATGCCTCTTCCTTTAGGCAAGAGAAGGAAGTTTTGTCTTTTAGCCTGAACCAAACCTGCAGACTTAGTTTTCTTGCCTTGATTCACTAATTATAACCAATGACTATAATTGCTCTTCTGATCAGTCTTGCCCTGGCCAGCTCATGATAGAAAGCAGAATAAATTCTATGCATTCCAATCAGGGTAATAGGCAGAATAAATAAATTGTACAAATTGCTATCAGATGGCATCTTGGGCACAATTTTTACCAGACTACTTAAAAATCTGCCTAACTTGATTTTTATTAGACTTGTAGCATTTATATGTCCTGGTTTTCTGGGTTTTTTTTTAATATGTAGGAGTTAAAAAGCCTATATTACCTACAATATCATTACTACCTACACAAAGCTCAAATATTTGACTTTTGAAACTAATTCTTTCAGACAAAGCAAAGAGCTGCCAGGGAAAGTTTGGATCTGGGATAGTCTGCACAGTGAAACACACTTTGTTGTGGCCTGACTCTTCTCCTGCAGGAAAGTTGTGCAGTTCTCTCACTGGATGCTTCCAGAACTGCCCAAGAAGGTGACACCAGATTTCCTGGGCTGGGAGCCCTGAGCTGCTCAGCTCTCTGCACCCCTGATCCTTTTCCATTCAGCTCCTTCAGAGCCATCACACTGTGTAAAGTGTCTCAGAGGTGGCTTTTTATTAGAGCAGAATCTTGAAAAGAAAGAACTGTAGGAAAAAAAAGTCATAAAATTAATTCCCAGTCCTAAGTAGCCAGTCATCCTTCTCATCTTCTGGTACCCACATGGAAAAAATGAAGGGGAAGTTTGGTTCCAAGGATCCGAGGAGTTTTACAGCCTGCACGTGCAGGAAGCTGGGACGGCATTCCCAGCAGTGTGACATGTTGTGTTTAATGCTCTTATGGAGATTTTTTTGATGGCATTCTGTGAGAAATGCTGTGCTCTGATGAAACACGTCAGCAAATTTTATGACTTTTTTTTATGATCAGAGTCTGAAAATGTAACTTTTATGGAAGAACCTATACCCTTGCGGGATAAATTTTACATCATAATAGGTACTAAGCTTTAAGTTTGTCTCCCCAACAGTCAGTATTCACAACAAAAGCACTTTCCAGCTACTGTATTCATTTCAGACTCCCCGGCCTTAAATATGGCTGTTACTGCCACTCCAGTGGGAAGAATTACTTGTATGATCTTCCTAATCCTAATCTGTCACCACCTGAGTAACCCTGAATGCAGCATCCATCCTCAGGTTTAGAAATAAATGTTGTGCTGCAATTGTGTGCAGGAGAACTGCTTTTTCCTGGAGTTTCCGGGTCTTTAAAACTATTGAAATACCAAAAGAATGCTTGTGTGTTTATTCTAATAGCTTTTGATAGGTTTTTGTCTGTGTAATTTGTCTTGTTCAGGCTTCATTTTACGTACAATGTCTGTCTGCAGAGTTTCAGCTCTCAAAGTACCAACCTAGAGTCTCTTCACTCTGTTTTTAACCAAGGGCCACAAATGCTGTGTCCCCCACATGAGTGATAGTGTAATTTAGTGTAAAGGTGTGTTTGGTCTGTGTGGTGCATCCACCTGCAGAATACAGGTGTGTGGTTGAAAACCCCACACAGTCCCAAAGCATGAGCTGGGCGTTGCTCCTCTCCTGCTGCCACTGTTTCCTCTCTGGTTTGGCCTCATGGCCCCTCTTTATTTCACTGCCAGGAGGCCCCTGCCCAACAGAACCATCCACTTCAGGATGTCAGGGAAAGGCCCTCGGAATGGAGTGAGTGTAGAGAAAGAGCACAGCTGAGTGTGTGGATTATCACCTCTGGGCTTAACCCGTGCCCAGGCTGTTCCTGCACCATCCCTGAGCAAGATCACAGCCCCCTGACAGCTGGGCACAGTCTGCTACACTTTCAGGAAAATACTGCACAATCATAGCTAAAACACTGAAATACTATCTAAAGCCACGGCGGATATGAAAGAAGCTGTGTTTATAAACAGTTCATCTTTTAGCTTCTCTACCACTGCTGTCAGAAAAAAACCCCTTTTTACCTCTATTCTGAGTCCCTGAAGAGCACTTTAATGATAGCTGGGTTGTTCAGAAAATAACCACAGCATGTTGGTTGCACCACAGCTGGATTCATTTTGTTTTATCCCTTCAGACTCTCCACTGTTCTGCTAACACAGCTTTTACTCATTACCCTATTGAGATTATGGCATCTGAGGTCAGCTATCAGTACATGCCTTTTCCTCCCTTTCATTCACTCATCTGTCCTGGAACATCCTGTTTCCTTCTGTGTGAGAATGTTATCCTACCACTCTGGTTTCAAGTAGAGTCTGTTTGAGTGTGTCGAAGCAAGATGCTGCTGGCTCTCACTTGCTGCCCTCCACTGCCTGAACATTCTATGGATTCATAAAGAAAGAATTTCCATTCAGAAAGACTTTATGCTCACCACTTTTTGGGTATACTTTTGATTCTTGCTCAAGATAAAGGTTTTGTAAGTCCGTTAATGAAGACAGCTGACAGATTTTGCCATAGTTAGTAAAGGCATACAAAGGCTTTATTTGACACTGGGCATTTGTAGGAAGATGGACCCAAGCATTTAAAATGGTGTTTGTCTAAATATGTCAGTTCTTAGACCTGGAAAATGCAAGATGTAACTCTCAGACATTTGATGGGAGAAAGTTATAGCTCCTCCTTTAGTGTTGCACAGGGCTTGCAAAGCTCACAACAGCTTTTCTCCATGCCATTATGAGCTGGACGAGGAATTGGAATGTGACCACACTAAACACTACGGAGAAAAGACTCAACTTGGAACTCTGTGCTGCTGACAGGAGTCCTGGGAGCAAGAGATTACATCCTGCCTCGGATCAGTGTTCCAGATACACAATTTATAGTTCTCTTCGTTTTTCAGTAAATTAAATCAGGGACTTGTTTGCTTTATTTACTCAATGCTAAACTGACTTGCTCCCTCCTCAGTTGTTGTTGCTGTCATTTATTGTGGATGGTTCTCCAGTGCTAAATGAAGTGTAAGCGTAGGAAGTCTTCACAAAATCTGATTTATTTCCTCCCGCATCAACCAAACACAAGTGTCTAGGATTGCTTTTGTTACTGCTTGATATGCTTTTTTCTTCATTAGATAATTACTTATGTTCAAGTAGGCTTTTGTTTTTCCTTTGATAGTGTAATTTCCTCTTTTGGCATAGAGAGGCCATTAAAAAGGTAATTAAATTAAATAAAGGGTGAACATACAGAATACAGTGATTGACTGCAGGTGATAGTGAGCAGAGATGTACTTCAGATATTTATGTGCTGAAGCAGGATCCAAAATGCCATGTTCCTGTAAGAATGTATTGGAACAGAGGAGAAGAGGAGAGATCCTGAGTTACGGACTCTCATTAGCAGTTATTTGTAACTTTAATCTTGTTGACTGGAGAACAGTTTTCTTCTGTATGATTATTTACTACAGACTTGCCTTCTGCAGTATTTGCTCAAGGTAACTCTTGATGAATCAGCTTTACTTGCTTGAAAAGTGTTCATGTCTAATAAAACAATACTTAAATAACAGGATGCTAGGATTGCAACACAAGATGTTTTGCTGGCAGCAGATATGAGAGGACAACTCTTCCTGAGAGTGCTAAATTTAATCTGAGTAGCACTTGATCCATATTCCTGACAGGTAAAGCTGAATGGTGTTAAAGCAACAAAGAAACTTTTCTGTGCATGAGAAAGACAGATAAAATACAGTATAATACCTCAGTCTCAATACGGACAATGGAGCTTTGACATAAGGCAGAGAACTATTTCTCCAGGCAGATGTGATTAGGAAGGAAGTAAAAAAGTGAAAGAAAGCAAGCTCAGACTGTGTGAGACTGGTCTGCAAAGGCTTTAACGTGCAGAGTGGGAGGAGGTTGGAACAAACCTCCAACTAGGAAAGAAAAAACATCCAGGCTACAGTTTGTAGCAATAAAATGAATGAATGAATAAAGAAGTAAATGCTAAACCATGTTATCATCAGCATCAAAAAGGTCCTCACAGCATCCAGCCTTTGTATTCCCACAAAGGCAGAACTTTAGATGTTGCTCACTGTTATGGGTTAACACAGTTTGGCTTTTAGTCGAAGAGGAATATGGAATATTGCCCTGTCAGAACCTTAGAATTGTTTTGGAAAGGACAGGGATCTGTCAGAAGCCAATTCTTAGCTACTGGCATATGGTTTGACCACTGAGAAAGCTGAAGGTGACTTTTGGTAATACCCATATAAATCTTGAGTGCATCTAAGCCAGGCCCTTTTCCTTCTGACCTGGAAGGAGGTAAGAAGGCAGCCCTGGCTCTCTCCTTGCAGGGAGGAGGCCGGGATGGCCCAGCCTGCCCAGGCCAGGGCTTTTCACCAGGGGCCGGCCTGGCCCGGTGACTCTTGGTCCGGGGCAGGGGATGAGCATATGCTCCTTCCTAGCCTGGATGGGATTGATAGCAGCTGTAAAACACCCCGCTGGGTTGCCCTGGATTCTTTCTGTTCTCCTCTGTTTTTTCTAAAGTTTTTCTAAAGTTCCTTCAGCCTTCTGATTGTTTACTTTCTGTAATGGAGTCTCTCATGATTTTTCACATAAACAACCTATTGTTGTAACTGTTGTAACTGCAGCCAGGATGGGCTAAGAATGGTCACACAAAATGGCTATCCAATCACAAGATTTTACATTTTTTATAAGGTTTGGTCCATTTGCATATTGGGATTTAATTGTCCAATTACAGCTTCAGGTTGTGAGGTCTCATCCTTGTTCCTCCCTTCAGTCCACCATTATTTATGCTTTTGGGTTGAAAGTTGTCCTTGGTCCTCAGCAGGAAAGGATTTGTTTTGTCTGCCTGCTCTGTGAAGAGAGCTTACTGGCACTTAATATGAGCTCAGAACTACATCCTTAGGCAGCACAGAATCTGAAAATATGAAGGCTAAAATCTAAGGCATCACCAGGCCGGAGAGGCTGCTGCCTGGCAGAGATCACATAACCACTGCTGGCCTGGGAAGATTTAATTCTTTCCTGGCAACATGAAGCTTCCAAGGCTTAAGTCTTCCCTGAGAGAAAGAAGAAAAGGATACAGTGAACGTAGAGAAGACTCAGCACAACAGTCAGATGGTGAAAGAGAGTGAAAGACAAGAGTCTTTCACTTTTTAGAGGAAGGATAGAAGAGTTGCCTGCTGGCTGGACTTTTTAGTGACCCATGAAATAAACTCTATATGTAGATTCAAATCAAGGGAAAGATATGCATTTGGGGAATGATTGTAGATTTGTGTGTGGATCTGAGCAAAGGTGTTTGTGATGGACTAAGTGATACTGATCTTATGAGATACTTGAACAGAGATAGAGATGAGAAGTCCTCTGTGCCAGTGAAAAAGTGAGAAGATATCTGTTCCTTGAGATGAAGAATCCTTTGCCTTTGGAGTTATTCATCTTTAAAAAGTGACACTCCAATAATGCAGGAGTCTAAGACCCATGACCCATAAGCAGCTTGGGAAACTGTTAATGGGAGGGTCATGGAAACAGGTTTCACCAGGTGGCTGATTTTGTGACAGTAAAACCCACAAATGAACTGTTCTAGGCTGTCAGTGGGATCCATGACTATAAGAGAGACTCCTCTCCTAAAGAATTGATGAAAGACTATTTTCAAATGGTGAAACTGACTGAAAATCCCAGGTTGTGTCTATGTTGCTTGTGGGAAAGTGAACACTTGTGGGGGGAAGGAAGAGTATTTTGAAGGTTTCATTTTTTTTTTTTTCCCTTCTTTTAGTGTGTGTGAATAAACTATCTTTGTAACTTTAAAGTAAGCCTGTTTTGCCATTTTCCTCCTAATTCTATCTCACAGCAGAAAAAACACTCAAACCACTACACTGAGTTTGGCAAACAGAAACAGGTGAACATAAAACCATTACACTCACTCATCCCTGATACCAAAGACAAAGCCTTCAGTATTTTGTCTTTCAGTAACTTTTGTAATATTTTTTCTTTTCATTCAGCTACAGATATATACTTTGGAAATAGGCTCTCATAATGCAACCCCTTAATTCATTATAAACTGCAGAAAGAAAAGACAACCTCAACCTTTTGAAATTTCCACATGCTAAAAGGTTTTCCATTTTAATCATGTCAAGCTGGATTAATGTAATTCAAATGGAGAAAATTAGGCTATGTTTGCACAGGTATTCATTTAGATCTTGGATTTTCAGTTATGTCCTGAGACAGTGAGGGATTTTGTCTGATTTATTCACACACCCACTCCCCAAACCACAAAACAGAAGGTGGCAGCATTTCAGGGGAAAAGAAAACCAGGATGACAACAGAGAATTTAGAGACTCAAAATGTATCTTGTTTCTTTGACACCAAGATTACTTACAGAAAATACCTCAACAGAACCATGCTCAGCTAGAGCTTCCTCGTAATCTTTTAACCATTTGGAAATTCTGGCAGCAGTGTGAGAATAACAGATGACCTTTAATTCCAAAGGAGATTTTCTTTCAGTCTTTAACATCATGCAATGTAGAAGTACAGCTCTGCTGAAAAGCTCCTGGGAATAAAACCCATCTTTTCCTTTATATTTTAGTATGGCTGAAGCCTGGCTTAATCCAGGGCCATTTTAGAAAGGACATTTCCTTGACTGAAAACAATCCACAATGAAATAAGGGGAAGAGCTGTGAGTGACAAGGCAAAAGAAAACAAGGTTACACAGATTATGAGTTTTATAGGCATGGAGAAAAGTAATAGAATTTTTATCTTGCATTAAGGGGAAGAAAAAGCATCAGCAATAGAGGGACCAGAGAGGCATATTTTACAGCCTGAATAATCTTACTGTAAATCACACCAAATACAACAGAACCTTTTTTTAAAAACTCTTGAACAAAATGAGAGCTTTTCAATTAAAAAGAAAAAAAGAAAAGTTTAAATGTCTTAGCCAATCTGTGTTAATTGAATAAAGACTGAAGCATTTTTATTTTTAAAAATTACATTAGAAGAATCCAAAGCCATTGGGCACAGGTGAGGTCAGACAAACCCACTTAAAAGCAAACAAAGCAGTTTGCAAATTACTGTTTAGAAGAGCAAGTTTGCAATATGTGTCCACGAGAAAAACAAACCTGCAGCACCAGGTTTGAAAATGGCCAGACAATACTTCTTTTCCTTCAGGCATAGGAATTCAGAGTATAGAATATTCACAGGTGATATCTGGAGCTAACACTGCCAGAATTGCCCCTTGCAGAGAGAGACTGACTATTAGAGTCTGATACTGCAGATTAGAAACAACAACAGTTGAGAGAAGTTCTTAAATAAGGCCAGATATTTTCCACGAACTAGGGAGGTTCAAGCATATTTCATCTCCAGACTAGACATAATTTTTGTATCAAGAGGTATACTGCAGCTCACTCAGCTATGAGTGTGTTTATTTCGCTTTTTTTTTCCAAGTGTAAATTCTTCATTAAAGATTTCAGGCTTCCTTTTCTGCCCTAATTCATGCAGGGAAATCCTGCTAGATGAGTTCCCTAGCTACAGAGACAGAAGACCAGATTTTGTATGCAAATTTTCTGCACTTGGGGTTCTGTTTACCAATAGTTCAAGGAATGTATCTGGATTACAAACACAGTTTGGTCAAATTTTGGTATCTGTACCAGGCTGGGGTTACTGAAGAGTAAAGCATTTAATGACCTGCAGGAAGGACATTCCTCAGAAGATGCTCTGCAACACTGACAAAGGGATTTTCCAGAGCAAAGACATCAGCACCATGGAACACAGAGAATGAAGAGGTTCAAAGATGGAAGGATGTATCTCTCTCAAACTGGCATCTGAACACCCAAATTAATGAGCTTGTTCCAGACCCATCAGAATTTTAATAGTTACTGCATCTGAAGAGGAAAGGGGAGTCTGGAGGAGAACTTTTCCCTCTTCTCCGGTCAGAGACAGCCTCAGCAGCAGAGTTTAGCAGACAATACTTGGTATCACAAAGAAAGGCAATTCCCCTGAAGCCCTCAGTGCTTACAAGTGTCCAGCATTAGTCTGTCCTTTATTTCCAGCTGACCAGGGCTGTTTATCTGAAGATACTAATGCAGCAGACACATCCCCTATTAACCCTTTATCCCTCTGCCATTTTGTGCAATTCCTAAGTTTAATGATTATACTAGAAATTAAAGAAAATAAGTACCATGACAACAATACTCCCGATTCTGCTTTCTAGACTTCCCACACTGCATCCATGCCTAATGTGTCTGGGCTTCCTGGGACAGTGGATGACAGCAGAAGTGACTCTCATGCCTGAGTGAGCCCAGAACAATGGGATATGTCTCCATTTTCTTCAGGGAACACACCCGGCTGCTGTTCCCCAGCCTGCCCCTCTCTCTGCTATACAGCACATGCTAAGAACAGGAAGGAAAAAACAGAAGCTGAGCTTCAGATATTTTGCACATGTATTTGGATAGAAAAAAACCCAAACCCTAAGAGAGCTGGAGTAAGGCAATATGTTCCAAACACAATCCTCTGGGGAATTTTCCTCTCCCAAACCACTTTCTGTCTGTTGTTTATGCATCCTGCCACTAAGTGTTGTAGAACTGAATGCTTCACATACTTCTGTCAGCCTTTCATCACCCCCTTCTCACAGCCATGAAATGTCACCAAATTCTGTACTGACTCAAGTAGGGACTGGGCATTTCTCTCCTTGAGGACAAAACAAACAAACACCTTTCCTGAGCTGAACTGCAATTCACCAGTGCCATGGTGTTAAGCCAGGCTGGCAAAACATAATGAAGTTATTATAAGGAATGAAACACAAACATTTTTGTCTTGGTCAGTTTGGGTCCTCCCACACAAACTAATTAGCCTGCTGTCCTGGGATGCTGCAGGCTTCATGAGTTATCTGAAATCCATTTATTCTGTCACCTCCTGAGACTTGACAGAGATAAACTATCACAATGCTGTAACAAACTGTTTGGTTTGGTGTTGGGGTTTTTTTTTTTTCTTGTGTGATTTTGCTGTTCTGAATACATGGAGTCACCAAGCAGTACTGATTATAAAGACTCACAAACAGAGACTCCACTACTTGTATAAAAAACCCTCTTGATAAAAAATTTTGCTTTTACCCTTTTTTGCTACCACAGTTATCATACATGGAATTTTGACTTCCAGAAGCTAATTTGCTGCATCTCACTTTATTATTTTATTTCTTTATCTAAAAGGCACTTCCCACAGTTGAAGACAACAGAATAACCAAGCTGTACTAGAGAAAATATTGTGTACCCTTACTCTTAAAGTACCTGTTAAAGCCTGTCATTTATGACAGGGAAAAAGAAGGGATTTTTCTTCTTTATAATTCTAAAGAGCTGTTTTGTACATTTCAGTTTTGAACTTTGAGAAAATCCAGCTGATGAATACCATTTCTTCCCAAAGCTATGCATCACAAATTACTATAGTGGCAAACAGACCAAAATTGAGAAAAACGCAGGAAGAAGTGATCCTGTGAAAAAAGGGGTTGTGTTCAGTAAGTGATTACTACAATAAAAAGAGAATACTCATCTATGAGAGCACTCATTGATGAAGGATGGAAAAGTTGTTTAGCAGCTTCCATGAGGGTCTCTGTCTTTTCGCTCTGCTTATACATTCTGCTTACAGAGCACATCATTTTCACAACAAGGCTCACTTAATTTAGGAAGTTTATAAATAAAGAAAATATTTGTCATTAATAAAGGTTAGGCCTAATTTTTCTTGGGACACCTTAGTACAAAGGTGGAATTCACCACACTTAACTAAATTGACATGCAGTTGCTTCAACGGTGCATCCCTCTGCATGGAAGAATGAGTTGTACTTGGATTATTCCTCATGTAATATCATCTTGCAGGCATTCCCTGCAGTTTGCTTATCTCTGTAGCTTGGAGCAGTAAGCAGCTTATGGATGTGGTCCATTAAAAATATGTTCGCTTTATTCTTCTGTATTATATCAATAAGGAGAGACATTTAAAATCTGGAGCTAGAAATGCAAACTAAATCATCTCTTTCAGCCAAATTAAAAGGTTAACATCTTATCTAGGTTATCCAGGTCCCATCAATTTGTTGAGATAGAAAGGATGTAATCCTCTCTTGTTCTAACAGATCTCAAACACTAAAGGATCTGTAGCATGCACAGCGCCCTCCTGGAGTTTGAAACATTAAATTTTCCTCTAAAACTCAGTCAGCATTTTCCCAGTTGTTGTCAGTGTAGCAAGGGCGGACATCCAATCACTTGCCTTAAGGAAATCTATTCTATATATTTATATTTACTGTATATATAGATATTTATACATCGTGGTATTAAATCTTAAATGCCACATCTGACACACACTTGAAACTCCAGTAGCTACAGGGGCACTAACAGCAGGCTGCACCCTAAATGAGTTCTGGGGGAATTAAACTGCAACAGTAAACAAGCAAGGTCACTAATGAGCTGAGACAGAAAACAGAGCTGCTGGCTGCCTTTCAAGTTCAGAGGAGTATTCAAATGGATGTGTTATACTTTGAGAGCAGAGAACTGGATCAGTGTAATAATTAATTCATTCTTTATCTGAAAGTTGTTAGAAATTTCAAGGGTAATATCCGGAATGCAGGAAATTGGAAGCTGTGTCCATTCTGTGATCTGGTATTTACCACAGCAGGGCACCCAGGAGCTGTCACTGAGGTCACCGTTAGACACACAAATGTGAAGAGACAACCATCTCAACACAAAGAGCCACCACACGTTAAAATCTATTGCAAATGCATCAGAAACACATGTTAATCCATGTGTAAGAAAATGACTTTGATGCCCAGAAGTTGTCTTTGCCACCAAGGGGAATTGCAAATGGTGTCCTGCTGACATTTGTTTCTGTAAAAAGAAGAATCAAGAGGAGACCGAGGCACATGCTCTCTACTGGGACAAGTTCAGAAGGGGAAAAAAAAGGCAATTATATAAGCAGAAATGTTTTGACAGATTAATACAATTTCTCTATACCCTGAAGCAGTGATCTTGCAAAAACCCTCTGAATGATTTTTTGCCTGGTCTGCTGGCCAGTGGGAGGCTGTGGAGACATGTACACATGACCTTCAGTTTCAGATTACAGGCTGATAGAAGACTGTGGGTGGACAGAGATGACGCAGATTTAGGGAACTGTTCCCTGGCCCAGTAAGTCACAAAGTCCCTAATAAGTCCACAAAACATAAATATGTATTTTTTCTCTCCATTTTTTAGTGTAAGTATGAAAAAAAATACCCCACCAAACCCCAAAAACGTGATTAGAGGTGTTTACTAAGGTTAGAACTTTATATTGCTTTATGAACATTACTGTGTCATCATATCCCAGTGTGCCTTTCCAAGGGGAAATGTATGACACTGGTTACCAGGAAGTGGAAAAGGGCTCTCAAAGAAAGCACAGAAGAGATGTTCTGTCCCAATCACCTTTCTCTCAGATGGGCAAACATGAAGGAACTTTCAATTTCCTCTGTGATTCAGAGATTGAGTCACCTGGTTTGCTCAAGCAAATCAGTAAACCCACTTTATACTTAATCTATGTTTAAGCCTTCATGCTATTCATGAAGTTCACCAGTACCCTACCCTAAGCAGCACTGCTCTCAGGACTCTTTCACACTGCAGCTCAAAGACTTTGAAGCTCTACCAGTGTTGATAGAACAAATACCCCTTTGTCATTTTTTATTTAGTGTTATTAAAATAAATACCTTGGCAGCCAACAGGTAAAGCAGGGTTCACTGTGGTAAAACAGAGTATGAAGGAATCTATTTTTAAACGTTACTTTAATATTAGTGCTTGTTCATTTATTTTAGCTCGCCCTTACCATAGAGGCAAAAGCTGGTGACTCATGAATGACCTAATGAATTCAATAAAAAATTCAACAAAACATTGTGTTTTTTCTTTAAAACAAACAAAGAAACAAAACCAAAACACCCCCACTAAAAACAGGTGGGTTTCTTTTTTATTTTCCCCATCTCTTCAAATAAGTGCTCTGATTTATTGTTCGATATTTCAAATGATTTAGAAATACTTGAGTACGTGCCCTTATGCCTGTGGGATCTTATAAAATTTGACACTTTAAAAGCTGGTAGTAAAATATTTTAAATTATTTGCCCCTTAACTACAGATTATATTTTCCCATTTAGGCAAAGTCGAATTCTTACAGAGTTGTATAAGGCATGTCAGCTGCAAAATCTGATTCTAAAAATCAGTTATTTCTTAGGCTATGAGGTATGTTTTCTGAGTTATAGGTCTTGGTTGACTTACATTCCCTACAAAATCAAGGCTAGAGACAATGAAGCAGGCTCAAAATAAAATGGAATCTCAAAAAATGCTTGCTTCCCTGAGTAGCCTTGTATTTTTCCAGATACGGTAAGCTAAATCTCTGTATTCAAGTTGCAAGTTTCAAAGCTGGTATTATACTTAGGTTTAAATCCCTGAAAACAGAAGTTTGCTAAGGAAACTTTGACAGACCTTGAACAACAGCACCTTACAACTCCTTCATAATGCAAACTGACTGCTATTGATTTAAAGCTGCTCTGTATTCCACTTAGCTCTTCCTCTTCATTTGAGTTTCTTCTATTATCCTCATTAATTAAACCGGTTTTGTGGTAGTGCAATGACAGTTGTGCAGTACCTTCTGAATACCTTCTGAAAATCCTGGGCCCTCTTCACTGCTTGGTTTCCACGACTGCTAATGATGAGGTTGTACTAGAGGGCACTTCAGCATCACTGAACACTCCTTGGCCAGGAAGAAAGGGTGACAATACATATTATCTTCAGAGAAAGTGAGCCTTCCTCTTGTCCCCAGAACTCTGCATCCCTGGATGGAACATCAGAGCAAGGTGCTGGGAGCATGAAGTTTTTTTGCAGTCAGTGCTCTGCAGCTAAAGTTCACAAGGTCACAAAGTCCTGCACCTGTCTGTGTCACTGGATGTTCATCCTTGTCCCAATAACCCCGTCCAGCTCCCAGGGAAATATGGAATATCCCTGCTGGAGCAGTGAACGCCTCTGCTCGAAGCAAAGCCTTTTCTCCCAGCAGTGACTCCTGTGAGCACTGTGCCACAGCAAGCAGCACACACACATCATCCTGAATGCCACACCTAAAACCTCTCCACAGCACTGTAAAATCCTGCCAGGTGAGATCCAACGGGAGCTGTACAACCTCCCTGCAAGCTCCCTGCACAAGCCTTTATCTGTTTTTATGGATGGTACATTATTGCATTCACCAGTGAGCCCTATCACATTTTGCCACACTGGAAAGATGTAATTTTGAGTCCTAATGATAACTGAGTAAAATGATTTAAACAGCATTCATTAATAGGAATAGAATCCATTTCACTGCTGCCATGAAACTGTCTTTGCTGCACCATGATAATAACACTTCAGGTTCTGTGGGGTTTCTCTCCCCCAGCAATGTAGAAGAATAACAGAAGGAACAAGAGGGACAGCGAAAGAGTACTTAAGCAATAAACATTCTTCAGGGTCATTGAGCCAATAAAATATAACAGCTGCCAAAGGATGGGATTCACACTACATTTGATCAATTTTCTTTAGTGCAATGAACATTCTGATGTGAGCATTTTTACAATACTTCCATATAACTTTGCTGGTATCAAAATGAGATTTTTTTTTATCAAAGCCTTTCAGCTAAATTAATTAATCTTGTTTGAAATTTAAAATAAAAAAATATGTATCTCAAACACACCATATGAATTGTTCCCAGAACAATGAAAAGCTTGGTTTTATCACGTCATTTTCACAGAATACTAAAGGGAAAAAGGTGTTTGTCATCCTTAGCTACTTAGCTGCCTCTTTTCAACTACCTTGAAATTAGCAGGAAATGAGGATAAATCTTGGCTTCTAGCAAGACTTAGTGTCAATTAGTCAACTATGTCTGAGAAGGTTAATAGGTAAAAATGTACCCTTAGAGCAATAAATAACCAAAATTCCCTAATAAATTTCCTGGCACATTGCCAAAAAGAGAACTGTTATGCTACAAGAATTATCTTCTAGAATGTACAATTTAGTTTCATATCAGCATTTCATTCCCCATCAGGAGCCTGTGTTAGACAGGAATTTCCCAATGCACCCATCTTCCCCGTACTTCAGTTCCCACCACGCAGCAGGTTCAAACCTGGTGCCAAAAGCCAAGTTGTGTTCCATGCTGCCACTTCCTACCCCTCAGAATCACTCTGAGACTTCCTCTGGGACTTGTCTCACAGTAATTCTTTCATAGTTTGTTTCTTTTACCAGCAACTAAAGAATTGCAGTGCTGGGGCTCAGGACTGCCCTACAAATGTACACTGCACAAGGTCCAGAACCACTTCTAATTCCAAAAAGATGCAGAACAGTACAGGTCAGGTGACCCATTTTTCATTAGTGTAATCTCAAAGGATACAAAACTAAACTGTCATTCCAAGAAGAATGATCTTCATTTTAAAGCCATTTCTTCTTTTCATTACAATCTGCTTTTTCTAATTTATTAATTTAGTTCAATGAGAAGGACTGGGGGAGTGAGAAAGAATAAAATCACTGCAATTACTGGTCTACTACTGAAACATGGGGGGTTTTAAAGACACATTGCTTCAAAAGAAAAGCTGGTCTATATCTCAATGTCAGAGCAGTCACCCTTTAATCCTAAAGTGTGTAGTCTCATGAGGAAGGCTTAACATTTTCTAGGCAGTTCTGTGCTAAATATCCCACCCTACACAGCACATCCCAGGGTTGACATGTGCTGGCTCACAATATTTTGAACACAAAACCTGTATTGTAGAAAATGGTCCATTCTCTGCCCATCTGTAGCCACTGCAGTCCCTTGTGAGCTGGTGGATGTGAAGAAAAACATTGATTAAAGCACATAGGCAACAATACAATTTGCCCTACTTTGCTTAGTTTAGCCTCAAAGAGCAAATCAATGATGATGTGACCATAATGCAGCAAAACACCCAGGGCAGATGGCAAGACTAAGAGGTAAGAGGCAGGCTTGAAGGGATGGAGAAGAGATAATAGGAAATCATTTATCCTCCAGTAAGACAAAAATTGTGATTGTTTCACTAAGGTTCTGATTCAGGAAAACATTTAGTGATGGTTGTTTCCTCGAGTGCATTCAGGGTATGCTGAAGCAGGGGTTTCACCTCTGCAGGGAGGCAAGGATCCTTCCTTCACAGTGCAAAGGTGAGGCAACAAAAGGAATCAACATCATCTGATCTCTCCACACATAAAAAATGGCTAAACATATTTTACAAGCCCTGTGACTTACCAGCATTAAAATATTTTATACTGCTAGCTAGGCAGAGAAGACTCCCTGGACTGTTTTGTTGGTTTTTTTCCTTTTTCTTGAGACTGTTTAAATCTGCTCAGGACTGAAAAAACCCAGAGGAGCAGCGAGGGCTGGCACCTGCGGCCCCGCCGGGCCTGGACCTTCGGAGAGACTGAGTGAGCTGAGCTACACCCACGGCAAGGACTGTCTCTGTTTGCCATCTCTCTTCGGAGCGGGCAGAGGTTTTATTGTTTCATATTATTGATTCTTTGCATTTGTGGGAATTTTGTTTGTTAAGTAAATAGTTTTTTCCACTTTTCTCCGAAGAAGTTCTTTTCCCAGACTGGCTGGGAAGAAGGGCCGTTTGGGTTTGCTCTTCCAGAGGAACCCCTTCGAAGGTTTTCTCCCAAATTTGCCCTAAACCAGGACAACAGTTATGAGATGGTCAATCTTTCAACTAACTATCAGACCGAACAAGGTTCTTCCCACATTCCAAAAAAATAATACCCTCAGAATCCATGCACTTCAGCAGTGGGAAAAGATTCTCCATGTGGAAGTTTCTGGCACCTGCTTAGGAGATGTTTGCTGAGCCCCTCTAACCAGGCCAGCTCAGCCCAGTGCAGCCCTTCCCCTCCCACTCTGTGTAGGGCTGCATGCCTGAGCCAGTGGGGCCACAGCCGGAAAGGAACAGGAACCCAGTGTGGATCTGCTGGGACAGTCACACTGTTCAGAACAGCAAAGGCACCTAGTGGGACATCACCACACAGCACCCAGTGACCAGGGAGAAACAGCAGCTCTGCACAGTGCCCAGAGCAGGAGAGCTGGAACCTCCTCAAACAGAAAAGGGGACCCTAAGGAGAATCTGCCTTGGATGTGAAAAAGTGGTGCTGAAGGATTATTCCCCATCTCCATTAAGAAAGGGTCTCCCCTCCTTTCTTAAGGATCTGGATCCTCTGCAGCAGTTCAAATTCCCAAATGCATGAGTGTTGCAATACGGCACAAAAGAATGACACTCACACACTGAGACGTTTAAGGTAAAAAAAGGGCAGTTTATTTACAGACCTCAACATTTATAGAATTCCAACAGTGACCATGGATTGGAGGAGAAAATTGTCTTCTCCAACCACACTGGTCAACCCAACAGATCATCAACAGTCTCCTCCTCATGAGAAGAATGTAAACAGGAAAGGACAGTTACAACAATCATTGATCGTTTACGTGAAAATTCATGAGAAACTCTATTACAAAAAGTAAATTATCAGAAGGCTGGAAAAACAGGGCGACACATGAGCCCTGTAGTCACTGCACAAGTGAGTTCAAAAATCCAAACACCTCTAAAATTGGACTAAAACTGATCAATTTTTTCACTCAGTGTTAGAAGCCGTGGCGCTACAAACAACACGTGAGGCCTCAAGGTGTGGCCCTCATGGGGGCAAAGCTCAGCCACAGCATCCAGGAGGTTGGAATGCCACAATCCCAAGCTCAGCCCTGAGAGGCACAGATGGCACTCAAGGTACTGCTGCACAGAATTGTGTGTGCCTGGCCTGCATTAAACAATCAGAGAACAGACTGCTGACGGTGCTGCATGTGCCATTGCCTCAAATCACCCTCACATTAAAGAACAAGTGGGAAGGAAAATCTGCACTGAAATTCATGAAAAAATTTCCTGCCATGTGCTCCTTCATGGCAAAGGGAGAGCTGGGCTCCAGATTTGTGTGTTAGATATTTTTATTTTATAAAGCTGATCTTTAATTACTGCAGTAGATTAGCCACAGTGTTGGATGCTGGAATGATGAGTAAAGCGTCCCTATCCAAAATATGCTCCTACCAAAGAAAGAACAGATGGCTTAATAAACAACTATTACACAGCACAAGGATTTTCCACAATATACCAATTCTCTTTACTACTGGAATTATTAATTTCCTGGGACATCATATCTGGTTAAAAAGTTGGCTAGGTTAAGCATCTACTTCCAAAACACTGTGGCATCTTTTTACTCAATTCAAAGCTGACTGCAAGAGTAAAGCCTGGAAATACTGTTCTAGAATACTCTTCCAATTCAGTATCACAGCTCTGATAGCACAGGAGAGAAGGAAGGTGCTTATATCGATCAGGAACAGATGGAGATCACAGTCTTACAGTAAATTCCTTGTGGATGAGCTCTCTGAGGGATTCTTTGAGAACAGAGAAAATGGTCATTTCTAGAGACTCTGCATTCTTTGACATAAGCCTCGTTCCTAAAAAATTATATTTAGTACATCAGTGAGACCTCAGTTCAGATTTTTCAGGTCTTTAGTACCATTTTTGCCATTAAAGTAGCGCTCCTGAGGTTTTAGAGACTCAGAATGACATTTTCCTTCTTGCAAAGGGACAAGAAAAAAAAAAATTAAGGAACATGAGGTTCCTTAGATAGAGGTTGTCCCAAAGTGAAGTTCAATGAAACAGTCTATTATATCTCATGCAGAAATGAAAACACATCTCTAGGAAACAACTACTTTTTAAAATATTAACTTCCTTTTTTATCATCTTTCATTTAATTCATCAAATCAGGCTGAAAAATCTGAATAAAGATCCTATGAATTCTATTGTGTTTTAGAAATAAAATTATATTCTCACACTATTTTGAGACCTGGACGATGACATCATACACACAGGAAATTTTTACTTATAGCTCTCTATTTCCAAATGGATGGAAGGACAAGGAATATTAACTGTACTCCAGTTTCCACCTTCCCAGCTTCTGAGGTTCTCAGGAATTAAAAGATCCATGGAGACACAAATAATCATCATATATCACTCACAGCTCAATCTAAAAATAACCATTTTTGAGCAGATGCAATTAAATAAATTATAGCAAGCTGATGCTGTAATACTACTTCCTATCTTTTAGCTTTTTCTCTGGCAAATCTGTATGTGCCTAAAATTCTCTGCTGTATTACTGTGTGCTGACTATTAAAAAACAATTAGCCTGTCAGAGGGGGTATAGGAGGAAGGAGTCTTGGACATGGCAAACTTTTCTTTATCTTGCGAAGGGATGAAATGGTGACCAATAAGACGCCTTGGGGGAAAGAGAAAAGAAAAAAGAGATAGGGCAAGGAGTAAAAAGCATCATATTAACTGTGGGCATAAACAACTCAATCTAATATTTCACCTCTGACTCAGATGAAAAACTTTGTCTCCTGCACTCCAAGTGAAATCTCTCAGCACTGGGCTCAATCTAATTCTCCTTTTCTTATAAATTCTCCTCCTAAAGTTGGTTTTATTTGGCTGATTCTGAGGGGAAAGAGAAAGATAAACACTCTCTACAGTCCACTAGTGAAGGCAGTTGCTTGGGATAGAGGAAGAGAAGCGTTCAATTTCCCATCCCAACAACTATTTCAGTATTTCTACAAAATACAGCAAGGAAAAAAAAAGTGATTAAAAAAACCCCTTCTTGAGCCGTGTGCTTGTTTTGGACACTGCAGACCTCACCTGAGCCTTCCCTAACCAGGAAGTCTCCTGATCCTCATTCTCCTGCCTGCCCACAGCCCAGGCTCATCCCTGCACTGTCCCTGGTGTCAGAGCTTTGTCCTCTGGGGACCAGGAAGGACAGCTCAAGACTGATGGAACTATTGCATTTAAAATAGAAAATTGCCATCACAAAATGCATCTGCATAAAATAATCTACAGCTGCTGAATAATTAGATACATATGATTAGACTTTGAACTCATCCCACAGTCTGGAAAACTCTGTAGAATTCAATAAACTACATTGATTTGCTTCTACATCAATCATATCAATCTCAAACAGATTGATAAGAGAGCTACAGGCTAATTTTCCCCTCCTGTCCATGGTGCAGAATGAACCTGGTTTCACAGGTACTGAAAATATATTCTAATGGTTTTGTTGTTTTTCCCATGTGTAAAAATTCAAAATACAGGATAAACACCATCATCTATTCTCAAGTTATGTCTAAGTACTGAATTACAACAGCCTTAGACTGTTTGCCCTAAACTATTTCTAGAGGTAGGCAGAAGAGAATAATTTTAAAGAAAATGGTTTCTGTCCATTTCATTAACATCTGGTAGACAACAAAATGTTAATGAACATCGACCATTTGGCAAAATCTGGTAAAATGCCTTGAGAATACAAATTATCAAAACAAAGATGATAATAAATAAATAATAAAAATTAGAGTCATCGGCTCTGTCAGGAGACAGTTCTGAATACGAAAAGGTGAAGATTAAGGATAATTAAAGCAGAACTTTGCCATACAAACACTTCTTGGCACTGAGCCTGCTTTACAGGCACCTTGAAAAAGAGAAGGCAACATTAATTTCTTCAGCCAATTTCTACATCCTCTTTTACATACTTCCAGGTCACATCTGTGCTGCACTCCCTTTGTTAATGCAATAGATTAAAGGAAAAATTGCATTGTATTATATAAAACACAGAAAAGTATCTAATCCTATTAAATCAAGAAAGGAAGAGAATACGTAGATATATACAAGAATATACGGATATGTACATTCACTTTCATTCAACAGGTTTATACATTCATTTTTCAAAGGATTATGAGAAAATTCTGTATCAACAAAAAAGGTCTGGACCACCATTAGTTTCCCTATCTTTTTTTTTTTTTTTTTTTTTTTTTTTTTTTTTTTTTTTTTACCACATAAGAAAACAAAATAAATCTAATAACAACCTTTCTACAGAAGACAGACCTTTTTTTCTGTATCAAAGCTGTGGTCTAGAAGTTAATGAGAAAAGATGTTTTTCAAGTGAGTTAAAAGCGTAAATGTTAGCAGCTAAAAAAAGTGTAAAGGAAACCGAATTCTGAGACCCCAAGTGGGATTCTGGGAAGAAGATTTCCTTTTTCTATTTTCCCCCTTTTCTTCCCAGTTTTACAGATAAACATAAGTCTTAATAAAAGGCGATAAACCTCAGCTTTACAAGCCTCATCAGACACTGTAAATATTGTAATTTAATCTGTATTTAAGACATAACCATGGGAAACAAGAGAAAAGAAAAAAAAAAAGGAGGAGCTGTCAATAATATTTTCCTAGGAGAAACTGAACAAAAATAGAAATAAACGACAGAATGACCAAGGTCAAAATAAAACTTGTGGTTCAATGAATGCAATTTTAAGGACCCAGCACACAGAAGCTCTATTGATATATCCCAGTATCATGCTGAAGAACACTTGGATTTTTCTAGCTAGTGCTGCATGGGAGTTCACTGGATTATAACCCAACAAAAAATGAAAGTCATAGACAGTCATTTGGACAACACAGGCTGCAGAGGATTCACTCCAACTATTAAATAACCACCATCAGTTTTACTGACTGTAACTGGGTGCAGCTCCTCAGGAACATTTAATACCTTGAATTACCTTACAAGTTTTCAGCTACAGAGTGGCTGGCATTCAATGCAGTCTAGAAATATCCAACGCAATGGAAACATCTCTCATATATACATTTAAGACTATGCAAGTTCATAAGCTTCAGGAGACACTTTTTAAAATATGACCCTATAGCAATATATTCTTTTTCATGGATAATATGTAGAAGAATGAGAAAATCCTTCTACAGTAACTTAAATAGTCTTTGAAATGCTGGTTGGGTTTTTTCTTCACTGTTTACTAATTTGTTCTGCCCCAAGCACTGGATAGCAGTATGGCATATATTTTCTGCAAGTATTTCAGCCGACTTTTACTTGAAGTCAACAGAAAACATGGAAATTCAATTTGCTGTTGTAGGCCACAATAAATGCACTAATTAAATTATAATGTCTGCAAACGTTACAAGTAAATATTGTCATTCATAAAGATAGGCTTCTCTATAAACATTAACGTTCAAATCTCTTTGGTAAAACTGCATTTCTAATATCTGTAACCACAGATATTAGAACTCCTGAAGTACATTTGGAAACACCTTCTTTACTCATCTTTGAGCACTGAGCAAACCACACCTGAAACTTGTGTCCATTTCCAAACACAATCTGTGCCAGCTGGCCAACACTACCCAACTGCACTGAACTTCCTTGGAGTCACTTTCAAATGGCCAATTTAATTTTTCACATGTGACTTTTTTTTTGTTTAGTATTTTGTGTGTTTTTGTTGTTGCTATTTAATCCATGAAATGCAACTATCAGATACCCCCATCTGTGTCGTTTCCCTGAGATTTTGTTCCCAAACTCTACTTCCTTTGAAGCCCCTAAGAAAAGTCCTTATGGATTTCAGCAGCAGCCCTGGTGTTCATCATCCAACCTGCTGATGTGCCCCTGCCCTGTCCTCAGAATCATCATGGGTGTGGTTATGAGCATTTGCCCAACAATGTCTCTGTTATCCAAGCAGGGTAAAAAGCAAACAAAGGCATTGGTACAGTGTCACCCTGTTCTTCTCTGTTTTTCTAAAGTTCTTTTCAGCCTTCTGTATTTGCATTTTTGCAATGGAGTTGCTCACACACTTTTCATGTAAACAATGATTGTTTTGCATTCCTTTCTGGAGGAGGAGAGAACTGATGGACTGTTGGGTTGACCAGTGTGGTTGGAGGGAACAATTTTCATCCTCCAATCCACGGTCACTGTTGGAATTCTATAAATGTCGAGGTCTGTGAATAAACTGCCCCTTTTTTGCCTTGGACATCTCAGTGTGTGAGTGTCGTTCTTTCGTGTCGAATTGGGACAGTACAGACATTTAGGATCGCCTCAAGTCCTCAGCAACCCTTCTCTCTCACCAAAAACCCTCCCCAGCATCTCCCAGCTGTACAGCAGGCACCCCCTGGGAGCTCAGGCTTCCCTGGCCAGGACAGGACACCAGGGCTCAGGCACCCCCCAGGTGACAATGAGACTCCACAGCACACTGCCATGGCCCCAGCAGCACAGCAGCACAGCAGATGTCCTGCTAAATGCAGTCAGTACCCCTACAAATGCTATCCACCAGAAATTCGGAGAAGAATAACCAAAAGATGACACTGTAAGGCTCTTACTGTTGAAAGAGAGTATAGCAGCTAAAGAGGCACGGTACAGGGTACGACAGAGACTTGGCTTTGAGATTCCTCTCAGGCTTTGATGTTTAAATGCAGACAAGACAGAATCTGAACAACATTCTTACTTAATCTACTAGAAAACTGTTTTCAGCAAAAATTGCTAATTAAACGTAACAGGGTTCTGAAACAGAATTAGAGTCTTAGCAAATGAGAGCCTAAAAGAGAAAAGAAGCCTACATGTCCAGATTAATAAGATTAGAAAAAAAAAAAACCAAAAAAAACAAGAGAGGTGTTAGTACAGTAGAACAAACCCCTATTATGCACCATAATTAGATGTCAGCACACATTCTGTCAGCTTACATGCTAATTTTAATTTCTGGGGCAAACTGTTTTACATGTTTGGACATCTAAATTGATGCTTTATAGTCTAGTCATGAGCATCAGATCTGAAAATTAACCTCTTCTGACAGGCTATAATTTAGGAGTTGATTCTGCAACCACAAGTGAAGCATGCTTGGATCCAGCTGTAGTTTGGTGGGAGAGGGCATTTATCAGCCTGTCTGCTTTGAACAGAGGCAGGTACAGCTTAGGACAAGCAATGCAACAGCCCTGCAAAGTTTCACTCGCTCCAGGGAGGACCTTGATCCACTCCATGGACTTCAAATCAGTGGAGTTCAGCAGCCAAACAGTTACAACTATTTGTGTTTGTAGGATCAAACTCTGTGAGTGCTACATTCATAATAACCTGAGGCTGCTGCTGGTCACATTCCACTGCTGAAGGGAGAACTGTTCATTCAAACATCCCAAAATAATGAACTTCATTCAAATATCCTTCAACACATTCAAATATCCCTATTAAATAAAGTAAGCATATCAACTAACAAAATACTACTGACATACATCTATTATGCAAAAGATCAAGTCCCACCGCACCAATACTTTTTCTCTTGAGTGCCAAGAGAATTCATTCTGATTTGTACAGAACATGAGATCTCTGTCCCATTAGGGGGACTGGCTTTTTGCCTTCTGTGCCCTCTGAGCATGAGAATATAAGAAAAGCTCGAACAGGAATAGTCAAGACTTCAATTACTCTTTTAAAGTTCTATTTAAAGGGAAAAAAATATTTCCACTGCTCCCTCCCTGTTACTCCCTATTAAGTTTATTCTGTTTTTATCTGAGTATTTCAATCCAATGACTACATATTACATATAAATTAACTGTCTACATATAAGAGTGGTTCCATTTTCCTGATATTATAAAACATTGATGATGCTGATTTATAGCATCACTCAATGAAAAGGCCCTCTGAGATGATGGTTGAGTGGCACTTTATTTTCATACAATGAAGTAAATTCTAGGGTATCACTGGAGCAAATTTAAATAGAGGAAAATTACTTCCACGCACAGAAAAACAGTGTAGTGCCATATTCTTTCACCCAACACAGATATGAGCTTACAAAAAACTTGGGTTTAGCTTTATGCAAGAATTTAAACTAATTTTAAAACAGTTTTGAATCGATGAGCAATCATAAAAGATAAAATTATGGGTATTTTAAAAAGCAAAAAACTAAAAGGCTGTTTAATGCTGAGGATCCTACACGGTGTTCATTTGAGAATTTTGCAAAGGCACTGGAATGAGAAACTAGTTTATTCTGGCTAATGAAAAATATACCTGCTAAGTTATTGATCAAATGCCTTAATGAAACCATCTATTAATTTTACTATCTTTCTCATTTTAAGAAATTTGTGGTTTTATTTCACAAGACTAGTCTTTTATTAAAGCACCCTTGGTTGTGTGGTTTCATGTGTGTGCATGTTTGCTGTTTATGATCTTAAAAATACTAATTTGAGGCAGTCAGCCCCAGAGTCCTCCAAAGTCCTCAAAAGAGAACAGAGAGCAAAAAAGTCTCTTTACAGTGTATTGCAATAGCTCTGAAGAATCTGGACTACTGTGGAAGTGTGAGCTGGATTCCATCTCCAAATACCCAGGATATGCCAACTAAATTTCACTTCCCAAACCAATTTTTTGGCAATGGAGCATGAATCAGGATGAACACAGCTTGATTGACATCTCAAGCTGAGCTGGTGGCACTAACAAAACAGTAACAAGAAATCCTGAGGTGCTTTACTTGTAAATTAAACAAGTGTATCCCAGAACATTTGTCTGCAACACACATCAAATGCTGCACACTAAGTTTCAGGTTATCTTGTCTTTAATCCTAAAAAATAATATGCATTTCCCTTATGGAAAAAGCAGAACTCAAAACCAGACAACTGGTCTACAGTGATGGCTTTGGATTCTATTTCTGCCCATGTAAGAAAACAGCTTCAGTCAAGAGTTAATTATCCTTTCACACATAAAAAGCATCTTCATTATATGACACCATACTATATCTCAGAGAGAGGTAATTTATAGCAGATGTTAAAAATTGATGATGGCACATGCCCCAGGATGCTGTTTTGTTTCTGAACCTAACTGGAAGCCAGAGCAGTGGGGAAAAAAACCCAAAAAAGTAAGAATTTAGGAAAGAGAACAGATGTCAATAAATCAGATAATGAGAACTGAAAAGTTAAAATCTACATCAGTGTCTGGCTTTACTCTGGAACCTAAAGCTGTTCAGGTTTAGATTTTAATGAACTGGTACATGTACAGATAACATTTATATTGTTCCAAGTGTCCTTTCCAGGTCACCATCATAGAAGTATATTTGACCATAATCTTTGAGATATAGCTACTCTTAAATAAAAAACTGTTCCAAAAGGAAAAAAAGGAAAAAAAGGAAAAAAAAAAGGAAAAAAAAAGAAAAAAAAAAGAGGCAAAAACCCCAAGAAAAAACAAACCCCCAAACCACAAGAAAATGAACAACAACAACAACAACAAAAAAAACCCAAACCAAACCAACCAACCAAACATAGCCCAACAAAACAAAACAAAAAAATCCCAAACACTGGTCTGTGCAGGAGTCTAAGACTATCCAAACAAACCTGTTTGAATTATTCCATTAATTCAGTTGTGAAGGCAATAACCTCGCTTTGCAGAACGATCAGTTGTGTGTGTTAATGAAAATAAAGGATATCCCACCCAAATGCTGCAGTGTTCAGGGATTTGATCTAAGAGGATTCCTCTCCCCGTGCTGAGCACTCAGAAAAAGGAGGCTTCCATCCACCCCCATAGAGAATGGCAGAATTTTGGTGTCTCCTGTTTCCCGGGGCACGGCTGTGCTGCAGCCTCAGCTGCCCAGGAGGCTCCAGGCAAAGGAAGATTTCTCATCTCTTGCACCTTGTGGCTCAAGCTTTCACTCTCATCCAATGCTGTGTCTGCTCCTTTTCAATTAACTCTGATTCTGCAGCAGAGGTAGCAGAATATGTTTTTAAAATCTGTAACACAAATTGGCTCTGCATATAACAACATTAAGGGAAAATGGCTCTCATCACTTCAGGGCACTTTCTTTTGTATCATTATGAGAATTATCTTATTATGTTAATGTTTTACACTGAAGTTCTAATCCATTGAGGATCTCTGGAGTGATACTGAAAGGAACAAACAATTAACTATCAGCTAGAAACGTTTAGGTATGAAGCAGAAATGAGGAGTTCAGTCTCAAAAAAATTAACAAATCCATTTATGCTGATTGAAGCAGCAGAAATGAGAGGTTTTCCTCTGGTCTCCCATAAAATAGAACTTTACTCATTGAGAAATATATCATTGGAAGTAGAGGGAAAAAAACACCTTTGAGGATTAAACATTAGAGGTTTTACTCTGCATTTTATAAAATATCTCATCATTTCAGCACTGATTAGATCAATAAAGACACCATGGAAGTAATAAAGCCCTGAATTGAAAAAGTGGCACAGTTAGTAATTAAGGATTTTGGGGATTATGTGATTTTTTTTCCTCCATCGAGCTCCTCAAACCAAACCAAACACACAGAAATACATTCAAGGAAAAAAATAATTTATTTCCTAGCAGCCTACTCTAGAACTGGAATCAAGTTCAACGAAACACAGAAACATTAATGTTTTAAAGATTTTTTTTTTACCACTACATTTCAAAGACCTGAGTAGGAGAAAAACTCTGCAGAGCCCCCAGCAGTTTGTTGGTTTGTTTGGCTCAAAGCAAAGCAACCAGAACACTTACCATGAAGAGGGTAACAGAGTCCAAAGTCATGTATACAATATATAAGGAAACAACTTAATTTTGACACCAGCTGTTTTGAACTCCACTGAAATAGCGGGTCCATGGTTATGAGTTGTTTAATTGACTAAAGACTGGTTTATAGTAGAAAAAGAAATGGCAAATAATTATGTTCATTTAATTCACTTGGGATTCAGCTTGTTTTCTGCTTCCTTGATATTAATGAAAAGAAATCTAATTTGTTCTACATGGCAAGAGCTGTAATTTAGATGCTTATTAATGCACAGTTCTGATGGCAGCTCTCTGAGAAATGTAGTTTTTAAAATGTTTGTTTTTTAACACCAGGAAGCTGTAAGTGTAACAAAACAGTATGTTTTGCATCCAAGTATAATAACATTGGAAAAAAAACACCATTTCTCACTGCAAGCAGGCAGACTTGAAGACTTTACCAGAACCTGGAAAGAGAGCTTTTGTAACACCATGACTTAAAATACACATGTCAATACAAAGTTTTTTGAACTTTACTATAAATCGTGTTTAACATTTAGAAAAAAAAAAAAAATAGTGCTCCTGCAATCTCTAACATTTCATAACATTACACACACTGGACACAATCACAACCTCCTTGGGAAAATATTACTAATTGGCTTTGTCCTAATTATTTAAAAGCTATCACATCTGCTCTAACCATGATAATCCTTTCTGACACTGCCTGCATTCTTGTCTCCTAAGAAATACTTCTGTTACTTATAATTTTTTTCTGCTGCATGTGTAGAAGGAGTGTTGCAGGCTTTGTAAATCTTAGCTGCACCACAGGTGTGAATACCTATAGATACAATAAAAAAGGCTTCAGGCTAAATGCATAGAGCACTCTCATCATGCTGGCAATTAGGCTGGTGTATTTCTAGAAATTGAAACTTGTTTTTAATGAGTGCTACAAACTTCTAAATTTTGTTTCTCAAACTCCATTCTATTCCAGCTAATTGTCGATTCTGCTAGCTGCTAATTAGCTGCAAGTCAATAACTGAAGTTTCTGTCAACAGGATTTGAATTTCAGCTATAAAGCAATGAAAATTCATTTCCACTAGCACACCTTAGAAATTCTTCCAATTAGCTGCCTTTTGTCCTGATTTATTCCTGTGGGATGAATACTTAAGAGTCCTGAACTTTATTTGTTGCTGCACATATATAACCAGGATTATTTTCCAAAAGCCTATTAATGTTTTCTTTTTATAAATCACATCTAATCTATTTCCACTAGGTTGGCTGCCCTTATAATGTTAAGAAATTAGTATCTTGAACACTATTTTGTAATAAAACTTAATTTGCAATAATTAAAATGCAACAAAAAATAAATAGTTATCATTAGATACCTTTTTTTGCTTGGATGGTAAAAAAATGAAGCCATCTATAAATGTTTTCCTCTTCAAAGCAAAGATCCAACATATGCACTCTTCAAAATCATATACCAAGACAAATAACTTTAAAACTGAAATATGATTAAACTTTAAGACACAGTCCAAAACTGCAAACAGAAAAAAAAGCAGTTTTTCTTTTCCTTAATGCAAACATTCAGAAATCTGAAGGCAAAATTTATAAGCTGGTAACAAAAATCACTTTTTGGTTTTAGATTTCTCAGACTTTTTGTTCCAGTCATGTTAGATCTTCCAATGGCACAAGACATACAAAACAATCTGTAAAATATCTTCTCCTGTAAATATGAACACATTGGACCCATTTCCTTCTTCACTTGCTGGCTCTAGCTAGGGGTCCTCTGAGAAGACATCTTTTTATGGAATGGTTCGAAAGATGACAGAATTCACTGAAGAGAGAGCAAACCTATCATCAAAAGCATGGTTTTCCAGAAGAAAGAAAGTAGAAAAGACTGGATAAGCATTTTTAGGCTACTTTACTGGACGTTGGTTTTGCTCTGGGTTCACTGCATTAGATGGGGAGCATTGTGATGCCATGTTAAATACTGCCTTGGACAAGCACAGCTGAACCTGACTCCAAGAGATTTACCAGTGCATGGTATTTTTATAGATAGAAAATCATACTAATGCCCATATTTGATCAAGAAAGAGATGAACTTCCAGGTGCAACATCATACCGGGTGGAGATTTTGCTGTTCTGTTTGTACACTGAGCTCGGAGGGAACAGCAGAAGCATTCACAAACTTGAAGGGAAAAAGAAGGGTTATCTGGTAAATTACATGAGATGCTTCAAAAATAAGTGGAAGATCTGAAAAGAAAACAAGCAGCACATGAGACTACTCTCTTCAGAGTAAAGTAAGGGAGTTTACTATGTGGAAGTCACCTGTGAGTCTTTCATGTCAGGTCTCCAACAATAAATCATGAGCAGCCTGCATCCAGTGCTCCACTATGCTCTGATAAATTCCTATAAGGGCTTCTGGGCACTTCTAGATACTGCACTGAATATTCCCCAACAACAACTGTCATCTGTCATTGCACTGATTCAGTGCCATTAGAATTGTGGTAAATAGAAGAAGGGGAGAATATTAATTGGAAAATTACTGAATGGACACATATCTGGGTAGATCAGAGCTGTGCAATCATCAACTATATTAAATTTAACAAGGGCAAGTGCAGAACTCTCTACCTGGGATGGGATCATTCCAATTATAGGCACAAACTGGGAGACACTGCTGGAGAGCAGTGCCATGTAATAAATCTGTTGAACACAAGTCACCAGTGGGCCCTGAAACAGAAGGGCCAACCTGTCCTGCACTGCCAGCTGGTCTGGGGACACAACTGTCACACTCTGCACTGCTCCAGCCACACCTCAAGTGCTGTGAGCAGTTTTGGGAGCCAAAAAGACAAAATAACCCTGTAGAAGTGTCCAGAGGAGGGCATGACTGTAAAATAAAAGAGTATTTAATAGATTCTCTTAGCAAAGGATTGTTTCTCTCACTCACAAGGGTTAACATACCCAGAAAGGACTTTGCCACTTTTATCAGAGAACAAAGGTCCTCTGCATCAAAATACAGAAGTATTCTAAAAGCAGAAGGCCTTAAACATCTGTTTGTGGTACAGAATACAGTGGGCCTCTGCTAGAGAGAGGAAAACTATCAAGAAAGAATTGAAAACAAAAACTGATTGGAAAGCAACCCTAAAAAATATTACCTAAACAGCAAGCCTTTGATAGCTTGTCATTTCTAGAGCACAGAAGAACCCCCTGAGTCTGAAATACTACAAATGGAAGCACAAGGTCTCCTAAACTCTGCTCTGGGTGTTTTGAATGAGAAATGAAGACAATGTCTGGATGGCTAATCCAGGAAAGGCTGATCTACACATTCTACTATGTGTTGTGCACTCTAAAAACAAAAAGTACAAAAATATTAATGACCATTCTTCAGCACATGTCGTCACCCTAAGATCTCAACAAGCTTTGCTCATAGGAAACATTTGCACTGCACAATTTCCTAAGTATGTCTTAGGAAATAAAGGTTTATTCTCCTAGAGCTGGGGCAGTCAGCTCTAGACCAAGAACTGGTAGGGAGCAGGCAGCTAGTCTGGCCAAAATACAGTCCAGGATAATACACTCTAGCAACCAAAAAAGCTTAGAATTTGTTATTCAGTATATATCTGTCTTTAGCATAGTTCCTAATACCAGCATGGGTCAGAATTGGACTGCTGGATCAGAATCAACTGATTTTCAAAGACAGCTGGTCTTCAGACATTGTCCACACACAAGAAGCAAAATTGCACTTTGTGGAAGATGGTGATCAAAAGATTAAAATGAGAAACAACCTTCCCACACGCCATGTCTGTCATGTCCTGGATTTCAGCTAAAGCCCACGAAGCTGTGGGTAGGATTGAACCTACCAGTGCAGGAATTCAGGGTGGGGGAAAGGCAGGCACTGCACACAAGCTGTGTTGTTGGAAGTTTTATCCATGCCTGATAATGCACTAAAGCTCAAAAACAACACACAGGAAGAAAGCCACTTTTCCCCCACTGCTTTTAACACTTGGAAATTCCTCCTTTTTGTTAATTACGTTGTCATCAATTTGTTGCTATTGGTATCTTAATCTCCCTCAAAACCCTTTCACCCATTTTGGGAGCACCAGCAGAACACTACACATCCCAGTGTTGTCACAGAGCCTCAGAAAATGGCCCTGCTCATTCTGAGCTAAGGTCAGCTCGGGCTAAGGACTGCAGATGCACTTTTCCACAAGACTAGCCACCAACACAACTTTAATTTCCCATGTTTCCTAAGGTACAGAGAAGTGAAGAGTGTGGAAGATAGACAGACAAAAAATTGGTTTAGGCTAACCTGGAACCTTACATTTGTCTTTCCTGTCCCCATGTGTCTTTGAGGAAATCAACAATAACTTCAGTAGTTTTACACTCCTTCCACCACAGAGCCACAAGCTATTACAGCAACCCAATTTCCAGCTAGATCCACAAAATATGATGGACTGTGCTGCTAAGGTGAAAAATGTATGAACTGGCTGAGGTCAAAGACAGAAAAAAAATCCTTTTTTTATTTTAACTGGTTTCTTCCCTTTAAAGGCCTGTTTTCAGATTCCATCCAATTTCAAATATACTACACAGTACAGAAACACAACTGGGAATGTCCCTAAACAAATCTTCAGCACTTGGCCATCTACATTGTTGATAATGCCTTTAAGACATAAGTCATGCTACAATGAACAGTAGTTCCTCCAGGGTTCTCTTCATGACATTATCTCACACAGCCCAGCAGGGTTTAATTTATCTCCATCATCTTTTTAAGTTAAATCACAGGTTTGTCAAATGTGCCTCCCCATCAGGGCCTTAGATTACTCATGTGATTAGTTAGAGCCGGAAACAAGATTCTTGGCATTCCAGTTATGACTTGTTTTGGAAATTGATATTGGCATTTTCTGCATCATTTGCTGTTTCTCCAGTGAATTACTTTCCTGTCTTCGATTCTCCTCAAGAAATTTCAACCTTGTGGGAGAATAAAACTAATTATAAAACCCCGCAAATTTAACTTCAGGCAGAGAGTCTGAGTTTCCTGTCAGAATTAATGTACCTATTGATCTGTTAAAATAATAAACTAAAACTCACTGTCTGTCACAGAAAAGACTAAGATGTTTGAAGTCAAACACTAATTTGTCCTTTAAAGGAGGGTATAGGGTTTCTTAAACCATATATAGGCTAACCTAGCAGCTTTCCAAGACAGGATGAGAAGAATAAATAGGAATAAGGCCCTATGGAATACGCAGGGAAACAATTGGTCATATTAAACCATTTTTTATTTTCTTTACACCGACAGAACTCCCTGTAATAATACAGAGATGATGCAAAGCACTCATTCTTCTCAGGGACACATGTTAAACTGCTTAGTGGCAAGCCTTTTTTTTTTTTTTTTTAAGACCATGTTAGCTAACCAAGTTTATTTTAAAGTAGTCTTAAGTCTGTAATGTACCTTCTGTGAACTTTTGTCTTCTTCCCCAGTCTTTCCTCAATACAGCTACTGCTATTACACAAGTTAGGAAGAAAAGGTCTGCTTTAGATTTTCAATATCAAAGAGAAAACAAATCAATTCTAATTTTTCAGGAGATGAAACCATTGATGCAGAAGGTCATTAAATACTGTCTGCTTTTCAGCAGCACTGGAGCCCAGAATAAAGTATCTTACAAAATGACAATCACTGAGATTGAGAACAGGAACAGAAAGGAAAAGTTTCTGCTCAGGAGGGGACACTGAATATATTTACAAAAGGGACATCCTTTTTATTAACCCCATATTACTGATTATATCCACTGAGTACCTAGGTGCTATCCCAGTGATGCAAATCCTTACAGTATAGGAATTTATGACCCAAAATTCCAAAGCAAAATGAATCTTTGCTGCCAGCTGTCCTCCACTAGCATCACTATGTACCTGTAGCTTAACTTCAAATTCTAAAAACCCTAACAAGCAAACTGATATTTTCATTTCAACTGATTCAGTCATGTTTCTTTCTGGTATCTCATGCTATGGAATCTTTATCACAGTAACAACCATAAAAAAATATTCAAAATGATCAAAATTCACTTAAGTTACTATGTCAAATGGAAGCATCAAATGTATTGCATAGATGGAAGCCAGAAGCAATGTTAAACAAAAGAGCAGGAAATCTGAAATCACCATCTATGATTTAGGCCTGACACTGGACCACAATCTGCAAAGATGGCACATAGCAATTTACACATTAATTCTTTCTGCATGATTTGAAAGCCTTATCAGCATAGCTGCCAGTCCCTTAGTCTTGTTGGGTTCTCCACAGCACCCCGGAATTTTTATTTCCCTGATCAAAACCACTTGTGTGAATATATTAGATATTTGTCAATTTTTAGTCAGACCTAAAAAGATCACCTTAGTTTACCTTCCCTTTTTTGCTAATTTTCTTTCTCTACCTGTTCTTTTTCCTTTTCTCCTTCAGTTGCCTTTTGCTTAGCAAGTATTGGGTTTATCCAGACAAGACCATTTTTCACTGAGCCTGTGACCAATGAGGCAGTCAAGAGCATTGACCTCAACAGTTTGACGTTCATTCAAGTTTGTCAGGTCACAAAATTCCTGGTAGGGCTTTTCCGCTGAGCCCATGCTTCTGCAGAGGCAGTACAACAGCAAAAGGCTGAATGAAAAACAAACAAAAAATATATTCTTTTCACTTTTATTATTGGTTTCCTCTCCTTTTTCCTGCATCTGTCTTCTTCTCACATAAAAGAAGTAGGCTTGACTTTAGTAATAGCTCTGGCCCTTCTCAAATAACTGTCTCTATTAACTCTCACTTAGCTAACCATCCCTACAAGGAACATTTTTTATTATTTCAAAATAGAGTGTGTCAGTTGTTGTTAGAAACAGCAATTCCTTTTTTCTCCTGCATCTTTGGAATTAATTTAAAAGACCTGCAACCATGCACTGCCCTTGGGATTAAATTGGCCGCTGTACACTTCAAACTGCAAGCCCTGCTTAGCTGGCCAGTGGCATAGGTACCTGCAACTGTCTTGCTCTGTATTTGTACTCAGTCTTTCTCCCTCCAAAACATTGCTGCTTCTCTAATGCAACACTGTGTAAACTAGTTTTCAACATTTTCACATTTAAACCAGGTAGCCCAGTTTATTTTCCTAAGCTCACTGCATTCAACAGACTGAAAGCAGAAATGGATAGTCCAATATCAAGTTGTTTTACATAAAGTAATGTTACTGCTTTAGCAGGCTCATTAGTCAATGCACACATTCACTTCTAAAGTTCATGGAAATTAATGTGAACGAACTGATTCTGATTCTAAGATGTGGAACTAATAATAAAGAGTATTACCCAAACTACAGTTGTTAACAGAACTGTAATTAGGATTTTAACAATCAGAGTTACTATCTAAATTTCAACAGTCATCTTTTTATGGTCATGTTAATTAGGAGAACATTATAAAGTAAGCAGTACCATATGCTTTCAGTGAAAAATTATTTTGTGAGGTTATCTTGTCTTCAGTTTATTACACACAATGCTGAAAAGTAGCCCTTCTAAAGCAACTTGCTTGCTATCAAAACTTATGTAATATTTTAAGCTTTTTAAAACGTAAAGAAGAATTTTCACAGGCTCAATATTTAATCAATGTTGAAATCTGGAAAGTTATCCCTGTATGAAAATGTAGCCTGCCTTGGTCACTGTAAAACAGAGCCCTGCCTTGAGCACAGCTGCTCAGTTTGGGTTCCTGTGCAAGCTCCATGTGAGTGCACCCAGGGACTGCCCCACACTGCTTGCTCTGGGGACGTGTCCCATGTTACACGTGGCACCACAGCCCTGACCTGGCCAGGGTGCCAGGCATGGCCATGCCCCCTCAATGCCCAGCCTGCAGCACAGCCTGGACACAGGTGTGTGGTGAGAAGGGCTGGGGAACGCCCTGCCAAAGGCAGGTGAATGGCAGCCACTGCTCCCTGCCTGCCCACAAACCAAGTTACTTCACACCAGGGAAGGTGGCGAGACAGGAGTTACTCTTGATAAACCCACACTGACTGTGCACAATCACCTCTTCTCTTTCAAGTGCCCAGAAATGCTGTTCTGAGAGCACCCAGCTTATGATTTGACCTGGGACAGAGTTACCTTCTGCTGCCTTGGGACAACAGCACTCAGGCCACACTTGGCCCAGGAGATCATTTAATACTATACATATTCTATATAATAAATATATAATATAGCTGAACATGGCCTGGACAGCTCTGAAATCAGATTCAAAATTCACAAAGGCTGGAGTTCACTTCTGCATTAAGTGAGTGCTCAAGCCATTTGTGAACTACTGAAAGCTGCTACTGAGTTAAGTGACAGGACATCTCTGTTACCTGCTACGGTTATATTAACTATTTTTGTCAGCTCAATGACAAAAGTTTGATTCTCCTAACTATACTTCAATCAGTGTGACAAGTATATAAAATTTAAATTGACTGTATTATGATAAGGTCCTTTGGAATGGCTAAAAGCAAAATGCAAATTTGTCATTCAAGACAATTAGGAAACATTTCCCTTATTCTAACTACCTATGTGTATTTTGCATAAAAGTCACATGAAGATCACCTGTCATTCTACAATATCAACATCCATCAAATGACAACATCTTCCATCATCAACTGTTTGTTATAATGGAAACAGAATCCCTGAAATACAATGTTCTGGAAGGATAAATTACTCTCACTTTGAAAATAAATGTCCATGCTTCACCTCGATGTTTATTTCCTATGAGTGCCAAGGGATATTGAGACATCCATCCAGCACTGGGAGGACATTATCCCATTGCAATATTCTGTTCTGATATTCTCTCTTAAATAATCCAAGGTCTATTATCAACATCCCTGAGCTACAAAGCTTCATCTTCCAGCATGTGTACTGTGTTCACTGGGATCAGTCCTGAGAGATATTCACATGACGGAGCCTTTTAGAGAACCTTGAAAAAGGCATCACTATTTTGTGGCCTTCTGCCCTTAGCTGTGAGAGACTGAAACACTAACTCAGCCCGGCAGGGAACCTGAATAGTTTATTTAAAGAAATGAGCTACTTTTTGCATTTTCCAAGGCACAGTATTTCCTTACATGGTAATTCTCCTTACATGACCCATCCCATGTTGCCACGTCAGCAACATGTGTTCCAAGTGTCCTTCTATGTGGTGATCACGTGCTGTTCACCCATCTGGCAGCTTCTGGAACGCTCCTCCCTACAGGGCTCTGCCACATGATGCCTCCTGCCCACGAGGTCAGGCAGAGACAAGCTGCTCTAAACTGCCACATGCTTCTCTGGGCTACCATGTGCCCTCTGTGCTGCCATGTGCTGCCATGTGCTCCTTCGCACTGTTATGTGCCTCTCTGCTGCCACGTGCCCCTCTGTGCTGCCATGTGCCTCTTTGTGCTGTCATGTGCCTCTGTGTGCCTCTGTGTACCTCTCTGTGCTGCCATGTGCTCCTCTGCACTGCCATGTGCCTCTCTGTGTTGTGCTGCCATGTGCCCCTTTGTGCTGCCATGTGCTCCTCTGTGCTGCCATGTGCCTCTTTGTGCTGCCATGTGTCCCTTGGCACTGCCTTGTGACTCTCAGTGCTGCCATGTGCCTCTCTGTGTTGTCATGTACCTCTCTGTGCCACTGTGTGCCTCTCTGTGCTGACATGTGCTTCTGCAGGCGCGTCCCACAGCCCATAGCTCAACTCCATCCCATCTCCTCCCACGCTTAGCCAACATCAAACGTGCAAAAAAATAAAATGGGACACAGTTATGTTTTAAATGTTTGGTTCAAATAAGGGCCAACAGCAAATTTTTAATCAGTTTAGTAAATTCGATTTTTGAAGGCTTGTGATTGTGCTCACTTTAAGGTCATGAATATTAAAATTTATTTATTAATTTTAGTGATTTTAGTTATTTCAACTCAGAAAACCATCTGCGAACTTATAAGTGCACTCCCACTTGCAGAGATACGAGCAAAAATGCAAGTCTTTTGCAGAATGAAGCATTTAGCTGAATGCTTTCCTCTGATACAGAATATAACGGAGCCCAGAGTACTGAAAGTATGCTCAGGGTGTAAAATAACATCAGTATTTCAGCTTCAAAAAAGGCCTCTGACCTTCCCTTTCATACCTGTCACTTTCAGATCCTGAGAAACTGGCCTAAACATTCTTCTAACCCCACCTATTCCAGACTGGCTGCAGGATCAGGGTCACATAGATACAATTGACAGAAAAAAAAAGAAAACCTTTATTCCACTAGATATGGTAAGAAAAATATGCTACATCTCCTTGAAGGAAGTCTGTCGATTCTGTTATAGGGCTTATTATCGAATAACATCAGGAATAAAAGTGGATTTTTTGTCACACAAAGGATATGGCAGCATGTTTCTAGGTGTGCACTACCTTTTCATGTTTTTCTCATCACAAAAGCCATGCAGATTTATTTATTTATGAAGAAGTTGAAAACAGTAAACACAAATTAGGGTTCCAGCTAAGTCACTTGTAAAATGGGAATCTCTGTCTACTTAGAAACATACAAATCAAATGCTAACAGAGAATACTACGAACAATATCCTCATCTCTCTGTGTTTTGAACTTCAGAGAATTTTCCCTATTCTTTTCTGCGTTACAAATTTTACTCTTCCATATCCACTATCATGGAATGGTAGGTGTCTTCTCTCTTCAGGTTTAGTTGAGAACAACCTCTCCAACTCACTTTGAGCCTTTTTTCTCTGATTGGCCCTACTTTGGGGTTGAAGCTTCTTTATTTTAAAAATTTGGTTGCTAAAGCATTCCAAAATACACCCACACCACAGTGAAGATTTTATTTTTAAGGTTTAACTGACATTCACCAGCAGTTCCTACACCAGTGGAGTTTCAGTCTCTAGATGCTTCCAATCACTTATTTTCATAAATTTTGAATACAGTCAATCTGGACATAATTTCCAATTAAAAATAAAATAATAATGTAACTTTCATATTCATGTAAGACAAGTAGAAAAAAAAAATCTAAAGAGGAAAACCAGAATAAAAACAGGAAAGATGCTGCCACTGAAAGCAATATCAAGGTTTTTGCCTGACCTAGGAGTATTTTAAACATATGCATTTAATTTTATGTGTGCATGGAAGTGTTTTTAGTTCCACAGAATCTCTTTAAAGTTAATATAAAACTTGGAACCATTTCTAGGTTTCTGCACACACAGGAAAAAGTTTATACTCCTCTTTCTGCATTTGGCAGGGGAAGCCCTCAAGAACTATAGTTTGACAAAAATAACAAAACTTCACCCAAAGTATTAATCTTGCTAAAACAAAAGAAGGAACTAAACAAACAAACAAACAAACAAACAAACAAACAAAAAAAACCTGGGCTGATGCATAAAACATCAACATCAAACTGATTTTCCAAGTGCTATGTAACAACCCAGCTGGAGAGGAGAGTCCTTGTGCTCTGTGGACTGAAATATGCAGGATCCATGTCGTTAGAAAATCACTGGAGATTCTGACATTTCAAAAACTGCTCTTCTGCATAAACATCCTTTATAAGATTCACAAAACAGTTATAAACTACAGCTTTTTCCCTTAGGATTTCTGTTGTGTTTCTAAACTCATAGTACTTACTGTAATTTCAACTTTGTTTACCAATTCTTGCCCCACAAGGAAGTCTACGCCTGAAGAGATCTACAAGAAACAACACCACTTGATACACTGTATTTGCCAGATGGACAGCATTCAGGTATTTTCTACTTTAGAAGTCAGATCTGTCCATAACACTTGCTTATTTTCCCTGACATTAACAGTATATATTTAATTTCCTAGCAATTTTGACAAAGTACAGCCACAACTCCTGTAAAGTCAAAACATGAAGTGCATGCAACAAAGCATCTTCATAGAAAACATTTTTTAAAAGGAATACAAAAATCCAAGCTTACAGACTTGGGGTTTTTTTTGGTTGGTTTGTTGTTGTTGTTGTTGTTGGGTTTTTTGTTTGTTTGTGTTTTTTTTTTTTTTTAAGTAAGGTTTAGAATTTAAAACAGTAAAACTAACATGCAGAAGAAGGACACAGTAAGTAAATACAAGTTAGGACAACAGGATGCTTTAACCTGAGGCACCTTTCACATCATCTTAAACAAGTTAAGACTCTACAGCAAAGTACTTCTAAGAGATCATTAAGGATTATGTTAGCATCATGCTACATTTCACCGAAATGAAGCCACCTCTGGGATAAACACAAACATCAATTTAAAGAGTACATCGTCTGCAAAGTAGTTAAAAGAAGTTTCTAAAATTGCAGCAGTGACACAGCAGCAAACTGAGCTTAATTGGCCTACCATGTACATCCTTGCAGGCCTCAGCACTGATTAAGTGTGATAAATTTGTGTTTATTGTGCAGATTCCTGGGACAGCAGAAAGGAACTAAGTGATGAGTTCAGCTGTGGCTGTGTCATAAACCATGGGGACATGAACATCTCTGAAACCAGGAAGGACTGAAAGCCCTGAGCACCTCCAGCTGTCAGCATGTTCCAGGTGACAGCCAGTGAGGGGATGACAATATTATCAGTTAGGTATGGCTTGCCTGGGGAAACTTTGCCCAGGACTTCAGAACAGAATGAATCTGTGATTGTCTGCATCAGCTGCCTGAAGCTTGTCCGGGCACAAAAGTGCAGAGGTATGGTGCAGAAATACTAGGGCTGGGAATAGGTATTGTATGACCCCTGTATTATTACCCAAAAAGCAATCAAAAACCCAAAAGTGGCTCTTGTAACCCCATTCCCCTCTGCTAGACTGGGAAACCACCAGCACCCAACTCCTGGCACACCACCACACTAAATATTTATGTAAAACTTCATTAGCAATTCAAGGAATGCAAATAGTACAATAATTTGTAAATGTTCCTCCCTAATTTTACAGCACCACGCAGCAGCACTATGAATTATATGGGTAAATCTGTGCTATAGCTCAAGGAGAACAGACAATATGTTTACGTAATTCTGTTCAGATCAATACGTCTTGAGTAATAACTAAACCCATAAAGACATAAAGAGACTTCAGGGAACATACTTTTACTATTAAGGAACTGCCTTTGCACCTAATTTAAACATACAATAGACAAATGATTACATTTCTGGGACCCTAATTGTTTTGTTCTATACTTAACATTTGTAACGGCTCTCACAAGTCTAGAATTAATAATTGATAATCCATTATTTGGAAAATAACCTAAAGTGTCTAGGATATGTATAATTTACCCATACAGATGTATTTTCTTTTTAATTATTTTCTGAACTGCCACAGTAGCATCTTAACAACATTTATTCTCTGAGATTAATAGTAAAGCATTAAAATCACTAGGATTAAAAATGTGTAGAATAATAATACCTCTTACACTGCTTCCTGATATTAGCAGTGTACTTTTAGCAGAGAAGTGTATTAAAAGGGGTAGGTTACAAATAAAATAATCACAATTAATCATCTTAATTGTTCAGTCGGATATTCCATTAGGACTCCATAAAGCACACTTGCATACTGGATTAAACCTAAAACTCCATTCTGTGTTAACCTTCATATTTTTCAAGGTGAGTTTTTTCTTAAATTAGTGCCAGGGTTCATTTACAGAACAGGGCCCAGAGGAAGATACTCGCCCCCTAAAACCCCCCAAACATTTGCTGCCATACCTGTTGTGCTCAAATTCTCCACAACTTCTGCAACCACAATCATAACTACAATTTCTTGCATATTATAACAGTAAAAAAATGCCACTAAGTATGATCTACAAACTCAGCAGCCTCCTATATTATCCTGTTTTGCTTCTTTTCGTCCTAAAGAGTCCAACTTTTATTCTTCCCCAGCTCAAGTGATGTATTTGCTTATAGCAACCTGAGCATGTTTTCATCTCAGTGCCTTTTATTGAGTTTTACCACACACTCCAGTTCCAGGCAGTCACTTCCTCAGCACAGGAATTTTGCTGTCTGTGGCTGCATCTGCAGAGCTCCTGCCACTCCCGTCTCACTGGGATGTTCTGTCCACCCAACACCAGTTCATGGCAGGGAAGCAAAGCATTTCCTTACCTGCTGCCCACAGCCAGCACCTGCAGGGTTTTTTTGGCAGCCACTTGATTGAGCCACATGCTGAGCTGTCTGTACTCAGGTTTCTCAGAGGAAGCCTTTGGGCTGTGTTTGAGATATCACCCCTGGAAGTACTGCTGATGTACATCTCCCTAATGGCCAACTGACAACAGGCAAATATTTTCTTCCTGTTTTCCTTCACCACCCTTCTTGCTGCTGTGACTGGGGGAGAGGGAAGCCTCCTCTCTTCCAAGTCCTCCTCTAGCTCGGCTCACAAATGCCCACACAGATGGGATTCTGCCAGGGAACGGCAGCATCAGCCCAAGGTGATCCCTGACAGGTTTACTCATGTTTACAGAAGTTTCTAAGGCACATTGTGGATTTTAACCACAGAAGAGTTACACACAGGCAAAACAAAGCACCATGCCAAACTCTCCCGTGTTCCTGACTCTCTGCTCCTTCTGTTTTCTAGGATAAAGAATCTCTTCAGAAAGGCTGCAGAATTCAATGCTGTGACATTTTTGAAGGATCCTGGGATGGCTCTAACTTCAGCCATACCACATCTTGAAAAAAGCCAATGAGCTACTGTGGGACTGTTTGACTGCAGATTCCAAAGGGAAACACTGCACTGGGTACACTCCATTTAAATAACACATACATTTTTCTGTTCAACACCATGGGCTGCAAAATTCCTAATGTTCAAAAAAAACTAGAAGTTGTCAGATTATTCAGAGGATGTAGCAGAGCATGTCTTTTATATTTATTCTGCATAAACCTCCACACATATAGCAGGCCATCACATTCCAGCAAAAAATATCTCAGTACAAACAAGACTGAGACAAATAGTCAAAAGGAACATTAAAGAGCAAAGCAGCAAGAGCTTGCTCTTCTAAAGTTATCAGTTTTCATCACTGAAGTGGAGAGATGAGAGACAGAAGAGGAAATGCCAGATGCAGTCATGTAAACCAAGCTATGGATCTGGGAATGTGAGATGGCCAACAAACACTGCAGTTAGCAGAGAGACAAGGACTGCTGGCTGAAATATTAAATCTCTGTCTACTTTCTACTGCTACATTAAATATTTGTATTTACTCATGCTTATCACTGCTGGTGGTTACAGGTCTATTCTAAAAAAAACCCAAAAACCAAAACCCACCACCCCCAGCACATATTTGAGCATTCAGACTGCGAAATGAGTTTATCTGAACTTCAGTTAAGTGTTGATCAAAGAATGCTTTAAACACGGAATATTCATACATGAACTTCCCAGCTTTGAATTTCATCAGTGAAGAAAAACAACAAGGTCCAAAGCTGTCAATCAATTCTGCACAAGCAATTACAGCATCCCATGAATCCAACGCATACATTCACTATACACACAAGGATTATCACAGAGAACACCCGTGCAATAGAACTATTTCAACATTAATTTTGTTACATATTATTAGTATCTCAAGAGCACCAAAGTTAGGGTCCTGTGAAAACCCAGACAAAATTTCTCATGGTAGATGTAAAAGCTAAATTTTCCAGCATGCACAAAAAGCCTCTGGTTCAACATGGTGTGGAAACTCCAGTCTCTTGGCTCCCCTAGGCAGCTGAATCTCTGCTCCTGCAGTTGCCTAAATCAACATACCAAATGGTCTGCAAATTGCATTCAAAACTTTATGATCATTTTAAACAGTTCTCCCTCCTCCTTCCATTAAAGATGAAAGTATTTAAAATCTACCACACAGCTCTTCTCCTTAAACTATGTTCATCTATAACCTAGGGCTGGTGAGATGAAGAAAAGCCTGCAGAAAGTGCAAAGTTATGACACATTTCCCTGTGCAGCCATTTAATGGTTCAAATATAGCACTTCATCCATTTTAATAACAGCTTTAGGAAATTGAAGTAAAAAAACCTGTGCAACTTTTAAAACTGAACTCTCCCATAACCTACAAAACATTACTATGAAACAGCTGTGCTGCTTTTTCCAAGAACCACTCCCTTTCCTCCTTTTCAACAACCTAAATAAAACCAAAAGTAAGGATGAAAAAGAAAATACAAAACTGACACACACTTAATTTCCCTCACTTTTACCCTTTGACTTCCTTTGTACTTAACACATTACTACTGACTGCTTTCTCATCTAAGAACAGCATTCTCTGTCCTTAAAATGACCGTGCAATAATTATGTTAAATTTAAAGCTCCCTGAAATACAGTGATAGTTTTACTTTTACATTCATAGTACAGCTAAAATAATACAGCAGGTCTGATTTTCTCCTCCATTTTAATGGGGAAACAATCTACTAAGAGAGCAGATTCAGGGGAAAGAGAGAGAGAGAGATGTTCAGGGGGAAAAGTGCTGAGGACAAACACTCCTTCTGAGCTTTACCTTCACACAGAATGGAGAAAGCCTGGGGCTCCCCACACAGCTGACCTGCCCTTGCCCCCAGCATCCCCCAGCTTGGCTGAACTGGGGGCTGCTGACACAAATGGGAGCCAGGGAGCCCGTGGGCACTGTGGTGTGGCCAGCTCTCTACCTCACACCCCATCTTGGAGCCACTGCTCCCCAAAGGAAGAAAAGTCTAAAAAATAAACTCACCTACGCCCAAGATGTTGCAGAAAAGTCCAAGTTCCTGAGGTTCCTCATCCATTGTGTGACAAGGAAACTCTGCCCCACCCAGGGACAGGAGCCCTGGCTGTAGGTAATTGGGTAATTGCCACCAGCTGGGCATTGCCCAGTCACACCTGCACCACTTCCTGCAAAACCTCCAGACCCAACAGTGTGTAGTAGAATTATTTGCACTTCAAACACCTGTGACTTAAAAAATGCCCATCTGTCTTGGTTTGGAAAGACAGGTATCTGCCAGGGAAAGCTGGAGTTTCTCTTAGAATAGAGAATGTAAACCCCTCACCCCCACCAAATCATAATTTTGCAATTAAGGGCTTTCAGGCAAAGATTTGGGAATAGGAATAACAGTTCTTTACTAGGAAAAAATACAAATGTAGTAGAAAACAAGCAGATGAAATAGAATACACATTTTAGGTTCCATAACCCAAGATACCATCGCAGAGAAGAGGTCAGAAGAAATACTAAGAAAGCAAGTCAATTCAACTAGCATAAAAATTGTTTGCTTCATCTGCTACATCAGTGCTTTACAGCAAAGCCAAAGATGGTTCTTCAGGAAACAGAGATGAACCTAGTTGTCATTTCCAAGTGGGCAGGGGGTTAAAATCTCATTTTTTTTCCAAATGAATGGAAACTAAGAATTCAGCATGTTCATTTTGCAATATCCATCATTTATACAGCATGAAATGGGAATGCCTTATGTCACTGCTATGCATGATGGGAGCCATGCAGGACAGGCCCAATGCCACCAGCACTGTGCTGACTCTGTCCCCACCACCAACCTGCTGTGGACACCCTGCCATGCACCAGCTTCTGAAAAGACCCCAGGTGCTGTCATGGGAATGTAAGATAAAGATTCTTTAACTGATTTATATTTCTTCTTGGATGAACCAAGCAGAATGGTCCCATTTGCTTCAGAATTAAACTAGAACTGAAGACATGGCTTGAGCCCTCTGAAACAAAGTGCTTTTGCAATAGGGAGGTCAACATAGCTTGTGAATATTGAGGTCCTCCAACTTTGAAGTCAGAATGATTTGCTACAAATATTTAACAGCTCCCTGGAAGATTAAATTAATTCCTTACTCCTCAAATATCCATTTGTCACATACCTTTGGTCTACTCTGAAAACAGCCAAGTATATTTTACAGCTTCCAGACAGGACATACACTGGGATATTTTTTTCATTTTTGGAACTGCAGTGAGGAAACATAAATTGAAAAGAAGCCTGAATATTCTAAATAGTCTTCATGAGTTTAGTATTTTTAAATTTTTACACGTCAGAGAAATTTGTTGCGTGAGAGGAGAAAACCCCACAAACAGAATCATTTCACATCACCCAACAACACTTTGTTAAATGCCATTGAATCAGGGGAACAGCTCAGATGGCTGGCTGGCCGGCCAAGGCAGTGCTACTGCTGTACAAATGATCTTAAAGGTGTAGAAGTTGTTATTTTTTCATTTATCCTTCCTGCATGCTTGCCCTTTAGCATGCAGACTGAGCACAGCTTTGTCGCTGTGTCTGGGCACAGGACAGGCTCTGCAGTGCTTCCACCACTCAGATTCCTCCCAGCTCTCTCCAGCTTCCACACAGGTGCAGACAGCCCTGTGAGCAGCCTGGAGGGAATCTCCACCAGGTACACGGGGTTATCTGCAGGCAGCAAGGGGGCATTTGTAGGAAAGACTCTTTGGTGGTTAAAGCAAATAACTCCAGATTTGTTCATACCTGCACTCCCTCATTGTGTCAGTCTGAATGCAGCCAAGGGAAAATCAGGAAAGACAGCTCTCCAAACTTTTTGGACCACAGCCCTAAAAAATACTCTTGCTTCACAAATCTGTGCTTTTATACTGAGAGCAATTTTGTACAGCTACAATGTACACCTCTCACTGCAGCCCCACCTTTACTGATGGTTTAAAGGAAGGTGGGTAAATGCTTGCCTTTGCAGTCATTGTGTACTCTGGCTAAATTAATTTAGCTTGAACACCAAGTTAAAAAAAATTACCTCTAAAATATACATGGTATCTTTCAGATGACAAATAAAGCAGTGTAGAAAGGCAGCAATTTCCAATGAATTGCCTCTGAAGCAGACAGTTCTGGCACGTATGAAGGAACAGGCCTCAGTCTCTGACAGAGCTTGATTCGCTTTTGCTTACTGCTATCTCAATTTCATAGGAATGCTCTATCCCACGTTCAGAAATATTCTGTTGAGGATAAATCCATGCCTTTTGGCATCTGAAAACACCAGAATACATCATCTATACAGACAGTCCTTCCTCACAATTCCTTATGCAAAGACTAGGTAGCTCTTTTCTGTGTAGCATAAAAAAGGGTAGGTGCCTTTCCACAAGATGGAAAAAAGCTCTCACTTTTGCACCTGCCTTAATTCAGATGTGAAATCACAGAACAGCTGACAAGACTGTTAACAGTCACTTTAAAATATTACTTGCTACATCAGTGATCTCATCAGTGACTGTCAAGTGTTGAGGGAAGGCAGGATGAAGAGCTTTCCTCCCATACCAGTAACTCCTTGGCAGGTAGGAGAGAGTGCTCAAGCAGAACCTGAGTGCTGGAGCCTAACCTGGCCATCTAACACGAAAAGTTAAGCAATTCTTCATTGACAGTCATTATTTCCATATGTCGTGGAAGACAGAGAACGCTGCAATTCCCAGCTGGAATAAACAATTGCTTGTGCTCCTGTATTTCTCTGGCCTCAGTGGCAGCACTGCAGGAGCTGTGTATCACAGGATGCCCTGCTCTCCTCCACACCAGGCCCTGAGCTTTGCCTCCCTCAGGCACATTTGCATTTGGAGGATCACCAGAGCATGTTGTGCCAGGGTGCTGACAGGACTTCCAAGGAGGAAATGGCCAGAATGATGACAACAATCCATCAACTCTGAGCTGTTAGCACAGTGCCTGTGTGACTGCATGGCTCAGTCCAGCTCTGAATCGGGGCTGTACCCATGCCTTGGTCTAACAAAACATACACACACTCCCAGTGCAAGTGGCAAAGCTGACAGGGGAAAATATTGATTTTATTTTAACCCTTGCTCCAATTCATTTAGTGAGAAATAATGCTGTGCTGAACACATACACCAAACTTTGCCTTTCTGGGTTCTACCTGTCTAAATTAATCATTAATTAATGTCCTGGGCACTGCAGCAGCTACACAGCTTAGATCAGGCCATGCCAATACAGTCATTTAGGCCCTTCCACAGCCCTTTCCTTAAGGGCTTTCTCCCTTCTGCTGTGTTTTTTAGAGGAAAGAAAACAGATATTGTGGGGCACTATGTGGTGTGAGATTCCTCTGTACCTGAAGACTCCTGCCTTTTCATGCACTTAAAACAAACATTCTCATTAATTTGGTTGAAGCAACCAAACTAATACCTTTCAACTGGAAAAGGGATGTGGGGGGAAAAACCTCCCATTTCTTCAAACCTGTTTCCAAAAGAGATGGTAGAGATGCTACAAAGTCACTTCAAAAGGTCCAGCCCATCTTTTGTAGCATTTGTTATTTGGATTCATTCCTGTGACCAGGTAGAGGATTTTTTCAGTTTGATGCCTGCCAAGCATGGTTTTGGTAGAAACATCACTGTAAACACAAAGGCTGAAATTTCCAAAGCCACACAGACACCTGGACTGAATATTTCAAATCTACTTATTGTCCCTTGGGGTAAAATGCTCTCAGGAAGACAAGAGTTTTAATGCACTTCACTGCCTCTGGCTGTTACTACTCCTTCAAGTTAAAATGGTGAAATTTCATTAAAACCCCTAAGATTTTGTGATTCCTGGCCTAAGGTGGTCATACTAACAATGAGGTGGGTTTTTTCTGCAGTCCATTTACAAATCATGACAAGAAACATAACCTAAGATGGCACAAACACTAAAACACTTTAGTGGTCCTATTTATATTGAGTAGGTTAATTAACCTTTTTATCATGCATTAAATGTAATACATATTTCATATTATTATTTCTAGTTAAAAGTTTCAGGAAATGAGAGCAGATATCTGCATTTTTAATGACACTAATGTGCATTTCAGTTCTGCCTGTCAGTGCACGATTAATTCAAAAGGGTCTGCTAGAAGACACAAATAATAATCCAAAAGACTAATTAAGCAGTACCTTAAATAAGGGCAGATAACCATAAGTTGGTTAATTGAATTGTCTATTTAGGCAGAAGACTGGACTCCTCCCAGGGCTGTATCTTTATAAAAGCAAATAGAAATCTGCGAGAGATCCCTCTGCAGAGTAAGCACAGAATGAGGGGGTAAAGATGCTTGGAAATTCATCTCTTCAGGAACACTAGGAAAATGCTACGGGAAGCAGGAGGTGTTTGAGAGGCCTGGATAGGAGGACTTGTGTTTTATCATCTGCTGATTCTGCTTGGTTTGTGCCAAGCTGTGCATCAGCTATGCTCCATTTTGGAAAAGATGGTGTTGAAGGTGATCTGGCTGTTTGTCACAGGTGCCAGGGAGGGCTTAGTCACTGATGCTGTGATTTCCTGTGTTGTTCCCTGGGAAACAGTGATGCAGCCTAGGAATGACGACCATTCTGTGGTTTGTCTTAGAAGAGAAGTAGCACAGCCAAAACTTGAGAAAATATATTTAATCCACTATTTTTAAAACACAGTGCCATTTATCAGTGAGGGATGCAGGGCCATGGGGACAGTGTTCTGTAATCCAAGTATCTTCACGATATTATCTTAGAAGGCTTTTTACATGTGAAAAAGGGGAGGGGAAACAGTTGGACTTATGAAAATTTTAAAACTTTTTCTCATTCCATCTCCTTGTTATTCTACCAAAGGATTTTTTTTATTATTATTATTGATATTGTTATTATTTGGAGGAGGGCAGTACTTCAGCCAGTTTCCTATGGTGTATTTCAAACATGTTCACTGGGATGTGAGACATGTCAGAAAACAATGAAATGCTTATCCTAAAAATCTGTTCCATTTGAAGGATTAAGCCAGTACCAGTTAAAAGCTGCTTCACAAAAACTTCACAAAAACTCCAGCTCCTCCACTAGGACACTGAAACCTTCCACTGCATAAAAATAAAAGGGAATTTAGATTCAGGTTCTAATTCATGGTCTACCTTGAAGGCCTTCTAGCAGCCTGAAAACTTGTCAGGGTATTAATACCTCTTAAATGGCCTCACTGCTGAAGTTCCTACATTTTCTGTTATTCTTCTTTGCTTTCAACTAATGTCCTCTTGTAAATGTCAGCCTGAACAAGAGCACACTAGTGTAACACTCAGTGAGATCTATATCAATACAAACAAAATCCTTCACTTCATATCAACAGAAAAACAAAGAAAGATGGTGGTTTTCACAACTCTAATTAGAATGGTATCAAAATTTTATCTCTTCTCTCTATAATTTTCACTTCACCATTTTATTGCATCTTTCTATTTTCTACTTGATTTCTTTCTCCTAATTAAATTTATTTTCTGTTTTATCTTTCAGCTACATCTATAATTTACAATCTTTCATCCCAGAAGCACAATTTCTTTGCCTTTCTCTATTCTCTTCTGGCAGGTTTAGTATTAGATATCATCAGAAAAGGGGAAGGAGTATAATGGCAGTATCAGGCAGATGATTTATCATTAGGATTATAGGCTAATAGGCCATGTCAAAGCCTGTAAGAAAATTTATGAAACACTGTCTTAGTGAGCTCCAAATGTTACATTAGAAAAATTACGACAGGTGATAATTGACAATATTAGTATTGTGATAAAACTAACTGGAAATAGGACAGTGTCCTTAAAGGTTACACACTAAAAACCAAAATTCAGACAGAAAACAACCTGAGCTACTGGAGACTCACAGACAGCAAGTCAAGTTTTCTTTAAAGATTTTTTTGACTCTATCCTCTGTATTCAATGCAAAATAGGACAGGGAAAGCATACTAGTGAGAGTTAAGAGTGAAGTCTCTGAGTCTCTCAAACGATACAGGGCATTGCCAGCAGAAGCCTTTGTGAATGCTGTTCCTGTGAGGGAAAAACTCCTGTAATGCTTCAAACAGAGCTGAACCAGCCAACAGCTCCAAGTCTCCTGCAAGGGATTTTAGGTGGGATACAGAAAACTTTCATCCCTGAATATCATCTTGCATGTGTTTGGCCTTCATGCCTTGATTTTCCTGGTAGTTCCTAAGAAAGGACGATCCATTCAGGAACCCAGCTAAATGAACGCTGAACTTGAGAGCAGCTGGAGAGCTTTTCAGTGGCTTTATTTGAAGTTAATTTTGTCTTCACAAAAAAGAAGAGGGCATACAGGCAGAGTCATTGACATCTGCATGAAGATGCTGTGTTCTGGTTCTTCATTTCTCTGAAGCACAAACTAACAGCTCAAGTTTGATTGTGTACCAGTGTCGCAGCACGACACAAAAGAAACAACACTCACACAGTGAGATGTTCAGGGCAAAAAAGGACAATTTATTTACAGACCTCAACATTTATAGAATTCCAACAGTGACCATGGATTGGAAGAAGAAAATCTTCCTCTCCAACCACACTGGTCAACCCAATAGTCCATTAACAGTCTCCTCCTTATGAGAAGAATGTAAACATGAAAGGACAGTTACAACAACAATAGGTTGTTTATGTGAAAATCGTGAGAGACTCCACTGCAAAAGGTAAACACAGAAGGCTGAAACAGAACTTTAGAAAAACTTCTTAAAGAGAGAGGAGAACAGAAAAAACCCAGACAACATACAGGAACACCCGACAGGCTGGAAAGCACCAGGTTGGTAACTGCAGCTCACCTCTCCAGCACCAGACAAGAGCAGATTCACAGCTGTATCCACAGTGATGATTATCAGAGCCCTGGGAAAAGAACCCAGGAGTGTTTCTCTTCCTCCTCCTGCAGCACAGGACAGTATTTTGCTGAGGTCACACAGAAATCTCTCACCTAAACAACAAGATGCCAGTGCAGGAGCCCCAAAAGCTGAGAGCATTCCAGTGATGCAACTTATTTCTAAAATGTCTCCACTCAATAAAAAAAAGGCTGTTATGCCTAATTTTTCTAAAGCAGAGTAGTTCCTCCTTTTTCCTGCTTTAATTTCAAGTATTGTTATTCTATCATTCAGTCTCCACTGCTCAGCCTTATGTAAAGTCATGAAGTCTAAAAACATGGCAGAACCCATCAATCTTCCCACTTGTATTTTTATTAATGTTTGAATTTAAAATGAATGAAAAAATCATATTAATTTAATGATCTCATAAAAAGGAATTTAATACCTTTCCCAAATTAATTAAACCCCACTGAACTCATCAGCTGCCATATCAGCAAGGTTTCAAAAATTCATAAAAGCAGCTGACAGTCCTTGTAAACAATAGCTGTTCCTCATAAAACCACGTTAAGCTCTCTATTCCAGTGAATTAAGAAGCATGAAATAATTTTAATGATAGAAGTTAATATTTAAACAGAATTACCACACCAACATTTTTTCTACCAGTGGACTCTCGCACTTAGCTTGTTTCTTTTCTTACAGATTGTCTAGCAAATTAAGGAGGATCCTGACATTCAAGAGATGTGATATTAAAATATTTGGCTTAGCAGATAAAAAGAATGTAGTAAAAAATTCAGTGGTAAAACCTAAAAAAAAGATTACAAGGAATTAGGTCTCAATAGCTGTTACAATATGGCATTCTAATGATAAAATAAATTATAGATAAACAGAATATGTAACAATCAATCTCTGCCATTTATTCTTTAAAAGGGTATTTTAAAACTGGGCATTCATTGAATAAACCGTTTTGATGAAGAAGGAACAGCTAAATCAAGCACTAGGACTGGCTGCACAGCACGAAATACTTAATTTTGATAAGATTTTAAAGCATGTCTATATGGAGATGTTTATTTGAATGTGCCCACTCTCTGTGGAAAGGTCGCTGGGAGAAGCAAAAATCTCAGGGAATGTGTGGAACTGCTGGGGCTGTGATGTGTGGGCTGCCCCTGGATCTGCTGCAGGACTGACCAAGGCCAAAGACCTTTGCCATGATCCCCCTGCACACACACAGAAACCCTATGGCTTATGTCTTATCAATGATAAGAAGGACACAGAAAGGAAATCCTTAAACTCAGAAGTTTAAAAACTGCACAACCACAGACAAAGCAAATAAGCTTTATTTATTGGAATTAAAAAAAAAAATCTATGAAAGACAATTACTACAATTTTTAAATACGAAGGGCTCACTACACTCTTCCCATGTTATGAATCTTACAGCACTTAATGGTTCTGAAGCACTTCTCATCAGGGAGCTGGTAGTCATCAGAATCTCATTACTCAGGCAGGCAGCGTCCTGATTGCTATCATCCACCAATTTACTAAATCAGATATGAACATTCAGCCAACCACTATCATGTAAGTGGGAGCCCTCAGGGGAAAGGAGCCTCACTATTTACTGTGTACAGAAAAAATGCTGCTCTTTTCTTCCCTTGTAAAAAAAAAAAAAAAAAAGTAAAGGTTTGTGAGCCAGGGATTTCTAACGCTTTAAAATTTACAAGCAACCAGGTTGGCTAGCAACTGTCAGAAAGATTAGACACTTGCATAATCATAATGAAAACCTAATCAACTCCCCAACTAGTTTCTATTAATTTCAGGAAGAGTTAAGAGAAACTGTAAAGGTTAGCCAAAAAATATATCTAAAGTATAAGACAACGAAAAATAACAGAAAATAGAACATTATCAAAGGTATTATTTAAGCCTAGTCATAGGAAATTGCTTTAGATACAGTTGAGAGGTAATTACATGTCTGAATAAAGCACACCTATTCAAGTACCTTTACACTAACAAAGCCTGAGACTGTGATACTTAGCTACAGCCAGTGAAAAGGTCAGGAAATATCCTGAATGGGTTCTGAACCTGGACCTGCAAGTTTGTGCCCCAGGGAGGGGTTTACAGGACTTCCCATGGCACCAGGAATTCACTGCCGAGCTCCCTCTGCATGCCTTCCACTGAGCTCTGTTTTCAGAGGGCTCAGTCTCTACCATACTGAATTAGATCTTTAATTGCTCAGCGTGTGCCTTCCCACAGCAGCTCAGTGCAACATCCAGCCAACCCTTTTCATCACTACCTGTGCATTTCTCCTCTTCTGTCAGCCACCACCACTTAGGCGGGCTCTGGCTCTTAGGGAAACATGCCTAAAAATGTAACACAGCACATAATTCAGAAACTTCCTCTAATCAAATGCAGTAATGCAAATCCCGTTCTCCAAAGTCCAGATAAATGTAAGAAATTCCAGGATTGCCAGGTACTAATTGCCATCCTAAGGACAACATCCCTGCCACAGAGCCCACAGTGTTTTGTCTTATTACTCCCCATCTTAAATCCTGTAGGGCAACCACTCGTGACTGTGGCAGGACCTGTTTGAACCTTGCTCTGTTCCTCACCAGGTCTCAGCACATACTCAAAAGGAATCATCCTCCTCTTTGCAGCACAGATATTTTCAACACCACACAGAAAACTGGTTTGTGTCTTGAAAAGAATCCTCAGCCCTCAGCAGGTACCAGTTTTCAAAAGAGCTGATTGAAATGCAAACTGATACCATAGAGAGAGATTAAAAATTTCCATGTATGCGTGGCTGGACATTTCCTGCATGTCCCTGCCCACTGGCTCATTTCCTGAAAAAATTCTGCCTCTCGGAGCAGGAGTTGCAAATGCAATCCATTTTATCATCAAATTATGGACACTTTGGTCACCAGGGCAAGAGATACCTATACTGCAATCCCTGCTCAAATTAGGAGAGAAAATATAAGAGCAAATCAGAATTCAGGCAGACATATAGATGCCCTGATGTCAGGCTGAGTTCTTCGCTATTGGCAGAAATTCTTGCCTTTCCATGGAGCATCATTCTTTACTGCATAAAAAGGAAAGGGAAAAAAAAAAAAAAAAAGAGCTTTGCAGAATAAATGCCAATCATGAATTGACTTGTCAAGCTGAAGAGCTCACATCCAGTGCTATAACCCAGTGCCTCCTTTGGCAGAGAACCATCATTCTACCCCTCAGAAAAAACTCATCCTAAATAACATGTGGAGACCCAGTGGACCAGCAGCAAATACAACACCTTTCAAACAGGATACCAAGCTGTTCTCGCTCAGCAAGGCCTAAAAATAAAGACATTTAAAGATTCTGACACTTGAAAAATAAGCCCAGTGAAGTTGATGTGCTCAGTTACACAGGGCACTAAGAGCACACCATGCCAAAGATTTCTGTTGCCAGAAGCCTCTCTCTGAATACTGATAAACTCCAGACTTTCCTCATCTTTAAAGACCTCAACAGATTTCACTAACTTTACCTGAGAATGACCAAAGCTACCAGAAAAAACTGCATCTCAGTCACAGTCAAGAATTTAGGGGCATACCTGGGCTTTCCCTTGCACACAGAGCACTCACCAGCAATAGCTTTAGTAGTGGGGAATTAACAGTAAAATATCTGTAAGCACAATACTGAATATGCTTATGCAGGTTAAGAGATTTTAACTTTTAAGTTGCAAAGAAAAGACTGATGAGGCTTTTCTTTCCTATTTACAGTTCTATTTGGTTACAGTATTCTGGGCAGCTTGTCTTCAAAACATGGGCTCTTCAAAAAGCCAGATTAACAGCTCCTCTTACAGAATGACAGAACGGGATCAACACAACAAACAAAACAGAAGAGAGTTACATTAAAATTAGATTACCCACCAGAGAAAAACAGTGTAGATGGAGGCATGCATGACATTTTAGAAACTTCTAAAACAGAAGAATAAGATCCATCTTAAGGACAATCAATTAGATGGTAAAATATCCAGTCTTTCTTAATGCTTTACATTTTTGGCTGTGTCATCTGGGAAACAGGAAACAAAACTGAGAGAAAGATGCAGTATTTGTATTTTTTTTCCCATTTCTTGTGATGTACTGACAACATTTTCCATGAAAAAAACCCCAAAAACTTGTTAAAACTGTGAGACTTCAAGCTGCTATTTCTGTTCTTGTCATGGAAACTGCATTGATTGACACCACACTGGAGACTCCCTGCCACATGCTTTTAACCCTTTAATAGGGTGGATTTCAAATCCTTCATAGAATAACCAGAATCTGGTTGAGAGGAGTAATAAGGAACTATTTACTCCAACTGTACCTCTAAGCAAATACATTTCTAACCCAAACTTTTTCTCAACATCTATTTAAAAGTTTCTAATGATAGAAAAGCCAAAAATTCCTAATTCCCCTAGTGTAATAATTAATGATCATTAGCATTAGTCACAGGGTCTCATAAAATAAAAATAAACAGCAATGGATCAGAAGTTCTCTTGCTGCAATTTCAGAGCACTACACTTTGTTCTAGTCCTGGCAAGCAGAGATGCATATTCCTACTTTCCTCTTATCAACCCTTTCATGCACCTGTAAACTCGTTGTTTCTTTATTTGATCTCTTGAAGAGAGCAGTCCCCTCTTCAAGAGATCAAATAACCCAGATTCCTTCTAAGGGCCCTCCTTGGGATCTCTGCTTCCTACAGTGTAGAATGACTCTGTGTGTGTACACAGAAAAGAGCTGCTAATAAATAATGGGCATAGCAAGAAGTCAGGAATCCCCGTGCTTACACACATGAGCAAAGGTATAATAGCTGTAAAATCCAATTATTAAAACCAGTGTTTTCATGTTTTACCTTCTTTTTGAAAATTATTTGAAGAGAGTCAAAAGTGAGAAGATTTGATCCTATGAGCCAAGCCACATTTAATTCATTTAAAGACCCTTTGAACAGCAGCCAAGGGACTTTTTCTTGGCCTAAGATCATCTAATAACAGGCAAGGATGGGGCCAAGGGTGGTTCAGCCAGTGGAACCAGTGGCCTACATGGGGGGCAGCACAGGCATTTGATAATTTGTGATCTGGAAATCAGAGTTAATTTTCAGGCACATCAAAGTTAGACGAGAGTTGTATGGCAAGAAGGAGCAAAGTTGTCCCTGAAATTAAAGTCCAAATGGGAATTTCACTAGGATGCTTGCAGCTCCAGGTGGTGTTCTGTGCATTCTCTCAATCAAATACCTGGTAATTAAACAAGATTGATGGAATCAGGAATGCTTGACTGGTTGTATTTGCTTGCCTTTAGAAAAAGATTTCCCCTGATTCCAAACATGAGCATGCTGGAGTCTGTTTTCTTTGGACAGGTTGGTGTTTCAGCCAACTGCCACCAAAGAGATGCAGGACACAGGAGAACCTTTGCCATGTCCAGTGAGTATTTTACCCTGTAAACAATGCATTGTACTCCCAGAACTGCTTGTGGGAAGGTGCATTCATCAACAAAACCGTGTGAGAATAATACAACAACCCTGACAACAATCCTCTCACCTGCTTTTGACTTCATTGCTTTTCCACTCCCACAAAAGCATTTCAGAGACAACTTTAAAGGAGGATTTTTTGCATTGGCATTGGCTTGGAACTTAAGCAGCTGAACAATTCCTAATTTATGTAACTGTTGGAAAAACATTAACTCTGAAAGAACTGTATAAAATCTGGAATTGGGTTTTATTTTCAAAAAACAACAAAGTACCATTTTCACAGATTATTGTAACTACTTATTTTATAACCTGCTCATTTGTGGCCAACTATGAAATCCTTTTCAACCAGCATATTTTTGATTGAACTACAACACTAAATATTTTAATTCAGTGTTTTAGACCTTTAGACAACAAAACAATTACAAAAGGAGACCTTTATTTAAAACAAAAGGGGGAAATGATTTTCGTATAAGTATAAAGGAGTTGATTGATTAAAAGTATTTTTATTAGGTGTGATATAAATTTACCAATAGTAGGTGAAAACCTGCAGTTTTCTAATGAAACTCAACAACCAAAAAATTATTTCTGGATTACTAAAACACATCTAGATTGCATTAATATTACAGCTATCAGTTCTTGAATGGGTGCACAGTTATATACCTTTATTTTGCATTGAGGCACTTCATACTCTGAGAACTGGCAAAATGGATTTATAATCCCTATTACTTTTTGACATCTCTCATCCATATGGTTCATGTACAAATACTCCACACTACTGATTACTTATGAAAGCATTTATGTGAATGTTCAGAAATATCCCAGAGTTAAGGACCTCAGCTATACGTTTCATGAAGATGAATGTGTTTAGTTGTAAATCCATCTGCATTGCTTCACACATTCCATACATAAAGCTAAAATTATGAACCAATAAAGTCAATAAAATTTGCTCTCAAATTTATATCAAGAATGAATACACACATTTAAGCACCAATAATTCCTGGAAGCATTTTAAGCAAATAGGTGTATATAAAGAGCTAATGCAGAGAGTATAGAGAGAAACAAGTTCAAGTAAGTGAAATTCATTTGATTCTCTGCATGCCTGAGAAGGTCAAAATAAGATTATATAAAGGTACAAAGTTTATTGGCTGTGTGCAAATGCCACTTTAGAACAAAAGAGAAAGAAAAGCAGTATGTTTAAAGAATTCTCCTTGGTACCTTTCAAGTACTAAGGAACCTCACCTTGCCAACTCCTGAAAGGTCTCCAGGTAAAGAACTATGAAGATCTCAGTATAAAAGCAAAGAAATCAGCATCTTAAGCTTTGGTGTTTTTTAACTCCAGCAAAGTGATTCCAATGTGATCTGAGCATTTTAGATATCTACATGTACGTTAAAAAAAGAGAGACCAACCTACAGTGAAGTTGAAATGTAAAATGTCTGTAATTTCAACTCAGACACTAAAAGATAAAAAATGGTAGAGCAAAACTCTGGGTGTTCAAAGCTTCTCCTCTGTTTTAAGGCTTTTATTATTACCCATTAGTCACTTATTTCCAGCAGCAGTGGATATCTTCACGATCCTTATTCAAATTAAGAATACTAATCATACTGAATTTTGATTAAGGCTTTTCCGGGTTTATTCTGCTGATGGTTATTTTCCTATGTTGGCAGCTTGATAGATATTGCCATGCACATTTAAGTAAAATAATTAACTGAACTGATTTTCCTCCACTCTGGAAGTAATTTTGTTTATATGCTTGCTCCCCCCAAATCGTAGCCATAAATGGTAGCATTCCATTTATCAAAAGGATTGGCCACTATGAATTCTAAAATTAAATATTTAGACATCTTCATAGAATGGATTAAATGTCAACTGTGTCATCTAATACCAGGAAATATCTATTAAAAATACATTTGATAATAGATATTTTTCTCATAACACTAAAAGCTGGGAAACAAAAAATTCTTAAAGTATTGCCAAATTGAAAACCATGCATAATTCAGCACTCAAATTGAATTTTAATCTTTTCATAATGCTTGGGGAAATATTTTATACTTATGAAAACTAAGGGAGATAAAGAACATTACAAACCAAATAAGTGGTTTTATGTTCAGGCAGGAATGATACAATAGCTAATAGAAATAGGCAATCTGAAGCAGTGAGAGGAATAGGAAGCACCCTGGATATTACAGATTCACATGCAAGCTCACATAACTGTTGAAGGAAATTAAAAAACACAGTATGAGGAACTCAGGGAACTTCTCATCCTAAAAGGGAACAGTGGAGCCCTCTAAGAGTTCAAACAGAGGAGAAGCTGGAAGCAGCAGCTGCCCATCAGCAGAGGCTGCTGCACTTTGCTCTGATGATGTCTGGAGTCCTCCTTTGGGACAGTTCCCCTCCCTGCACTGGGTTACCGCTGCCTCCTCCAGTGCTCATAGGCACAAACCACTGCTCTCCAGTAAAATCCTGCTGCTCTTCCCCACCCCAGGACTAAGGGGTCTCAGCCTGAGAGCTGGGAGGGACAGCACTCCCAGAATCACTGCCTCTTGGATTGGCAGAAGGATCACCACCACCACCACCACCACCACCACAGCAACCCAACATCATCACAACTGGTGTCAGCACCAAGCAGAATCCAACAGAAAGAACCAGCACTGGCAGGGCATTCCCACTGTGAAAACACAGTCTCTTTAGGGAGGTAATAGAGATGCTCTTCTCAAACTTACAGCTACTGATTCCCTAACGTGAGCCAAACTCCCACAGAACCATCCCAGGATACATGTAAACGACTGCTTGACTCCTGAGTAACCCCTCACAGCTGGCTCAGTAAGTCTACAAGATATTTGTAAAAGGAAAAGAACGCAGCAGTTCCACTACCCCATCCCCTTCAAAACACTGGGAAAACACCTGTTCAAAAGGACCTTCTCCTGTTCCTCCTCAACTTTCATAACTTGGAATTTGCTCTCATTCCCTTAGGTACTTAGGTTCTGTAGTCTTGAGCTTATATCCATAGCAATTCCTCAACATGTGGAGTAAATCTTCAGCAGCAGGGAGAGCATCTACCCCTTCTGCAAAGTTCAGGTGTCTTTGAGGACTCTGATGTGCAAACGAACTTTTTATACAAGTTGAGTCTTTGGGAAGAGCTGGGAACTCTGTCCCTGTGTGCCCCAGAGCTGAGCTAAGCACTTAAATACTGGTTTGTAGTGAACAATGAACTTCCAAACCAGGAGAACTATTTCAGTTACAGAGATTTCCATGCCATGCAGTTCCCACTCATCCTGATGCAAACCCCAGCTCTGACTTTCTTGGATATTACTGCTGGCTGCAGCAGATGGTTGCACACTTAGAATTACTAATTAGTCATGAGAAAAAAAACCACCACAGAGTGGGGAAAAAAAAAAAAAAAGAAAAAAAAAAGAAAAAGGTTGTTTCTATTTTACTGTTACTTTTGCTCATTTTCAGCCCCACTGAAGCTCCTGGTCTCCTGGCAGTGATAAAGATTGGCTGGTTTTCTGCAGCAGTTGATTCATTTTGCTTTATAGGTAACTGGATTTTGTTTGATAGTCAATTTCTCAATTCTTCAAGGGCTAGAAATTAGGAAGATAAGGTCCATCAGGAAGGTTAGTCTCTATTTGCTGAGCACAGGAAGAAGGTCATGCATTAGAAATACAGCATTTTTACAGGGAAACTGGGAAAAAAGCCAAGGAACTGCTGTCAGCATTTCACTGAAAGAAATGAAAGCAGATCCAGCACTTGAGTCATCATTAACAGAGCAGTGGGTTCAAACAGCTCTTTAATATTTAATTCTGTATGTATAATTTTAAATCCATTACACTTTTGATATTTGCAGATCTAACAGTCATTTATTTGCTGCAATAACATGGCCATAATCATGAAATAGAAGATGCAGTGCTATTCCAAGAAAACCAGAGAGGAGGGAAGGTGCTTGGGAATTTTGGCTCAGATGGAATTCTTGGCTGTTTCTATTTCTCAGCAGCAGGTGGATGGTCAGTTTTCCCCAAATAGAACTATTTTGTGCCACACAGCTCACACAGACCAAAAATGAACACTGACATATTTTATCATTATTGGGTTTTCCTCATTAGTGTCTAAAACATGGAAACTCTTTTATTCATCAAGGAATCAATTGCTTCCCCTTTGAAACCAAGAGACTCATTATTTAAATCAGCCCCAGAAAACTGAGCTATTGCAGCTGGCCACTCTTTCTAGCAATCAGACCTATTAACAAGAATAAATTTAAAAATACACATTTCCTACCCTTGTCCCTGAAAAAAAAGGATTCACTGACATCACAAAATGTAGCCCATTAAACTTGTCAATCATATAGTAAGTATGAAGCCATTAAATAATTTCCTGACTATCAGAAATACCTTCAAAAGGGCTTTTAAAAACAAAGCTACTTTCCTGATTAGAAGGCAGAGTAAATGGGAAAAAATTGTTGGCCCAGACCCCTGTGTGTCTTACTGGGCCAGGCTCATATTGCCTTCAGTCTTTTAGCAGAGCAGTGATAACTCACTGTAGATGAAAATCTGACTTACCATTTCAAACTGATCAAGTCCATTTGCTCAATAAACCGGGGTAATCTATTAAGTGCACAAATGGCCTCTGGACTGTTCCAATGCCAAGAATAAATAGAGTGTCTTCATGAAAAGCTTTTCATTTTTCCTTTCTGAAAAGCATTCAGAAGAAGGAAGCAGCAGAAAGCAGAAACTGCCAATAGGTGCAGCCCTGACATGAGTAATCCTCTTCAGATGTGTCGGTGCAAGTCAAAGGTTCTAATGTCAGTGAGGAGATCATTATTACATCAGAAATCCTCTGACAACTGCAGCGCTGTGTGGCAAGAGAAATAGAAAAGACAGGAAACAGACCACAAATACACACGTATTTATTTGTGGGGCAGCAGAAAAGGCAACCTCCAATTAACTTTAAAAGCCTACAAATTAAATTAAAACTGTATTTCCACTGCCTATGATTAAGACCACCTAGACAGAAAGAGACAAAGACTTTGTGTATTGTCACAATACGACACAAACAAACAACACTCATACACTGAGATGTCCAAGGCAAAAAGGGGCAGTTTATTCACAGACCTCAACATTTATAGAATTCCAACAGTGACCATGGGATTGGAGGAAGAAAATCTTCCTCTCCGACCACACTGGTCAACACAACAGTCCATCAATTCTCTCCTCCTTATAAGAAGAATGTAAACATGGTTAGATGGTTACAGTAACAATAGGTAGTTTATGTGAAAATCCGTGAGAAACTCCATTATAAAAAGTAAATCATCAGAAGGCTGAAAAAACAGGGCAACAGTGTATAATCTCTTGGACATCTCTGTTGAAATGCATGAACAATGAATAGCTGAGAATTTCTCTGTCCCCTGCAGGAAGGGCTCAGGCCCAGCACATGGAGCCCTGCAGTTCACTTTTTCTTGACCTAATGCACTGATTATCTGGAATAACTTGAGAGACAACAGCACATGAGACTTGTGTCCCTAAAGTTCTATTTCAAGTACACACTGTGATGAACAAAATGGCAAGAAATCTAAAATAAAATGTTTATCAAGTGAGACAATTGAAGAATTTGCAGTAAGCCATGAGAGGCAAACAGCTCCATCTCGGGACTGACCTACATCTTTTGAATGTCCACAGTGAATAAAATGAAACACTTTGAGGGTTTTAAGTTGCTAAGAATCTTTCCTGTACTTTGACCAGTTTGGACAGGGCCCTGAAACTGAAGCAAATATGCTTTTGGAAAATGGGAGAAGCCACCTTTCCAAACCAAAAGGAAATGCAAGGCAGAAAAAGTTCAAAGGAGTGTTGGAACATGAAAGAGGAAGGACTGCATACCTTACAGTCACCAGGGTTGTACAGGGAACATGACAGCAGCAATTTATTAATAACAGCCATTTATTTCCACAGATTCCTCCAGCGAAGTTACCTGATGTTGATGGACACCAAATGATGAATGATAATCAACCTGTGCACTTAAGCGACTGCCCAAAATATGTGTCAGATGGAAGAATGAGATTTTGATTCCTGAAGTCCTCTGGGCTCTAATGCCTTCTGAGAACAATTACAGACACATACCGTGACTCAAAGAAGAGATTAGATGAATTTATAATTCTTAAATGAGAACAAAATGAACTGAATGTATTGGAAAAGCGGCTGCCAGGTGAGGTGCAAACACCAGCTACCAGATCACAGCCTCAGTCAATTCAGTGTTTGCTGACAGCTAATGGGAGAAAGGGAACACTCCTCTCTTTCCCTCCTTTTCTCAGTTGTTTCCATTGTCATCAGCAAAACAGCACGTAGTGGCTTAAGTGCAGAACACTGAAATATTAATTCCTATGCCCTACTTTTGTGCTCTGTGCACCCTCCTGAAGTGTGATAAGTTACTTTTTTTGGTTGCCTGATAAAAAATTGATCAATTCTGACTAGTGCAAAGCTCCTAAAAAGCCTGGTTTTACTCAAGTGACAGCTAAAGAGCCAGCACAATGAGAGCAGCTTTGGTGCACTTAGAAAGCAGAAAACCATAGTGCAATATCAAAAACCCAAGAGTTTTCAATAAATCATAGTGAAAGATAGCACTTCCTTCTTCGTATGTAAAATACTATTGAGTTTGAACACTTCTGGAGATGAAGATGAATTCAGAATAAATATTTTGACTGTAGCAATCACAGAACTACCTGAAATGCTTGGCACGTCTCTCCTCCTGTGTATTCAGGCTTCTGTTTCCTGGAGTTTATCTACTGACTTATCAATCTCAAAAAGTAATTATAAGCCAACATCAGTACAGCTTATTTCAGCACCTTAAATTACTTCCCATTAGTTTTAGGAAACAGTGACTCAGCTTTGTCTTTTTTCATTCAAAGATGAACTTTCATTTTTTGAAATCTACATTAACTTCTGATGTTTGGATTTTTACACCCTTATCATAGGGACAGAGTTCAAAATCTCCCATTTTCATAATAAAAGTATCCCAGAATGAACTAATAAATATTTGATGTTATTTATTATGATTTAAACTTGCAATCTGAACATATCAGCATCTTCTACAATTAAGAGCCAGTTTCAAGGCAAGTGTAGGAATTAACTTCCTCTTCAGTACAGCAATTTCAAAAACTCCTAGGAAGTTGTATGTTATTTTAAACTATGTTATTTAAACAAAGCATTTGTACTTCAGTCTCTTATTCTGGGTCACGGACCAATTCACAGAGAAATTGCACTGTGGGCAAAATATTACTGAAAGTTCAGATGAAGTTTAATACCAATGCCAATGCAAGCACCACCTTAGCTGCACCATGGCAGTCCTGTCCTTCCAGAAGGTGCTCGCTGAAAACTCCAAAATGCACCCAGCCTGAGGCTTGCCTCACCTGTTTATCTCATGCCTCTCCCCCTGTTATTTCAAACCTCAGCAAGCCTTCACGTGCTGAGGCATCTTAAGACATGGCAAAAGAATTAACGGTTTTTTAGGATGGTTTATAACTTTCTGACCTAAGGGTTTATTTAATACATCTAAATACATTAAATACCTTTTCAGAGTTACTTATTTTGGAGGTTTTTACTCCAAAAATTCTCTTGCTGTTCTTTATTTTTCACCTCTCAGGGAGTCAGGCCACCACCACCTCTACACCTGCAGTCACAGCACCAGGACAGACACACGTGGAAGCGTTCGTCCCCAGGTGTGCATCCCCTCTTTTCTATGAAGATAACATGAGATTGAAATTAAAAAAAAAAAAACAAAAACCAAAAACTTTTAAAATAAATTAGCACAAGGGGGATTATTTCTGTATACAGTTCTGCTCAACAAGGCCACAGTCACTGGCAAGGAAAGTTCCAACCAAATTAACTTTTCCTGTACGTAAAAGCACACCAAGCAAACGAATTACATGGGGACTGGAGAAAGCTGTGATTCTTCTGCTGTGCTTTCACATGCAGCACAGAAAAGCACTTTGCAGTAAACAGTAGGCAGGGCCTGCTACTTCAGTCTTGCAGATTAAAGCAAAGGACTGTTTTGTTTTCAGCCCCACACCCAGCAGCCCCTGGCTCCTGCAGTGCCACTGATAACCTGCCATATGTGGCACATCCTACAGCAGCACCCCCAGAGAGATGGACTGAAATCAACACTGTTGTGTTTTGTAAAGGGCACTGAAAAACTGACAGATGGCAACAGCTGGGGCAAATTTCATTCAAGGAAGCACTTTTTAATCAAAAATTTTATCCAAAGCGTATGGGGCTTTTCATTGCACATGATTTCTCTTTCATTGCCCATGATTTCTCTTTCATTGCACATGATTCCCAGTGCCTTTCATGCTGCTGTCTAGCAGGCAGCTCCTACCCAGCAGCCAGTTCCCACACACAAAGGCAGCACTGAGGCAGAAAGGAGCACACATTCATTTGGGCCAAAAGAGCTGCAGAATTTTGCCCTTTGCTCTGTCCAGTTTCAGTGAAGTGCTGCAGAGGGGAAGCCCTGGGAGAAGAGGCCATGCAAAAACACAGCTCCCAGCTTCAGGAAAGCTTCCAGTGGGCATGTAGCAGCTTTGCTGCCCTAAATAATGTATTCTAGTCCAAAAGCATGTAAAAACTGATGTGAAATTGCTGTCATCCTTTCAATTCTAGCATGCCTATTAATTACAGTGTTATATTGAATTTAGTTTCTGTGCTCTGGATTCCACACCACGTACAAAGCTCGCTGCTCTTACCTCCATTCATGACTTTTTTCATTAGCACACCTGGAAGCTCTCCAAGGCAGGCAGCAGTAAGGAGCAGAAGCCTTGTCAGAAATATCCATTAAATCTGTCACAGGCACTAACAAATCAGTCAACTACCAATGAGCCTTTCAGAATTTTTTTGAGCAGCTGGTTAAAGAGAGACCCACCTGATATGAAAACTTTTCAACAATGACAAAACACACTAGGCCTGACATGCTGTGGTTATTACATCCACTGCCACAGAATCACAGTTACTTGAATTCCTTTGCCATGCGACAGGAATAAGTTATTTTTAAATGCTTGAACTAAATTTAAATGTAATTAATTAAATAATTTTGAAGGAAATTAGTTAAATTTATATACAGGTTTTTTATGGAGATGAATTCCTATAACGGGTTGGCAATTGCTCTCATTTGTTAATCCAAATTATTTTTCTGTTCTTTTAAACTTTATATAAAGGGCAAGTAAGTTAGAGTACATCATGATTTTTAAAAAAACAAGAAAAAAATCAGAAATTTAAAAATTACATTTTTAAAGGTAATGTAGGTTTGTTTTGCAGTCTGTTCATATACCATGGTAATTGCACACCAACTAACTGGAGTCATAGTCAATGAAGTAACTAAAAACCAATCACTTCCAAGAACTAGTTCTTTTCCTCTCAATCTCTAATTTTTTTAACTCCACATAAGAGACAGTGCTGTAAGTGAGGGAAATTGGCCTATGATGTGAAATACTTTATTACAAAGGCAGTGTAAGGCAGGTGTTTGTGTGGACACAAAGTGCATCCGCTGGTTAATTGTGTCCACCAGAGAGGTTTCACAATAGTGTGCATGATAAATGCCTGTAACACATCTAACCATACTCATACCTACCAATATTTTATCCATTCACGCCCTCCTGGGTTTCCAGTAAGCACCGAATGTCTCAGGATCATGGAAGGGGGTGACAAACAAATCTGTGAAATCCTTGAGACTGACAGAAGGCACTGGGGGCAGGCAGAGAGCAAGAACCCCACACAGCTCTCCAGGGAAAGGATCACGGCCCCCAGGAGATGGCTGGAGCTGTGTGGATGGGATTGGGTACCTGTTTTCCATCCCTTGATCAGCCCAGCACCTCCTCCTTAATTGAACTGGCCTGAGCCAATTAGCTGGGCAGCTCCAATATTTGCCCCCAGGGCAGGGGCAGTCTCTGCCGAGCCTGGGAGTGGCAGAGTGTGTGACACTGCAAAAATGTAACACAGATGATACATTCTTTTCTTAAAACATTCAGAACTCTACTATGTTTATGTTCACACCCTCACATACGATGGAGGCAACATACCAAAAAAATAGCCTTTCAGTCTGAGAAACGAGAGTCACCCTGACATCAGACACCATTTAAAACAATCTAAAGACTTGGTCCATTTAATACAGAAGCACTGGTTGTTTCCAAATTCTGGAACAGAACTGCTCTGAGCCAGTCTGGTGTGGCTGTTCCATCCCCTGTAAACACACCTGTATCACAAATGGTTATGGAACCGGGCACTGCCGAGAACGGCAAATCGTTCTTGTGCTGGGGCTGCACTCAGAGATGCTCTGTGCTCCACAGTCACTGAGATAAGAGCACTTGGGAGAGGTTTTTTTTATAATCTAAACACACAGCAAAGAGGACAGTAGGAGGAAACCACAGGCCAGGAGAACAAATTGGTTTGATCCATTTCACACTGCCAGAAACAGGAGAATTGAGCAGAAAATCAATGACCCCAAACCACCTGTCCAGAGTTTTAATTCTTTATAGTCTCCTTCCCCTTCTTGCTTCATAAGCAGCATCACATGCATTTTTTTTAGGTGGCCCTAGCAAGAAAAGGGATAAACCAGCACCTTCAGGCTATTGGGAGTGTTTGTTCTTGTCCAGAAAAAAAAAAAAAAAAAAGTTTCAGCTGAGTGGAAAGAAGCAGATTTAAAGAAACGTGGGGGTTCTCATCTATTCTTCCACAATAGAATTGTTGACCAATAAGCACAAGGAGCTCTAAAGAGTAAATATTTACTCATTCAGGCTTTTCTTTTAGAATGTTATTAATACTTAGAAACCATTACAAGCGACATGTCCCTGCTGCTTTACACTAACTCCAGTAGTTCTATTCTGAGGATCACATTTTAAAGCCTTTTGATTTTATTTTTAGAGTAAGCTGGAATCCTGCAGCACAAGTTTTGTTGCAGTAAACTTTTAAGTGGCGAATATTCCAACTGCACTTGTTGCATTACTAACACTTCCTGCTATTAGAAATTATTTTTCAAAGTCTGTATAAAGAATGCTGCATACTTTTCCAAGCAGTCCTTTTTGATTTTCATCATCATTCACCTAAGGATAACACAGGAACTCACACAGGAAATACTTATGTAAAGGAGAGAAATGTAATTGAGTTAATGGGTGGACCACGGATGGAATGGAAGTGTGAAGAAAGATATTAGAGTAGATTTTGTATTATTTGGCTCAGTTGATTTCTTCCTTTGAGGCCTCACACTGCTCCTTCAGCCCTCTCTCTGAGGGTCCCTCCTGCTATTGCAGCACTGGAAGTAAAGATGGGTGCAGATTTTGGTTTCTCAGTTTCACACACACTGGAGCGCAAAAGTGAGCAGCTCAAATTTATTACTTCTTGAATAATAAATAATGAAGAGAATCAAACTACACAGCAAGAGAAAAATGTCCCAGGGTTTCGTTCTTGTTTGCTTCAACTGACTCACGGTCAATCTTCATGGCTTGAGTTATGCTTGCTAGCACTGTTTTTAAAATAATTTCATTTATATCAATACATGTTAGAAAACATTCATTTCTACCAGAAATTGTAAAAACCTAAGCAGTTATGATTTCCACTGCAATCTTAATGATGAGGGATAACTAGAGCAGTTTTACATTTTTCAGCTGCTCACACTTATTTTAATATATGAGCCTGTTCAGACTCAGGGAACCCTCCATGTATCACTCAAACCACAAGAAGAGAACTATTCCTCATCCTTTTTAACAAACAGATGAGTTTCCTATGCTGTCCATCCGGTGACTTTCAGAATTTGAAATCCTTGAGGAACCATTTCTGATTTTAGAGAATGTCTAAAAAGTGTAGAAATCACACTTAAAACTCCATAGCAAAAATCACATCTCAAAAGCAAGTTAGTCTTAATCCACACTAAAATGTTTCATTGCAGAAAAAAAACCCCCTTAAAATAGTACCTCAACAAAATAAATTACTTTCAGCAGCTTTTAAAATATTTTGTGGAAAATAGAAAGGTAATGGCTATAGCTCATTGAAATAAATGACTTCATATTTCAGATGCAGATTCAGGCACATTGTTCACAGTATTATTTTTTTTTAATTAAAAGCAATGGCTCTCATTTGGCAAGGCTTCATTAGTTTCAAAGGAGTGTGACAAAAAAGTCCCCATCCATCCTCAGAGCATAACAGCAGCAACAAATTTTTGGACCTTTAGGCTTGGCAAATCCAGTACTCCCCACCTGGGTTTCTCTCTTGTGTTCTAAACAGCCCAAAAGTTTAACAACTCTCACTGTTTTCCTGGCACCTTCAGTAATAACCTGTTTTAACTAAACAATTTTTTACTGAAATGATTATTTAGCACACTTCAGGATTATAAAATTCCAGATTCTGTCCTATTGTGTAGGGTTGCAATCTGCTGTAATATCCTGCCCTATTTTCCTAAAGATCAAGTCTTGTACATGAAACTACTCAAATGTAGTAGACCAAATGTATCTCAAACAACAATTTTCCTTAAGTAGTTTTAAAAGTCCATGGATACCATCAGATTGGAATTACTTGGTTATTTTCCTTGCCTCTTTCTAGCTTCAAGCAATTTAGCATATTTAAGTGTAATGAAGTATCTCAACGTTCCCATTCATTATTGGTTTTATCTGTCAGGAGGAACTTGCATTCACTCCCATGCATGTAATTCTCATTTTCTCCCTAGTCCCTTCCTCCTGCCATGAAGACTCCCTCAGCAGCCACTAAAAGCTCCATCAGAACAGCCCGAACCCTTGACCCTTTGGACACACTGATGTCACCTGCTATTATTTCACAGCTGCAAAAATGACTAAGAAAGGAAATAACAGAAAATAACCAAATCCCAAAGCCCTCAGATCCCTCATCTCTGAGCTTCAGGGACTAACAGAGGTCACTGTGAGAGTGATTGGTTTTTTGCTGCATTCTAAATCTGAAAGCTGAGCATGTTTATCACTCTTCACTGGATGATGAGCAGCATCCCTTAAGTCAAAAACAGCATCCCCAGGATTAACTGTGCTATTACCCATCTTTTATCTTAGATTAGGATCACTGTGAAGAGATCGGGGGGTTTTGCCTTTGAATGCTAAAATCTTAACTAATTAAGCTACAGTAATAAAAGTAAGCTTCAAAGCTAGAAATTAAAAATCATTAAAAAATTGTTATAAACAACTGCAACACTCAGTGGCTTCGCCTACACTTCATATTTTTTGATCATGCCTCATTCTCACAGAGAAAATACTTAACACCAATGAATTCTGGCCATCCTAAACTGACTCGTGTTCTAAGTCTGGCTGACAGTGAGCAGAAACAATAATATTCAGAATGACAACTTTAAAATAACTTCTGTACTTTTAATGTTGTACCCGAAGTAGAATTGGTGTTATTAATGCCACTGCTTATCAATACAAACAAACAAAGGAAGAAGCTGGACAGCTTCACAGGCTGCAGCAGAGAGATGGGATTTTGTGTCCAGCCCCTGGGTGCAAGTGGGCTGATGAGTGCTGGATTTGCTGTGGTGCAGCTGAGAATGCACACCCCTCTGAACTGCTAAAATAACAAAGCAGATTTTGAGAGTTTGTGGTTGCAGTTTGTAGTTTAGTGAATATTCAGGCATCCTTCCTGGCTGCTTTTAGTGTCTCCTTGCTCTTTACAGTGCTTTTAACACAGCCAAAATACAGTCAGAGACTGGGACTCCATCTGCCCAGGAGGAGTGAACTGGCACTGCTTCTGAGACACAGATTACTTGTCTGTGGGGAGCCAGACCTCTGATCTTGCTAAGAAAGGCTCTCTATAAATTTATCAAGAGCATAAAAGTAGCTAAAGATGTAATGGGCCCAGCTCACATTGGTACAATTACCCAGCTCAGCCTTGCTGGGACACAAGGCACTCAAATGTGACTTTATCAGCACAGAAATGGGGGTACAGTGACAATTTTGGCTCTTCTCTTCCAGGGTGAGAAGGGATGTCCACCACCTCATTGCCCTGAACGTTACCTCCTGTTTTTCTGCTTCAGAAAACACCACGAACAGCAGAAACCCTCACCACACCAGGCTGTTCAAGATGCTCACAGTGCTTTTAGGGAGTAACATAAAAAGCTTCTGCACAAAAGGAGTGGGAATAATCTGCCCTGCCTTGTGGATAGGATTAAAACTAATGGGCTAAAACCACTGTACAGAAAGTTCAGACAAGGCTTCATGAAAAACCAGGAGCAGGTGAAGTGTGTAACAGATCACCCAGGGAAGCTGTTGCATCTCTGTCACTACAGATCTGTAGGATTAGGACAGCAGACTTTCTCAGGAATGGCAGAAGGGCCTGCCTTGGGCAGGAGGATGGATTGATGACATCCTGGAGTTTCTTTCCAGGTCTGTTTTTTGCACAGCATTGCTGATGAAATGTAGTGCTGCTATTGAAATACAGATGGATGTCTCTTCCAAAAAGCCTTCCATAATCTCACAGCATTTTCTGAGGGACAGAATCCTGACAAAGTGGTTCACTAGATCCTACCTTGTTTCCAGCCAAACTACCCCTGAGCCTGAAAGTCAAATCCTGGAAGTGGTTACCAGCTTCCCCACCACAAAGGGAGCTGACTGCTGCATGGCTGACTGTGCCAGTCGGTGAAAACTGAATTAAAGTTACATTCCTTCTTCTGGGCACATTTTGTCAGGTTTTTTAAAATAGAGATTGCTCCCATGGATGTCCCTAAATGAGCAAAGTCCACTTTGCACCTATACAATGCTTACAGTTTCTTTGTGGGTTTTGTAGGGGTTTCCTTTTTGGAGGGTATTTTTTGGCCAAGGGGAGGGGAGGAGGGTCAGGGAAGGTGTCTGATACCCTGCAAAGGGCTCTAGGATGCCATGGTAAGTTTAGTTATTTAAAGGTCAGTTTTATTTCAACACCAGTCTGTGAAAATCCTTTTTGGGCCAGGACTTGAAAACTGAAATATGGAAAACTGCTGATCCTGAACCTTCTCACACTTACAAGCTTATACTGGTATTTTCAAGCTTTCTTTCAAAACTAGAAGACAAAAAATACAATTGCATAAAAAAGAGAAAGTGAGGTATACTTATACCATGATAATTTTAAGAACTAGGACTTTACATAAACCTCAATTATTCACTATAAATTCACTCGATAAAGGAGACACCAAAAGCTATTCATTGCACTCTTGTGAAAGTCTTCATGCTCCAGTTAAGAAAAATGCTGATCGCATTTGACAGCCAGCATTTTCACAGGTACATTTAGTCCTGTCAGTCTCTCCTTAGTCCTTCCTGGAAACACAGACCTGTTGGGAAGACAACTCCACAGAAGACCCCTTTTTCTCCTGTCATCACCCTTGATGTTAAACGTTAGACAGAGGTGAAAAAAAAGTGCAGATTACAGTAATTTTCTCTTGTGACCATTCAGATTTGACGTGCACCATAATGTGTGCACTCCCAGAAGGGGTTGACAGACTCACCTTAGTAGCCATGGTGATGAAAAAAGGCAGAGGTATTAGAAAAAATGTTAAAGTTTCCAAAAGTGAAAACTAAACCACCACTTGCAGCTTGGAGTAGGCCTGTGCCACAACATTTCAACTAAAAAAATGGGAACAGGTACAGAAAACATATCAAAGCACTAAGGGCAGATAAGAATCACTGAGTAGCAAATGCCTCCTAAAAGCTTAGTTCTGCTCAGTAACAAAGCAGTTACCTAGTGAAAAATACAAAATGCATGAACTACCTGTGCACCAGGGCAAGCAGCAAGGAGCAAGGTGCAAACACAAGGACTAAGTTAAGCACATGCCCAAAAGAACTACACCCTCACCAGCAACATATAAATATGGAATAAGTAAGTATAAATTAGTAGATGAAGGTATTAAATAAGTAGGTGTTTCCCTTCCATGACCTGTCACATTGACAAATGCTGTAAACTTCCCTAAACCTGTCACTGATGGAAGAGAGGTGCTTCCAATGGAAGGCACTGAGAAAAGCAGGGAGGTTTCACAGTTCACATAACACCCAGCCTTGTCTCTGTGCAGGTGTGCCCCAGGAACATCAGCCTGCAGAGCAGCTGACACTGCCTTCTGTTTAGGTTCAGTTCTGGTCCTACATACCTTCTAACCATCTGCAGTGGGTGAGTACATGGCACCTGGGTTGTTGGTTTTTTTCATTTGGTTTGAGGTTTCAGTTTTGTTTTGGTTTGTTGGAGGGGCTCTTTTGTCCACAGGTTTTGTGTGTGTGTTTTCTAAGTCAAATGCATGCTGGTGCTGCTGAAAAAAAAGTTTATTTCTCTAAAGTAACACAAATCCTGATGAAAGAGCCAACAATCTGCCTGTAAAGTATTGCAGGGGTTGTTGCAGAGGAAGAATTCACAGAAATTTAGTCTCACTAGAGTTTGCTCAAGGAGAGCTCAGCAGACATTTCAGCAAAGATCAGAAACTGCCCTGGTATGTTCTTGAATCTGGGCTCATTAAATAAACAACCAACCAAACTTGGAGAACTTTCCAAATACTAGGATTTTTTTCTTCTCCAATAGCTGCACAAAACACTGAACACATTAACAGGCTGATGATAAAGGAACTGTTGGAGCTCTGATTCCCTGTTACAATTGAAGACTGATACATTATACAACTGATATTTCCACATTTAAACATAATATGTCCATAAAAGATATTCCACATTACCACATTATTAAATGTACAGCTACTGAATATTGGTAATGTTGTACTTGTATGTTTCAGTTTTCTCCTACTAAATACACAATGCAAATTGAATTTTCCACAAAAACTTTTAATAAATTAATGATATTATGAAAACAAATAAAAGTGTAGTATATTAAACAGGAATAGTAAGTTACTCCAACAATTTATAAAGACAGGAGCTTTTTTTAAAAAGTGTACAGAGGTTTCTCCAAAAAGACAGGGTAGGCATGCCCTTTGAGGGAATGAAAGGTTCAATCAGTACTATAACATTATGCCTGGACTGCAGACTGTGAGGCCAAATATTATCAGGAAATGAACTATTAATATCAGGGAATACACAGAAAGTATTTACCCTTGTAAGAAGCAGATACTTCTCATAATATAAATACTTCAAATCAATAAATGGAGAAGCTGAATTAAAACAACTGTCTAACATAACCTTTATCACAGAAGCCAGTCTGTCAGTCAAAGTTCAGTATTTCAGAGGATGATTTTCTACATGAAAAGCAAATCACTATTTAATGAAAAACGTGTTGATTCTCCCAATGTAAAAGCTAAAGGAAGTAATTAGGCTAACGAATTCCCAGTCAGCAGAGTTTGCAATGCCAGTGACAACAGCACGTGATTAACATCCCTTGAAGGGATTCCTAAGGGAATGCAAGCAAAAGAATCAAACCTAAGATGGAACACCCACAGTGACAGAAAAAAATTAAAAAGGAAAAAAATGACAAGGACATCTTTTCACTAGGAATTGATCTCCATGCAGCCAAGAATCACTGGACACCATAAGCAACACCTTGATATTAAAATGGGGCTCAATATATAAAAACCATTTGGGATCTCTGGCTTGGCAGGGTAGGAGCTGATGCCAGTGTACACTTTTGGGAAAAGTGACTGAGAACAATCCTTTCAGGATGCTGTAAAATGCTGTTTGGGACAAGCACTTGGACTTCTGCTTCCTGAACATGACAACTCCCCGAGAACAATGCCACTCACCTTTACCAGTTCCCTTCCTTAAAAAAGGTGAAGACTCTTACGCAATACTGTGGGAAGTCAAGGCACAGAAAATTCTCAAAATCTTGTGCGTGCAGGCCCAAACACAGTCATGAATACAGGCTTTGACCTGAGACCTTGGAAAAGACTTCCAAATTTAGAGACCATGAGCAAAAATGTGGGTTTGTAGTTTAGATAGAAACGTATTAAGCTAGGTACTGGAAAGTTCTAAAGCTTTAAAGGGTAGATGTAGAAATAGTAACAGAAATAGTAAAAAGCTTTAAGGTGTAGCAAGTAAGTTTGTGTGTCACCACGATTGGAGAAGAAAGCCTGCATTGCAGCAGGACGTGTGATACACTTTAATTAGCTATTGGTGTGAAAGTAGAAACAAGGTGTGGCAGGAGATTATTGGCAAATAAACCTTCAAAACCCCTTGTAACCTGTGGTCTTGTGACCACTGACACTTGACCTCTAACTGTAGAAAAGCAATAAACAATGCTTTAAACATCCCTCGGTGGTCCCGCCTCTCTTGCACAAGCCCAACACACAATATCATCTTTTTAACAACTGCAACATCTTAGGACCTTCAGAGCAAAGCTAAAAATAAATACATAAATACGTAAATAAATAATAAAGCTATCAAGGTTTACTATTCTCCCTTTTCTTCAAAATGTATTTTTGAAGAAAGAGGGAACTTAAGAGAAAGCTTGCTCGACATGCAGAAATCCCATCTTCTGCTTAATGGGAGAAAAAGTGTCAGGTAAAATAGACTCAATACAAATGCAAACTTGTATTTGACATACATCTATCATACAGCAACCTGAGAAAAATGTTCAAAACTTCCATTAAATTTTCTGTCTAACTCTTGACAGTTAAAAAGTACTTACACAGTAAGATATGATTTGAGCAACTTCAAATACTTGTCACACATTTTGTCCACAGCCAGAGAGAAGAACAGGAAGAGAGAAATCGGGGGCTGTTACTGCTAAACAATATTAATTATTTAGGCAATTGCAACGGTTCATTTCTATAAAAGCAAATTCAAGTGTAATTGTGTAATTATTGTGTTTTCATTAAAAATATATTGGTAGTGGGTGCCTGCTGTATTATTCTCTTTATTCTGCTCTGCTTCACAACAAATTCAGTGTGGGAAGCACCTCATTTCAGGATCTGTGGGCCAACAGTCAGGTGCTGAGCATTGACACAACCTTTATAAGTGCCCTTCAAATTACACTGGGAATTCCTTCCTTACAAATGCCAAGAAATTCAAAATGCAGTTCCCAGGCTCAAGTGCTGCTGCCGATATACATTCCTACCTGCAAAGGGAACAGGTGCATCTTTATCCAAAGCAACCAGGGGAGGGTCCAAAATCACAGTGGTGTTGTTCTCAGTTATGATTCCATGATACGACGTCTCAATCCAGGGTTTGTGCTTGTTCACTAAAAAAGAAAAAACACCATGCCTCATTAATTTGGTTTGTGTTTCATATCCATTCAGCTCATTTTTTCTATAAAGAGAAGTTATTGAACATACTTCCAACACTAATGGTATTAAACAAAAGCCACTAACAAAATCCCTACAATAAACATTCAAATATAAAAGCAGCATGCACATTGTACTGTGCTGAGGAGAAAACCAACACTTGCAGACATCCCTCCAACTAAAACAGCAAAATCAGCCTAATTAGGTTCAGAGACTTTTGAAGGAATTACTTTCAGCTGCAATGCCCTGATGCAAGAGAGAGGGCATCCAGAGAAACCCAACTTGAGAAGACACAAAGCAGAATGGTGGGGGAGAACACTCCACTCTCGTTCACCTTCTCACTCTGTTTTGGGAACAATACCTACAATTACCTCTGTGTTCTGTATGTTGTAGAGAAAACAAACTTCTACATTTTAATCACTGATAAAAGTCTGCACTTCCTTACAATTTAACCAGGGGATCTAAAGTTTTTCTGGGAAAAACCTGTTCTTCAAATCCAGCTGTTGAACATTTGGATTTCTGGTCTTGAAGACACTTTAAGGAGAGGCTACACCACATCACCAGATTGTCTTATTGCTGAACCCTCTCCATTTACAGCCCTCTCTCCATTCATCTCCTATTGACTGGAAAGGATGCAGACACAAAACCAAAAGGAAGAGGGAAATGTAAGAGGCTTAGCTTTGCTCTGCTTATAAACTGAGCTTTCTTCCTGCAGGCACAATCTGAGTGTTATGTCACTGGAACTCCTACATGAGGAATACAATGGTGACAGCTAAACAAATTCCAATTTGAGCAATGCACTCCCCCAGGCAAGAGGGAGCACTGCACCAAGGAGTTACCTATCCCATCTGCAGCAAACTCAGATGCAAGGTAATTTCTATACCTATTATTCAGCTGTGCTTACCAGATGCTGAGGAAAATACCTGGTGAGTTAACAGAAATCACCTCAAAGATGGAGAGTTGACACTTAAAGTGAAACCAAATTTAGAAAAAAATGCAAAACCAAACAAAATCCACAGATATAATCCTAAACTCTTTCCTGCCTTGTCTTCTGTAAAACCCCCAGACATAAGTGAGATTCAAGTTTCTCCCTTTGTGAAGAAAGCAGCAAAAACCACCAAGACAAGGGAGTGGGCTCTGGCCACAGGTGAACATGGGCAATTAACAAATTATTTTTTTCACTGGCTATTTGGGAAAAGCATACAAATATATTCATGGCAAACTGAAGTTCATTCTTTTCCTTTCTTGCTTCTTTGTTTAACCATTAGGAAACCATGGACTTGGGAAGACTGATGCTTCTAAAGCTGAATTATTTTATATTCTAGCACTAATCTGGGAGCTTTGAGCTCATTTCTATGTTGCAATAGATCTTCTTTCAGAAGAAAGCATGCTTATCTTCACAGTAGTTGGTTTTGCCCATTTTGCAATAACTAAGCAACAGGAAGATTAAACTGGGGATGTGTCAGGGAAAGGTGAAATGGAAAATAGGGATCTCAAATCTCTTTATCTTGTAATGACTGTACAGCCAGAGGAGAGACTGGTGAGTTTATGTAATAGATGAAGGCCAAAAGTCTTGGTGATGTTGAAAAATCTGACGTGATGGATGCAATTTCAGAGCTTTTTATGGCATTTGGTATTCTGGTTTGCAGGGCAGTTGAAGTATTCTGTATTTTTATTGGAATACATGAATTGCCTCAACATGCAGACACATAAATGTGCTCCAGTGCCACTCAGGTGTGACTCTCAGGCCCTGATGGACACAGGCTGCACTGAGCCAAAGGGCATCCCTTGATTGCAGGCAGATGCAATTGAATCACAATGAAACATCAAATTAAATGAAAAGGGAACTCCTTATGCAACTCAAATTTCAAGTACCAAATGCTTTTCATTCCTTCTGATTCTCTTAAGGGCCCCTACAAAACCAAACAACCAAACAAAAAACCCAAAGAAGGAAACAAACAAAAGCAGCAACAAAACTTTCCTCTTACTGATTCCTAGAGAATACTTTTGATGGCACTTTTACTTAAGTAACTCTCAGGATATTGTCAGTGCAATTCTGCCAGCCTTAGCATTCTCCAGTTGGTGTCCAATGAGCAATTGCAGCAGTCAAATGAGTGAAAACAACATCATTCCTTAAATTATACTGGGGGGAAGAAAAGAAAAGTACATTACGAACAAATGCTGCACTTTAGACCTTAGAGACTGGTATTGGGAAGAGGAAAAGAACAATAAAGCAAAAGCAAAATATCAAATTACTTGCAAGGTCTTATCTTGGAGATGAATCTTGGAGATACATCCCCAAATGTAAAAACTGTGGCTGTGTAAGCTTCGTGTGATCTGTGGTGTCAAAACTTTGCCAATAATGGAAAACATCCATGCTCTTTGGGAGTGCAAAGCAATTCTTTAGCATCAGATGATCCCTCTTTGAATATTTTCACATCATGAAAACTATTGATCCTTTTACACTCTTTCGGATACTTGCTTTAAAATAAGAAATTTCTAATCCTGAATGAGTAGCTGGTGTTCTGGCTGGGGAGTGTTGTTTATATTCCCCCTGCTAAAGGCTGGTGAAGTATTACCATGGAACTAAATGCAGAAACCACTCTACAGGCTTTTATAAAACATTAGATTCTAAAGGAAAAACCTTCATACATAACATGATCAATTACTACTTTAAGTTTCTTACTCTGTAGACAAAACTACAAAGTATTAGGCTGGTTCAAGTCGGTGTTTATCCACAGGTTAACACAGCTCTCAAATCTCTGATATTTCCCTATCCCTATGTAGGGTCTTCAAAAGAACAGAATTTTCAAAATTAAAAAAAGTTTTGAGTAAGACAAGTTTTGTCTTGTCTTATTTGAGCTACTAATTCTACTTCAGGATATGTGAGTCAGATTTAAGGTTTCCAAAAACATACTAATGTCACACTGCATTTATTTAAACACCTCAATAAAAACGTTTTACCATGCTGTCTATTTCAGGCTATGTGAAACTGTATGTTTAACTAGGAAAGAAAAGCAAAATTCACACTAGTGAAAAAGTTCCAGAATTTTGATTATATACAATGCTTATTAGAATATTTAAAAGATTAACATGTATTCTTTTTAGAATTACTTTCAAAAATAAATAAAGTTTTAAATAAGCTGGGAATTTTTCATTTTATCTTTAAAATGGAAAAGGCAGGAATGGTTAAAAAATACTTCAATGCTTCTCAACAGTGCCTAAAATTCACAGCATTCTATAAAATAAAACAATAGGCAAACTACTTTTCTTTAGTTTGCATTTGCTAAAGATGATGGAAGAGATCTATACACAGATTTGTATGTGAAGTTTCAGGAACTACAAAAGCAGAGCACTACATAGCCAGTTAAGTTTAAATGAGAAAATAAACTGGATAATCAGCAGGTAAGTTATACAAAAAAAAAAATAAATTCCCTCTTAAGGCATATTAAGTTGTAGCACACTGATATTAACTCTAAAACTAGAAAAGGAAAGTTTTTTACTTTCTCACAAAAGATCCTCTCTGGAAGCATTTACTGTCTCCCTTTTCCTTGCATTTGTCTAGCTGGGTGGAAGCTGGAATCAGTATAAGGCTTGCATGAATTCAAACATATTTAGTTAAGACATAAAGATACCCATGCTGTGGGTTGTCTGTTTTCAACTTGCCTCCCTTCCTGTAATTTATTAGCCATTCATATAAACCCATACCATAAATAATTTATAATATCTAGGAGAAGACAATTACTACAGCTCGAGGGTTAAACTTTCTCCAAGCCTGTGGGCAAAAGAGCTGTGATTTGTCAGTGCAGGAGCATTATAATAACAAGAATACAATCAGGACTTATCTTATGAGCAAAACCATCTTTTCTCCAAGCTGAGACAGACACTTGTTTGGGCAGGGGGGGAGGGAGTGGGTGGGAAGCAGCACGTGTACAAGAGACACACTACAAGGGTGTTTGCAAAACTCAGAGGGCTTCTGACTCAAATCAGTTAGAAAATGTTACTGATCCAAAAATAACACATTATAGAAGAATTATAAAAGGAAGAAGTGGCTATTAGAAGGTTTAATTCCTGACACCAGGGCTGGGTCAATATTGTCAGCTGATTGAAATGATGATTTCTGAACTTCAGGCAGCTAAAACCTGAGGTAGCAAATGATAATGGTTAAGAATTGCCTTATGAATGCAAATGTTTTCTTTGTCTCCTCTAAATAACACAACGGATTTATTTTCCATTTAATTGTGTTGATAATACATTCTTTCATCTCTAGCTTAAAAAGGTTGTCAATTCCAGAAAAACTGGCAGAAAATTTAGGCTTTCTTACCACCTCTTTCAGCTCTAAGCCTTTTCATCTGCTAACTTCAATGATCTTCAGCTCAGCCTGCTGAATCCTGTGTAGGTGTCAAAGGCCTTCCCCTCTGAACCAACCAAGCTGAGGATGCCCAGGAAGCCTTTGAGACATGCAGGAAATACCATTAACTCCTGCAGAATGCCAGGGACTGACCTTCCTGCTTGGCTGTGAGCCCTCCCCTCGTACAGCAGGACATGCTGGGGGATGCTGCACAGCCAGTTCCCAGGGGATGCAGCTGCCACAGGGACAGCTGCAAGGCACCATCCCTCTGGCTGGAAGAGCCCCCAGACCCAGACACCTCCTCCCTGGGGACAGTGCTGTCCTGGGGAATGGCCACAGTGACACCTGTGGGATCAGCAATGGCCACAGCTCAGGCTCCTTTTTCAGCTGTTTCAAAGGAAATGGCAACTAAACCCATGATCTGGCCACTGCTGAGTTTCTGTCAGCTGTTCTTTGGAGAGCTTTAACAGCCCCAGGCTCTGAAACAAGGAGAGACTTGAAAGAGGGTGAGGTCAGAAGATGGTTTTGACTCACAGGTGCGGCTCATGCTGTTGCCCTGGTTTTTCTCTGTTCTCTGGTTTTTTCAAGTTCTGCTTCAGCCTTCTGTATTTACCTTTTGTAATGGAGTATCTCACAATTTTCACATAAACAACCTCTTGTTATTGTAACTGTTCTTTCACGTTTACATTCTTCTCATAAGGAGGAGACTGTTGATGGACTGTTGGTTTGACCAGTGTGGTTGGAGAGGAGGATTTTCTTCCTCCAATCCATGGTCACTGTTGGAATTCTGTAAATGTCGAGGTCTGTAAATAAACTGTCCCCTTTTTGCCTTGGACATCTCAGTGTGTGAGTGTTGTTTCTTTCGTGTCATATTGTGACTTCGTGCCATGGTCATTCCCTGATGAACGAGTGAGAAGTTCTGAAATCTCACATCCTTAATGGAAATGCACTGGAGTCCCCAGTAACTCCAGTTCCTGGTAACTGAAGTTGTTTCAGAGATTGTGTTTTTTACTAAGCAAGTCCTCATCATCCAGTTTATACACGTGACTGTATTGTGCACGTGGAGCTTTATAGCAGAGGAGACCTTAATTCCCCCAAGGTATGTCTTGAGATGGAAACCTGGATTTCCAGAGTGAGCCGGGAATAGAAACCAAAGACAGCAGCAAAACCCCAGATCTCATAAAGTAGCAGCTAAGAACAAAAATGTTCAGAAGACAGGCAGATCTGGGGGCTTAGGTCACTAAAGAAATGAGGATTGGAGCTTGAGAAAGAATTTAGGACTTCCTCTGGAAGGCAGAGAAAACAAGGACATGGATTAAATGCATTTTTGAGGAAAAAGAAACTAAGAAAAAAAGTGGAAACTGAAAATGGCTGTGAAGTAGGAGAAGTAAATAAATGTTTGCATTTTACAGGATTAAATCTTTCTTGCATTAGGAAAAAAAAAAGCCAAAAACATTTAGTAGCTCTATCAGGAGGAACTGTGTTTCCCTACCTACTAAACCCCTGAAAACTTTACAGAAACGTTCACATATAAAACACATTTTATATGCTTTGCCAAAGACAAATTGTAAAGAAGAAATTTATTCTGTCCCACACACTTTGTTCTCCCTGTGATGCCATTGCCTGAATTACTGAAATTCCAGTAGTTATGTTCTGGCTTTATTTTTAGATATATAACTTTAAACCATAATGCTTTATGTGCTTTTACATAAAATAATAACGTGAAACTCCTGCCCCAATTAAGGCAATGGGAGTTTTGACACTAAGATCAGTTAAAGCAGAATTTATATGATTTATGATGTGTGATTATGAGATGTGAACCCTTTGGAGAACATTTTAACTGAGCAATATATTATGGGCAGTGCATCTCAGCAACATTAAATTACTCAGCAGAGCTCCTGTGGATACCTTGGCACTGCTTTGCTTGTGCTGCACAGCAAAACCTATTCTGCACCAAACACACTGCACTACATTCTCTGTCATAAACACATTTCCTGGCCCCTGAGAGAAGGCCTTTCAATAATGACAGTTCCTACCAACAAAATTTGTTCTTATATTAAAAAGGGGGAACATTTGAAAAGGAAGACTCTTTTGTTAGTAGCTAATTCTTATTACAAACTAATTTGACCAAAAGCACCGTGTGCCTTGCCAAATAGACTTGATAGTGTCAGTAATTACTCCACTGTTGGCTATTTGTAAAGTAAAATAACATACTCTGTTCGTATTCTGACATGTTGACACGTTTATGCAGCTATAAATATGCTTAATTCTCTTGTAAATCTGTTTATTTGTTTGGGGGTTTTTTGTGAGTGGGGGAGATAAACTTCTTAATACTGACCAAATTAATATTAAACATTTAACAGGAACTTTGTGAATGCTTTGCTCAACCCAAACCTGTGATGTTCAGGAAAAGCAATCTAGCTGCAAATTTAGTAGAACTCCACTTACAAAACTGAGATGTAAAACTTTCAGCAGCATTTTTTACTTTGACCCTTATTCCTGAAAAGCCCATTTTGAATTTTCACATGCACACAAGAATTAACCTTTACACTCTGTCTCACTTCCCTCTTTTAGGGAATGGACCACGTAGTTGTGGCCTCTGGGCCTTGAAGTGTCTTTAAGCTTAAAAGTTATTTTAATTAACACAGAAGACATTTCAGCTCCTTCATCAACGTGTCCTTATAAATTTATCTATTGATAGTTGTCACAGCAGACTTCAGAGAATGCAAACCTGATTTCTGAGCTCCCACAGTTTCCATGCCTCAGCATTAAGAGCAGGAAGCTGCACGTGTCCCGTATCCAAGGAAAAAAAACTGCAATTAGTGGGGTGATTCTGTCCCACAGCTATCCATGGGAACTTACTGATTGCATCCTCAGACATGAGTTACACGGTTAAAAATCTTGGGGAAAGCATCCAATGGTTTAAAAACTTTTTCACTGATGTCTCAAGGGCACAAGAAAGTCACAAACAAGGTGTTTTCCAATGTATTTACTTGTACTCAAAAAGCATTTCACTTGTCTTATCAATGCTGATCTTCAATTCAACACGAATTCCTCAGGAATGGCTTCATTCTCATTTAAAAAGACATAAACGCTTGAGATGCCCAATATTTAACTCTTCTATCATTTAATTTAACTCTAATATTTAATAACTCCACACTCACTGTACGAAGCTGCTCCAATCTCACACACTTTGTCTCTTTTGTTTGGGCTGAAAGTTGTTCAGAACATGGATTTATTTTTCCATTATGAGCATTAACAGCAGGCTTTTTAAACTAACCTGACTCCAGTCCTTATTCCTGAAATGAACAAGAATGGAGTGAGTTCTGAAGGGTTCTGTCAGAGCTGACCAGGGCTCCCAGCACTGTTTCACTGACTGGGCACCAAACATCCCAGATATTTCATGTAATGCTGAGGAACACACACAGATCTCCAGTGAACATCTTTGTCATGACAGTGTATTTTCACAGGAAGCAAAACAAATCAAATTCAGTGGTTGTGCAGAGCAGCAGGAGCAATCCCCCAACAGCACCAAGGACAGAGCTCATTGAGGAGCTGCAGACCTGCAGGATGCCCTGTTTAAAGAACTGATTTGCATCCGTAATAACCCTCTCACTGCCTGAAATACCAAAACCAGGGGATTCCAGCTGCTGCTATTTCTCCCTATGAATGTCTCAATTATGACATCTCTAAAGTGAACATTGCAGCTATAGACATTACAGCTGAAACATTTCAACACTGGCTGAACAGATTTTCAAAGGTTTTCTCAGCACTTTTATCATTCAGATTAGCACATTTTCCCTTGTAAATAGCACCTTGAGTTGAAGTTTTAAAAAAGGATGTTAAGGTACCTTAGGATTTATGCAATTATGTCTCAAGAGTTTCAGAAATACTCTGTAGCTGAGAACAGTATTTTGAAAAATTCCAAGTTAAAACCCCTATTATATTATGAGGCTAAAATAAATGAAAAAAACCTTAAAAATTTAGCCTTTATAAAATTTTATGCCACACTATTTTGATAGCACAGGCTTGAGTGCCATCACAAATTTAATCTCACTGAAATCCTATGCTCCTACATACAAGCCTACAAATTTGGAAATCTTGGGAAATGAGATAAATCCTAATGCCATGGATTTCGAAGGAGTAAGTAGTATCTTTTTTAAAAAAATAGAAGAAAGTATTGATGTTCATCTTTTCATTATTTGTTTATAATTACAGATTTCCATACACCAGAGGCTGAAGGATAGTGCAGTAGAAGGCTGATCATGTATAGGACAGGTATTGCTGCAAATTACCTGCCCTTTACCCCATCCAGCAAATCCTGAAAGAAGCTACTCATCTTTTTTCTTTCATGTGGCCACCACTCCTTCCAAATGAACCATGCTGGTTTTAAAACTGTGGCTGCACTACAGAAGAGATGCTTTATTCCCTGATGAAAACCAAGAAACTCCAATTCTTTAGGAGGGAATAACAGGAAGAGTGCAAGAAACAGAGAGACTGACAAATTCTAGGCACGTTTGTCTGGGCAAAGCCTCATGAAGCTGAGAGGTCAAGGGAGAGATGTGAAAATGCACAGAAATCCAGAGCTGGGAGCATGAGAACCCTTTAGGGTACATCTCCTCTGGTTGTCTTTCCCCATTTGTGCATTAAGGGCAGACCACAGGGGGACTGCACGTGTCACTGCAAGTGTCACACTCACTGTTCCACTGCAAGCTGTTCACAGGCAGGGTGGCACAGCTCTGTCCCATGCCAGTCACAGGGTCATCACAGCCTACAGCCACAGACCAAACCCACAGATAAACCACAAAGTGTAAAAATAACTACCCCTAATGCAGGCAGAAGGGCACCACAGAGAAACACAACAGGAAGTCCATTTGCAAGTGTTTATTTTGTGTTCAGATGTCTCTTATGTCAAAATGTACCTCAAAATAATTCTATTAACTGACTTTCCATCCTCACTCCAAACCTCTCAGAATATGCCTTTAAATGGCATTTGCCACATGGTCTCACATATTAATAAAACTAGGATTACCTAAGTTTTACTGCCATCAGTAGACAAGGCAGGTGTCAGTTGATGGTGTTGGCCCTTCTCAGTCCCAGCAGAAATCAGGAATGCAGTAAAAAACACAGGATAAAGGCAACTCTGAAGTGTCTCCTGCTTTGGTACCATTCAGCCATGCTGGTCATTCCTGACAGACTCTCCTTTGTCTCCTGAAGAACAGCAGGTTTTTGGGACAGACCCCAATGTCTCTGCACTTTCATACCACAGCTCTTTTTAGTTTGTGGTCCTGACTGAAGCTTTTGTACACTCCAAAACAAATAATGATCTGTCTACCCCCCCCCCAAAATCAATGGGAATGTGGATGTGCCAGACATTGTAAGAATCAAGACCTCTGTGTTTCAGCAATCCAAGGCAGAGAATGCCTGAATTCCATGGGCTATGTAATCCATATGGTGAACACACCGACACCCTGCTTTTTATAACTAGTCTGCATTCTTCAGACATATTATAGCTGCACTTTTATTTTTTCTACTTCATTTGTTTTCTTTTAACAGCTGAGTCTAGACCTAGGAACTACCTGAAAGAAACATGTTTTTAAGCTTTGATGCTGTTTCTGATTATAAATAGCTCTGACTTTATAACACAATGCTTAATTGATTTTTATGCACCTCCTCATTATCAATGCAGTCTTTATTTCTTCCAAGACATTTTTTTCTCTCAGTACATTTTCTACAGATTTAAGCCTAAAATTATCATTGATCCTATTTGAATGGTTTATTCTTCCCTCAAAACTCCCTCACCTCCTTTTTTGCATTTCAACCTGGAAACAGGCCCTTATTTTACTTTCTTCCCTCAACATCTTCAAGTGCCTCCTAATTGCTGAGTGTTTTGAAACATATCAGTCTATTTACATAGAAATTATACTGCCAACAGCCAAGTTTTAAAATGCAGTTCTTACATTAGCAAGCACCCCTTCCGCATATCCACATTTATGTATTTAAATAACAAATGCTGAGTACACGTGGAGCTTGGGGTGAAAGTGTGGCACAGTTTGCCTGCATTAGGAGTCAGAGTTCCCAGACTTCCAGTCAGAGCTGGACCATGACCTTGCACCAAGTGACAAATTCTTGTCCCCACATGGCTCCAATGACAACACCAAGATGCTTTTTGCATTTCAGCCTCTTTAGGAATGAGAACAAACTACCAAATTCCACAAGGTAAGACAGCTTTCCAGCTCTCTTAGACCTTGACTCTGAATCCAAATCTTGACTCCGAGGACCCTCCCTGTACAACTGTCCCTCTCATGTTGGCCTGATCCTACAAACAGGTGAGGAAGGAGATGCCCAAACAGAGGAAAGTAAACCCAGAGATCACCTGAATGTGTGGGTTACCTTTTCCCCTCACTCTGCTACTAAACACAGCTGAAGGCAGCGTTCTGGGGTCTGCACGGCCTTCCATCAGATGCCAAGACCACGACCATTCCAAGGCTTCTTTTAGGGTTCAAAAATTTTCTCCTTCAAAATTTGTTGTTTCTCCTTGAAAAATTGTTGTTCCTGCCTGCGTGTCTGCCCTCCTTGGGCAATATAAAAATACAGACTTTTAGACTTGGGGCACACTACACAGGGGAGCCACAGGAAACAAAGAACTGGGGCAAGGCTGACCAATCTTCCTGACAGTACGAAACCACGCAGTGAGACTGCCTCCTCCTCCTCACTACAAACCTGACCCAGCCTGCAGCTGCCCTGCCCCTGGGGGTGCTGAGGCAGCAGCTCTGTGGGATGGGAGATTCACCCACTCGTGTGGCAGCCAAGGGACATGGGTGGCAGAGCCTCCTGCTTCAGCTGTCCCCAGGAGCAGGCGCGGACAGGCACCAGCAGCTCCTCCTCCCAGCACAGCCCTGCTGCTGTCTGGGGACACTGCCAGCCCCCTGCCCATCCGGTGACACTGCCAACCCTGCTGTCCATCCAGTGACACTGCCAGCCCCCTGCCCATCCAGTGACATTCCCAGCCCTGCTGCTGTCCAGTGACACTGCCAGCCCCCTGCCCATCCAGTGACATTCCCACCCCTGCTGCTGTCCGGGGACACTGCCAGCCCCCTGCCCATCCGGTGACACTGCCAACCCTGCTGACCATCCAGTGACACTGCCAGCCCTCTGCCCTTCCAGTGACACTGCCAGCCCTGCTGCTGTCCAGTGACACTGCCAGCCCCCTGCCCATCCGATGACACTGCCAACCCTGCTGTCCATCCAGTGACACTGCCAGCCCTCTGTCCGTCCAGTGACACTGCCAGCCCTGCTGCTGTCCAGTGACACTGCCAGCCCCCTGCCCATCCGATGACACTGCCAACCCTGCTGTCCATCCAGTGACACTGCCAGCCCTCTGCCCTTCCAGTGACACTTCCAGCCCTGCTGCTGTCCAGTGACACTGCCAGCCTCCTGCCCATCCAGTGACACTCCCACCCCTGCTGCTGTCCAGTGACACTGCCAGCCCTCTGCCTGTCCAGTGACACTGCCAGCCTCCTGCCCATCCAGTGACACTCCCACCCCTGCTGCTGTCCAGTGACACTGCCAGCCTCCTGCCCGTCCAGTGACACTGCCAGCCCCCTGCCCATCCTGTGACATTCCCACCCCTGCTGCTGTCCAGTGACACTGCCAGCCTCCTGCCCGTCCAGTGACACTGCCAGCCCTGCTGCTGTCTGGTGACATTCCCAGCCCTGCTGCTGTCTGGTGGCACTGCCAGCCCTCTGCCCATCTAGTGACGTTCCTAGCCTGGGAATGGGACCCTTAGCCCACCCAGCCAGGTCACATGTGGCTCGTGAGGCATGGCAGCCACTGGGGCTCTGCCAGCACTAAGGCCAATGAAGGAAGATCAGATGATGAAGGAGAAGTGCTGGTTCGACTCGTGACGTGAAACATTCTGCTGTGTTCCAGGCCAGCATGCACTCACACAAGAGTGAAAGAACCACTGGTCAGCCAGTGTGAGCTCCTGCCCTTGGGCAGCACAATCCCAAGGAATGCTCACTGCTTGGGAGGTGACAATTTAGCTGCGTTTCTTCTCCAAAAATGAAAATACACATTTGGAGAAAACATCTGATTTTGAGAAGCACTGGAGCACTATATGCAATTAGTACTTTTTCCTCCAAAACAGGTACTATATAATACTGGAATAATTAATTGCTCACAAGAGCCTGATAGGAGTACTTGCATAAGATATAGTCTTTATAAATTAATTCATTTCTCTCTGTCTAATCTCAAAAACAGCTAAGCTTCCATTCATTTCTTATTAGTATTCCCTGATAATTAAGCAGCTCATTTCCTAATTACTGCTGTCTGCTGCAAAGAGTTTCCAGGGCTCCAGCCAGTGCAGAAAAACTTGTCTGTCAAACAAAAGACAGACTGATGGAACAAAAATTTAATTGCATCTTCTACCCATTTGGGGTTTTTTTTAGTTAAGTGGTTAAGTCTCATGACTAAATATCAAACACTATTTTCACTTATCACTTGGTCCCTAACTCCCAATCACCTCTATGAATTGCTAATATGAAGGATTTTGACCCGTGGCATCTCAGCTTTTGTCCTACATTGCTGCAGATGGGACACATTTTATTGCAAATTTCATTTCATGCTTTTTATTGTGAAAGGTATGGAACACTGAACGATAATTATATATTTTACAGTTCATTCATTTCAAACTGATCATTTCATATTCATTACTCCAGTGACAGACATGTCCTGTCAGTTTTACCCCTCATTACACACATAATATCTGCATTTGAGCAAGCAACAGAATTTTGAAAGGAGATTGCAACCAAGTTTCCATATTAAAAAAAACCCACCAAAATTCAAAAAGCTCTGCTAGCTTGTTACGTTAACTTTCGGGGCTGCTGTCAAAGAAACAGCTGACTAACGTCACATTTCTGATATTTTTTCAACCTGGTTAAAAAAACTAGGTTTGGGCACAAAAATTTACTATATAAATCATTCTTATGAAATCTGAAGAAAAGGTTAAAGCTTCTGGACATATTTTCAAGAAATGAGCTTGGCCTTCAATTTTTCCTAGTATTTCAGATCTCACCAAAGATCCATTGTTTTTTGTATTGCAAAAAGTCACCCTGGTTCACCAGTGATTACTTGAAAATGTGGGTAACAGAGAACTTTTTTTCTGTGCTTCCTAAAGCAACTACTCCAGCCAATTTCTTATGTTCCAATTTTAAGTGAGAGCTCTCTGGATGCTCTGTTTTTGAGGCCCCTTTCATCAGAAATAATTGCTGATGATCAGAATCTCTTCATCCATTGATTGCAATGGATATATTCAATGGTATATTCAAAGGATGTTTGGCCCTCACAAAATTTGGGTTGCTAATAGAAAGGTGTTCTGCTCTTCCTTTTAACATCCCCAAGAAGAGGTTCTGGTTCCAAAACAGGAGGTTATGATGAAAGAAATATGGCATGTTAAATAGAAAATGCATGGAAGGAATGAGTACAGCTGGAGAGCAGGCACACCTAAAACACCAAAGCGGACACAACTCAGCACAAGCCAAGAGAGGATGAAATTAAGCTTTGTGATAACCACAGCTGAACCACACCAATGACCCAGCATTCCCTCTGGGTGACATCAAAAGGGACCAAGATGAGACAACCTGTTCTGCCCCCAGCCCAGTGCGAACCTTCCCTCTCAGTCCCTGCAGCACAGGCAGGGGGTGGCAGAGCCCGAACACTGGGGGCACATCAGACCACTCAGGCTTTCCTGACAGGAGCCAAGATCTCCCAAGTCAAGTCAGCCAGGATGCAGAAGAAACTGCCTGGAGCTATTTAAATGTGGAAATGACACCATAGACTAAGTGGTAAGGCAAAAAATAAGTATTTTTCAGGGATCAACACTGACAGTGGTTCATTGCCTGGTTTGGAGAGACCAATGCTTAAAAGGACGATAGGAGGAATTAATTAAATCACAGATATAGGCTTCACTTATTTATTTGAATTTTACAAATACATAAAACTTCTAAAGACCTCACCCTGCATGTATGACCTCCTGTGTAATAGCAGAAAGGTCTGGACCTGTCATGTCCTCAGCTGAACTGTACAACATTCGTAAGTTTTATCTGATCTAAAAGCACACTTGTAACTGCCCAGAGCCTGTCCTGGATAAAACCCAAAATAATTCCACACAACTCCAGGTTTTTTATGACTTTGAAATTTCATTCATTCAGGATCCTCACACAGTAACTTGACAGTCACACTTAAGAACACTAAAAATGTCATATATTAAAATACAACAAGAAACAACAGAGTTCCTTCAATGTTTGGATCATGCCTGGGAGCCCAGGAAAATGCCTGCAGCTACATAAATGCAGAAATGACACCCCATAATTACATAAACATGAATTTAACAAAGCTGACGCAGGGATCTGGCAACTGGTTGTGTTTATATCAGCACGTCTTCAACACTGCTCATCAACCTTTACAGTGGAGATTAAAGAGGCAGGGGATCAAACAAACAAAGAAAAAACCCAAACAAAAAACAACAACAACAACAACAACAACCCACCAAAAAAACCACCAACCCACTAAAAATCCAGACTAACTTGCCTTTGGGATAAAAAATGTATTTTATGTTATTTGTGTCAGTAGTAGAATCTACAAGCCCAATTAACTAAAGTCCCCTGCCTGGCAAGGGTCAGAGGCCTGCTCTGGTTCAGCTGGAACAGGCAAAAGGGGCCACTTGTGTTTGACTGCTCTCACACATGGGCAGTCCCCACAGGCAAAGAGCAAAAGCCCTGCTGTCAGAAGGAACATGGAGTCGAGCAGGGCATGGCAACCCTTCAAAAGTCCCTTCCCTCTCAAAGCAGCACTTTGAGTGCCTGTACATCGAGGATGCCCTGAACCTCCCCCAACAGCAGCAGCTCTGCGTCCCTGGTTCCCTGTGGGTCTGATCCCAGCACGAATGGTGGAGAGGGAACAGCAGGGACAACACCTGTGGGAGCTGAAAGGTCCTGCAGAGCATGGCCTGGGAGACACTGCCTGTCCCAGACACATCATACACAGGAGAGAGCTGAAACGTTCTGCAGAACACAGCCCATCGAGCCTCTGCCCCTCCCAGACACATCACACACCTGTGGGAGCTGAAAGGTCCTGCAGAACATGGCCTGGGAGCCACTGCCCCTCCCAGACACATCACACACCACTGTCCCAATGTGTTCAATGTGTTCATACATTTTAAGGAGATGCAGATGACGGAGGGAAATGGTGACAAGCAAGCTACCCTAACATATGCTACAGCTTTTCATCAGTCTTACCACTGATTAATACACTGTACATTTGCATAACAAAGTGTAAAATCACCCAGGCCTCTGCTTGTATCATTGTGAGGGGCAACATGGAAAAAAGTCACTGAATTTACTTGGTATGACCCTTGTTAGTTAAGCAATATCACAAATAAGAGCCATGCTAACTGAATAATTTATCTGCTCCCTCCTACCTCACACCAGCAACAAGTCTTCCTTTCACTATTCCTTGCTAAAATTAAAACTGAATAAAAAAGAAAATGTTAAGATTATCAGGTAGATCACATTCTCACTGGTGCAACACATCGAACAAGAATTTAAGCAGCTGATTTAAAGGTAACAAGTACATAATCACTGCCAGCTCCAAGGTTTGCCACACTTCAGGGCTGGAGCAGAACTGCATGGCTGAAAGTTCTCTGCAGTGCCTTTTGCCCACGTTCAAATAACCCTGCTCACCCGAGGCCGGGCCTTGCCATCCCACTGGGAATGAGCTCCTGAACTGCTCCAGACCTTCAGTGCATCAGTTTTGACAAGGTCTCCCCACCAAGTGGCAGCTCAGCTGCTTTACTCAAATCCTGCCCTGGACCACCAACACATCATTACAATCCAGAGCCCTCCAGCATTCTGCAGTCCAGCACTGGCGTGAGGGAGGAGGGAGGTGGTGGAGATCTCATCTTCTCCTTCTCCACAGACCAAAGCTGCAGTGCTTGGTTTTGTTAAGCACAGCTTTTAGGACAGAGCCTGTTCAGAGTATTTAGCAAAGCAGAAGCACCTTGAGCAGTCTCCAGGCTTTGCAGGGAAAGCACTGCCAGAGGAAAACTCTCTGCTTTTGCAGCAGTACAATGCAATGCCAGCACCGGTACTGTGCAGAGGTCCTGCCTTTTGGGGGGAGAGATCTGCCAGTCACCTGCAAAATCTGAGAACAAAGGGCTGAGGGAAAAGGCAACTCATCTCTGCACTGGTAGCTTCTAGTCTTTGCCAGTGAATGAAGGACACTATCAAAAAAATGAGTTTGAAGAAAGAAAACAAGTGTCACATCAAATATATTATAACCATTGAATTTTAGGAAGGGGAGGAAGTATTTGTCTGTAAAAATACTCATGTCAGTTGTTTCATTTGTTTTGTTCTTTTTTAAATCAGTCATGTTCTATAGAGAAATGCTGTGGTCAGGCTCATTACTAAACCTTTTTTTATCAGAAGCAGGACAACAACCTTCACAAGTCATAATTTGCTGGACACTGAAATCAATGTAAGTCAGCCCTACTCCAACAACTTCAGTGGATCCTGGGTTTCTGTAGCCACTACCTTGTACCAGCATCACCCCCAGACAAAGATACCCAAAACAACAGTGTACAACAGTGAAATCCTCCCACACCTGCCCCTTGTGAAGTCAATTTCTTTTGGAGGATGTAACAACTGTCTGGTGAATTGTGCAGATTCAGAAAGCTTCTGTGCAGCAAAAAGTGTCACAAAATTCCACATCACAACTGTAGCAGAGCAATCTGAAATAGTATCACAGACATCAATGAGATTATTCAGGTTTTAGGCCAATAACCTGCCTTGGTCATGTTTGCACAGAGCAAAGGATTGAAGAATCCTTGGTGAATTAATCCCAGGAAAACCCGAAGTCTATAAATATATTAACTTTTCAATGTGTATTCTTCCAGCTTCTGATCCTACTTCTGGGTTTATTCTCTGGTCATCTTGTGCTGTTTGCAATAGAAAGATCACTATGAAAAATAAAGGTTCTAATCATCAGTTTCAAATGCAGTGCTTTCAAACTCCTCCTGTGAAAGCCTCAGCATTAACATTAACAGAATGTGTAACTGGGTTTCTTTCTGAACCAAACAAGGTTAAAATGAAAGTTCTTTTTACACAAGAGATTATAGGTGATGGCCAAGACAGGGTTCAGGTCCGAGGAACATCACAAGTGTTCACAATGTCATTGACAGCAGAACACTGCCAGCAGAGAGATCAGAACACAGGAGAATATCCCCACCACAGTGAGCCTTGCAGGACTGAGCGTGCAGAGCACAGCCACAAGCACCTTTGCTACTCCCCAGTGTGTACACAAAGCAATTACACAGCAAGTTAAAAATCTAGTAAGGGTCACAGGTTGCAGCTTTTTTGCTTGGTGGTTTTGTTTTTTGTTTTTGTTTTTTTTTTTTTTCTATTGCCTTAAACTTTTAGATGGTAAAGACAGTGAACTTGATTCCTGTACATCTGTCAGTGTTTGGATTCATTTATCCTTGCCTGTTTCTAGTATCGATCAGAGTGTATTTACTTTTTTATTTCTTACTTTTTACATCAATATTTTCAGTTATTTTTTTTTTTTATTTCAGTTTTAGCATCCAAAATATAGCAATACAGGTTTCTCCTTCCCAAGGAACAGTGCACATTCAGAGGCTAAAGCATATTCAGGGCTCCACCGAAAAAGAAAATGGACAGGCAACAGTTATGAGTTAAAATACCTTTAATGAATCTTCATGTGAGCCAGCAGTTACTAGAAGGAGCCACATGCAGACAGACCAGACCTTTTTCCAGGTCTCTTCCTCATCGTTTCCTTCAGGACATTTCTCAGAAGGCAGGATTATAACCCTAACTGTATTGCACCAAGATTGCACTGCAGATCCAACATGCCCATCAGTCTCATGGCAATGCTGAAGCGAACAAAGCATTTATGAATAGAAAAGCTTCTAAATTATGAAAATTAAGAGTATATTGCAATATCACAATACACAGTTCTCAAGGTTTTGAAGAAATCCCTCAAGCTGTGATTTATGAGTGAATTTCTGAATGCTCCAAGCCGTTCCAGTGCAGAGCCAAAGCTTTATGAAATCACGAGTGCTCTGGGGTTACTTCTGCCTCAGCAGGGAACTGCAGCCACAAGCGAAAGGCAGAAGTGTCTGAGCCACATCCCAGCTTCCAGAGACCCAGTTCTAGCAGCTGACAGAGCTAGCACAGACTGAAACCTGGCAGAAGAAGGCGGTATCTCTGAACTCAGCAGACACCAGTGTAAAGCGACCATGCCAAATGACTCCGCCTGATGTGGGGATCTGACCACAGAACACAGAACACAGCCCAACCCTAGCCCTGAAACATGAGTGTAATTCCTAATGTGGCCCCAGATTTCACCAAATGGGTAAAACTTGGATAAGAGACAAAAAAATCTGCAAGGAAAGCAAAGCAGAGGTGGCTCAGAGCCCTCAGCTGAGGGCAGCCCCAGGTGGCCATCACAACCCACACAGGTGCCCAACTGCCTGCCTTTGGTTCCTTGCCTTGTTTTTAAAACTAATCACAAAACTAATTACTCACAGGTAGTCTCAAAAGCCCGGGACCACACCTCTCCAAATTCCAAAGCAGCATAAAAAATGTACAAATTGTCTTTCAGCGGCATGATACAAGTACTTTGGCTGAACAGCGACTGGAGATTAAACTTTGGAATTTCCACTTACAAAACGAACATCAAGAACCAACCCATTCCTCACAACCTCTTTGCTTGCCCCACATGCTCCACTTTCAAGTCTCAGCTGATGTTTAACCTCTAAATGTACCCTCCACAGCAGCACTTTAATGTAGAATAAGAAAAAGATTAAAGTAAAATTAATCCCTTGCAATCCGTTACTACATTGTTTCCTTCACAAAGTGAACTTCTCCTATTTCCCCAGAAGAAAGGCTCTTCCTCCTCTTCTCCCTCTCAATTTTTACTCCTGTTTTTCCAAACACGGCACGCACGTGCATCCACTCAAATCCCCAAGGAAGGTGAATGTTCCTTTCCTATTAAAAACAAATTGTAAAAAGGCAGGTACTAGTAGACTTTGGCTGTGGGGCTGCCCTGGGCTGGACACAGTAACAGCTTTATTTTTTATTTTTAAAACAGTTTAAAGTAAGCAAATTGAGAATATAAATCCATTTTTCATTATTGTCTCTCTGTATAGCCACCCTATTTCAGTACAAACACATTGTCCTCCTTTTGTTTGAAGACAGCACAAATGGCTTTGCAGCTGTTTGTAGTTTCTGCCATTCTCCTCAGAAATTTGCAGATCTCCTCACCTCCCTGTAGTTTAAATATCACATTCTTTACACCTCTTACAACAATGAAAACAGAATTCTGAGCAACATGGTTAAGTGTGCACTCAATAGCCTTCAATTATTCCTTTAAAATTATTTTATTCAGACAGCATATTTTTTACAGCTTTTATCTGTAGTCATAATTCTGTTCCTTTAATGAGTGTCATCTCCTTGATTTGCCTAAAGGTGTTAACAAATGGGGTCTATAAAAATTAGGAGTACAATGCCAGTCAGCTTCATAAGACCCCTAAGTTTTAACTCTATGGAAATATATGGTGTTTATAAATTATTCTTTTAACTGACTGCATTGTTATGTTAAGCAGTAGAAAAAACAAATTCTATTACTAGTTGTTATAGTAGTGACATGGATCTGCTTTTTCTGAGATGCAGAAAATTAAAAATATAGAGACTTGTCCACTTCTATGGCTTTTTACCAACATGAAAGAGTAGTGTCACTATCAGGAATGTATCTATTAAGTTGTCATTTATGATATAATTTGCCTTAATAATGTGTAGCAACTGCAAGGTGAAAAAGTGACAGATAAGGCACAAACATGTCACAGAAGTGAAACACAGAATAGCAATTAGCATGGAATGAAAGAACACAGAGATGCAAATGAGCAGAGGGGTAAAACCTCATCTACAGACAGAGACTGTACATGTGTCACAGACAAACCCAGAGAGGATCAGGGGTCCTTCTGTGACCACTGCTTTGCCAGATAAAGCATCTGCCTGCTAGTATTCTGCTATGGACACAGATCTGTCCTGGGGCTTCCCAGGCCATTTACTACTGAAGATGGGGTTGTTTTCACTCCCTCTGTGGCAGGGAACACAGAGGAACCAGATAGACACCAGACATTTGCTTCTAGAGCAGCCCAGACATTCCCCCTGAAGAAGAAAATGTTTGTAGGTAGCACCACACACTGACTTGGGTGTAATCATTTCTGGCTGACAGTGCAAGTACTTTCTTTCCACCTGGTTTTCAGGTGGAGGAATGAAAATGTTTTTCATATGCAAAGTGAAAGTCACATGAAAGTACTGGCAGTAAGAGTCAGCTTTCAAAACTAACAGGATTATGCAACTCACAAGTGTACAAATACTATTATCCCTTTCAGTCTCGCTGTATTTACATTTTTGAAATGGGTGAATGACAAATAAAAGCAGTAACTTGCACTTCCAGGAACTTTTTAATTGACATTAAAGGGCATGGATAGCTGTCTGTCAGTGTTAGGTCGTATCAGCCTCAAAGCTACATCTTTCTTTAGGAAACAGAATTGAAGTAGAATGAAATGTTGAACTGACAAAAAGATCTGACATCCCTTTTATAACAGAGGAAACAATTCAGCCAGAGGAAAATATGACCATGGGATATACTATACCCTGAAACTAATGTACCAAACTTAACAGTCCCAATCATTCCAAGCTATTACAAGCAATGACATTTTAATTATTTAGGGGTGTTTTTTAGCTTAAAACTAATACTTTGGAAATTAGATCCATGCCATGTGGAGTAACAGTAAGACAACAGGACAGGTTCCATCTCTGGTACACATTCCCAACTGAACTGAAAAAACAGCAAGTTAGAGGTAAAAAAAAGATAATCTCAGATCTTACTGAGATTTCATCCAATATGGATTAGACACAGCTAATGAAAGGGATGCATGTTTAAATAGTGCTGGCCAAAGAGGGCAGAACACATTTAGGCAGTGAAAGTTCCAGTCTAAAGTCTTCAAGATGAGTTAATTGACTTAGGGTTATACACCTGTATATTTCCTGCATATTGAAACAGAGGAGTCTGCTGGATCAGTTTCTACATAGATTATCTGCCATGTCAAGTGCCAAAGTGCCAAATGCAGAAGAGAAGCCTGTCAGAAGCAGCTCTTTTTGCATCAAGGGTAGATACAGAGGTGACATTTGTAATGAGTCCTTCAGACTGGCTGCCCTTTGTGCTGGATTGTGTCTTGCCTTGTTTCCATCCAAAACTCTGAAGGGAGCACGCTGGGATAACCTCTCACATGGAGAACTGAGGTGCACAGAAATCCACAGGCACTGAGCTCAGATTTAAGCTGCAGGCAGGATGCTGTAAAAATCAAAGTAATTCAGCAATTCTTCTTTAACTGCTAAATTATGGACAGTCACACCACACACCTGCAGCTGGCCAAGTAGCATATAAAGCCAAACAAAAAAAGTAGCCAGAAATTAATACTCACGACATAATCTATGCATCAGTTACTTCAGTCCTCTGCAACTGTTAGCATTAGAGTAACTGCTCTGATCTCAACATATTGGACATGACTTTAATGATGCACCAATACAAAAAAATGACCACAGCCACATTAAAATCCATTTCCATGCACTATCATCTGAGGATGTTTATAGAAAAGACTTAATTTTAAGAAGGAAGTTATCTTCGCTTCATTAACAAGCTACTCTTCTCATGCAGTCACCTTTAGAAATGAATTCAATTATCCATTCAATTATTCACTTAGTCACAGTCACACTTTGCTATTTTTCCTCAAGCAGAGGGGTGTTAACTTTGACTAAATCTACCCCACATTCACACATATTTTCCACAGGGACAGAACTGAGTACATATGGCACTCACTGCTTGCTTACCTCTGCAGGGAACCATCACTGCATCATGCTGTGAGATCACACTGTAATAGGATAATTTCAATTTCTTCAGGACCAAAATAATTCTTCATTAAATTAAAAAGAAAAAAAGATAGAAGACTGAGAGAAAAAGTGTTACTTTTTACCCACAGGGTTTTGGAATCGCACAGCACAATTTTATGTGTGGAATTTGTGAAACACAGACTAGACAGTTCAAGAAAAATGGACACTAAACAAAGCTGGGCAGAAAAAAGTTCAAAACCAGTCCATGATTGTTACACAGCAAAACGAGGACAGTGCTTGAATGAAATGCAGAGGCAGGACACACTTGTTTACAACAAAAACTTTCTTAAGCTTTCCTACTGATAAAAACACATTAGAGAATTATTTCTTCAGAGTGTTTGTTGTGGCCTTTTCCCCCACCCTGAGGCCCCATTTATATTCAGTCTGATAACAGCAGGTTGCTCCAGCCTGAAGCTGTTTAACCCCACCCTGACTGCAGAATGTGCCACAGGGGCCCCAGCTACCCCTCTCACAGCCCAGCCTGAGTACAGCCACTGCACTGACACAAGCACACAACTCTTCACCTTCCTGCAGTCCTATTTCAGCACCCTGGTGAAGGTGCTGACATGAGTCCCTTCTTCCTTCAAAGAGAAAAACGAAAATATGGATCTACTTTAGAGTTACAAGTAAGCTCCAGAATAGAGAACCAAAAGAGAAGATACCAATTCTTAATTTCAACATACACTCCATGTTTGAGGTAACAATAAACTCGATCAGTTACAATTTCATAACTAACTTAATGCCAGAGATGTTTTTATTCAAAGGCACCAGAGATCCAAGCCTGTAGTTGGAGACTCTCACAGCACATAAATACCTTGTACATGCACCTACCTGCAGGAACTGCCTTTAATGAAAATGTCTTTGGTTGATCAGTCAGAGAGGAAACAACTCCTTCTCTAACCCCCACTCCTTTGTTGTAAGTGAATAATTTTCTATAAAACATCAGCTATGATGCTTTCCCTAGCTCAGCCTGGCTGAGATGTAATTTGCCATCCCAGACACCTGTAGAGCCCATAAAATTCTGTGCCTGTGTTCATATTGCTAAGACTTAATGCCTACAAGCCAAAGCCACAAACATCCAGTGCTGTGGGATTACCTGTATCTAAGAGCAGTCCTTCAAAATAATGGATGCTGTACATCATCCCAATGAAAAATCCATAAAGAACTGTCATTCAAGAAGCACTTAATCTGAGGGGAGAGAGATTTACTCTCCTCCTGTTTGAGGCACTGCTTCCCATGCTTGCCATGTTCACCATGAAGACTGGTTTGCATCCTTGTTTGATTGTTTCCTGTGTGGAGATGGGAGTGTCAGACAAGCCCCTTCCCTGGGCTGACAGGGGGACAATCCAGGCAACAGATGATACAAGAGCCATATAAAGATGGCAAAAAAACAGTTAACAGTTTAGGAAAATATAAAAAAAAATCTTCTATTTTATATCACTACAAAACCAAAGCTTTTCAAGATTTGTTAAAAACAAACAAACAAACAAAAAACCAAACACCAAAAAAACCAAAACCAAACAAAACCAGAAAACAAGACAACAGTGCAGATGACACCAGGCAGACAGTTCTAGCATGAAGGCAGCTTCAAAATAATCAGCTGGGATAGGAACAAGTCACACTCCAGATCCCACATATAAGGTTAATATATTAATCTCTAGTCTATGTGCTTCTCTTGGGGGTTTCTCTTTCAAGTCATCACTTTCATCGGAGACCTGAGGAAATACTGCACAAAAGGCTCATCAAGGCTGGCACATTTCCCTTTAAAATTTCGCAGTCAATAAATCACTGTTTCTGATAAAGCATCCCGTGCTGCAAAAATTATCACCTGCTCTTATATCCTTCTAAAGGATAATTTGTTTCCACAGTAATGGGCTTGCTCTGAAAGGGTGAGCAGTTTCATAAAATTTTGTTTTCATCAGTGCTGAAAAGTGCTAAAAAAAGCTGTAAGGTACTGTGCCTACTACTGGCACAATACAAAAGCAGCTTAAGGGTCATGAACTGAGAAACAACATACTCAAAATTCTGAATATTCAAACCCAAAATACATATGAAAAATACTTAAGCACATGACAGATGGAGATAATACGGTTTTCCAGGCCCACAACAACATAAAAATCAGCCTGCTAGCTCCCCCACTGTCACCACTACACCCTGGCAGATGTACCCTACAGTGACTGAGCTCTGGTTTGACATCATCCCCACCTACCCTTTGAGCCCACAATCCACCATGAAGTCCCAAACCAGAAAACCTGAGTTATTGCTCCCCTGCCTGTACTCTTGATTAATGGCACAACCACAACAGTTAAAAACCCACACTGGAAAGAGCTGCATGGAAATTGCAAGTGATAGTAAAAATGTTTCCTAAGAAAGGAGGCTGTGTTTGCAAACAGGTAATTTAATTTCCTTGCACGGCTCAGTAAACTGAAGTTTGTGAAATTAAAGTGAGATTTGTTTTCATGCTAAAATCCACTGGGAGGCTGATTATGCTGAAACACACTTCAAGTGTTGAAGGAACAAAGAGGAATGCAAAGAATGCTTCAATATATGGAAACTGCATATTAAGTAACGCCTTGATTTTCCTAAATGAATACGCTAAAATGAAAAAAAAATTCTTATAGAGCCAAATTAAGATTTACCACAGAGTAATGAGTAACTGCAAGCAAAATTATAGCTCTTTAGCCAACTCACTTTATGCTAATTTCATTGCTAAATACTTTGAGGAGAATTTCTTATGCAAGAATTGTGTTGCTCTCCTTCCATAAGGCAGGTGCAGGTAAATTCCTGCTGTGGATTTGCACAAGTCCCAAATAAATTCTTATCGTTATTGCCATTATGATCTGACATGATCTTCACATCCCAGACACCCATTTTTCCACCAGCTTCATCCACACATATAAACTATCAAAACATCAGACAAACCAGAACAAGAAAGTCCATTTAACTCCAAGACTTCGTTCATCATCACACTAAGAAACAAGCTGCTCTACTTGTAGGTGTCAATCTTCTGGGATCAAAACAAGGACAGAAATGCTTCAACCTAGACAATGACACATCAATATTCAAATGAGTGAATTCTGGAGATTTCTCCCCATTTGAACTTCAAGCAAAACCAAGACAGGGATATGGAAGAAGCAGCAACAACTGCATGTTTCACTTGAGCTAAGGCACTAAGTACTGCAGAGCTACGAGGTATTGAACACTTAAACACAGTGCAGTAATGCATCCCCACCTTTAACCTGTGTGGAAGTTTGGTTTCCCAATCCTGACGGAAGTCCTTTTTCCATCCCTTCCTCTCTCTATGTCAATTTTAGACAGAGTAGGAGAAAAAACCATCTCTGTCGGTCTCATGAGCATATCTCAAAATGCCATCCAAACCAAGTGCATGCATAATGATCTCACGTGCTATCAAAATTGCTCATGAATGAAAATTAAAACATATTTTTCATTAATTTCTATAAATGTAAAGCCTTGGGCTGTTTTAAAACAGTACATTCTGAAATGCTTCTCTTGGAAAATGAGAAGAAGTCTGTCCCAAGAAGTGCTGCTCAGTGGTTCAACTCACAAAATAGCGAGGATGTCTCACCCTCACAGAGTTGCAGGAGTTTCATCTGAGAGTATTTCAAAAGTTTTCTAAATCTCAAATGAATTGACAGGCAAATGGTGCAGGCATTAACCCCCTGGAATTCTGCACTGCTTGGGTGCTTCCAACAAGCCTTCAAAGGCTGCCCTTAGGAGTCTTATCACAGCAGATGGATTTCACTCAAATGGCCCCCATCTGTCACTTCTCCTTCCTGTGGCTGCAGTCCGAACTCAAAGAACACCTAGGGCACATTTTGATCAAAATGCCTGGCTAAGCAATCCAAGAGATGAAAGAGATAAAGAAGATAATGCTCCAAATCTTACACTGAGCAGACAATCTGACCCAAACAAAATTAATTTCTGCCAGATTTGTTCATGTTAAGAGATGGGAATAGAATATTCCCCCCTGCTCCCTTCACCCAGTGAGCTGCAGAGATATTTGGCAGAGGGAATCTTCTCCTTGCTGTCATTTCCTATTTTCCAGGGTTTGGCCATCTGTCCACTATTAGGTCCCTTTGAATGAGAATCCAGTTTAGAAGCACAGAGTCATCTTCACCACTGTTCTCTTGCAGGGCAGATAGGGATAGAAAGGGATGATTAAAGCTTTTTCTGGCTAACAATAAAATAAAGCAGGAGGAGGAAAAAAACAGCTGATCTGAATCTTGCGAGACAGAAGATGATTTCAAACTCCTGCTGCCCTGTCTGGAGGAATAGAATCCTCCCCACATGTGGCAGCACAGCAGATCCATTTTAAATGTAAAACACCTGGGTCTATTAAAATGCCCTCATTTCAAGCACATCCAGTCAGATGCAGACGTTCAATTTGCAGTGAAGAAGGTGAATCACACAGATGGTGCACACAGCTCCAGAGGACACACCTCCACCTTTTCAGAAAGGGCCACTTGGTGCTCATCTCTCCCACAGAGTTCTCCTCCTTCACAGGCAATTCAATGTGCTTGCACCTAGTATAGACTAGTTTTTCCTTTTCCTTTATTTTCTTCTTTTCTCCTGAGAGTTTTGTCAATATCAGTGGAGACAGTTATCAAATACAGCAGTAGGGAAGCACAATACAAGTTTTCTGATAAGGCAGTGTTGTCTGTATCAGGATAGTCTCTGAGTCACAGTGTATTCTATTGGTGTAAAGAAATAAAGAGTAGATTTCATCTGACTAGAACAAAGAGCTGTGTTTCTCAAAAACACCTTAAGAACACAAAACACCAAAACTGTTCAAAAAGTAGTGCTTTTCAGAAACACGTAATTAATTTAACAATAAATCTGTGAGTTGCCACACAAAACCCCACCTGACCAGCCTTTATCCCATTATGAATTTAAGGTGCTGGCACACATCACATCACAGCTTACTCTTCCTTGCATGGGTCAGCAAATTCCTAGCAGCATCCATGTCTCTCAAGTTATGCCAAAGCACCTTTTTTTTCTCAGAAAAGAACCATACTCAGTGTCATACATTTTGACAATGGCCTCTGACACTCTTTTTTCTTGACCCTCTAGACTGGCACCCTCATCACCCCCTCAGATTTGAATCTACAGATCAAAAAATGTGTTGCTTCTTATCAGAGGGATGATGCAAATACAAATTCAGCATTTGTAGCATGCTGAGACTCCAAGGCCATAAGAAAGTTGGATCCTGAAGAGAACACGATGTAAAGTATGTAAGAATTCTCACTGGAACAATACCTTCACAAAAAGCAATTCCAAATGCTCTGCATTAATGCAGAGAATTGCTACCAATAATGGCATTTCTGCTGGCATTTTAAAGCTATTTTATATGTAGAACATTTTATACAGGCAGATATTAGACTACAATCAAGCCGATGCCAGTAACATTTTAGTGTGACAAGATCAATCACAGGAATCCAATAGCTTGGGTAATCATTCTGTTAACTCCCAAGAATTGGCAGAACTCAGTGGCTGTGCCTTCCCCCAACATTTTATCACTAAGCCACATGAAACAAAGCATCTTGTGATGCAGACTGAAAATTGCTTTTATAAAGATGAGAGAAGTGAGATGAAAAATAGGTAGAGCAAGAAATCATGCAGGTAAGATCATCAAGTACTGTTGGAACTACACAAAGAGCTTGCAAAGCCTTTGTCTGCAGTAGGCCTAATCCCAGTTAGCAAGATCTCAGTTTATGAATAGTAAATTCCCCTCACACATAAAATATTTATAGTCATCGATTAAAAAAGTAACTCCCTCTATATGTCTCTCTACATACACATATATTACATTGACTGCCGTGAGACGCGAGATTCACAACACTGAGGTGTTTGAATCACTTTACAAAATGTATTTATGGAAGCCTGAGAGGGAATTCCTTGAGTGGTGGGTAATTGCTTGTTCCCTCAATAGTGCTGAATTTAGAAATGAACAGTAGTAATGATATTCATAATGAAAATCCCTTAACTGTTTAGAGAGCACTGCTCTGCATACTATTCACTAACTACTGTATTAGTGATTTTTCATAGGACAGGAAATTCTGGCATAATTTTTGTTAGAAATGCTACAGTATTTATTTACATAATGGCTGTTTTCATGCCCTCTAAACAGTCAACTCAGTCTGGGGAAAAAAGCTCATACAGGAAAGTTACAATAATCACACAAATTCATTCACCATCAGTTTTGGCAGTACATACTCACACCCAGAGGACCTCCAAGAGCCCAGCAGGAAAAGACAAATCGAACAGCTGAGAAGTCTGGGCCACTACCAAAACCAGGGGCAGCTGTAAGGTAACACACTGAGCCAAGAGAGGAGAACAAAACTGTTTAGATCAGCTACACCTCGTCTCCTTGCATAGAGAAAACAGAAACCACATTGAGCAGGACTTGGGATAAGGACAAACAAAATTCACTTCAAATGTGCACTGGTCATCATTCCAAATTAGGCACATCACCCTCCACTCCAGACACTGCCCCAGCCACATTTCCTGCTGCCCAGGAACCCGTTCAGCAGCTCTCAGCTCTCAGTCCATTCTCATCCTCCTCAGCAACAGCAGCACAGCTTCCTGCCAGCCCACCCCTGTATCTCATCCAAGCTCACATTCCTTGCCTGCTCCCCTCCAAGGCCACACCTCACCTCTCAAGATTCTGAAGCACAGCTTAAACCACGAGGTTGACAGCACTCTGTCCCAGTATAAATAGCATCAATAGCATATTTTGATCCAGCAGGATGTTGCCTCACAGCAGCAGAAAGGTTTGCAGACAGACAGACTTCTCTCAAACAGCCCCTTTACTCATTGCTGCAGAATACAGCACTGGGACATTCCAGGCATTTGCCAATTCTGATTCAATCAAGACTGCAGAAAAACTTGTATTTTTAACACCACAGCTAGCACAGGCAGCAAATACTCAGGTACAACTGTGACTTCCAATAAAGATACACCTAATTATTTTGTTCTCCTACTTTTTGTTTTTAAGCATGATTTTTTTTTCTATATGTTAAACTCAACATAGTTAAAAGAACATTGTAATGGCTTTCATCATTCAGTAGGGAAAAAAAGAAAACTTAGAAATAATAATATATGGTTCTCAGAATCAACTGCACAAGAACTTCATCATCACCTATGAAAAAACTACCTGACTGTAATTTTGTAATTAAAAAAAAAAAAAAATCAGGATTTCCTGAAAAATGCTATGAATGGTAACCCAACACATCATTTTAACAGACAACAGGATCTCAGTGTCTCACAGAAGTGCAATAGAGGGTTGCCCAGTAATCATGTCACCGTTGAACCAGATACAGGAAAGGTGATAAAAATTGAATTTTATCTCATAGTCCTGCTATTGCCCACTGAAAAAGCCATTTTTGCACAAAATCACAGAAACAACGACAAGGCCAGACCTTTTAATCTTCCCATTATATTAAAAAAAATTAAGTAAGCTTTACTGTGCTATTTTAAACATGGAAAAAAATGTGACAAGTGTACCCATTAAAGGTCAGCAGTGTTAATTACAGATACAAGAGCCATGTGAATTAGGAATGGACTCTGGTGGCACAGTCAGTTCTGTCTGAGTGGGGCTGTCAGGACCATGCTGGGGGTGAATCTCGTCTCTGAGATGACACTTGGACACAAACAAGCCTGGGTGAACAGCAGTTCAGCACTGTGACACCTGCTCCAGAGACTCTGTGCTCCAGCCTTAGTTGGAATTGTCTTTTCTTACTTTGCAAGGTCTTTGGAGCCTAAACAGAAGCCACAGCTAAGCCAAAGCTCTGTGTGTGCACACCGGAAGGAGGCTAAGCCTGACTCCCAGGGTACAAAATCCATCAGGCAGGACGAGCTGTGCCCAGTGATATATTGCTATTTCCTTTATCATACTCTCAACACCACCATCCCAGTCCCTCATCTAAATGGATTTTGATCCCCATTTATCAAAGAGCAGCTATGGCCTCTGTGCTGAACTGAACTACCTAACGTGCAGTGGGTATCAGCCTTCCCCACAGCACCCTGAACAGCCAGGTGAGCACACTCCACCAGAGCTGATCCAGCAGGATAAAGGGTTTACCTCTGACTTTACCAAGATAAGACTTTGAGATATAGGAAATGGATAGTTTTGCTTATACATTGCTTTCTCCTTTTTAAGGACAAGATCTAGAACAAAAAAGATTAATTGGAATAAAATGATAGGATGCCGATTAACACAACAATTATCTAATTTTAAAGTAGATATAATTTCAAAGATTTCAGGATACAGGTCTGTCTTAGATCAGTTTTTCTGGGTAAATAAAAATAATGCTGTGATTTCAACAGCCAATGCAGAATATGCTGAAATAATTTTCATTACCACAACACTAAGCTGCTATCAATACATTTTTTCAGTAAACATCTCTTTCATGTTCGGCCTTTCCATCTTAGAGGCATTGAGATAATTTTCTTCAATAAAACAATTTAATTTAAAGGATTTTATCCACATTTCACAGTCTGCTCATGACCTACTTCTTTGTATTTGAACTAAAACTAATCATATTTCCCATGCATTTTACAGAATAATAAGATCAGGAACTGAATATTGGAGAGAATGGAAAAATACCACAAAAGATGCTTCCACACTGCTTCAAACAACCTTGAAAGCTCCAAGTCTGAAACACTAAGTTTCTGCTCTGGAGGCATTGATAGCTCGAGTTTTGAAAATGTGCATGGGTTAATTAACACGGAACCTGGCCTAAGCAAAATCCAGAGAAATTGAGTTTACAACCCAGGGTTTTTTCCCAAAACTACTTCCAGCGAGCAAGTCCAATGAGCACCTTAGTTTCAGGGGTATCGATAGACAGCACAGAGATATAAATGCCACTCTCAAAACCCTCTGGTAGCTCCTTGTTCTCTGATGAATAAGATAGTGGGGTTTTTCAAGCATACCTTTGTTTCTTTATAGACACAATAGCAATCTTGACATTTTAGATACAGCCTCTGTCAAGCAGATGAGAGGAAATGTCCAGTTTGCTGATTAGCTCCTGGTTTCACTGATGATCTGAAAGGCTGATGATCTGTATGTGCTGAAGCCCTACTGAAAGGCTCCCGAAACTTCAGACCTCCCATCATCTTTAAAAAGAACTTTCAGACATTTAATCATCATTGCTCCATTCTGCAGACCAAAATGCAGGGATGCTATGTTCTTTAAAACTTTTCTGCTCCTGGCAAGTCAGACTGTTGGCCTTTCAGAGCAGTCGTGACACAAACTGCTGTGCATTACCACAGTGGGCTGAATGATTTATTCATACCTCAGGCTCTCTTTTTCTGCCCTGTATCAATCCACAACAGAATCTATACTGGATTGCAAATCATAATGACCTATGACCAATACCCAAGGGCAAACCTGCCACTTTTATAGATACATAAATGATTCATAACTGGGAAAGGAAAGAATTGCATGTATTATTTGCTATATTAAATAATCTTTCTAAAGTGTGTTGTATTTCAGCTTGCAACAAGTGAAATCACAGAGGAATACAAAAATCTGAGCCCGCTATTTCTGCAAATGCAACTGAGAATGAGAGCCTACAGACCAGCAGATTCCACATCACCACTCATGCTCCCATTTTCACTATGGCAAGAGAACAAACCCTTCACACTCCTTCATGCCTTCTCCTTAGACTTCTCCAAAGAAAAAAAATTAAGAGCAGAAATAACAACTGGTTCAACAAGAAATTAAGTATTTAATGAAGTAAAGCAAAGATTGTCTTAAATGGGATAAGTCACCTTTTGGTAATGCAAAAAAATGCAATTCTCTCCATCCCTGTGTTAATTTTACCAGTATAAGCCTGAATTTTTCAGGAAGAGTAACTTGATATGCTCTGTGAGGCACATGGAGCAGCACTTGCCATTTCAGAGCTGTACAGATGAGTCAACCGCAGCACTGCAAGAACTCACACCAAGAGCAAGTGTTCATCATCTCTCTGCACATCATTGCACAGCAGACTGTATTCTACCAGTATAAAATAGCATATTCAGATAATTTTTAAAATTTCATTGTGTTTACAATTACCTGTAAAGTATTTACTGTTTGCTACAGTTAATCCATGCAGGAAGTTCAAAGAGAACAACATCACAATAGCAGGTTTTTATCCTGTGGTGTGCTACAAGGATGCCTACAAAGCCCAACTAAAAGCTTTTAGTAGAAAGGTTGAGCTTTTGATCCAAACTGGCAAGTTTAAACGTTTCAAAACCACACAGTTTCCCTGAAAACACAACTGGTACAACAACAGGAAGAGGTTTCATTTTTAATCAGCTCTGTCTGGATGATAACTTCCAGCAGTCTTCACCACCACTGCAGCTGGTAACATGGCACTCGCTGAGCTCCCTCACTGCAGATTTCTCTAAACCCAGCCCAGCTTCCTCTGGCAGCAGAATGCAGGAATCACATCCCACTGCTCACAGGCAGGGGTGGGGAGCAGCACTCACATGGAACACGAGATGCATGAGCTGTCCCTTCACCGATCAGTGCAGAAACTTCTTATTAATCAAAATACCAGCAACGAGGCAAAGCATCAGCAAGGATCCAGATGGCAACTCTGCAAAAATGCCAGAATGCATTACCTGCTTATAGGGTGCTTCTGCAATCTCGTACTCAGAGAACACTGCCAAAAATTCTATGCCAACATAGGTTAAAAAACCAAGTATTTCAAGGAAAATCCTTCTTTTCCCTGAAAAAGGATACACACACAGAACAGTGGGTTTGTACTTGCCAGCCTTTCTTTTCTTCTGCACTACCCCCAGTCATTCTACTCTGGCAAGAAAAAGAATCAATTTGATCATTTTGTGTGCCCTGATCAATGAAGCACTAAGACATTAAGGCTGTCAAATACCTTTGTTTTCTAAAAGAGCATCACCACCTCTCCATATTAATTAAACTGTAATCCCAAACCAGCAAATGAAGCTTAGAAATACAGAAAAATTTGAGTCACGTGGCACAGGAAGAAACAGGTAGGACAAATGTAAATCACTAACAACCTATTCTCAACCAGCTCTCATTTAGAGTGTCACTGAAGGGAAAGTGGTAAGAAGAAGGAAAAACAAGGGGAGAAATCCCTACCCAGCCGTGTGACTTCAGGAGCCTTTTCCCCCAAGACACCAGGCAGGTGGGATGCATCTCAGCCTCACCAAAGGCTGGCCTCTGCATGCTCTGCAACCATCCAGGGAAAAAGCAGCCACTGGAAGATTCTGCCTCCTGTGGAACTTTGCCTGGCAATGCAATCACCTCAGAAACACTCTGCAGAGATGCTATTGCTCCTTCAGCTCTTGGCATGAGTTTACTCCTGAGCAGCAGCTCCACCTGAAGCTGCATCTGCTTTGAGCAAGTCCTTGTTCAAAAGCCTCTTTCTGTTCCTCAGGTGTTTGGTTTTTTTTAATTAATCCTACCTGGTGCAGAGGGGGATCACACTAACCTTCTGCAGCCCTGACTTCCCCAGGTACTGATAATCCACCAAAAGGAGATGGTTTGGATTTCAAATCACTCAAGTCTCAAAGTGCTGGCCTCAATCTGCCAAATTCAGTCCCAGATGGAATAAAACCAAGCTGAGCCAAACTGGGAAGTTAAACTGCAAATACATGCTCCTGCCCCCAAGGAGTTCTAGTTCCTTGCTCCACTGGGGAAAAGGTCACAGTTAAGTCCTATTATCTTGAAATTGCCTGTGTTTTATTTCAGACACTAACATTTACAGGCCTACAATATATGCTTAGCATTTAACATTTACTTAAAATACACTAATTTTAGTTCTTCAAAAGCCTCAGTGATTCAAGTTTCTTCTCCCATTCTCTTTTTCTGTTTCTAACTCCCAATGTGTCCAAATACACACTTCTGAATCTCTAACCCTTTACAATTCAAACCATGCACAGTGTGCCAATCACAAAATTAGTCTGTGACTCGCAAAGCAGGCTCAGCTCAAAAATAGAAAAAAACCATAGCGAGTGCAATGATTACTCCATTTAAAGAGGAGGTGGGCAGAAATGAAAGTTACCACAAGATCAGAGAACCTTTTATATTGATTAGAGTTTAAAAGGATAACAAGAATAAAGAAGCCTGTGAAGAGTTATTAGTACAGGGTAATCACTGCTAATGAGTTATCGTTAGCAAATGCATTTTAAAGTCATGAGGGATCTCAGGCACATAACTTCAGGCACAGAAGGAAGGGGGATTTATAGAATATGGGTATTCACATGGATGGGGAAGTTTACTCACCTCAGTACTGGATTCCTCTCTAGGGAATAATTAGGTAATTTCAATTTCTTTTATTTATTTTTTTTTTATCTTTAATCTTCCATTTCTGAAATTCTTTTAGGACAGCTATCCTCACAACAGCGCAGTAAACAGAAGCACGTGCCTGTACAAGTTCCATCATTAATTAGCTTTTACATATCATTATCATTTCAGCACAGTAAGCAATTGCTGCTAACTTTGTGCAAAGCAGATCAATGTTGCCTTAAGGTAAAAATAACTGATCAGCTCCACAATCTGCACTGAGTTGTAATGCAAGGCAAGCAGCTTTTATGCAGTGTCCTTTAGATTGTGTGATGCCCTGGGAAGCACGGATGTCAAAACACACTTGGGTTAATTAAAACCAAGGTCAAATTAACAGTGTTGCTAGCTTATTTTGTAACTAGGTATTACATTAAATTTCCTAATATCAGCAAATTGGCTATCTAAGTTTGAGCTGCAAAATTAGTTCTAAACTTCAGCTAGTTTAATAAGGATTATGGAGAGGTTAATATCTGTTTAAAAGAAGAAGAAAGTAATAGTGGGTGCTACACTTTCTCCTGAACCTCCTATACTTTGTCTGAGGTTCCTCAGCTTCCTTGGCATATTACTCTTCTTCCTTCCTTTGAGGCAAGAATTGCAAATAATTAACAGGAGGAAACAATTTATACAAAACAGCACCAAGTGCACAGACCAGAGGTAAAATATTTATTTTGCCAGTATTCTTACAGGTAGGAGGAAAGGAGTGAGTGCTCCAAGAAGTGCAATACTATGTAATTACTGGCTTATTTTCCTTCCCAGGAAGGCTTCAGACTCTGGTGTAACCTGCAACACAACTGAAAGTATGCAAAACTCCGTGGTCTGATTGCTGTGGGAATCGTGGCAGCTTGGTGGCAGAATGTCACACTCATAGAGGAAGTGTTGAATTTACCAGAGAACCAATGGCCTTCAGAATTTGGGGGAAAGATCTCTCCCTGAACAGATTTTACTTAATAAAGGGCACCTACTACATTCCACAGCCACCTCAGTGTCAATCTCAGGTCTGCTATGGATGTGCCCCAAATCACAACAGTTCTGACAGACTTGTAGCTGTGAAGCTTCTTGATGGGATTTGGGGCAATTTGGAAATTTGCTTGGTCCGAGCAGTACTTGCAGACCACATTCAATACTTCCCTTACATTACTTACATTGGTCACCTCCAGTCAAAATCTCAGGAGTGGCTGCAATCACACAGATTTGAGTAAAACAAGCCTAAAGTTCTCTGGGACTATGAATATAGAAGGGACCTTAAAAACTACTGGCATTCACATTACAGACTAAGGGAAGGGAAAGCATGATGGCCTCTGCTGCTTTTCTAAGTGAGGCTTGGTTTATTAGCATTAATGAAGGGCACTTGGCCCAGGTATCCACAGAAAGATAGAATCAGTATATTTTTCTCAGAAAGGATGCCCTTTAGTGACCTGTGTTGGACAGATCTTCAGATCTTTAACTTAAAACCTGTAATTATAAAACTACTGGTCCTTCAAAGTCTAAAAACCTGACAGTTGCCTACATTTGTCTGAAGGAAATGTTCATGATACGTGAAAAACTCACACTACATAAAAACTCTCCAGCTGCACCCACCCAAAGTGTGGGAGGTCTCAGGACTAGTGCCTCCAGGGAATGCTGCAGACACTCTCACTTCCTCCATCCCTTCCCCAGCAAGGGCTGCTCTGGAAGGAGGGTCAGGTTCTGCTCCATTCCCTTCTGGGATGGTGCTGCCCTGAGCTCCCACAGCGACTGGGTCACTCATCAATCCCCCAGCCTGGGACTGTTTGTGACTGATGGATTTCCACCCTCACATTCATCTCAACCACCTTCCTTTCCTCCTGGTTCCATGGTTAGGTTATAGGTTGACAGCTCTTTAATTTTGGATTTGGCTTTTTTAAAAACTCCCTCCTTCCAACCCTAAAAAACCAGGAAAAAAAAACACAAAAAACTTAACCTCCATAACCCACCACCAAAACAAAGTCCCCAAACACCCTCACCTGCCAACTCTTCTGTGTCTATATTCTCCCTCACATCCCAAAGGTGATGTCTTCGTTTTGAGCTGTTATTCCTGTTTTCATACCCTTTACAGAAGGAAGTATTTTTGTCACCATCCAGCAGAATTTAACTTCCCTAAATTCAGTTCACAGCAGAAATGTCACAAGAACGTTCTGCCAATTTGTTTTTCAATTTGAATTCCATCATTCCCAAATTCATACTGAAGCCCTCATTCAATTAATGCCTCTTCATTGACTTCAATTAGACCAGTACTGATCCTGTTTCCTCCCACACAATTCTGCTATAATCTGGTTACTTCACACTGCAGCTATCATATTTCTCCTTTAAATCCCTAATCCCACAGAAAACCTGAAGTATTTATACCATGCAGACTGAGCAGTTATCCCAGTCCTGAAAAAGGAGTGGAAGAAAAGCACAATATTGCCTGTTCTTCTGAGCAGATACGGAAAAGCTCAGTGCCTTTTTGTCCCCTGGAGGGCTGCCTTTGTATTGCACAGGTACTGGACACAGTCATGATAAGCACTCTCTTCTTCCCAAGTTCAAACCAGATCACCTCAGTGGCCATCCTGGTTTGCAAAGCAAAGGAAACAAGGAAAATATACAAGATGACCTTGAATTTTGAAGACTTTCAGAGAAATGCTGCTCATTTTCCCACTCACACCTCAGGCACGGAGCCTTAAAGCAACACTTCTATCAATTAACTGCATGTACCTGCACAGGAGGATAACTTTTACCAGCTGGAAATAATTGGACATGCACCCACGGTCTGAGCATCCCATTGCTGCACTTTCTGGAAAGGGAAGTCCACTTGTGTAGGAAAACGAACATTCAGATTTCACCTCAAACCTGCACTCCTTTGAAGAGATTTTTTCACACCTGGATTCTCAGGTGACCAGCTCAGGTGTCAGCAGCTGCCTCAGGCTACTTTCCTTCAGTAAAACATGAAATCTAACATGGTTCTGGTGTTGAATATTATCCTTTTGGAATGCCCAGCCTTTGAGGTTTGTAAGGCAACCAGGTCCATTCTGCAGCCACTTGTCCTTCGCTGCTGGTGGCAATTTGAAATCCACGAGCAGCACTCAGTACAGGCTGCTCTGCCCTGGGCTAATGCAAGCCTGAAACAAACACAGCGTGTTCAGAGACTCAGACAGGCCAGTCTGGCCCTCACTGCCTTTCCCCCTGCTCCCATTCTGTCTAGATGACATCCCACATCAGTGCCCAGCTACATCTGCTGCCCCCTCACTAACAAAGGTTCCTTTCCTACAGCACGTTACGCAGTGCTCTCCCTGCCTCAGCTGGGATGTTGCAGGTGGTAACACTTCGCCTGAGAAACTCCTCAGCAGCACTAAAAGCATCTATTTACCACTTTTTTCCCCTTGGTATTTGTATTAAGGATATAAATTAAGTGCCCTCCTCACTGCTGTACATGAAACAAAAACTGAGTTATCTGTGCTTACACAGAAATAATATGTTGACAATTAGATTAATGATATATGTTCTGCTCTTCAGAGTTCCTCTCCCTGAGTTCCTTTAGTCCTCAAAATTTATCCCTTCCATTATTCAATTTTCTGTAATGTTTTACCTATTTTTGCTGTAGATCTGGAACTGAATGTAGCATTCCCTGTGTGGAAGCAGAACTATCTATAATCTCATCTCTAAATTCACAGTGTGTTGCACCTACTGTTTCTTGCATGTTTCTTTTAGAAAGCCCCACCTTTCCCTTTCTTCTGTCTTACCTAGTCACACATGTACCCTTCAGTCCTCATTCTTATGCAACACTCATCTTTCCCTGCAGATTTTCCACAGATCTATTAGGGACAATATTCTTCCAAAAGGCAAGTAATTTTGATCTCTGCTCCTATAACACAGATACAGCTTCTGGTTTACAGTCACTGAAAGATTTGTGCTGTGAACACACATTCCTTCTTCCAGATGCTTAATAAAGCTATGGAGTGAGAAGTGATGTCATTCAGCACCTCAGAAGACATCCATGAAACCCCACCAAACTCCCTCACTGTGACTGTGAGCTGTCATCTGGCCTTCCAGAACTGAAGCTGCCAAGTACTGATGAAAATAAGAGCAGTAGCACATCCACAGCCTCGAGACACTCAGAGACCAAAGGCAGCAAAAAGACTGGGTTTGAGACTAGGAGTAGAGAATCAGAGGCAAACATTGTTGGGTTCGCCAAAAAAGCACAGAGATTTTCCACGTACTTCCAAATGTGGAAAAGAACAATGCAATAGAAAAGGGGATAATTTTCTTTTTTCAAAGTTATTTTTACTTCTGGTGCAGCAATAATTGAGTTTTCCTGCTCTTCAATCCTGTAAACAAAGAAGGTTTTAAGTGGACTTTACTAAAATTACTACTCTTTCTTCAATGGATTTACTCTACATGTATACAAGCCGCTAGAAAACCAGCAGTAGTAGAGAGGAACGTCTAATAAAAGCTCATCCTCAGTTATTGCAGCAATTAGAGCAATTGCAACCAACTGTCACTCTCTGAGGAGTAAGTGATCGCAGTAAAAGCTGTCAGGGTGCAGTGAGCTGTCACATCCCCTCAGGCTGGGGAGGAACTGGGCTCTGACCCCCTGGATGGGCGGGCTCCTCTGATGGATTATGTCTGCTGTAGCTGGAAAAATCAGAGCATCTGTGCAGGCAGCACTGCCTGGCTGCTCTCACACCTCCCCGGAGCCAGACAACCGCACTGCCAGCATGGGGTGAGAGCAGGGCATTCCCAGGAGACACCCCCAGCACTCCCAACCTTAGTCCCTGGGCTGGAACTTGCTGCTGTGATCAGCACCAGCATACAACAACATGCCCATTAGGCCAGGAAGCAGACAGAAAATAAACCTGATTTACCATTAAATAATTAAAACATGGCACCAAGCAGCCCTCAGCAGCCCTACGAAAGCATCTACCTGCAAATGAATCTGACTGAAGTCACGTTAAAGACAGAACTCCTCAGGACCCCAGGGAGCAGCCATGGGGCCAAGCCACAGTGACACAGTGACACAGTGACACAGTGACACGGTGACACGGTGACACGGTGACACAGTGACATGGCACCCAGAGCAGGACACTGAGCTGGGCAGGGCTCTCATACCTCCTGTGCTCTCTGCTGAAGGAGAAGCCCCTGCTCAAGCAGTGAGGAACAAACACACTGCTTGTCCTAGGGTGACTTTTGGATGCTTCTGTCCCCAATGGTCTGTTCTGTTTGTGCTGTATATTGAGTTCTGTGCCTGTCAGGCTGGTTCTGAGAGTGAAGCAGGGAGAAGTGTCGCTCTGTTTTTCTAAAGTTCTGCTTCAGCCTTCTGATGTTTGCTTTTGTGTAACGGAGCTTCTCACGCACTTTTCATGTAAATAATGATTGTTTTGCATTCCTTTCTGGAGGAGGAGAGAACTGATGGACTGTTGGGTTGACCAGTGTGGTTGGAGAGGACAATTTGCATCCTCCAATCCACGGTCACTGTTGGAATTCTATAAATATCGAGGTCTGTGAATAAACTGTCCCTTTTTTGCCATGGACATCTCAGTGCATGAGTGTCGTTCGTTTGTGTCGTATTGCCACAAAGCAGCGTGCAGTTTGTTTTGAAAACAGCACTCGCTCCTCTGCATTCCTGCTGCGGGACTGGGTTCGGCTGAGGCTCAGACAGACTGCAGGACAGAGATCTTTTTGCTTTTAGTTAGTTTTAGCTAGCTGAGGCAGAGGAGCTCTCTGGACTAGTTTTCCTTTTTCTTGGGACTGTTTAAACCTGCTTCAGACTGAAAAACCCAGAGGAGCGCCAGGAGCTCACACCTGCGGCCCGCCAGGGCCTGGAGCTCTGGAGAGAGTGATAAGAGACTGAGAGAGATGAGCTACACCCATGGCAAGGACTTTCTGAATTTGCCATCTCACTTCAGAACAATGAAAGGTTTTATTGTTCATATTATTCATTCGTTATGCTTGTGGGCACTTTGTTTGTCAAATAAATAGCTTTTTCCACTTTTCTCCGAGGAAGTTCTTTCCCGGACCAGTTTGGGAGAGGGGCCGTTTGGGTTTGCTTGCCAGAGGAACCCCATTCAGGGCTTCTCTCACAAATTTGCCCTAAACCAGGACACAGGTCCCAGAGATTTAAGTTACTTCTGCTACATTTTGTAACAGATGCCATAGAGGTCGTGTCATTCAGCTCATCAGGATGTAACTCTGCAATTACAGAATGCCTTAACCAAGCTGTGCTTCAAAACAACCTATTTGACACATTTCTATTTTTAAAGCTTCCACTTTAGAGGCTGTAAAGATGTAGCACCTTTTCAGTGTAAGTGAACAGTCTCACTGATTTGAGGTATAATACTAATAAAACAATTAATCCTTTACAGATTGAAGAAGTCAGTTCCAAATTTAGGCTTTTAATTTCAACACTGAAGTGGTCTGTTACACAGCAGAGAAGAAGGGCACATAACCAGGTTCAACATTTAACACCAAACTAGAGATTCAGATCTTTGCTTTTCCTTTCTCTGGTGTGATCTTGTGTATCTCCTGTTATGTAATTGGATTTATTGACCTGAATTACTAGAGTGTAAAACATGAAGTTGTCTGTAATGGTAACATTCTTTTTAAAAGTATTATAAGTTAGTTGGTAATAAAATGTCTTTGTACTGTGAAAATTTTAATAATATTAAAAAAAAATAAAATAAACACCTACTTTCTCAGATAAGAGTCACCAAATGACAAGGCATCATCTGGAAGATAATGGTAGAATAGTTCTTTATGGAAAGTAGGAACACTAATCTCAAAGAAATAAAAAAAGAAAAACTGGAAGGCTTGTTATTATTATGTACTTAAATAAAACAATCATATTTTCCCTCTATATGTCTCTCTTAGTACAGGCAAGGAACCGTGTCCTAAACCTCCTCAAGTCTTCCATTCTCAAAATTTAAAACCATACTTAATTAACAAGGAAAATATACAAGATGACTTTGAATTTTGAAGACTCTCAGAGAAATGCTGCTCATTTTCCCACTCACACCTCAGGCACGGAGCCTTAAAGCAACACTTCTATCAATTAACTGCATGTACCTGCACAGGAGGATAACTTTTACCAGCTGGAAATAATTGGACATGCACCCATGGTGTGAGCATCCCATTGCTGCACTTTCTGGAAAGGGAAGTCCACTTGTGTAGGAAAATGAACATTCAGATTTCACCTCAAACCTGCACTCCTTTGAAGAGATTTTTTCACACCTGGATTCTCAGGTGACCAGCTCAGGTGTCAGCAGCTGCCTCAGGCTACTTTCCTTCAGTAAAACATGAAATCTAACATGGTTCTGGTGTTGAATATTATCCTTCTGGAATGCCCAGCCTTTGAGGTTTGTAAGGCAACCAGGTCCATTCTGCAGCCACTTGTCCTTCGCTGCTGGTGGCAATTTGAAACACCCCAAGTGACAAAGGCAGGGAGCTGGGAAGGATCCCAGTTTTCAGGAGCATCCTGGGCTGCAGGAGGAAAGCACAGAGGTGTGAAAGCTCCATTTACTGTAGGGGATAAGGTGTAATACACCTCCAGGACATTTAGATAAAAGCCACACTACTGACACACCAGTTTATTGCAGCTCTCCCAGAATCTCAGGGAGATTAGGAGGTGGTCAGAAAGAGACCGTGGATTTGTTTTCTTTGATAAAGATTTTACAGTTTGGATCAGTGGAAAAATAAGTCAATTTTGCTCAGTATCAGTTTAGTCTCTGTTTGGCCATCTCTTTAGTCTCTCAGCACCCGGGTAAGTTGCTTAGTTCATCTTTGCAAGGAGCCAAGCAAATATTCTTTGATAATATACTTGTTATGAAGGTTTCCACACAATAAAGAATCTGAAAGGTTATGCAGCCCCAAAAAATAAGGTATTTTCACACAGCATGTAGATAATGAGTACATTTATCTGAACTAAAAAAAAAAAACAAACCAAAAAACCAAAAATTAGTTAGGAACTACTCAAATGATTTCCATTTTCATGGAATAATTAATGCCTATGAAACTTTCCAACGTTTATCATCACTTCAATGTACAGTCAGAGGAATGGATAACAAATGCACTGTCTGAAAGGAGGAAAGTTCTGATAAATCATCTGTGAAGTCAGAGCTGGCCATGAACTGAGATATTTGTGTGGTAGATTTATTTAAGAATAAAATGTGATGTCTTCAACTTTTATCCTACCAAAAACAAGTACAGTGTCAAATTGGGTAAAAATAATTATGTGCTTTCAGTAACCCTGTCTTGCCTAATATATGGAGGGTATTTTTTCTTGCTCATTGGGTTGTGTTCATTCTTAACTGACACATTTTAACAACAATTCTCAGGACAGGGAAACTGGAAGGATGTAAGAGAGGAAGTGATTGGTCTGGAGTCATCCTTTCTAATTTAATTTTTTCTGAAAGCACACCCCACCTTGCCAGGCCTTTGAAGTGACCCTGTGAAGTCTCATTCCAGAACATAGAAAGAAATTTACCCTAAGGAAGGAGAGGAGGCTGCAGGTGAGCAGGGAAGTTCAGGCAGCTCCACACACTCCTGAGCTCCAGGCCTGGAGTGGCAGCAAGACTTCAAGAGAGAGAAAAGAAAAACCATTCAGTCTGAAGCTGAGAGGGGGAACTTCAGCTCTAACAAAGGCTCAGGAGGATCATCTCTTCCCAGGATTAACTGTGTGAGAAATCAGCTGCAGATGGAAAAGGAACCTTTATAGGCAGAGTCTCCCCACAAACACTGATAGAAAATACTACAAAGCAAATGGGGGCCTTTGTCAAAGGCACATGCTGTATTAGCTGTTTTTAACTCCTAGGATTTTACAGGCAAATTACCGTCAAGAACCTACATTGGTTCATTCAAGCCCCTTCAGTTAAGAATACATGTTAGACATAAAACAGCAGACAAATTAATCAATTGTAAGACTTTTCCTGCTGCTAATCCATACAACACCAATTATCAAGAATAAAATTTGGCCCTAGATGTGCTTCTGTGGCAAAGTGAGGACTGCTGAAGCCAGGAATCTTGTTTGGTTAGATGAACTTTGATGGGCCATGTCATGCAAATGGTCCCCAAGATATTGCCTACAACCAGTTTTGTGGAGAACAAAACCAAAACACAAACTAATTATTATTTCAGCAAGGTTGAAATAGCATCTTAGTAATTTAATTCTGGATTTTTTAAATAATAAATTTAGTTTTAATTTCCTGTCAGGAATTTCTCCTTCTTTTCTCAGTACCCACTGCTGAAAAGGGCAGATGCTCAAGGTAACTGAGCCATGAGTGACAGATGAGTATTTGGGCAGTGTTCCATCCAGGAGGATGTCCCAGCACTGTTACCCTGGTTTTTTTCTGTTCTTCTTTGTTTTTTCTAAAGTTTTTCTAAAGTTCCTTCAGCCTTCTGATTGTTTACTTTTTGTAATGGGAGTTTCTCACAATTTTCATATGAACAACCTATTGTTATTGTAACTGTCTTTTCATGTTTTCATTCTTCTCATAAGGAGGAGACTGTTGATGGACTGTTGGGTTGAACAGTGTGGTTGGAGAGGAAGATTTTCTTCCTCCAATCCATGGTCACTGCTGGAATTCTATAAATGTTGAGGTCTGTAAATAAACTGCCCCTTTTTGCCTTGGACATCTCAGTGTGTCAGTGTCGTTTCTTTTGTGTTGTATTGTGACACAGCACTGCATTCCTGCTTGTCCTACCTGTCCCCTCTGCCATGGCCCTAGCAGAGAAAATTCCCCCAGGACCAAGGCAGTCCCTGCTCAGAAGGGCCAGATGAACTGGGAGAGGATGAGGGGGCATACAGAACACAATGGCCAAAGTCTCTCACCCTCCTCCATTGGTCCTTTTAGGCTGAGATCACTTTTTAATTTCTGATTTTGATTTGCATGGCTTTGATATCATCAAAACAATGTTTTAAGTGGTGAAGGATTCCTGATCCTCTACTAATTCTTAAAACAAGTACTAGGAAAGTAACAGGAATCATTTTGGCACATATTTTACTAGCTAAATGTAGTTTCAGGCAGGAAACACAGTAACCTATTCAACAGCTTTCATCTTACATGGAACGAGGTGTGGATGAAAAGCAGTTTAGCAGTTTTGATAGCAGGGAAGGCAAAAAGTTGCTTATTGTGACTCATGTTGTGTAAATGGCAACAGGAGATGGGTAGACCTTCCAGCCTCAGAGCTGGGACAGAAAGATTCTATTTGGAAAATCCTTAACAGGTTTGCAAGTCCAGAAAACCAGAAAGGAGACATTAACAATATAAATTGCTTGGGATACTGTTGGGATTTTTTTTTAAGGGGTTTTTTTTTGCTGCTGCTGTTAAAACAGGAGAGGATGCTTAAAGGGGAAGAGGCTTTTCCAAAACTGCAATGTTTTTTTAACACTGAAGATGATTTTTAAGATTTTTAATCATAAATGATGATTTTTATTATTTTAATCATAAAATACACGTTTTGTTTTCAGATCCTACAGACCAGGTGTCTGTGCTAAACTACACCCTGCATTAATTACAAACCAGCATTATGAATTTGAAATCATCCCATTTAGACTACTGGCATCTTCTACAGATTTACATAACTAAGGAAAGAGCATCAATGCCTCACAAGGCAGGTAGGTTTGAAAATATTGGGTTTAAAAGCACGTTTAAATCTGGGCACACAAAATGCTTCAATTCATGTAGCAGCCATCCCATGCAGACCAGAAAGAGTCACTTCCAAACATGATTTCTGAAAAACCTCATGTACAACACAACACAGCCCAGCTGTTTATTAGTCAACAGCAAAATGTGCTTGCAAACACTGTACTCCAGTATTTACATTAGTAACTTGAAGCTAAAATCCAGCTGTTCATTAGAAATTGATCCACCAGGCAGTGGGAAGGTGTTTTCTGAGGGGATTCTTTAACCTTTTGCAAAAAACGAGCACTTAATTCCATGACCTTTTCCAATATTTTCTTAGCCAGCTGCCAGAATTACTATTTTCTTTTGTCTTTTTCTAATATAACCTTTTATCTTACAACTTCTGATTTATTGAAATGATAAACTGTGTAAGAAGAAAAAGAGAATTAACTACTTCCTCTAAATTTCATTGTGCTTTTTTCATGTTAAAAACTATTTTCACAATTACCATCCTAGTACAATCACAGATACAAGTGAAATATCCTTTTCAGAGGAATACAAAGAGCTCTGAATTCCATAAAATAGAAGTTCAGCTTGAACTGTTCAATACTGAAATTCGAAATCTGCATTTGTTTTAAGTATTTCAATTTTAGAGTTCCTAATTGAAAGTTGAAAGGAACCTAAAATCCTTGACTGCCCAGCTCTGTCAGCCAGGGAGGAAACCCATTTTTGTACGAATAAACCCTGACAGGATGCTGGCTTGGCATGTCCACTGAAAAGCATTACAATAGAAAAAGTCTACTTAGTTCTATTAACTGCTTCTAATATCCCCTCATTTCAATTTCTAATTCAACCTCAAATTGTCATAATTGGATCCCATTACTGCTGCTGGGGTTTTTGGTAGATTGGAGAGCTGCTATCATGAATCTCTCTCTCCCCAACATATTGGCAGTTATATAATCAAGAGAGCCCTTATTTTTCTGGGCCATAGAATGCAAGAACAGACTGAGGTGATTGGAAGTCTCAGACAAAGGACTTTTCTCACCCCTCCCTCCTGACTGAAAGGACTGATATCCCATGAAACCGTTTATTTGGACAGCTCAGTTGAGCCATGTCTTTACTCAGCTACCTGGAACACATCACTGTTCCTTGTCCCTGCCTCACTTCCACTCTGCCTCTTTAGATAAACTGGTAAGAAAAGGCAGAACACAGCGATTTTGGATCTCAAAAATGTCATTTGTGCAGAGGATGCAGCTGCCAGCCCAGGGCAAGGCAGGAGGTGCTGCAGACTCAGTGTCCCTTGTGTCTGCTCGGGCAGCTGCCCTGGGATGTCACCTCCACCTTCAGAGCACAGAGCCACAGACCCCCAGCAGAAACCTGTCACAAACCAACCTCTGCACAGCCCATGCCTCTGGAGAGCTGTGGGGAACACAGCAGAACAGCACCTGGGGCCACAGCTGCAGCAATCCTTGCCCTGGTAACCGAGCTGCACTTCATCTTCCAGGAATAATCCTGATGGATTCTCCTACCCTCAGTAAGTGTGCACTGCGCTGCCAAGCAAAGGCTGATTAGTGACCTGAGTGACACTTTCCCTTTGAAGTGTCTCCAGGGAAAGACACTCCATGCATTAAGAACACATTTGCCTACCAGAGGTGCCTGGAAAAGAGGCACTTCAGGCTGCAGCTCACAGAGATCAATTATCTCAGTGGTTCCTGAGCTCTGAACCTTTCCCATGCTCAGTTCCACAATCCCCTGGCTGCCACCCACCATGGGTATTCCAAACAGCACAACCATGCAGGATACACATCAGGAATACCATGTATTACTTTCTTCTTGGGTCATATCAAGACTAATTTAATCCCTTTTCCTTCCTTCCTCCCAAAAGAAGAAATAATTCATGACTTGAGAAGGCACTTTGGGAAGAATCCATTTTAACTTCTCTAAACTTCTATAGCCAGCAGAGTGCACTATGACAGGCATGGATGTGCTGGGCCACATCCAAATCAAGTTTAAGTTGACATAATAAACTGATTTTTTATATATTAAACAAACAACTGGAAGTACATGGAATTAGATGAAACTTTTAGCAAGTATCTTGAAAAAAAACCCCAAACCAGCAATTAATTACTCTCACAGAGCAGTTGCTGGCAAAACCAAGCTCTTGGTAAGGATCTGTTTACTCTTTTCTGAAGATCAACAACCATTAGTGACAGAAGTATTTCAGTATGATTCTTTTTTTTGTTTAATGACAGTTATTTTATGTAGAGCAATTAAGACAAAGCTTGATTGCGAGGAAAGCTTAATTTGTAAAGAGATATACATATTTCATGAAAGCTGATAAGGTGTTTCTAATTGTGGAAATTGCCTTACCTCCAAGAAATGCTGCAGTCTCTTCTTTTGGGGAGGAGAGAGGTTTTCTATACCCTAAATATCCACTCCTGTTGAACTAATCAGTTGACGATGCATGAAATTAGACTTCACCTGTCAAGGTGACCTTGTAAAGGTCTTTTGGAATCTATTATTTAACAAACACTTCAGAAGAACTCATCAGAGAGATCACAGAACTGGACACAGAGCTAACTCACACCTAAGGAAGACACACGTCTGGCTTTTTTGTAGCTCCATATTATTACAAGAGCAAATCACATTTTGAGAAGCCTTCCATTGAATCTTTACTATCATATGGCTTTAAAGAGACAGAAACTAAATATAAAAGCCTTTCAAAAAGTTTTTTTTTTTCAAATTTTCTATGCCTATATTACCAAGTAGTGTTTGATATCTATATTGATCAAATGAGCAGCTGCTACAATGAAATCCACGTGGGTAGAAACAAGTGACATTACAGCATCTTGTACTGCAGAGTTTCACACAGCTCCTGCTTCTGAACAGGAAAAAGGCTGGGGAACAGCCCCAGTGACCATAGCTACAGAGCTTAGAGAGGAAAGGAATCAAGCTCACATCCTGCCAGATTCAGGACTGCACCTGGTGGTCTGAAAATCCTACACTGGGTATCCTGGTGGACTGAGACAGATAAACAACACTTACAGTACTTCCCATTGAAATGAGAAATCCCCAGGCTTTGGGCAGGAAAGATGGCTGTGGTTTTTTTTGTAGGAAATAAAAAGAAGTGGCCATCATAAATTTAATTGCAAACAACAAACCAGAATAGCTCAAACATCTGAACTGACAGATAAATTATTAGCTAATGAACAGGTGTATTTAATCTGGAGCACAGCAGTTTCTTGCTGGTGGACACAAGACGCATAATTTTGACAAAACATACACAGCCTTTGGTTGCAATACATCATTACTTTTTCAGGGATTTTCTCCCTTTTCTGTGCTTCTGTATAATCTGACACAAACTCTGTATAATGGTTTCTATCTATTTTAAAATATTGTATATGTCCTACAACTGCAGGGGACATTTGAATGCCAAGGGGACAATCCAGCACAGAAATATGTGTGTGTTTGTGTATATATATATATATATATATATATATATGATCTCCACTTGTCCTTAATAAAAAATTAAGAACTCTACAAAGCAAATGCAACCATCTCAGATCCACTTTCCTCATAAAGCTTCTTACTTATTGAGTTAAATGCACAGTAAATTGATTTATAAACGAATCAAAAGGTAGCAGAGGAAGAGAGAAGATAAATTAGCCCTGACAGCTTTTTTTTCCTTTTTCTACCCAGGCAGTCCCTGTTTCTCTGCCATGACCCCTCCATCCCAGCCCTGTGCTGCAGACTGCCTGAGCAGGAGGATGAACTTCAGTGTCCAAGGCTGAACACACAGCCCAATCACCAAACATAACTCCTGCTGGGATCCTGTGTGCCAGCTGTGCTTCCTGATCAGATGGGGCACACAAACCACAGCTGATCCCCCACATTCCTGCCAGGATCTGCTGATCCTCACTGAACACTGGCACATGTGAACTGTTACCACAGCACTGTGCTGTAGTTCCAGCTTTTCTGAAGGGAAGCATTTCCAGGGACACTGGTGGGATAACCCTGTGCTAGCACTGCCACGCCAGGTGGGCCAACACACAACCAGGACCAGGAGCTGGGCTAACTCAGCTTTTTGTGTTCTTCCAAGTGCCTGGGGACTCACAGGACCAGAGTCGAGCTGCAGACACTGTGAGCTGCTGTGTCAGGCACCTCTGCTCCCCAGGAGGGTGGCTCAGAGGGAACACTGCAGGCTGAGCCCTGGCAGTGCCAGAGGGGCTCTCCTGATGGGAAGACTTGCAGCTGACTGCACACAGCCATTCCCAGAGCCCACTGCACCAACTCACCCTCCTCGTGCACTGGCACGCTTTAACTTCCAGCAAAGGACAATTCATAGAAAGCGAACACAGAAGGAACTTGAGCAAGTTTGGGGCTGGCTGGGCACACTTCAGCACAGACACAATTCTGGACAGAAGTGACAGAATCCCTTTGTGACAAAAGAGATTTGAAAACATTGATGGACATTTTCATCAACAGAACTTACTGCTTTCACCCAGCTCCAGATGTGCTAAAACATCCTGACAGCTGAAATGTGGACTTGAGAAAAATGTAATTTAAAAATGAAAAATACTTAAATCAATTTTTGTGATCTTTAAAAAACAAGAATTTCATATGTTGTGGAAAATTAAATGCCTTTATTTCACTCAAGGCTGATAACACACAGTCTGTCAATGATCACAAAAAAAAACCCATGAAGAAATTTCAGAAGCTGGCAGCATAACAGAATCTCTGGAACTCCTACAAATCCTCATTTTTATTGAGTCTTGCAGCAATATCTTTGAAGTACAGCCCTAGAAAGGTGCACAGAAAGCTGAGTTGCCTTACACTGTGCAGCTTGAATTGGGAATTTTCTGAACTTACTGTGTGTACCCACAGGGGCTACAAGAAAAAACACACCAATTGTCTGTTCTCAGGTTTCCTGCATCAGACAAACACCGGTCGAAGAACCAAACACAGAGCAGAATCAACACTAAATTGTAATAGCAAAGAAGTTTTCATTTCAATGTTTCCTTCACCAACTAATCATGTAGCAGACTTTTCATTTTTGGGATGATGCTCCATCATCCCCATCTTAAAAGGCATTCCTGTGTAATTTATTCTCCAAGGTGAAAAAAACCCAAAAAAACAAAACCAAAAACCAAAACCAATCCAAAACAAACAAAAAACCCAAACAAACAAAAAACCAAACAAAAACAACCTAAAACCAAAAAACCACCAAAAAAAAACACACCACAAAAAAACCCCAAACAAACAAGAAAGCTAAACAAAACAAAACAAACCAACAACAAAAAACCACCACAAGAAAAAGAAAAAAGCTTCAAGGAAAAAATAATTAACCATGTCATGCCCGTCACAAAGAATAATTCCTTCAATTTCAGTAAATTATGGCCTTGAGACCACTGAAGTAGTCATGAAATTACCAAGCTGTATTTATTCTCTCCATTTATGAAATGGAGGAAATGCTGCAGCACAGAAAGGCTTTTTCTGTTTCAGGCTTTTTTACATTATTAACAAATAAATGTTAATAATGTAAAAAAATGTATTTGGAATTTGTATTTGTATTTGAAAAAAATTACATTTGTATTTGGAATTTGATGAAGATTTCCAGTGTAATTTCACAGGTTCCCAGCAACACTTCCAAGGAAAGTGTTTAACAGGGAGCTGAGCTGACATTTGGCTTGCAAAGCCTTTGAACCAGTGAGTGCATTAATTCCACTGCAAACATCCTAAGCCCACAAAAGCTTATGCTATTGTTCCTGAATTATCCACAAGCTTTGAACTGAGAGGCCTCCCACAGGGTCACAGATCATTGGTTCTGCCTAGACCAGTCTCCAGCATGCTGATCAATAAGAGACATAATTGGAAGGTCTCGAATAATTGGAAATTTCAAAGGACTGCTGCAACCTCTACAACACACAACTGGTACAGAAGCATGTAAAAATACCAGAGTCTGAAGGGACTTTAAAACAATGCTCTAGCTTCAGTTTTTAGAGACTTTGCCCTTTCAGAAACATCCTTCTTCAATTCCACCCATCATTTTCTGGACCAAAGTAGTTCAGGTTATGAATATTTGGGATTTGAAAACTCTCTTCTAACTTACACTGGAATAGCACTGTCCAGCTTCTAGGGGAGAAAACAGAAATAGCAAATATGCTTTAAGGATTTTTTTTTTTATTTTATTTTTACAGAACTGGCAAACTTCAAAGTAAAATCAAATCCATATAAATGAGATTACACATTTCATGCAAGATTTGCAGTACATCCTGGTCCTACTGAAGTATCAGAGTTCTAACAGTAATAATCTTCCCTGTCCCTGCTCTGCCAACAAAGGTTTATCTGAGCTTTGTGCTCGGAAGTGGTGGTGGTGCCAGAGAAAGCACAGGAGCTGAATTCCCCCACCAGCATATGCCATTACAAAAGTGCAAGAACACCAACACCACAGTGCGTTTGATGGGGAAAAAAAACGAGCTGCTGATGAGGTGTTACCTAACTCCAGAACAAACTTCAAAGATTCCACCAACAGTTTGGAATGACCTACTAATCAGTTTTGTTATATCCCTACACTATTTCCACAGAAAGAAGAACAAAAGCAAAGGTCCTCTGACTGCTCCACTCTGGACTTTTTACTGCCTGTAATCTCGAAAGGAATGGTATCTTCTCAGTCCCACTTCTAAAATGCTGCTCTTCAGCATGTTTTTGGTTTTGTTTTTAAAGCCTGAACGAGAAGATCAGACAAGAGCTCAGGATCTCCTTGAATGCAGATCTCCATGTGAAGTAGGGATTAATTGCCAAGGAAAAGACTGCACTTTCAGATGGTGAAGTATTCTGACAAGAGCAAGAAAAGGTTTCCAGCAGAGAGCTAAACAGAGGTCAGATCAGCCACAGAATAACCAGTCTCCAGTGCAGGTCTTGTGCAGGTCACACCAACCAATTAGTATTTCATTCTGCCAGGGATGCTCAAATGACACTGAACACTTCTGTCCTAAAAACCTTCCTGTCCCTGCAGCTGGAAATGCAGGCTGGCAGAAGAGGGGTGAGGCACCTGAGGCAGCCCCACCGGGCAGCGCCAACCCGACCTCCGGGTGGCTTTGAGTGTGAGAAGGAAAAACCTTTTTCTCCCTGCACCGGGAGGGTCTGGAGCAGGGAGGGGACACAGGAGATCTGCAGGGACTTGGATTTGTTTATTTCTCTGATTTACACCTGAACAGGCCGTGGGAAGGCTCTGCCCCAGCTCTAAGTCCAGCACCGGTGACCTGTGCAGAACGTGGACACTGTCCAAAGGCTCCAGCTCCTCCGTAAGGCGCCGAAAGCTCAGAGCCGGTGCTCTGGAACAAGAACGCTCCTCCTCTACACGGGAATGCCAGAAAGGAGATTCAGCTCCCCACACAAATGGGAGCTCAGATCTGTGCTCTGGAACAAGAACGCTCCTCCTCTACACGGGAATGCCAGAAAGGAGATTCAGCTCCCCACACAAATGGGAGCTCAGATCCGTGCTCTGGAACAAGAACGCTCCTCCTCTACACGGGAATGCCAGAAAGGAGATTCAGCTCCCCACACAAAGCTCTGGAACAAGAACGCTCCTCCTCTACACGGGAATGCCAGAAAGGAGATTCAGCTCCCCGCACAAATGGGAGCTCAGATCCGTGCTCTGGAACAAGAACGCTCCTCCTCTACGTGGGAATGCCAGAAAGGAGATTCAGCTCCCCACACAAATGGGAGCTCAGATCCGTGCTCTGGAACAAGAACGCTCCTCCTCTACACGGGAATGCCAGAAAGGGGATTCAACTCCCCACACAAATGGGAGCTCAGATCCGTGCTCTGGAACAAGAACGCTCCTCCTCTACACGGGAATGCCAGAAAGGGGATTCAACTCCCCACACAAATGGGAGCTCAGATCTGTGCTCTGGAATAAGAATGCTTCTCCTCTACATGGGAATGCCAGAAAGGAGATTCATCTCCCCACACAAATGGGAGCATAGGAAGGAAATGCTTCCAAGCCACAGGACAGGGGCTCAGGGCCCTCCACAAATAAATAAATCTTTCTAGAGCAGTCGAGGAGGGCAAGGCCTGCTCCAAGCCCTGAGACACAAATGCTGTGCCCTCACCGCACATCCACAGCTTGGGACCTTCCTCCCTCCCTCACATGGGAGAACAAACTGCACCCACAATTTCATACATATGATGTGTTATATTAGAGAGGGTTAATCTACTATACAGCAAATACATGTCTTTTCTTGATAAAATACATCAGAGATTGCATCAGTTAAGCATTACATTCCACCCCATTCTAGCAATAGGACTCCAAGAGAAAAACAGGCAAACACTGCCAACACCCTCAGAAAGAAGAAAAACAATTCACCTCCTGGAAAGTTCCTAAAGACAGTGCTTAACTGAATTTTTTGCTGAACTATCCCCTCTGGAAATTGCATTTCAAAGAACTGAGAGTATACCTAAAATGAGGAGCTTAAAGTACAAATCTTGAAACTCAGCATTTCTCCATGTTTAACCATCATAAATTCATCCTAAAATATGAATCAGTCAATAATGCAAAGCAAGGCAGTTGTGTAACAGGAAGGAAAAGAGAACTGGAAACAAAGCCCAGCAAAATCAAAGAAATGTCGTATTTTTAATATGACTGGGAGGCATTTTAAAATATTGAAAGATCGGTTAGAAAAAATAGCCCAGTTATAATTAATTGTCTTTGAAACTATAAACATATAAATTTTACACATTTCCTGACAAACCTTTTATTTAGCAATTGATGTCATTTTGCAGCTCCCCTCTCTGAAAACTTTTAATGCCCAGCATTTCACCGTGACAGCTGGCAAGAAATCCGCTGTGATTTTTCTCATTAAAAGTAAAGCTGTTAGTAGCCAAATACACAAAGATGTGAAAGGTTAAAATTTAACGATGGGGAAAAGACTTGCTTCAACTTAACACAAAACTCAGAACTTGAACTTTGTCAGAAACAGCAGTTTGATATTACTTGAAGGGAAAAAGTGGTAGGTGTAGAAAGGTTTATCAGGAGTTTAATAAATTGCCAAGAAGTTAAGGGTAGAAGGTCAAAAAGAACAAAAAAATAATTATACAAAACATGTAAGAGAGACTAGAGTTTGTATGGTATAAAAATACAAATGATCCTCAAGGATTTGCCCTGTAAAAAGCTTGTGAGAGCAAGTGCTCCTGGGACTGCGTATTACCAGAAGGTATCCCATTCTAATGTACATTCTCTAAGTCTTCCATTCTTAATGGAAAACCTTGCCTTTGGGGGACATGCTTTTATGACAACACTATTTCTTCACAAGTAAAACTCACCTCATTCTTACTTTAACAAAGCAATTTTACTTGTGCCTGGTTTTCTTCGGGTAAAAAAGAATAAAAGGCTACTAAAATATTCCAATCATCAGAACAGCATGGTGCAGTAAGTGCTCATCAGACACAACCCCAAGCCATGCAATATTCCATCTCTTCCCAACACAAATGCAATGACCCTGTATTAACCACCACAATTAAGTATTCACATGGATGATACATTTGCTGAAGTTTTATGCAGCCCAAAGTGATGTTTAAAAACAACAAATTATAATTTTGCATTGCTTCTGCCTCTTGCATCTGATACTAACAAAGCAAGCATTAAGGGGAAGCAGGACCCAGTTCAGAGACATTAATTCAGGTGACAGAATCAATAGACAATATTTACTGGTCAGCAGAGTATCAGCCTGAGCTTTACGACTAGAATCAAAATTATTGACAACAGCAATTCAAGTGACTTCACCCCTCCCAAGCATTAGTGGAACTTGCTCTCCTTTGGCATTAATTTCTTTAATGGGAGCTTTGGGAGTTCTCAAATCCAGATGGCTTATTTAGGTGTTTAATTTTAGGCACCTGCACTTGCTGTGATCCAGGCTTTGACAAAGATTTGTGCGTGTTTTCCCCAGTGCACTGAGCAGGGAGCAGGACACTTTGCAGCAAGTGTTTACAGGAACAAGCTCCAGTAACTATATTCTTATTTTAATGATGATGTCTAGCTCAACAGCCTCTGCTCAAAGAGATTTTATAGCTCTTGGTCTAAGAACATGAGTCCCAGAGTGGATTTAACACCAAGGAGCCTTCGGACTGCGCCCAGACATCACGGCCCCACGAAGTTCCTGAGGCATGGGATTCCAGCAAATTCATCTCCAATGCAAAATCACCTGCAATTCCCCAGAGTCCCTAAGTGGATCTCCCCCTTCACCTATATCCCTGAAATAAGATGGACAGTGCTCCTACCTTTCTTCCTGCCCTTCTTAGTTGGCTCAATACTGCCCTGGCCCCATCCCCTCCTGCTCAGGAAGTGCGTCCCTGGCTGAATTCCAGATAACAGAGCATTCCCTCAGAAGCATTCCATGTTCAGCTGCAGACACAATGGCACAAACTGGAAAATTAAGTCTCCACAATGCCTCCTGAAAGGGACAAGGTTTATGCCACACTTGTGTTTCTCAACAGAAGCTTTATTACCCTACTTTGTGCAGTGCCTCTCCACAGAAAAACAGAGCCTGGATTTCAACCTCAGGCTTTAACCAGGAAAAAACAGTTATTCCCCAGGACTCAGCACCACATAGTTGCTGCTACTTCTCATGATTTGCAAGCATTTTCTTGTTAAATTACACTCTTTGCAGCATGCCAAATGTGCACGCATGGCCCTGCAGAACGTCCAGCAGCTCTGAACACCCTGCACGATTACCACACGAAGGGCTGATTAGGTTTCACTGCAACTGCTCTTTCTAGCAAATGCCTCAGCAAACTGCAGTGCTGCAATTATGATATGCTGATGATCAAGTCTTTCACACCATCCCGACGTTTTAGGGAGTTTCAGCCATTTTTATTTATTCTGTTAGGAAATACGTGAGCAATGTAATTATTCAGCCTCCTTTTGCCACTTGAATATCAAAGTAACTGTTTATCCCAAAAAGACTACTAGCCCGTACATCTTTTCTGTTTTCCCACTCTTAATCAGCCCAGAACAAATACAGTGATGGCAGTTCCCAAAAACATTTTCTTTCAAAACCATCAAACCAGCTCAGCTATTGTGGTTTCACTAACCACTGTTACAAATCTGATCTTGTCAGTTTTCAGTGTAAACGGCAAGGTACAATTAATGTAATGTTTTGCATCCATTTAAAAACGTCAGTTTTGAAAATAAAATGCACTTGCTTCTGGTAGTATTTTTATACATAGGAAAATGGAGTCATAGAATAAATTAAGTCAAAGAACCCTTCAAGGCCATCTGCTGCAGCCACCTCCTCAAATCAGGGCCAAATCTGAAGCTAAATGCACTTGCTCAGGGCCTTACACAGCCTGTTTTCAGTATCTGCAAGGATGGAGATTCCACAGCCTCTCTTTTCCCTCATCTCTCCGGTAGGGAGAGAGGGAATCTCAAGGGATCTCCCTGTGCATCCCCCCTTTGGCTTTTCTTTCCAATTTTATATTTGATTTAGATCTGACAAATACATTTTCGGGTATTCCATTTGGGTATTTGGCTTACAGCCACACGTTGGAAACTCACGAAAGGTATAAAACTGCTCCCAAAATACACTTTATTTTCAGCAGCAGTTTCCTTTCCCTGAGCCAATGGGCTGGGATGGCTGGAAAGCAGGTACAGGTATGATTCCGTCCACACCCTTCCTACACCTGATCATCCTCCAAGAAGGAAAACACCGCGTTGTGGCTGTGGAAGGACAAGACTGAGCCTCTCTCTAGGAGGCTCTGGCACCTCCTCATCTCTCAATGCCATCAGGTAGAACATTTCCTCCCAGGAATGGATGTATGGAGGAAAGTTATCCACAGGAGTGAAGTATGCCGCCAATATGTGGGATTTTAAACCCTAAAACAGATTTTAAAGCTCCACTAAATCCAGACATAGTCTTTTATTTTGATGTTATTGATTCCAGAAGCTTGAGAACAGAATCTTAAAAACTAAAAAACCACCCACTATGATTAAGATAAGCCTGTATCGGGGAGCAATACTACCTCATTCCTACCACATCCCAGAACTTAATTTTATGGCACCTGCTAATCCAGTTGCATTTTTTTTTTTTTTTTTTTTTTACATCTATGAAGCAGTTATTTACAGTTATGTAACAGTCTAAGATGCAGAAATTGCATCTTTTTCTAAAGGACACTGAAGTAAAAAGAAATTCCAAGCAAATAACAAGAGAACTGCACTGGTTTTCATTTCCTTCTTTTTCTTCCTAGTTTTCCAAGTTCTTCCTCCCATCTGGACTTCACAGGCAGCTCTTATGAGATCCGTGAGGAAATCTGGGTTGTTCTCTCTGCTCCAACAAACCCCTTCTGTCCTTGAGGGTGTGATGGAGAAGACACATCCTCCATGGCAAAGCTCCAGTACCCACCTGGCCCCACCACGTCTCTCCACAGCAGAGCTTTGTGTTCCTCCAGCGTCCTGCCTCTTCCTGCCCCTGTGTGAGCTCACTAAACCTGAGTCATGAGGATGAGGTCAGGTTGTGCTGCTCCACATTCTGAATTTACAATTTCACTCGGAGCCTTTTGCTGATTGGGAGGGGAAGGACGAGGTTATAACTGGGTCAGAACTGGTTGGACTGAGGAAGGTCGGAATCAAATTCTAATTTCATTTTATGTCTATTAACATGTCAGCAAACATTAATATTAGATGCCAATTCAAATGCTCATTTCTAAGGAACAGATGGCAAACCAATCAGAATCCTTGAGAGTTTTAGTTCTGAGATGAATATTGTCCCTTTTTGCTTTTCAAAACAATCTAGGTCAGCTTAAACAAAACTAAAAATGTATATACACATTATATCCAGGTTACAGATTGATTGATCACAGCTGAAGTTTTATATTCAACCACAAATATGCAAAAACTTTTTTAACCTCCTCTCCATATATAAAATTCTAGGATCTGCATCACAATTCCACCACAAATAAAACTTACAGTAACTATATGTAAAGCCAGCAGCTTCCTTCATTACATCTCAGTTTGCAATAAATCCAAAACTAAATTGCAAAACTAAATTTGTGATTATTTCTCAGTAAAACAGCAACTGCAAACAGCACCTAAAATTCTTTTGTAAAGTCATCATTCCATTCAAACATATGAAATAAAATCACTTGAATTCTTCATGTGAATCATTTTAGATTTAAAAAGGCAATAATCCATTTCCTCCTGTCTTGTCACCACCAGAACCAGATGAATGTTTTCAGACAGATGTTAACAGAGGGTTACATTAGAAAGATTATTTTCTTTTTTCCACAAAGAATTATTTCTAAAATTCTATGTAATAGAGGAAAAGACGTCCAAACTGTAAAAATAATTAAATCCTTCTTCAACTACTGTTTAGATGTAGACTGGTATGATAATAAATCACTAAAATCTCACCTGATGCAATTTCTAGTTTGAAGAAACCTTGGAACATAAGTGAATCACCTTCATTATGCAGTTGTACTAGGATTTCATACATTTGGAGCTCATTTATTGCAAAGAATGAGGTTCTTCAAAGTCAGTCTTCCACAAGTTATCATTTCTATACATTATATACTCCCTCCTGTCAGGAACAACCATCCATGACATATTTATCTGAATTATTTGCAGCCATTATGAGAAGAATTCCTGTTACACCTGCTTGGAAATACCTTTCCAGGCCATATGCTCTCCAAATAACCTCTTCTGTGTTGAGACAAGTGCAGCAGAATGATTCAGGAGAAAGGTGAAACAAAGTCTGCTTGGAATTTGTTCTGCAAATGTTCCCAGACCATCAGAATCACATTAGGTTTGGATACATTAATTTATGTAAGTTTGGCATTTGGGCAACAGGGGCCAGAAGAGTCTCTTTCGACCCAAGTTTGAAATTTAGAAAATTTAAGAGAAATTTAAGAAAATTTATATTGATGTTTTCCTTCATGTAATTTCATACAGAACATCTACGTCATTCCTGTTCAGACATCCACAAGAAACAACAGCAAGTCAAAATAATCATTCATGACTCCTATATCCCAAAGACTCTGCTTGGTCTGGCTATGAAAATACCACACAGAACACCATCTTCAAACATTTTATTTAGGCAGAACATGGAGATGCAGACTACAAAGAAAACAAACAAACAAACAAACACCCTAAAATCAAACACATGCAGCTTCAATGAAACGCTTTAAGTGTTGATGATCAGGATTTGTCACATCATTTCACCAGCTTTTGAAAATGAGGAAAATTACCAATTGCACAATTCTTCAAGTGCAAAGGGTGATGTCTAACACAGATCATTTTCCCTTTGGCTTAAATTGGTCCTGGAACCACTCAAGAGCTGGAGACAGGCAGGTAACATCTGCAGCACTGATTCAAACTTCCTGAAAATTCAAATATCAGGCATTCATTGGATAGTTTATTAGCTCTTTTTTTTTTTTTTTCATCATTCCTGCAGTGATATTTACTTGGAAAAAGCAAAGATTTAAAAGAGCAAGTCATATTTGCTTGTCAACTCTGTCAAGTGCTCGCCCAACAAGAAATGTTGTGCTATAACTCACAAGGTCAATTTTTTCACCTCTAAACTTTCATTTTAGAACAAAATCCAGATTTCTACTTATTAGAATTCATTTCAGCCTTGTAACAAATGCAGTTTATTTTCCTTTGCAATCTAAAACTTATCTGAGGGGGTTTTGCAGTCCAGATGATACGCACACAGCAGGTGGCAATATTTGCAGCTTTATCTGGTGGCTGCTGAGCACCAGGCAGATGTTGGAGAGCAGAAGTTCGAGGTAGCACAGACTCTTCAGCCAGTGTCAAATCAGAGAGGATTCCTGATATCCAGGGAACAGAGGAGCATTTCCATGGTTATCTCCACCTCTATCCCCGACGCAAGAGATCCCACCCCTGGATCCCACACTGACCTGCCACAGAAATCATCAGGTTTTTCCCCACTCCTGGCTGTGAGAAATCACATCATATGAAGGCACAGGTGAGAAATCACATGATTATCTTTTTTAGCTCTCCCGTAACTTTAGGTTACTGCTTTATCTTGTTTATAATAGTACACCGTAAGCAAAAACACCACCAGTGATTCTAGGGAGGAAGAAAGAGGTCTGCCACCTCATTGCCCATTTTTAGCTTCTTTAAGGCCAAGAATTATTTTGGCAGTATAAAGAGGAAGATGAGGTTCAGGGTGAAAGAAGCAGAGCTTGGTTTAATCCATGTCTAATACTCTGTGTGCTGTTTTTTGGAACTTTAGAAGATACAGGGTCTAAAAGACTTCTATAAGAAAACAAGAAATGTAACTTACCAGAAATATTGGCTAATAGACGAAGAAGTGTAAAGTGGATTAAAATGATGGTGTTTTGCTGTTCAAAAATACCCATTGCTGGATCATGCATAAGCTGAACACTTATGTGCCCAGCAGTCAGTTAAGTGCTGCATTACATCCCCTTTATGCTTTTATTTATGGTATCTGACCATCACCTACATTTTTACTGTTCCAAAAGACAAACTCAGTTCTGAAGAGCTTTGGCACACCCAGAAATAACAGATCTATAATTTTCAGGCTTGATGGTACTATTACCATAAAAGACAGGTATCTCAGTTAATTATCCCACTGAGTCTGGCAGGGATGGAGTTAATTGTGCTCCTTGCTGGTGAGCCTGGTGCTGTGTTTGATTTGTGACTAAACCAGCATGAAAACACAGCAGAGTTTTGGCTGCTACTGAGCAGTCCTTACACATCCTCGAGGCTTTTTTCCCTTTTTCCCCACTGTGCCCCCAGAGCCAGCAGGGGTGGGCAGGAGGCAGGGAGGGCACACAGCCCAGATAGGGACCTGGCCATGCTGATTATAAAATTAAAATTACCTGTTTTAGCTCTACCTGCTGCACCTGTGCCATGCTGAGACAAACACAGCCACGGAGAAGGTTCCAGCCCAAACCAGGGCTTCAAACCTGAAACACCTTCATGTCTGGGTGGCCAGACTGGGTGACCCATCCCACCCAGGCACTACCTGCTGGAAAAGGCAGAATTTCCCCAAGGAGCAGTTCCTGGGGGGCCGCCTGCTAGAGAACAGTGACACAGTTACCACAGCAGTGACAAAACGTATGGAAAGAAAGAGCAGCTCCAAGTCTTTCAGAGCAGTTCTCAACACTGGTGCAGTCTCACTTTCCACAAAGCTTTACAAGAAAAAGCAATAAAAAAAGTCTCGGAAGACAGCCTGCTCTTCTGCAACCCTGCACTTTCTTTTTAAAGACAGGGGCAGGAAGAAAAGATTTTCTCCCCCAGTAGCCCACAAGTACAGGATCTTTATCACTTATTTTTTCTTTCCCTTTTTCCTCAGCACAAGTGAAATCCTTGCTCCCGGTAGTCTTGGGAGCAAAAGAAAATGGGAATTAGTGACTGCGCTGAACTGCCTCCCTCCTCCCCTCCACCAAGCAGGAACTCACCCCAAACACAGATTATGTTCTTTTTCTTAGTAAAGCCAAGAGCCAAACTCTCTCTTCAGTTCGAAGACCCAAACTGGCTTTGACTCAACAACACCAGAAGGGATTTTCTGGTTCATATTGTCTTTAACACCAAGTAGTACCTTGGTAACTTCCATAAATACTTGGTAGATTATACTACAGGATGATGACCTTTCCCACTACTAACTTCCCCACTGGAATAACACTTTTAATTTGAATTTGCAGTAAATTGCCTTTTATAGCTGAAAAACCCCCTTTCATTTTGATGTAGAACTTTTTTCTCAGACAAACTAATCTATGAATATGCGTTGTTGAAAAGATTGCTACTTGCAGATTTCAAAAGGCAGAGCACCGATTACAATAACTTGAATGTTTTTTGTAATGACTTAGCACATTCTTAGCGACAGAACTTAAAATGAGCAGAGGTCTAATCTCCAAGGGAAAAACATCATTACAATTTACAGAAAGAACTAAAAAAACCCCAACCCCAGATATACTAAGCATGTAATTCTGGATTTGCTAAGTACTTCAGTTTTTCTACTACTAGGGCTTTCATGGTACATTTTCATAAATCTCCATTTTAAAGAAGTAATCTGTTTTAGAAAATGCAGTGCATCAAAATTTATTTCCAACTCCCTAATTTCGTCGTGGGTGAGGCCAAGGCCTGCCCTTGTTCAGGCTCCCAGTTCCCCTCCCCATGGGGAGATGCTGCTGGACAAAGTCCTTGCAACCAGAAGCAAACTCCTCTCTATCTCTGGACAATCAGCCTGGACGGAAGAGTCACAGCACAGCAAAGCCACAACTTCCAAAAATCCCTGGCCCTGGAAGCCAGGTCAGCTCCCCTGAGGCTTTAGAGACTCTGACTCCAATGAAGTCTAAGCCCAAGTCACTAAAAGGGATTCTCTGTTTAAATGGTGCATCTACAACCTGCCAAGGCCATTACACCAGGAGGGGTTTTTAAGTTGTATTCCATCAGCTCAGAAAGCATTTAATTTTAGAACCCCAGATTTTTTCTTTGCATTAAAAAAAGAATCAGACTAAGCCAAAAATTATTACCAATATCAAGGTTCTATGAACATAAATTTCCTCCCCATCATCTCGGATTTGGAGGTCAGCCATTGGTATCCACCCATCCCTGACTTATTTCAAAGAGAATTTAGGAAGCTGTGATTTATTCCTCCCAAAGTGGAGGAGGAACTGGCTGACCTGAGATGGCCAGAATGTGATCAGGCATGTTTGCTTTTCCCCTTCCACAGACTTACTGCTTAAAGAAGGCAAGGAACAGGGGAGGGGAATATTATCCTTAATGCAGAGTCCTCTCTCTGTGGAAGAGACACCTCTGAGGTACCCAAAGAAAATGGCAAGCAAGCCAAGGACAGACTCCAGACAGGGTAACGAGGGAGAATGAATGGAACATTAATACACTGCAAAACAAGTTTTAAGTACCTGCAGGAATCTGGAGCCTATTATTCTGCCTGGTCCCTGATCTGGACCATCACTCCAGGAGAAATTATTGCTGCAATCAGTAAATAATCAGATACATAAGGACCTTGGCTCAAAAACATCAAGGCACTTGTAAAAAGAGTGAATATGAAGCCAGGGAAAGGGGAAAACCAAGACAATCAACAGGAAAACCAAGCTAAGTTTCGTGTGCATATTTTTAATTCTAAGATAAACCAGTACATCTTGCCCAACCACCACTCATCTAAAAATGGTCAAAACACAGAGCTGTTACTACCTAGCTACTTCGTTTTAGTGGATCCTAAAGAAAACATTTCACTCTTTTTGTTTCTATCAGTGTTTTCCTGCAGGAAAATGTTCAGCAGTAAGTTTGCACAAACTCAGTGTAACATTGATTTCTGGATTAGAATAATACTCATACAGTATCTAAAAAAAAAAACCAACCAACCAAAAAACAAAACAAAACAAAACAAAAAACAAACCCCCAAAAAAACCCCAAAAAAACCAAAAAAACCCCCAAAAAACAAAAACCACAACCCCCCAAAAAAACCAAACCACAAAACCTCCCAGTGCACAGAAAAGCCAAAAGAACAATAAAAGTAGAATACCTTGCCCCCTGTAGTGTTGAAACAGGTTAATTTTAGAAGGCATTCCAGTTAAACAGGATAAATGATTTGAAAATCCAGTAACTATATGGGAGGTATATTTTGCATTTGAGAATTAGTTTGTAATTGCAGTGATAATTAGACCCTTCATTATCCTTGTACAGATAGTTTTTAAGCAGGCAAGGTGCTTTGAACACATTCTGACCAAGACTGTGCTCTTTAATAAGCTGCTGAAGATGAAAACTGTAGCATAGGAGAACTACCAAATAAATTTTCCTCCAAGCGTCCAATTAAGAAAGAAATGTAAATGTGAGTAACGTGGTCATTAAAAGCCCAAAATGAAAATACAGCGCAGTTATCCCTGCAATGTGCAGCTGGAACCCAGGGATCTCTCACCTGCGAGCTCCAACTGACAGCAAACACCATCATTTCCTGACCTCTGCAGCCTGAACAGAAGACTTGTGGCCCCTTTAGTAGGTGAAAGTATCTCATTCTCATTCCTCTTTTTCCAAATTATCTGTCACCTCACAACAAACCTGTGTATTTTCCACAGCAGCTAATAGATACGCTAAGACTTCAACAGAGAACGCTGCAGGTATGCAAATCCCAAGGGCATTTTTTCTGTTCCCAGAAATGAACACCCATTTTTCAATCCTTATTGGAGGTGTGAAAAACAAACAGTCCACAAACGACAGCAGTAAGACCACAGTCGCTTGAATTAATATCAAGGTTCTTTTTTTAGTTATTAAATTTTGATTTGTGCATGGGGATAAAAGATATTCTTAATTTACATGTCTGTATTTGTCTGGGCAGCTGTTCCTGCACAGAAACGCTGCTCCCTTATAGAAGGAGCACCAATCTTGTTTTCACATCCACATGAAATTTGTTACAAATATTGGAGTTCTTTAAACAGTGCCTACAAAATGGTTTTGATTAAATTTCTCCAAAGACCAGAACATGATTACAGACTACTTCACAAGTCATTTATCTGTCATTTGAACAGATCTACACTGAAACAGGTTCTGACATAATACAAATAGACACAAAACCACGTAATTTTAACAGTATTTCTGGCAAAACTTTTATTTAGCATTTGCCCTGTTCTGTCAGGTGTTTTTATTGATTAGATGAATTAATTTTAACTACTATGGCTGAAGCAGCTCAATGAAGATGTGAAATATGCTGCATGAATAAAGTTCTGGGTCAGATGTGCACCTCACCAGTCTCAACACCAGCTGTGAGAACAAAGGTGCTCAACATCACTGCTTTGAAATGATGGAAATGATGTGACACATAACCCAAAGACATGGGGCAAGAAGCAGGAGAGAGGTGATCCTGCAAAGCATTTTCATCTCATAATACAACTGGGAAATCAATTCAAGTCTGGTTTTCTGGATTTTTTTAATATGCTCTTTAACACTTCTCTTTGAAAATACATTTCTATACAGTGCAGAAAATAATTCTGAGTAGTTTCCTGCCTTTCAGCAGATCTGCCATACTTTCAAGCACAAGAATCCTTTGGTGGCAAAAGGCATGCAAAGACAAAACGTAAAAAACCAGCAGACAAGCACGCGTGCCCTTGCCTGGTGGAGGAGGCTTCAGATTGCACAGCACAACAGAAAGCCTGAATTTCAAAGCAGAAGGTGACTTCTTGGCAAGTATTCAAAAGAATTACATCCTATCGAGGGATTTAGTCACTTCTCTAAATATTACTGGAACTCCTTCACCTAACACATTAGTCACAAGTGCAGAAATTCATCTGGTATCTTGACAGAGTAAAGGGCCTGAAGAGCAGGCAGCTGGAGGCAGACAGGCTGAGAGTCAGCCTTGAGAAAGTTCCAAGCGTGTGCAGATATTCCAGAGGAACAGGGAGCAATTAGGCTGAACTACCCACTCCAAAGCTGTTAATAATCTTGGGTAAGCAGTCTGAACACAAAGGTGACAAAGCCTCCATCTCCTTTATGCCTGTGAGGCCACACAGAGAAGGCAGGAAAGAAGCTGTTGCCAAAGGAGAGCAGCCCTAAGCTGACTGCTCCAAGCCCTCCTCGGGCTGCCAGCCCTGGCTCTCTGCTCAGCACCATGGGCTGGCTGCCAGCCCATCTCACACTGAGAGAAAACTCACTGGGAAAACATCACATGGCATTTTCCTCAAGTAAGATCCTAATGAACAAGTCCTTATTGCAGCTTTAGCACAGCAATCAAAACCCAGTGCAAAACTGTAATTCTGCACATGCTTTAGCAGCCTGCACCTCGTTTCAATACCTGCTCACCTTGCTAAGCTGTCACTGGGGATTCTGACACGCAAGAGCTGCCAAATGGGGGAAATACCCATTGAAGGGAAGCTGAAATTTTACACATAAAGTGCTAAGTAGGATTGGACTTGGCTGTTGACTTAGCAGAAATGTGTCCCCAGAACTGTTCAGCAAGCCTTCAGAGCAAAGTGCTTTGTCAAAATACTGCAACACATGCTTAGGCACTTCTGACAGGGCAGGATGGGGATAATTGTGGTGAACAGATAGAAGTGACAGATTAAAGCAATCAGATTGCAATTGACTTAGGATGGAAAAAAGCCACATCTTAACCGCAGTTCTCAACAGGCCCCTAGTTACTAGAAATGGCTAGGAACCAAGGCATCAGGAATCTTACAAAATCTCCCAAATTCTGAGATTCTAGTCAAAGCAGAAAACGATGAAAAATCACAAAAACTTAAAACAAAAACAACAGGGGAAAAAACAAAACACCCCAAAACCAAAACAAAACAAACCCACAGCAACAAAAACTTCACAAAAAAAAAAAAAAAAAATCCCTACTACCCAAAAGCTAAGAACTGAAATCTGCTCCTCTCCAGGCCCTCCTGTTCTCTCTGCTGCAGAACTGCCTGTCCCACCTGTCTGCAGAAGCTCCTGCAGAGCCCCCACATTTCTCCTGGCACACGTAGAGAGAAGCTTTTCAGATGCTCACCACATACTGCCAGAGACCACCTGACCACACACACATCAAATACTCATTTTTATCAGATCATATACTTCAGTAAAATCTAATTTTCTTGGGAATTAGGTAATCTCAGTTAAATGAGCTGTTGATGGTTAGTCAAAGCCAGCAATAATTTTAAAAGCTGTGAGAGAACAAAAACCAGAAATAAGTCTGATAATGAAACACAGTTATAGGCAGTTTGATGTAGCATTTTTGTCCCTTTTACAAAGAGAGACTGCAGGTAATAGAACAAAGCAGATGCTTTCATTAGTGGATATACTATTTTGCCTGGAATTATATATATATACACAGACATGTGTATTATTCTTGTTAAATCTATCAAGCATTTAAGCTGTTTTACCAGGAACTGTTTGATGACACATCTGGCACAACTGCTGTGATGTGTCTCTACTAGAGCAGAGGTGAAAGCAGCGTTTGGGATCTGTCCCAGGATCTCTCTGAGGAGGAAGAAAGCACTCACTGGAAGTACCAGACTGGTGTAGTGAATACCCAAACAAACATATCAACCAAATCTTTGCATGCAGCTGTGTGCACTGGGGAAAGACCCCTTGCGGGATTAACAGAGATGAAGATTTAGGGAAGGTCTCAAGGCTAGTTAGAGATGTCAAATCTTTTAGGATGCATAGAGAAATTGCACATTTTCCCCTTTTTCATTTCCTCATAATAAGAAGATGCAGATACACCATCACTAGAAGACAGAGATTATCACCAACCTTTCCCTAAATCATCCAAAGGTAACACATTTCTGCAACATCTTTTCAATGTCATGGTTTAAAACCAGAGTGACAAAATACAGACAATCAGATGCCACTGTCTCCCTGTTAGCTGAAGCACTGGGACACACTTGACCCACTGTGAGGTTACAGAACCCAAAGTGCTTTCTGTCAAGGGAATGAACTTGCACCAGAGCAGAACCACCATGGCCACATTGCCATGGCTTGTCTTCAACAGAATAATTCATAACAAAACCTTAACAAAGGGGATGTTACTGTGACTATCAATACAAGAAGCTACACAAAAACCATGAAGTGAGTTTTAAAAGTCTGAAAGGCATTGCTAGGAATAAGGTGGAAGGCTTAAATTCAGCAGTGGAGCTGCATAAATTTGTGCTCAGTGATCTTTGAGGACTCCTGTAACTTTGTAGGCAGACAAACCTTGGTTTAGGGTTTGTCAGATCAGAATAAGATAGAAATAATAACATTATGTTCTCCTTCTTCCACAGAATCTGGGTACATCTGCAGCAGTCCTTAAATGCTCAGTGAGACAGTCAGAAATATTTTAATGCTGTCAAAAGTTACATGCCAATACTATAGTTTGCACTGAACTGAGTTCAAAATAAATGGGACCCTCTAGAAGTCACAGTGTGTTTAAATACTTTCCTCCTGCCCTTCTAACATGGCAGAAACAAATATGCACAGGTCTTCTGCCTCCAAAAAAGGGCTCTAAATGAACCCTCATAAAAATCACATAACATATAACCTTAACAAAACCAAGTTGTGCAAAAGGCTGAAACAACAATCGCAGCAGGAGTTACAAAAAGCTGGTATTGAACTTTTCATGGGTGGAAAAAGAGGAAAAAAAAAATCTTTAAGTCCGAGTTGGATCAAGATTGTTTCATCTATGGGGGAAAAGCAAAAGTGACAAGGCAGAGAAAGAGGTCTACGAAAATGACAGCAACCAATCTATAAAAAACGAGATGGTACATAAGGAAAAATAAAAAAAAAACTGGAAAGAGTATTTTAGGTACAACAGTCTGGAGTAGGTTTTATTTACTAAGTACACATTTCATTGATGACAAACATGGCTGAATTTGCAGAAGTTAATTTTGCATTGCAGCAAAGATTGAAGATAGCCAAGGAAGACACTACGTATCTCGTGTTACAGAGGCTGACCAAGCAGCAGGTGAGAGGCTTCTCCTTAAAAACAGGCAGCACTATAGATAAATGTGGGGAATTAGGAAAACAAAGTACTGGAGGTTCTTTCCTGAGCAAGAGCACAGGACTTTATTTCTGGAGGGTCTGGCACAAAAAGCAGATTTGTTCACTACTGCCCTTCCATGCAAAGATTAGGAATAAAAAGTGTAAATTATCACCTGAAAAGACAGCAATTCATCACCTTCTCACACACTACTAAGACTCTGCTCTTGGATTTTCAGACTAAGGCTCTTCCTCCTTTCTCATCTGATTCCGTTGAGGATATTAAATTATATCAGCACCAATTCTGAGAATAAGGAAAAGGAGTTAACCATTGATTAGGAGTTTATTTACTTTAAAATCCCATAACCAGGTGTCACTTCTTTAAATTATCAGCAACTAATTTCTTCAGGCAACTTCTAAAATTGATTTAGCTCTTCATACTTTTCAACATTTTTAACACCCACCTGTGATAATGCCAAGGATCCTACTTGACACCACAGCATTCTTAACCTCTCTTTCCTAGGCTATCCCAAGATAAAAACAGAATGTCCCTTTAAGATAATTTCAGACACCTCCTTAGCTCTCACAGAGGAAACAGCTGAAAACAGTCTGTTCTACAGGGCAACTTGGCCTGGATATGTCAGAGAGATGAAATACTTCATCAGCTTTACCTATCACAGGCTCAGCAGCAAGACTGGCAGCTGTGGAGACTGAACCAGGGAACCATTCAGACAAAAAACAAACTGGCATCAGCTGGACCCATTGTGAGAAAGTACAGACAAGACTAAAATCAGGGAGCTAAGTCGTCTGACATATCCTGGGGGAACAATCAATGTAAAAGGCTAAAAAGTTACTTTGGAAGAGGCTGGGAAAACAGAAAACGTAATTTGCAATCAAGAGCCAAAAAAACAGATCTAGGTCTGTCTTGAAGTTTATCTCAAATTGTTTAAGATGTTTCTTAACTAAATAAAAGCTATGCAAGAAAGAGACAGACAAGGACCTTAACTGTGGTTACAGCTCTCAGATATTTTGTGTTGTACAAACCCAAATTAGCCCTGAAAAGGTGTTCTGATGACATTTTCCACTCACATAAAGTTCCAGCATCCATCAGTGCAAAGAAGAGGTGACTGTCCCACAGCTCCCATGAACGCCTGCAAGGCTCTGCTTTCCTCTGCATATGAACTGTCCAACGAGCTGCAGAGAGGTGTTGGATCTTTGGTGATATTTCAGCGATAGGATTTATCTTTAGATGTAACAGAGGTCGTTAACAAGAAAAATAAAGACAGCTGAGGTAGGCCAGGCACTAGAATCAAGTTCTCCCCTGCTTCAAGGGCAGCCTGGTGCCAGTGATTCTAACGTGAGATGTGATCCTGCACAGCAATATCAAAGCCATGTGCTTCCAAGCATTAATTACCATAAGCAAGGCAAGGTAACTGAAACACAAAATACATCAGCTTTCTAAATTTCTGATCTCCACGTGAGCTGCTGTGACTCAGGCTGGACAAAAACATTTCTCAAAAGCAATTAAGTCACTAGGAAATAAAAAATCTTTCAAGCCCTTGGTGCTTCTTAGATGTTGCAAAATGAGTTCTCTTTTGTTGTAGTTTTATTGTAGTTAGACAATAAGTGGGATAGCAGATTATCAGAGAAGTCAAAATACAGTGGTTTGACGTTCCCTGAAATAAACTGAAGGAGCTCACAATAAAGTAAAATAAAGTAACAAAATACTAAATTTACAGGAGTGGAAATTCATTTCACTCAACCTGCATTTAGGATAGTCAAGATGCAAGACAAACTCAGCTTTCCTTCACGGGTCCCACCCACATCTGCTCTAAAAATAAAAATCTACACCTTGAATGAAGTACCATGACCACTGTGCAGGAAAGTATGTTCTTCTTCCTTCCACAGAATCTGGGCACATCTGCAGCAGTCTTTAAATGCTCAGTGAGACAGTCAGAAATGTTTTAATGCTGTCAAAAGTTACATGACAATACTACAGTTTGCACTGAACGGAATTTAAAATGAATGGGACCCTCTAGAAATCACAGGAGTATTTAAATACTTCCCTCCTCCCCTTCATAATATTGCAGAAATAAATACCCACAGGTCTTCTGCCTCCAAAAGAAGGGTCTAAAGGAACCCTCATAAAAATCACATCATCTGAGATGCTGAATAATAACAGACCACAAAAAAAAAAAATATAAAACAACTTCTCAAATCTGGATTTCAAGGCTAAACACATTATTAAAAACATCAATTTATTTTTCTTAACTTATTCAAACCTGAAAGCATAGCTTGAAATTGTTCTTTTACCATGTTTTAGGAATGTATGAGCTGCAAACAGCTGTTGGAATGAGAATCACCCTACGGTGCTGCCAGAGCAGTCTCACACCATATTCCAAACATTTCCCTTAAGGAGCATTTCCAGGGCAGCCTCGTCACAGGTTACCCAGGCAAATTCCAGCTATGAAGGATGGTGCATGTGATTATCAGAAAGGAATACCAGGTTTTACCCAGGCCTGAGCAGGGGCTGTGCCCCTGGAGCTCTGCAATACCAGCCCTGGAGGAGCACTAGGTGCAGTTAACAATTCCAGTGGTGTCTGCTGTGACAGGGCCATGGCCCAACACTGCTCCAGAGCAGTGGATAATTAGCACCACAAGCCAAACACCACTTTTTAAAATCTCTATGGCTCACCACGGGGTGCTTCTGTTAAGGGAAGGTTTGCTTGTTCCTACACGGAAAAATAATTTATCAGTGTAACCTCTGAGCAGAGTCCTTTATCATCAGCTCACCCCACATACCACAAACAGCTTTGTTCTCTACTGCTGGGACTGCAAAGCGTTGTTTTCTGTTAGTACACTCCAGTGTTTGAAACTGATTTTTAAGGCTCATTTCTTTAAATACACTCGTGCTACTTATGTAAATACTCATGGTCCACAAATCCTAGAGTTTTCTTCTTAGACTTCTTTTTTAAAGATTAATCACGATAGCTTTGCTGCTCCTCACAGCACTGGCAAATACACTCAAGAAATTAGCAGTGTGCCCTGCACTCATGCCAAAGAAACACGGTGTGAGGTTCCTGAGAGCTTCCCAGGTCCCGTGCAAGTGCTGCACAAAGTGCTGTCCCTCAGCTTTGGAGCACAGCCAGGCAAACACATGCTGCACAAGCCTCCACACACCTCCTGCCTCGCCTGAAGTTATCACAGCCACTCCCTAGTGTCTGGGATCCAGGGACTCTGAGTGACAAAGTCATCTCTTTATCACGTTCTCTGGAACAAAGACAGGCTGTCTTGGTTTGGAAAGACAGGTATTTGCCAGGGAAAGCTGGAGTTTCCTTTAGAATGGAGAATGTAAACCCCTCACCCCCGCCAATTACAATTTTGCAATTAAGGGCTTTCAGGCAAAGATTTGGGAATAGGAATAACAGTTCTTTACTAGGAATATTAACAATACAAATGTAGTAGAAAACAAAACCACCCAACCAAACAAGCAAACAAATAAACAAGCAATCTTGGAAAACCCTGACAGACTCAGAGCTACAACCTGACACCCTGTTGGTCAGGGTATTGGAAGCAGTCCAAAAGTAAGTCCTCCTGGAGTGGCAGATGTGGTTCTGTTGAAGTAGAGATGATCCCCCAGATAGGGTCCAGTGATGGTGAGAAGGGGTCCAGTCTTACTCCGGGAACTGGGTGAAACCAGACAGCTTCCTGTTCCTGAGTCTCAGTTTTATCCAGGTAGGAATGGTTGGCTCCCCCACTGGGTAGAGCATCTCACAATAGGATGATGGAATGTGGATGTACTATCTTGGGGAGGGTAAGTTTGGGGATGTGTGCTTTTAGGGGTGTCTTAATGGTCGATTAGCAGAAAATATTCTCCTGGAGGAAGGACAGGCTGTGAAAGAGATAAGAAACACTGCCCTACCTGGTTTTAGCAGTTGGCCCATTATCAAAAGGCACCCGCTCCCCTCCTCTCAGAGTTACAAGAGATAAAGAAGAACAATTCCCCAACTGCTTTCAGCAGATGAAATAGAATACACATTTTAAGTTCCATAACCCAAGACACAGGCTTAACCTATTATTTCTATCTGTAAAGGTTTCACGTTTGCCAATTTTGTATTTTCGTTTCTCAGCCAATGCACTAATTAATGTAATGGTTTTAATACTTACTTTGTTGTGAGATATGACTAGGAGGAAATAAAAAGCAAAAACAGGCCTAAAACTTGAAAGTTATCATTTATTCACACACTAAAAGGAGAAAAAGAAAAATGAAAATAAAACTTCAAAACACTCTTCCTCCCCCCGCCACCCCCCCCCCCAGCAATGTTTACTTTCTACAACTAACATAAAGAGACAACTTGTGATTTTCAGTCAGTTTCTCCATTTAACATAATCTTTTATCACTTTGGGAGAGGAGTCTCTCTTAGTGTCCCATGGGTCCCACTGACAACTTAAAACCGTTCTCTTGTGGGTTTTAACTGTCAGAAAAACAGCCCTCTTTCTAATTGGTTTGTCAAGTTATAACTTCCTGAACAATGACTTCTGGCCAAACTACCACACTATCTTATTCTGATCTGACAAACCCTAAGCCAAGGTTTGTCTGCCTACAAAGTTACAGGAGTCCACAAGGATCACTGAGCACCAATTTATGCAGCTCCACTGCTGAATTTACGCTTTCCACCTTACTCCTAGCAATGCATTTCAGACTTTCAAAACTCACTTCATGATTTTTGTGTAGCTTCTTGTAGTATTGATAACCATCACTGTTAATTCTTCCCAACAGCTTTGCTCACCACTACTTGTCACAGCTCTCAGAAGCCACTCCATGCCCTGAATATTTGAATTACACACTGCCAGCACAGCCCTGTTCCAGCACGCTGGGTGGATACCGAATGGAGGTCTTGCTCTCCAGCTACATAAATCAGTGGAGCATTTCAAAAAGGTAACATGAAAGATTTATTACCCCATTTTCAGGGTCCACATGTATTGCTTCCTAACAATAGTTTAATAGTGGTATATAAAATTCAGGGTTTGGAAATAATTCATCATAATCTGAAAGGACTGTGGTTTGCATTACAGACTAACTATAATTTCAAGCTCCACCTCATACTAAAGTCTGAATGTGCCTCCTCTGCTCTGAAATCTGGTGTTTCCCGTTTTTTCCTTCCACATTCCTTGCACACCAACTCTCATTAGTTCAATGAGTGCTTTCAGCAAGCAGCTCACAGAAACTGTCACCAGAGGCTGACAAACCACCAGGACCAGCAGCATCCCCAGCCAGCTGACACCTAGGATCCCACTTGCGCTAATAGCTGCTGATGTCTCTCAACAAAGGCTTCTCACAGCCAGTATTATTTCCTTCTGTTGAGACAGGCTCTCCATCCAAATCAGCAGCTCCTTGTGATCTTTTGCATCACAGGGGCAGCAGCTTTTATTTTCTTATGACTGCCTGAATTGAAAGCAACACAACCTGGGAGCACAGGATTGGTGGCAATCATCCCATAGCACTCTAATGATCTGTCCATCATTCAAAAATCAATTCCCAAGATGTGCTGGCTTTAAAATGAGGTACAAAAGCCACACATATGAAAGTTTTAAATAAACAGCTAAAAGCATTGGGTTCTACAAAACACACCCCCCCTCTTTGTTTTTTTTTTGAAATCTCCAGATTTCTCTTTTTTTTTACTCACAGATGAACTTAAGCCAGTTACAAACACATCACCTTTAATAATCACAACCCTTTTGGACAAACTTTAGTTTGAAACTCAAGCATAAAACACTGTCTCTTTATAGCCTCGAAGACTCCCTAACCTTCTCACCTGCTGTGCTGGGCACAATAGGCATTGCTCCTTTCCATACCAAGAGAAACAGAGCTGAGACAGCAACAATGAGCACAAGCCAAAGGACCAGAGTACAATAAAATAAAGGAATTCACAGATCTGTACTCTGAAGAAGTATTTGGAGATGGAGAACATACAGAAAATGAAATAAAGTCTCAATAGCCTATAAAAGCCAGATGCCTTCTCCTTTTAAGTGAACTTAAGGGATTGCAGCCTAAACAGCAAGGAACCAAAGTTAACACTGGAAACTAGACTTCAAACATATTTCTACCCTTCCAAAATATACTGGCATTTACTTTCTCTGATGATGCTATATTGCTATTATTGTTATTAAAAGATGCTGCAGTCAATGTCAGTTTATCTCACTATTTTTCAGGCACACAAAACTCAATGCATTGGGCAATACATAAATGGCCTAAAAAATGTATTATCGTGCTTTTCTGTAGGCTTTTACTCTTTTGGCAGCAGCATATAATTCTGTCTGAAAAAGATCTTCTTTGAGGTGTGTTCAGCACAATAAAACCCTTCCCTGCACGTGTGTGTCCCAGGACATGGCTGGTGGGAACACTTCACTGTAACACTTCACCCAGCCAGTGTTTTATGGCAATATAGTCTCATGTCAAAAACAGGGAAGATGAGCAACTTGAGCTCATCAAATACAGCACCAAGGCTAGAAATCTAATTTATTTTCTACATCTACTGAACAGAGATGGAAAAAAGCGTTCAGCTGGGTGAACAAGCCATTTATTTTGTTGTCCACAAGAAAACAGAGTAACACTTCAGCATAATCAAAAATTACATATTCAGTTGCTTCAACTCTGAATGAACTTTTTGTCTACTGGTAGGAGCTGAAGATTCACACTTGTTCTGCTTCCTCTGTGAGTATATGAAAGCACTGCCATCAGAACTAAGCTACAAGATGCACAGACTAGTTGATAAAATACTCTCCACGTTCTCGTGTGCAGTGCTAGATTAACAGTTAGACTTGATGATCTTAAAGGTCTTTTCCAGCCTAAACGGCTCTATGACCCAAAGATCTTCCTCGAATGAGAATCATCACTGTTTTCAGGGAAAACAGTGCAGAGCAACTTTCTGCATCATGGAAACAGGCTCCTGTAGCTTGGAGTACAACTGAATTTCTATCACCAGTGCAGGCTGCTGACTGGAAGTGCTGGGATGAATCCCCAAATGCTGACAGTATGGGCCACAGCCACAGCAGGCTAAGACTGGGAAAACAACAATAAAGCCATCTGCTGTTTTTAGGAAAGCCTATGATCAAGCAAGCAATATTCCAGGGAATATCCCACCTGGGAAAGAGCAGAGTAGTCACTCATCTGAGACAGTCTCTCCACTTAAGTAAACACAGTTGAGCATTAATCAGGCTCTCCTCAGCCTGGGATTTTGGCAGCTAGAAAATGCTCTTGTATTTCTACTTTATCTTGTTAAGTGATCCCTTAAAATAGAGAGAATCATTGGATTAATGGTTATTTTGCTTATCTACCTGAGGGCAATATGCACAATAGAAATGTTCTCAATAACAGGGGAAAGCTCAGCAGCATATTTCAAGGTGGCCTGGCTTTGAGGTAGACTGCTAAAATGACCAGATTTACATCTCAACTAGGATGTAAATAAATGCCAGTGACTTAATCCCCAGGGATTGTTTTGAATAAATCAGCTCCATGCAGCAGGTATGATTTCAGTATCCCAAAAAGCCTGCATCGTTTATACTAACCCCCAAACGAACACTTTGGCACAATGGATTTTCCTTATATGTCAACTTCATACTTTTTCAGAAATGTTTTTATATAAATTAAAAATTCAGACTTCATATCACAGACTCAGGAATAAAGCTTTCTTCAGGTAAGAGTGTTTTGCATCACACATCAGATGTGTGCCATTTTGTCCCTGTAATCCTGCACTTTCTCTGCACCCTGCACCCAGGTCATTTAGGAAATTTCTGTAATTTGTCTTCCTTTTTCTACTGGACAATGAGTGTATAAGCCAATTTTAGAGTTTTAATTATCATTAGGGGCTGATTTGCCATAGCTTTATAATCAGCAACCTTTGAAGGTATCTCTCAAGCAAGACTATAGCTGCTGGAACAAATCTCCCCAGAGCTTGAGTGCAATCTTTTGGGAGTACCAAAACCAAACAAGAAGTTGAAACTGGCAAAGGGAAAACTGATCTGAGATAGAAGACAGATCCCTGTGTGTGGGAATGTTAAGCAAGCCCCTGAGGCAAGATGCACTCGCTGGAGTAGCTCAGACAGGCGTCATGTGTTGGAGAGGATAAACAGCTACATCTTTTGCTGCCTAAAATTCCAGGGTTCTCCTCCCATCATATAAGTCTCCTTATTCTTTCTTTTTATCAGCTAACAAACACCTAATCCTCATGAGACCTATCATTAATGACAGGATTTTCTTTATTCCCCAGGGAGAGCCCTAAATGTGCAGGATTTATCTGGCTGGCTGGCTCAGTAAAACCAGGGCAGTTAACACACTGTGCTCTCCCCTTTTCACTTTCTCCAGACTCCTGCTTTTCCCTAAAAACCCAACCTGTTGCTTACGCTGTTGTAGTTACTGAAACTTCAACAGTGAACAAACCACGCATGATTTCCATGGCAGCTACAACCTTCATTACAAATAAACTCATTGTCCATGTGGATTCCTACAGCATTTTGAGCAAATTAGGAATAAAACTGACTCTTCATTAGCAACATTGATAAATAATCCCCTGGATTTCACCAAGGCTACTGCACCTGCACACAACAACTTTGTTTGATTCCTTCAGAGTCCACATGCAGTAAAATTTAGGGGAAAAAAAAGTTTCTTTTTCTAAGAGTTTTTCAGTAGAGAAATAAGGTTCTCAAATATTAATCCAATCCACTTTAAACCTTTTTTTTTTTTTTCATTTAGACTTTAACTTCTCAGTCTTCTTTGAACCACAATTTTCTAAATTTATAGGCTTCACCAGTGGGCTGGAAATCAGTAATAGACAAAAATTTCCTTTGCCTTCCTCTGAAATTTACTGCTCTGTCCCCAGGAAATCTCCAAATGTTGCATGACAAACGAGCCATGACTTACTGGCATTCTCACATATCACAAGGGCTGAAGCTAAAGGCTTTAAGCATTGCTGAGTCAGCCATGATTGCATTAAAGATTCAGCAATTCAGAGCTGTAAACTACAGTTTTATTCATTTCTGAGTCCTAAGTTAATACCAATACCCCAGCTCTAGAGTAAAACACTAATAATTTTCACATTATAGTCTGAGTTGGTTACCTATTGCTTACGTGGAAAATTGCCATCAAATCAATTTAAGAAAGGTCAAAGAAATGGAATAGGATAGGACTGAGCATTCTGTATTTTAAGATGAGCTTGCAAAATCAGCATATATTCTGGCGAAGTTGAAATCATTTCAACCTCTCAAAAGAAGTGCATTTTTGCTTTGCTTCAAGATCAATAATTCATCTCCCATCTGACCAAACCTCAAAATACAGCGAGATTTAGTTGGCTCTTGTATAGAAACAGGACTGCTTTGGGGGCTGCACACATTTTGCTACTTGCTTATTGCACGTGGTTAAAAAACCTCAGCACTCTGCAGAGCCACTTCCTGTCACTTGGCTGGCTTTTAGGAGCATCAACACAGACACTGTTGTGCAATGGGGGGTAAGAAATAGATACAAATCCTGCATGGGTAGCACAGAAGACACTGGTAAATGTTTCCTGCTCCTGCTCAGCAACAGCAATGCTGTGCACAGGTCAGACTGGAGCTCTCAGATGATCAAGCAAAGGAAGGATGGATCACAATTACAGCACCAGAAAGGAATAATTCACTTGGCTTTTCTGTCAGAGTTGTCCAGAAAACTCATTTAGTACCTTGGTACTTCAGAGCCCTCATGTCTCACGCGTGTCCAAGCAGCACTCAGAGAAATGAGTTTATTGCAGTGCTAGAGATGCAATACATGGATATTCACACTGTTAACACTCTCATGTTCTGGAAGGAAATTATGCACATACAGGAATGTCCCACCCTGTGCTGTCCTCTGATTAGGAGCTGACAGATGTCACAGAGAAACAAAGGATGGTGCATTACTGATGCATTATTTTGCTTTAATGTACCTTTGCAATCTTCTGTGATTTACAAGACTGAGGAGAGTCTGTCGCTCTTCCAGTACGATGTGAAACAAGCAGGAAGTAAATTGGTGCAACTGCTTTACAAATACAAAACAATCATTAATTTCCACCACCAAGATGCTATGAGGCCAACTGAAACATGCACACCCATTAAAAAGATAAACCCAGAACCTGCCTGCAGCAATGCCAACATGAATTCCCTTACACTCATGCTACTAAAGCAAACAAGCAATTTTTTTTCCCTAAATCCGTAACTCTCACCACAAAACACACAACATGACAGCCATATACGTGTTTATTTATTTCACACACTTGCTTACATACTGAAACAAAGCACACTGAGGCTCGTGAAGAGGCTTCCACCACATCCATGGTGCATGAAATACAAGCACACAACAATTCAGAAAAGCTGGGCAAGTCATCATTAAATATTGGCCCTTATCACAAAAGATTAGGTGCCTCTTGGATGTGCAATAAGCATTCCAAATTTAATTAGTGACAGTCAGCTGTGACTCCATTTTGGCTTACCAGCATTATTAGAAAGATGAAAATAGAGCAGAAAAAAAATCTGCTTCAAATTAAAAAAAAAAAAAAATCCTTTGGACACTAAAGTGAAATCAACAAGTGGGAACCACCTGCCTACTTTCTTAAAAACAGGCATGTAAAATTACATGAAACTAAGTATTACACTTATACACACAGAAAAAAAGCCTAGTTTTGTACATTTCCATGGTAAGCAATTGTAGGAATAAAAAATGAAACCGTTATTTCAAGTATTTCAGAGAGTTCAAACTTCACATATATCAGTTCAGCAGCAAGCCATGAAATGTGCAGCATGGTAATATTACTGCAGATGCAGGGAAAGGACACAGGGGCAAAGCAGTGATGTAAATGTACAAGGGAATAATTTGTTCCTGTTGGTCACCGCAGAGTGAGAATGACTGAGGCACAGGCTGCTGAGGCTCCACATCCCCAGGGAAGCACAGGCAGCTGTGGAGCACAGACTCCTACATTGTAATGCTGGGAGAATTCTGCAGTGAAGGAATCAGTCTGGGATCAGAGGGTAAAAAGGCAGCTATAAATTCAGTTCTGCTTGAAAACAAGAAATATAGTTCAGATGCAAGAGAGAAAAACAGGACTGAATACTAATGCAATGGTGGTCATGGAACAAGAAGAGACAGGAAGGTTACTAAAAATAGCTCTCAGTGTTATCTTCTGAAGATGGTTTCAGATTAAATCACGAAAATCATAGAATAAAAATTCAAATGCTTTTCTGGCTGGAAAACAAAGGAGACAACAAAACAGTAACACCGATGGACAGCAGCATTCCTATTAACTCGGGGGTCAAGAATCACAAATCTGAGGATCATCCCACGCCTTTGCAAAATTTCAACCACCAATAGTCTCTAACTTGTTCACTTACAGAAGCTGCTGCAAAAATAAGGAAATATAATAAAGCATTATAAAATTCTAGGAACTCTTAGTAGCAGCTCATTTTGCATTATCTGGATCATAACCTGCTGGGAAAGCAGACCATTAATACTCTGCAAATAGGACTGGGTGCTGTTTTATTGCAGGCTGCTGTTCTAATTGTCCTTGCTGCCAGAGCAATCATTCATATTGGAAAGCACTTAGCCCAAGACTAAGCAAGAGATAGTTTCTCTACTAAAAGCTGTGAAAGGTTTCTTTAATACATTTCTTTTAAACAAAGTACTTGGAGGAGCTAATGTGAAGCAGATGTTTTTGAATCACCCCAGAGAATACAAAAATACCTATTTCATCATTATATGAAATAAGATATTACCCAAGGCAAATGCTGGTAATAAAATTTCCCCACAGGATTCCTGTTGATATTATCTTACCCTAAATATTACAAGAACTTAATTTTCATAAATGAAGCAAGTACACAAATTTGCTGGAAGGCAATAGTAAGACATTAAAGCACCTTTGGAAAACTAACAGGTTTCCTACATAGTTTGCAAGTTGCAATGGTTTCCATAACTTCATTGAAGAGCCTCCACAACTCAAACGATTCCAAAACTCAAAAGATATTTATTTTATATTGCCTAAGAAATGGGGGCTGATGTGATCCTATTCATTCCAAAGAAAGTCCTCCAAGTGCCACATCCTCTCCCAGGCCTTTCTCAAGTCTCCTAACTTTGCCGTGCTGTGATTAAATATAATCAGATAGCAAGCTAAAAAAAGCTAAAGCTACCTTTGAGGCTGGACTCTGTGGGAAATCTAATAACGAAGCATGGCCAGGAGAAGCTGACGTGAAAGGAATAAATCAGCAGTGGTTTGAGGTAGTTCTACACCAGCACTTGTACAGAGTGCTACCTTTTTGTTAAAACGTGGTAGTTTCAGGTGAGGGAACTGCCAAACCAGGCAGCTTCTCCATAAGAGCACCAAGAAATTTGGAAATTCTGTGTGGAAGAAGCAGATGCTCCCTTGCAGCCTGGATAAGCACACCAGGCTGGCAGGGAGCTGTGCCAGGGAAGGAAGGCACCATCAGCACCTGGGACACAAGGACCTTGCCATCCTCTCTGGTCATGCTGAGCACTTCCAAGGCAGCAGGCAGCCAAAGCCAGGAATCATCCTTTAAGAAGGGACTAAGCACAGCAATGAATGACTACACCACCCATATCAATCAGGTGGAACAGCGTTTATTTTGTACTCAGGAGTTTGTAAACAAATGACAGCAACTTTTTGCTGTGTCAGAGGGCACCGCTGCTCACGGAGATGGGGTTCTGCACTTGTTTAGTAGGCCCTCATCAGGAAGGAGATTTGGACCAGATTTGAACTCGAATTTTTGTTTAGAAGGAGCAGAGAGTAAGCGATTTCTAAGGGCACCACTGAAGCACAGAGCCTAACACCCCCACTGCACACAGTGAATAAAGCACACACACACAGTGCCAGCTCCTCCCAGGCATCTCCCCTCACCTGTGCTTCCACACTCCCTCATTAGCACCCTCCTCCAGCTGCTGCAAATGTAACTTGATCAACACAAACTCTTGATTCAGATCCTTACAACCACTGGAGTCAGTGGAAGTCTTTTGAGCACACAAAACCTTTCCTGAGAGCTTTAACGCATTCAAAACCTCTACAGAAGCACTAGAAAAGAAAACCCTTTCCCTCCATTTCCAACAAGCAGAGAAACAGCTGTTGTTAAAATGGCTTAAACACTTAAATGTTCTGTGTCTGGGAGAACCGAAAGGCATCAGCTGGGATATGGTAATTTCAGCATGTAACAGAAATACACAATTGCCAGGTAATTATGTATGATGCAATTTTTTATCATGCGATTTGAGGGGTATTAGTACAACCCAGAAGAGTGACTGCTGCTATATTGCTGCAGGAAAGTTCATATGACAGTCATAGCTTTGTTTTTATTGTTTTTTGCTTATTAGGAGGAAAAAAAAAACCCTCTCTTTTCTTTCAGACATGTTTTTCAGCTGAAAATATGAAAACCAAAATGACACTTCCATTCTGAGATTAATGGCTGCATATTTTTGAACAAACAATTCTGAATTTTAATCTGAATATCTCAATGCATTATTTATATTTACGCAATCATTTGAAAAATACTCCCTCTATCCTAGAACTTTCCTTAAAGCCAAGGAAAACAATATTTCAGGAAATTACTTTGTACTTCTAATAAAGAGATATATCCATATTAAAAACAGCATAACCTAATGTTTTAAGGAAGTATTTGTTTTGTTGTAGAAAAAAGATAATTAAAATTTGGCCTTAGAGCTAAATAAGCAAGAAGTTTTCTTTTAAGGATGACAGTGCAATTTATTACAGCAGTCTACAATCATTTCTCTTGCTTACAGAGGTGCTGCTGATGAGCCAACAGTGAGAGGCACTGATCAACTGGGCAAACATTTATTTACATTCTTAAACATCAGCTACCTATTGCATTCTATAAAATACCTGCATATTTACTTCCCTCAGATCTATTTCTCTGAAATCCTCTGAATTATTATTTCCACCACATATGAAGACTTTAAAACTACGATGAGGCAGATGCCAACATACTTGTTGTCCTTCCTTTGGAGCTCTGAGCAAAACCCATCATCTCGTGGAACCAAGGATACCTGGGGACACCAAGTCAGTCACAGGATGATTCTAGCAATGGTCATTAGGAGTTATAAACAGAGGCATTTAAGTCTTTATTTCCCCCGACTAAAGATGAACATGGAGCTGTCTGATGGAAAAGAAGAAAAAATTCATAGATACAGTCAAACAGAACTCTGATTTTAGAATTTAATTCTTCAAAATACTCCAAAAGAGCACATGCATTGTGATCACCTTGGGACCTGCTGTGCTACCTCAAAAACAGATGCTAAATTGAGAGCACTAATTACAGAATAAGTGCCCACTAAGTCAGACCTGATGCCACAGCACAGTTGTTACTGACATTCCTGCTAGTTTGAAAGAGAAAAGTACGTTCCTAGGAGGCAAATCATATTTTGTGTATCACTTCCTGCCTCTGTGTGGTTGAACTGAACACCTTAGCACCACTCAGCAGCAATAAGATCAAGCAGTGCCATACCCCTTCCTCCTCGGCTGCTTCACAGCTGGTTTCAGTCAGGGTCACAGGGTGCCCTCTGCACACTGCACTAGGAAAGGCTACTCTCAAATCAGGAGGTAATTGAATAATTGATATAATATAATTGAGTAATAGCTCTCTGTCAGGTGGTGACAGCTCCCTCAAGTCTCACTTGAAGAGCCAGGAAAACATCATCTCAAATGTTAATGAAAATGAGGAAACAACAACAAGGAAAGGAAACAACCTGAAACTGTTTCTAAGAAAAAAACCCAAGACACTCATAAAGACAGAGATTCTTAGAATTTTGAGTCAGAAGACCTTTTCCTGCAGTCCACATGCATGCACATTGTTTTTCCACTTTTACTGGTCTAAAGAATGATGGCATTTTCAGAACCACTAATCCCACCAGCACTATGGCACAGTTTCTCCCTTTGTAAATTGAGCCTAAGGATTTTCCACAACCACAGGTCAGACAGTAGCTGACAGCATTTAATTAGGCAATATGTACTACAAATGGAAAACACCGATTTAGAGGAGAAAAACCAATCAGCTACCAAGTATTAGATGAGAAGTCACTCATTTCAGCAGCAGCCAAAATCATATTTCTGTCTTTCCACTAAGCTGTTTTCTGGAAAGCAGCATTGTTGTTGCTTTGTAATTCCAGCTACACTGCAAAAATCCAACACGCACACAGGAAAAACAATGATCAAGACAGATCACACCTTTCCATCCCACAGATTCCCAAGCTGCTTTATAAAACCAGTCCTACCACTTGATTGAAATGCATTTTCCTATCTAGAAACTGCACAGGGCACAACAACAAAGGAGCAAAAGTAAGTTCTGGCAGAGGACATATGGGCCCTGCGTTTCCACACAGCAGGACTGACTGGACTGAGAGGCTTGTAACAAAAATATCAAATAAAGGCCTTCTCCCTTCATTTCTCTATCCAACCTTTCCTTATCACTGATAAGGACTTCCAAAACTTTTCTGAAACAGCTATCTTGCCAGGCCCCCTTTGTCTGATGTCCTTGGCTACACCTGATCTCTCCCCACGTTTCTGCCAGGATGCAGATGGCCACAGGGAGCATTTGTTAGGATTCATCCCCAGTAGGCACAGCCATCAGTCTCTGTGCTCCTCACAGCAGTTCTCTTCTTGGGCTCAACTTCACAGCACTGACACTGGGGGTCTCAGCAAACATCAGTTTAAATTAAGAGACCCAAATTTCTGCTGATTAATGACCTTCTTCTGTGAATAAACACAGAGTATCACGAGTTAATTAAGGTACACGTTCAATTAATCTCACTGCTGTCAGGTGCACTGCTCCACATCAGGAGCAAGGAAGGAAATCCTCTGGCACTTGAGTACACAGCACACACATCCCAACAGCCTGGGGTTCATCTGGGCAGACACCAAGGACAGTGGCACACTCCGGCAAACCCCAAAATAAAATGGTGCACAAACTGAATTTATCCTATCACATATCCCAAAACTTCTCTTCAAGTGAACTCCACTCAGTCTTAAAGCTTTGCGATCTCACTGTGTTAGCATTCAGAATTAATGCAGTAGAAACAAAAAAAAAAGAAAAAGAAAAAAAAAAGAAAAAAATAAAAAAGAAAAGAAAAAAAAAAAAGCCATTTACTGCTCTGAATACTTTCAGTCTATTCCAGGAGCTGAGGGGTGTAGCTGACGGGGAGGAACCCCAGGCAAGCACATCTCTTGTGCACACAGGGCTGAGTGAGATCTGCAGAGACAGCCTGGGGCTCTCCTGCAGCTCCAGGGCACCGTCCACTGCTGCTCAGGTTTCCTTCCACAGCAGCTTCAGTGCTATTGCCAAAAATTCCACTCCAAACACCATTCCTGCCTATACTGATTCTATCCTCTTCTGTGCTGAAGAGCATCATAAACTGGTCAAGAACATCCACTCTGAGAAACAAAACCAGACTCTTTATCAGTGGCATTAAATCTACAGTGTCCCTCCAGAAAGATAATAATTTGAAAATCTTATTAGAGACTGTCATGAGACATATAGGAACATACCAGAAATACACAGGCTGAGTGTCCAGGGCCCCATGTTGCACACATGTAAGCAAAATAATATCAACTTTTAAAACTGGTCTTCTTTTTTTGTATAAGCCTTAACTCAGGGCTGGAAGTTGTTCACAGCTGGCAGTGCTATGAGTGTCATAGCCAAGAAGTTCACCTGCCAAATGAAATCTGAATTTTAAACACTAGAATGAACAAGAGACTTTAAAACATTTATAAGCAAGTTTCAGAGGAGCACATTGTCCATTGCCTCAGAATCATTAGGTTAGATTACAGAAGTGCAGGCCATTATTTCTACAAGGCTGATGCTGTAAACCAAAGGGTATCACTGCCATGATTATTGTCAAAAAGACCAACAGAAACAATAACTCAATATTAATGGGCAGAAAATGTGATAAACCAAAAAAGGAACAAACCAGAACGTTCCCTTTGGAATTTCACATCCCCATAGCCACAAAGGCTTTCAGAGCAGAACTCAGCAGGGTTTCTAGCACTGTCTTGCAGGCTCTTTAATACAGAGGTTGTTATTTCAGTGCTTTGCATGGTGACTCTTGGCTACTTTGGTCTCACCCTTCTGATCAATAAATAATGGCCTAAAGAAGCCACGTCCCAAGGAAGTTCACGTGTATTTCTCTCAACATACTGCACAAGTCACAGCAGCCTATGAAAAATCTGACTCACCATGTAATTTTCTGTTTACTAAATAGAAAACTGAAGCCTCTTCCAGCATTGTTGTCTATTCCACTGCTCATAGCAGGTTTTGAACCATCCTTCTGGAAATGAAATAGTATCAATATAAAGATGCTTAAAACCATTAATGTAATTGTGTTTCTCTAGTTAATTGGCAGCAGCAGAAAAAATTGTTCTCATAATTATACACAGTCTGCTTTTAATGCCAATACTGCTAGATACAAAACCTTGCAAAACAACTGCTGGATTTAAAGCCAGTTCAAGTCAGTCTGTTGCTGTCACTGATCTTGGCATCTTACAAATGGCCAGCTAAAGGTCTACCTTTCCAACACATCTGTACAGCAAATATATCTTCTTTCTGTCCAGCTTTGTGGTTCATGTCACACACCTGAAAGACTCCAAGGACATTTAATGCCTCCTCCAACTCTGTCCTCCATTCTTTAGTCTTCCCATTCTGTAAGGCAGAGGTCCATCTCTTCCATTAGTATTTTTTCCTTACACATTTCTCCAGCTACAGAGAGCCCTTCTTCTGCCTCCCTCCTGCTGGCTTCCCCCTGCTGCCTCACCTACAGTCCAATTACACATCTATCAGCCTCCTCTTTCCCAGAAACACAGAAACTTTCCTCCTGACCTAGCCTGAATCTTCCCTTATTCCCAATCACCCTAAATCCTCCTCCTTAAGCAAAACTGGTGTCCTCAAATGAGGTCCTGACCTTATCTCCTGTAGATATTTGTGCTTTATTTTAGCAAACCAAAGGACCTGGCGGTCACTTGAGCAAGGAATGACAGGGACACAAGAGCATACCTGCCTCAAGGTCCTTTCCTTATCAGCTCTGTCATCCCCTTATCTTTTACAGAGCCTGGCAGAGGACAAGTCCCAGCACAATTTCCAAAGGTAACCCAGAGAAAGGCCACAGATCCATTCATGATCCGTGCTCAGCGTGCCCGTGCTGCAGAAAGGCAAACCACAGCACTGCACCCAAAGGGGATGGACACAGCACTGCAGGAATCATCCTGGTGACACACAAAGGTTCAGTTCCAACAAGGAAATGAGCAGAGTAAGACACAAAAGTGCAGGTTACACTTGCAGTTTGAAGAGAAAAGCACTTCCACACCCACTGCACCCCAGGCAGCTCCCAATTTTCCTCGTACAGCCACACTGTACAGCTTGCTCCCATCCTTAACTTCTTTCTTTAGACCAAATCACAGACCCAGCTTCACTCCCAACCACCCCAGAGAGATTCTGAGCTCCTGGCAAAGGAACTGAATGGCACGTTTGACAATTCCTACTGTTCTGGACGCACATAGAAAGGAGTTCTCCCCAGCCCTGCCCTCTGGGCTCCCCAGTGCAGGCCCCAGTTACCACAGCAAAATCAGGCATCCCCCAGGTGCTGTTCATATTCATCAGATGAACATTGCATGAACTGCAACTCAAATGAACCAAACTCAGGGAAGAACTATTTTTCTAGACAGGAAATTACCATAATCCTCAGTTACAAAATCAGGATTACCCTCAATTAATTCATATTTTGTGCTAAGCACACAATGCCTTTACATGTCAAATGCCTTTTCAGCAGTATTGAGAATGAGATCTCTGATTGGATGAAGGTGGAATTATAAAGAAAAAAAAATCCCAAACCTTAATCTTTAAAGAGCATTACTGCTTCCTAAATCCTAGTCAGGGCCAATAAATCCTTTTATCATTTCAAATCTAATTTCTGTAAATACCTTATGAAAAGGTATTTGAAAATATAAGAATATGCTTTTCATAGTTGTGCAAGACAATTCAATGCATTTGCTTACTCCCTTGATCTTGTTAACTTCTAGCAAAGGAGAGGGAAAATTGTCCATCTGTAAAGAAAATACCTCATGAAAGGCCTTTTGATTTTTTTCATATCCCCAGATTACCAAAGTGTTTGAAAGAACTGCACCTACTTATAAGAAGGAACATACACAAAACCAGGCAATTCAGACAAAGTTCTTTTGCTAGAAATTAACAGAAATCAGTAGCTATCAGCCATGTACAAATTCCTTATCCAGCAACGCTGGAAAGATAGCTACAGTCTCAAAAATGACTTCACATCACATCATTTTATCCAACAGAATCCTTCACTGCTTTCTCCTTTCAGTGATGAAACAGTTTATTTGTATTTTTTCAGATCCTCTTGATCAATTTAATTTGCGGGGGAAAAAAATTAGGTTTTGTTCTGCCCCAGGTACCATCATAATACACATTAATCATGTTCCTATTGCACAAGTAAATTGAATTTTTGTTTACTCTGTTGGATTTTCATAAATGCAATTAAAGGTAGGATTCTTGAGCACAAAAAGCTATGACGGATTTCATAATGACATCTTAAGGAAAAATGCATATTTATGCCTTTTTATTTCCACATGAAGGAATTTTATTTTGGAATCCATTCAGGCTCGAGAAATCAGTTTTAAAACAGGTCTCCAAAGAGGCACCATTCTTTAACTCTCAATGGTTTTTATACCAATGGTGGTGTCTGGAAACCATTTATTCTGACTGGAGAAGATGCTCTCAAGCTCCATTTCCTCTCCCCCTCTCTGAGAGGGGAAGAGAGAGAGAGACGAGTTTTTCTAATGAAGGGATATTTAGATGCCTTCTTTAAGTGAGAAAATACGATGTTTTTCCCAGGCAGCTGGGACAGATAGGCCCAATATCCCTGAGCAAAGGAAAAAAGATATATTTTGGAGTAGGTCTCTTAGATACAGTGGGGCAGCTGGGAACTCAAACTGAATTCAGGGACAATTTATGCTGAATCCTCATGAGAAGGTGAGCTCCTTTAACTGCCTGGACAAGTTTAATGCCTGAGAGGGAGGCTGCAAAATCCAACACTTCACGTAACAACCGACCCCCACGGAACTGGAGATCAGAGAAACTCACCTCAACTCCTTCAAGGGAACAGGGAGGCATTTCAACACCTGAAGAGCAAATTATATCCTTTCTTTCTCCAAAATTCATGTGAAAAACTTCAAAAGGCTTCCAAAATGGACATCTGCTCCAAGCCTCAGAGTACAACAGTGGGACAGAGCTGGCAAAGAGGAAAGAGCAGGCACGGGAGAAAACCAAAGAGCAGAAAAATGCAAATGAGTGCTCAGGTTTTTATCCTAAGTGTGCAGGTAAGACTCAAGCAGCTAAAACAAAAGCAAGATATAAGTTCTATAGCCCATGGCACAGGGAAATAGGAATGGAGATAACGTAAGGAAGCCCCTAAGAACTTAATACAGAACCATCAGACTGTTAAATAAAAGTGGAAATATAAAAATCTAAGCGCCAAGTGCAGCAGATAAAACAACAGAAATCTTAATAATTTAAGAAAGACTGAAGTTGCCCACAGAGCACAGTAATCTCAGTCCAGCTGACAAAGTTAATTGATTACTTAGCCTTTAACAGACTTGTGCAGGATGTTTCTCTCACTGTTTGAGGGCACCCATGATAGCTGGGAGCAGACCAGCTCAGGGAAAATTTAAGACAAGGTAACTGATAATAGAAAGGCTGGCTTGGAAGTCACTACACCCATTTTTTAAATCTGTTATTTTAAAGATGAATTATGATTGAAGCTAAGTCTGGAAATTCAGTAACACACCAGAAAGTCAGGAGGCTGCAGAGGCAAACATTAACACAAAAGACTAATTATGTCATAGAAGAAACACTGCTTTATGTTCAGAACTATCATTGATAATAAAAACAGGTTCTTAATACAGAGCACCATGTAGGAGATGCTCCCCACACAGTAACAACTACAGAGCCCTTGGTTAATAAAAATTTAAATAAAATACAAGGATAACATGCATACCAAAGGAGATAATGCATTTAAAGTCAAGTGAAAAAAGTGTAAATACAAGGCTTCAATGCAATTAGGAACATGGCTTTCTATTATTCTTTGCAGAACACATTAAATTTTGTGGGTTAGGGCTTGTCTCCAGCATTCTTTTTTTCTTCAAGTATAACAAAAAAAAAAAAATCCATATTGGATACTGGCCCCTCCTCCATCCCCTCCCCACAAAACTTCAAATTGAAAGAGGCACTTCTTTGTTTTACAATGCAAACCAGATGAAGTTATTTAAAAGCCTCTTCTAGATCAGGTAAGCTGTGAGAATTCAAATTTGGAGTGAAAGCTTCTCAGGTTTGACTGAAACACTGCTCAGGACAGGCAGTGATTGAGGGGATATCGCCACCCAAGGGGCTCCTCTGATCTCACCCATCCTCTGAGCAGCCTGCTCACAGAGCCACTGCTGAGAGCAAACATTGCCATACTCCCCTCTGCTCTCACTCTGGACACCAAAGCATCTCCACTGACAGACCATTTGCTCTTGAAGGAGTAGTTTGGAATTCCTGGAATAACATTCCTGGGTAAAAAAACCCAAACCCTATCCAAACCCGAGGATAAGAACCTTGACTACTTTCAATTTGATAAAGCTAACATTAAAAATTAAGTGCTTTGTTTGCACACAGATGGCAAGAGTGATCATATACCCAGTAGAATTTTCTGATTTAAAAAAAAAAGGCAAGAGAGAGAAAAATTAAAAGAATCTATCTTGAGAAGACAATGTATCGGCAAGCCAGTTAAAGAGAGTCACCCGGAGGAAAGCTTGTACAATTTCAACAGAAGTTAAAATCTTGTAATTTTGCAGCTGAATCACTTAAAATACCTAAAGCACAAACATTATGAGAAAGGACAAAAGGGAAAAATGGAAAGGAGTGTTTCCCAGGAGATGAAATCATGCTCCAGAACACAGAATTAGCATAAAGCTCTGGTGCAGCCCAGGAAACAATTCTGCCCAGCCCTCATTCCCATTCAGCATCCCAGGCATTCCCAAGGAGCACAGGACTCTCTCAGCAGAGCCAAACATTAAGCCAACTTATTTCCACTGGAGTTACCACTGATCTGAGCAGTGGGACAGCAAAGACCAAATTCTGAAAACCCTAGACCTGTCTGGGGAGAAAGCAAAGGCACATAACCTTTCCCAATGTTCTCCACTCTTTAAAACCCACCCAGCTCCACCTGTGCCTTCCAGAAGCTGCAGATACCGACACATCAGAAAACATGTGCAATCCCTAGAGCAGAGGCTTGGGGGACAGCCTTGTTCTGGCTGTGGGTTTGGAAAAAACCACTTCAACCACAGACCCACTGAGGTGTTTCTGAAGCTTTATTCATGGGAGTTTGAAAGCCAGTTGAGACATGACTGCTTCTCCATTCTAATCACTACCCTTACTAAAACACAATAAAAGGACTGGCAAATGTTCAGTCAATAATCAAGAGAACAATTGACATTTCAGCTGGAATAACTGATACATAAAATGATGTTGGTTTACTTCCTGAAGGAGAAAGAGCACAGAATAGTAACAGAATGCTAAGGGATTCTCCATCAAGCTTAAAGGGAGGCTTAGGCATGTTGTAAGCAACAGATGTACAGAAAAAGTTTCACAGAGTAAAAGAGAATATTTGCACAGAACAAATAATACTGACCTGGACATCAGCATCTCAAATGGATAAAATCACTTCCACATAAGGAAAAAATGCGTTAATTCTTCTTTAGTGGGAGAAGGGGGTAGATACTGCCAATGGACCATTATGGGTTGGAAAGATTCTGCTGCAGTTAGAGCTGAAATGATGTTTCCTCTCAACAGCCAAGAGCCAACCACAAGCTCTGGTCCTTGGCTGGTTAAGATCTCCTTCAGCCTCTGCAGTTTGCATAAACAAATAACTCACTCATTTGGGGATGAAGACAGGAAGGGTTCAATCCAGCTATGACCCAGACAGCAGGCGCAACTCTCAGGAGTTGTAAAAAACCAAGAAGCATACAATGAATTACACCTCCCTATGGCTAGAAGTTCTAATAGAGGCAAATACAGTTGCACACATCTGTGAGTGAGATTTCCTTGCAGAAACGAGTTTAAAGCAATGGGGAAAAAAACTAAGCACTATTTCAGAACAAAACAGCAACCTGAGTAGGCATTCGAGTTCAGTGAAACCTGGCAGGCTCAGGAAAGTGGTTATTTGCCAACCACTCAAATTCCAGTCCACCTTTCTGCTAGTACTTAATTAAGCTTTTTTCAGAATTTGGCATTTCAATTTAATATGCTATGTATTGCAAATTACAGAAAAAAAGTTAGGTAAAAGAAAATAAAGAATGCCTTTTAGAGGAGTGGCTGTGAAAACGCACAGAGTAAACCAGGAAAAGATACCAGAAATACCTGACATGATCTTGAGGACATTGGCAGTTGATAAAGTGCTGCCTATGAGAGAATGAAACAACTTTTTATATAAAAGTGTAATAATACTAAAATAAAGTAATAAAATAATAAAATAAAGGGGATTAGTGGGAAGCAATTCAAGTAACTGAGCCCCACATGTACCAATTCGTATCCTCCCCATGAGCTGTAGGAAAAAAAAAGACAAGATTTCTCTGTTCACACTTTACTACTCAGTTTGGGTGCCTCAGGTCAGTGGCACAGATGTTGAGAGGGAGACACAGGCAACAGGAGAAACACAGCAGACTGGAAAATGCAGGAGTGACCTCTCCAAGGGTGTTGTGATTTCCTTCTGTGACTGAGAAGACACCAAGGTTCAGACAACTGGTTCAGCTGGAACAAAGATCATTGAGCCCAGCTGTTGCCCCAGCTCTGCCAACCTACCCCTGCCCCATGTCCCCAAGTGGCTTTTAAATCCCTCCAGGGCTGTGCACTCACAACTGCCCTGGGCAGCAGTGCCAGGGCTGGGCAGCCCTTTCAGAAGATTGTCCCTCACAGCCAGACTAAACCTCACTTGGCTCAGCCTAGAGCCATTTCCTCTCATCCTAATGTGACAGACAATTTGTGCAAAACAAGCCATCAACTATTCCCAATTCAGAAAAAGGGCTCTTTCAGTGACCTTGCTTTTCTTATCCAGATGATTTTTTTTTTTTTGCCCAAGCTGCAAAGATGTGCAGCCCTCTCTTTCTTCAACCAGGGAATAAAATAGTTTTAGTTAAGAACTGTAAACAAAACATTCATCTTCCAAAATATTTATTAAATACTCAAGAGCTGTATGTCCTTTATGAACCATCTACATAATACTTTGCATCACTTTTTATTTTTCTGATTTAAGAAGAAATTTTAAGAAAATAAATACTCTCTGGTACCTGGGAAGGTATTCTGCAATATAAATCTCCCATCTGCTGTATCTTAGTTATTCAGACAGACGTTATGGAAATGTGATATGAAATACTTGAATAGTGGCTCCAATTAGTGTGTAACCAGCCCAGCCAGGGGTGAACTCAGTGCTTGTCTGCAGCTGCTGCCACTGCAAGGATTGCAGCTCTGGTGGAAACTCCCAACCTGCTTCACAACAGGCACCTGCAGCTTGGTGAACAGCTCCACAGAAGGCACCCAGTGCTGCCAGAGCTGCCCTGCAGCATCCCAGGAGCCCTCACAGAGCTGCAGGCAGAGAATGGATCCAGGGGTAACGGTACCAGGAAAGGAGAGACTCTCAACACATCACAGCCCTGGCCCTGCAAACACCCAAACCAGCTTCTAAACACAGCCCAAGCACTGAGACGTCACCTCAGCTGCAAAGATGGACTTAGGGTTCAAGTGCTTGTTTGGGCAGTTATCCTGCTGGGTTTGGAGCTGTCCCAGAGGTCACAGACACTGCCCACATCCTGCACGAGCTGCAGCAACAACAGGGACAGCACAGGGCAGGGGCACTGAGCCAGGCTGCTACAGGAACAGCATCTCCCCAACCCCAGCTGCTGCAGGAACAGCATCTCCCCAAATCCAGCTGCTGCTGCAGGAACAGCATCTCCCCAACCCCAGCTGCTGCTGCAGGAACAGCATCTCCCCAAATCCAGCTGCTGCTGCAGGAACAGCATCTCCAAACCCCACAGCTGCTGCAGGAACAGCATCTCCCAACCCCACCTGCTGCAGGAACAGCATCTCCCCAAATCCAGCTGCTGCTGCAGGAACAGCATCTCCCAACCCCACCTGCTGCAGGAATAGCATCTCCCAACCCCAGCTGCTGCTGCAGGAACAGCATTTCCACAACTCCCAGCAGCTCTTCCTCACCTCTCACCAGCCTCGGAAGGGAGCTGACTTGTCCAGCTCATGTTCTGCTCACAAGAAATGTCAAAGAACCAAAATAAAAACAAGATAAACCTACCCGAACTCATGTTTCCTGTTTCCCTGTCACCTGTTCATTTCCCTTTCCCCAAAACCAGATCTAGTTTCAGATTTTGTTTCTCAGCTGGTTTACAACTTGGGGAACTTGTTTACTTAAGCCTTTCTAAGACTGAGATAAATACAGGACTTCAGGTCCCTTGCTTTGCATTGACAGTACATTTTCTCTGCATCCCCAGGCAAGTATTAAAGTTAGGATTCCTGAATTAAGGGAACACCAGCTTGTAGTCTTTAATATTAATAAAGCTAATTAGGCAGAAAAAATACAAACTTAGAGCACATTAAGGGAAAAAAAAGGGCTTTGCTGGCATATTTTCTCTGAAAATCCAAGCTAACATTTCTCATTCTGTGTGAAAAGCTTCTTTTCATGTGTATGTTCAGGGACTTTAGTAGCAGAATATTGCAAATGTGCTAAAGACAGTGATAAATTTGCAAGGACAAGCCAAGAGCAATCTAATTGTGTTGTTTCAACCAAAGCCAGCTCGATGACTAAGCTCTCTGAGGACATGGAATATAAAGCCTTTTTTTATTTAACGACTGCAATTCAATTTCTGCCACTGTTGGTCACCTGAGGAAATCCCAAATGATGCAAGGCTTTGCCTTCTGGAGACAATGAATAACGGGACATGACTCTTACCACCCTCACTCAGAAACTGCAGCAGTACTGAATGAAGCTCTTTCCAAATCTGGCTAAGGAAACAGCAGGGTTTGTTATTGCTGGTTGGCTGGGGTCAGATTCCTGCAGTTCAGCTGCAGTCAGTGCCTTGTACCCGAACACGACAAGTGAAGAGGTCCTGGATCAGAGCAGCACCTGCTGCTCATGAGATGTTCTGCTCCCAGCTCCTCAGGACCCACCTTGGCTCACAGATGGATTCATGCTCTGAGAGGGCTGAAAGTGTCTATTGCATATCATCTCTATTACTCGATACATTTCAACAGCAAGGAGGTTGCTTCATGATAGGATGACTTAATCTCAACTGTTAATTAACCATTCATTAGAACCACTGTGCAAATCCAATCATATATTGCACAGGGATGGGCATTTTTCCAGACCTATTCATGTTCACAGTTCAAAATACCATTAATTAGCAAGTACATCCCATTATTTAAATAGGGTTAGGGAATGTGCAGTCATTTTTCCTTAATACGTTCTCCCAGCTTTTTGCCTCAAGAAATCTAACAAATGTTAGTTGCTGTGTTTTGTGTATACAAGACTGCTCAGGAACACTGAACATGCTCTGAGAATTTCATCAGTCTGTGCACCCCTCTTTAGTTCTTTCACAACTCTGCAAGCATATTTTATATTTTTTCCAAAATATCTTTTTCTTATGAGTTTCACAATGCAATGAAATGGGACATTACAGATAACACACAAATTATCGCTCTCTTACACAACAATTCACAAAACTGCACCTTTACTTTTCTGTTCTCACAAATGAGAGTTCTTCATTTTTTGTGTCTCCTGTCCACATCATTCATGTTTTATGCCTGCTTTCAAACTGATTGCTTCATCAAACGACCTGTTTCCAGTTTCAGTGATATTCAAGGGACATACAAAAAGCACCAAGTACCAATTTTTTTTTAGTGTAGAGGACCTCTCATCTACTACCAAAATTCTGTCCCATCTCAGATTTCATTACAAAATATCCTCTTTTCCAGGAGAACAAAAAGCTTTCCAGAACCACTTATGAACTAAGCCAGAAAGTGTATTTCCCAAACCAGAAGGAATTCAACAGTCCGATCTGAATTTGCACATGACAAGTTTGCAGCTGTGAAAATGGACTGGAAGTCTCATAATTCACCTAATTTGTCCAAACTCTAGTTTCAGGTTTCTTCTAAAACATTTTTCAGAATTATACACACACACACAAAATGAGTTCCTGTGTGTTCCGGCATCTCATGCTCCAGTCCTCCATCCAAACACCGGATACTCTTCATTTTTTATGCCTAGTCCACAGTAGTATTGATTCTGAAACAATGCACTTCATTTATGTTTACTCCTAACTCTACAACAGAGCAAACAAAGCGAAGTAAAGCCCATTATCTAACAAAGCTTTGCTCACCACTGGTGTTTGAAAACAATTATAAATCATTGATGATCTCTTGTGCTAGTATTAACTAAACACTGTTAATTGATTTTATTTGAAGGTAAACAGCCTCCAGGAAAAGATTGCTCCTGATCCTTCTGTGATAGTCCAGTAGGGCTGTTAATACTGCTGCTACCAGACATACTGGTAGGTGGCAAAATAGTGTAGTACCATGTAGTGCTGCATTTATTGTCCCATGAGTTCACTGGTGCTGTGCAGCAGGAATTTCCTCTGGCCTGTGCAGGTCATGGATGGCCCCTGAACAGCTCAGGGAAAGCTGCAGAAGTAACTGTGATGGGGATCTCCAAATTGACTGATGACAAATCCAGCTCTTGAAGGAATGTGAAGAATTTTTTAGAGGACAAATTATCACATGAAAATGGGAAGCACATAGGGTTTGGGGTTTTTTTCAGCTGAAAGTATGGATATTTCATATTTCACATCAACATTCAGAAATGAATAATCACAAAAGAAATCCAACTACTGTGGACACCTGTAATTATTTCTAAAGCAAGCTACTGTGTTTAAAATGCCCACAGGCACTGAAAAAGATAAAATGGGGAGAAAAAAATATTTACATAACTATATGAAAGAGTATACATAACATATATATAACACATACACACAACCTACATGAAAGTGTAGAAAAAGAAAAATTGGCAAGCCATCAAACAGCATCACTGCCGTGATCTTCCCTATGAGGAGGAACTCTCAACTCAGGTGTTGGTATTTCATCACCAATCAAAAAAGAACCTTGAAGGGGGGAAAAAAAGGCAATAAAAAAGGTAGATTTTGTATCTGTATCCTTGGTATCCATTTCAAGAGGTGCTCTAGGAGAATATTTCCTTCCAGATACATCAGGAGCTGCACTGTGCACACTGAGCTCACACAGGAATTCTGAAAGGAGCCTGCCCCGTGTTCACTTGTGCAGCGACCAAGTGAATGAGGGGCCTCCTCCACATCTGTGGGTGTTGGGAAATTAGAACAAGTCTGATTGCTGCAGCATAATTGGATTGCAGCGGTTGGCAGAGTAATAAAACCCCACTAATTACATGATCAGACTGTATCACAGGCAGAGAAATGCCTGTCCATTGCAGCCTTGGCAACCTCTGTTAGCCATTTCACGTGTCCCACTCTGACTCCTTTTTCATGCTGCTGACTGCTAAAACAAACGCTCATTTTGGTTGAAAATCTCTCCGTCAGTTATCTGAGGTACTCTGCTTGATTACAGTCTCAAGGGCTATTAAAAATACCCACATTATACAAGGCAGCACCACAAAAACCTTCTCTATCAGGTCACCTAATGAACTTGAGGGGTGTTGTTCTTGAAGAAAGTGTAACTTGACTGAACAGCACCAAAATAAAACCCAGCCAAACTGAGTCTCCAATTGCCCTGAAAAGACTCAAAGCTGCACTTCAGAAAAAGCTATCTTTATGAAGGTAATTAAAACTAATCTGGCAAATGCCAGAACACCATTTGAAAGTTTCAACTGACTGTATTCCCTTTATTATCTCTAACCTCACTAAGCATTTAGGTCTCTTTCCATATCTAAATTAGAATTCAAGTGCAAGACATCCACTTCTCATTAATGTCTTGTGCGCCCCTAGCAGAAAAAGAAATCTAAAGTAATAGAATGTTAAGATTGTACCATTCTAGAACAGAAAAAAACCCCAGCTATTAATAAAACCTTTAGCAGACATTTCAAAATATGGTAAAAATATGACTGACAACACGTTCTACCAATTACTGAATTCACTTTACTCAAGGATTTCATTTCACAACCTTACCTCTATTTTCTTTTTATTCTCGTGGTACAGAGACAGTCGTCGTCATATAGAATTCCAACAGTGATCATGGATTGGAGGAAGAAAGTTGTACTCTCCAACCACACTGGTCAACCCAACAGTCCATCAATTCTCTCCTCCTCCAGAAAGGAATGCAAAACAATCATTATTTACATGAAAAGTGCGTGAACTCCATTACAAAAAGTAAACATCAGAAGGCTAAAGAACTTTAGAAAAACAGAGCTGTTGTAATTCGACACAAAGAAACAACACTCTCACACTGGGATGTTTAAGGCAAAAAAAGGGGAAGTTTATTTACAAACTTCAACATTTATAGAATTTCAGCAGTGACCATGGATTGAAGGAACAAAATCTTCCTCTTCAACCACACTGGCTACCCCAACAGTCCATCAGCAGTCTCCTCCTTATGAGAAGAATGTAAACATGGTTAGACAGTTACAATAAAAATGAAAGTTGTTGATGTAAAATCGTGTCTGACTCCATTGCAAAAGGTAAACACAGAAGGCTAAAATACAACCTTAGAAAAACTTCTTAAAAAGACAGAGGAGAACAGCAAAAACCCAAACAACACAGAGTGACAATTGAGCAGCCAAAGGTTCCTAAATTACTGATCCTCTTATAGCCAGGGCTGCAGGGCTGGCACAGCTCCTTGTGCCAGCAAGGCTCCTGGTATGTTTATTATATTTGTTTATTTCTGGGGTTTTTTATACATTGCAGTTCCCCCCAACTTGTCAATAATTTTCCCAAAGACAGACGTATTAAAATGATGATGAAAGTCAGACATTTACACCAGCAAAATGACCTTTAACAAAGAATTAACAAAGTGTTTGGGAGCCATTTGTGAACAGGGGTTTCAGTGTCTAGCAACTAACACACATGTAAAGGTTAATTATAATAAATCCTTTATACTTTTCCACAGCACCCTGGCAGGAATAGCAAATAACCATACTTAATATGCAGTTTTATGATACATTTCAAAGGAATTCCTAATGAGCCCACACTCAACATTAACTAAACTCCTTAGGCAGGGCTAACCTTATGAAAAGACCTTTTTTCTTGCCATCATATAATAAAGAATAAAATTCATAGTGAACATTTATCTTTCACCTCTGTTAAATCATTCATCATGCAAAAGGCATTAACACCTAGAAGTTAAGGTCACATACTGAAGCAAAACACAAAGAACACTTACAAAAATAAATCTTTCAGAAAGACAGTTTAGAATGATTTGTTTCAAAATCCATCAAATTAGAAACAAATATTAATTAGAAATTTAGAAAACTTTTCATTTGGGGGTAAATGAGGGTCTTAACTGAACACCGGTGGATTATTTTAAATAAAGCATTTTTGCCCTCAGAAATGCAGCTTTTGCATTCAGAATTAATAAACACATAAGCCACATATTTTCTGAGAGACCAAAAAGTGAGAAAGGATTTGTCACGGTTTCAGTGGCTGTACACTCCCAGTGTATTCAGTGCAAGGTTTGTATACACAAGATTTATTTCCACCCTTCTTTGTCCTCCTCTCCCATCAATCCCTGCCGCTGTAAGATATGACATCACTTCTTTCTGAAACACAAACTGGCTCCAGCTCTGAGCAGAGGGAAGGGCTCATTCCTGCTTTGGGAAGGGAAACAGAAGGTCCATAACCTTTCCAATACTGTATATACAGAGGGAACAAAATCTAATTCAACTTAACTTCAAGATTTGACCTCATCTCCCACTCTTGCCTGCCTTAAGCTGACCGAATAGTAATAGAGCTGTGAACCTCTCTAGACCAGTAAAATAAATCAGGGCAGGGTCACCCAGCAGCCTCCTCCTCATCTAGGCAAGTTCTCCTTGCAGTGTCTATCCCGACACACCTGGCTCCCTGAAGATCCAATATTCCACAAGTGCCACCACATTTTCAGCTGGCCCCTGCCCACTCTAGGTTTTAGAAGAATCAGTTCTATCACACAGAGCCCAGGACTTACAGAAGACTATTACAACAACCTTGCTCCTTCTAAGATCAATCGTACCAGGTGTCAACTAACACTGAAATCAAACACTCGAGAAATGAAAGCAAGTTCTTCAGTTCACTTCAGATTGGGGTTTTAATCCCCAAATACCTGTAACTGAAATCCAAACACTGGTAATTGAAATCCAAACACCAGCTAAGCGTATTTAAAAGTGAAACACCTTGAGCAAATTCAAAAGAACAGACACTGGTACCAGTGCTGCTTCACACCATTCAGTTCTTTGGAATCTTCTCCTCTTCAGGCCACTTTTCACAGTGAATGGGTCATGTTCCTCCACCCATATTTTTCAGAACAGTAGGTACAGAAGTATTAGATTGTTATTCCTAAGTCCTTGGCAATACAGCTCTTTAATAACTCCAACAACTTAGTGAAAGGAATATTCTCCTAAAAAAATACTCAGTACAAAGATTAGGGATGGCCTCCCCAGCTTGGCTAGGGAACCATTCATGAGACCAAGGGGCACCCAGGGCATGACTGAACAGCCAGCTCCTGACAAATCCCCACCTTGCAGCCGAGGAGCTGAGGCGTCACTTCTGCTAGCATCCCTCCCATCCTAATGATCACAAAAACCCCATTCTAAATGATAGACTGAATTCAATTTTATACAATTCATCCTGGTAACATTAAGACACTTAACAGTTGTGCTTTTTCCCCTGAGTCAAGAAAGCTCTCTGAGTTTTTCCTACTGCATCACCCAGTAAAAACAACAGAAGATGGTGGATAAAAGAAGAGTTGTGGTGTAACTATCAGTGATGCTGTACAATATCAGAACTAAAAGTTTTGTCCTAGCATGGGGACTTCACGGCGACAGGGGCTGTAAGGACTAATCCAGCAATCTTCCAAAAAGCTCATTTTCCCTTCTGCAACTTACACAGCAATATTTATGCTTCTTCCTTAAAGATCCTCAAAACTAGAAGTGAAATCTACAGGACACCTTGGGCATCTACACAAAAATTACCTCCCTCTCCTCTGAAAGCAAAGTTTGCAGAGTAATACTCACCCTTTGTTTGCCATCACCTGGTTATAGCCCCTTCAGGAGTTGCGGTGGTGTGACAGGAAATAATAGGTCAGATATATCCAAACTAACAGCACTGACAGATCCTGTGTTCAGCCCCTTCAAGAAAATGTAATTGATTCTCAGGAATATTCTTAAATTAACAGAATGAATTGAAAAGATTTTAAGTTTTAAAATTTTCATCAAAAATACAGGAATAATTTCCACTGGTATCTTTCCAGCAAGAGACCGTGACTCTGCCTTAATGGCTAAATTCTGTCACAAAAGCCACAAGCACTCTGAAGGCTTATTTCAGTCTCCTGTTCTGCTGAGAACAAGAAACTGAAATACAACAGCCAAGATTAACAGCCAATTATTAACACTTAAAGCTATCAATGGAATACAGAAAATGAAACAGCAAGAAATGATATGGGCTGCTTGTAAATAGACTGGGAGGTGAGATCAGTGGTGTTGGCCCACAGGCTCTTCTCCTGCTGGAGTGATCTCCAACGCTCATCCAGTCTTTGAACAGGCTCCCTCTGCCCTTTCCTCACAGGGAATGCTTCAGTGTCTCATATCTGAGGTTATTTATTCAGCTCAGCTATCAAAGCTGCACTCACAAATGTCTTCATGTGGCTCTAAAGGTCAAAACCATGTCTCTCCACCGCAGGTCACTCTTGCTCTTATATTGTAAATCAAGGTCAAAAAACTGAGTTTCCTCTCATGAAAGAATGAGAGCCAGTTCATTTCATCACTGACAGCAGTAGCAGATGTAGGACAAATAGCAAACAGTGGCACTTTACAAAATGTGACATTCACCTCTTTTCCCAAAGATCATTTCTGGTGGTTAAAGAAATATTCTGTATCAAGTTACCTTCCTATGCCACATAAATAAAGCTGAAATAAATCAAATTTTTTCTCATTTAAAGAAAATATTTATCAACATTACATGAAAATGTTTCCACATTCTAATTCATGTGGTCTCTCACGCAATCTTTTACCTAGAGCACTTCAATTAGTTTGCCCTCGATTATGAATTATAAACAAGCAGTACATGTGAACTAAGTTCTCCTTCCTTCTCAGAGAAAATCAACCTGAATAATTAATTACCAGTTGTTTCTGCAGCAGTTACATACTGGGAAAATTCCAAATTTTTCAAACTCATTATTTCATAATCTAGACTTAAGACAGAACCCAACTCTACTTACTTTAGCTGTCAAAAAGAATGATTTGTTCCATCTTCTCCAGATAGATGAGCCTTCCTTTCTTTATAAATATTGATCAGAGAAATAGCTTAGAGACAATTTCTAGCCAGCTCAAATTCATTAAATGGGTTCCTGCTGCAGTGTGCTGCCTAGGATTGGGTGCCATACACAGCCTTTGGCTGCAAAAGGCTCAGCAGGCAAGACAGCAATTCCAGGATCTGCAAGAAAAGCCATTGGAAAGGCAGGAGAGCAACACTGACTACAGCACTGAAGTTTTCAGCTGGACAGACCTCCTCACTTCAGAAATGCTGGAGCCCAAAGGCAAAGCCAACCAGCACCCAGCCCACAGGACCAGGGCAGGAAAACTCACCCTGCACTGCCAGGCTTAAACAGAGAGTTAGACCTTTCCACTTACATCAGCACACACTCAACTCTATCCTCGGAAAAATGGAATTCAAATAACCATTCACCCCTTACCAGGACACTGTCCTGCCATTGAGAAAGTGAACTGCTGAGAAAAGTACCCACTTGATCCTGTAGCATTACACACAGAGGAATATGCTACACTTGAGCATTGGTACATAAGGGATTTTACACACAAATTAGGAGCTCAGAGTTACACTGACACTTTTCCTCTATTACAACCCTTCTTCTCTGCAAGAGCTTATTTCTGCTTCATAGAAAGTTATTTCCACTGACCAATTGGTTAAAAAGCTTCCTACCCTATTTAAACTTATTTATTGATGATACACAAGAATAATCCTTGAGCAAGGATTCATTTGTATTATTTGTACATTCATTCTGTACAAATATCTATGCGATACCTGTCCCATGCACAGCTGTGTATGACCACACATCAATAAAAGCATGATATGAAGTGAAAGGCAGCTGGACCTTCCTGTAAAGGCTCATGCAGGAAGAAAGCCACATCTGTACACTGCAGCTGAATCCCCTGCACAGCACGAGCAGCTGTGGGGCAGAGATGAAGGCTTGAGCTTCTGCACCCCTCCATTCCCAGAGGGGACTGCCCACCCTGATACTCCTGGTCTGGTTCAGAAGGTGACAGTGCTCTGGGCTCTTGGGCTCCACCAGCCATTCACACAGCCAGCACCTCCAGCTGGCACAGCAGCGGATCCACAGGGCTCCAGATGCAAGAGAGAAATGATCTGTCCCCATATCCACAGAGAAATCACAGAAGGCACCCAACTCCCTCCTTTAATTTAGTGTGAAAGCATTTAGCTTGAGTTGGATTGGAGATTCCAGGCGTATTCCTGAGATCCCACATCCTCTCCCCTGGCCAGAGCAATGTTTCCTGCCATGGATCACATCCCCAGCCAAGCACCTGTGGTACATCAGCCATGGGAATGGGGAAATGAGGCACCAGGGTCCTGCACAGCAGGCAGCCTATCTGCAATGACAGGGAAACCTAGAGAGGGAATTAAATTAACTCTCACACACAGCACTTCAGAACTAACAGATCCACATTTCGGTTTGCGTGTTGATGAACACCACAATTTTACTTGGTTTTCCAGCCCTTTTCCTAGATGTGAACCAGGAAGACAAAGCTTAAAGGCCTTCTCCTTGTGAAAGTCAACAGGATTTATCCTGAGGCTATGGATATCAATCCCCAGACATAACATGGGACTGGACAGAACACCTCTCCACTTTTCCAGCATTTCAGTTCTCCACTACAGCATTCTCTCTGCTATAAAATTAAAGTAACCCTGTTGGGCAAAAACTTCCAAAACCTTAGACTGACCTGAAAAGACAAGACAGTCACTCTTTGCTAGAATAAAACCCCACCCTGATGTTTGCAGACATAAGGGTTTGCTCTGTTCACATTACAGTAACTTTGTAGAGTTTCTGTTAACTGCAATTCTTATGTTCTTCTATTCCTTTTGATCACATCATGGTACAGTCATTTCAGATCAATACATTGCCCAAGAGGTCAAAAGAACTCCAGTCATTGGGTTACTTGCACCTACCATGTCCTATTATTAATTAAGCCTCAGAAAGAAATACTGTTCTACTCACAAAGCAGAGATAAAGCCAGAAGAGCTGGATCAAAATTCAAAAAATCACTTAGTCCTTAAAGTTAATTAACTGCTTCTCAATACTTTCTGTGGGCTTTTCCTACTGCAGCTGACCATGGCTGGCATCCATTATTTCACATGATTGGAAACATTATTTAATTTCATGAGCATTTTATTTGGCGACGATTAAATTTTAAGTCTCTTGTTACCCTTCTCCTCTGTTTTAGCAAGGTTTAAAGAACCCTTTCACCCTTCTCAACAACCATCTGACCTAGGAAGGGAAAGAGCAGCTCATGAATGAGAAAAGGAGAACCATGAGACAGAAGGAGAAACCCTGAAATAGCCAAATTAGTTTAAGCCTTTTTGAACTTCTTTATATCTCCAAAAAACGTCACTTACAGTTGTAGCTGTTACCTAAGCTTCTGTAAAGCCCCATAATACTAAATAAAGTATGGCATTATGAAGAACTGCAAGTCTGCAAAGCACCTCGATGTCCTCAGTATTTCTGTAGAAATCTATTTATGTTATGACTTACAAGCTGACGTGTATGCACAGCTTTTCAGAAGCAAACTGGAAATCTGCAGACTCTGCTTCAACACAAAAATTAAATTTTGATTCCTCAACTCCTCCTGAAACAGGCTGAAATTACTTTTTACAATAAAAAAAAATAAATTATTTGGTACCAAAAAAAAAAAAAACCAAACAAAAAAACCACACCAACAAAACAACCAAAAAACCCCAAAAAACCACCGAAAACACAAACCCCAACAAAAACGTTTAGTTCGGATTAGTAAACCAAGTCTAACAAAACTCTCAGACAGCAACAGTTTCAGTTTGTGTTTTCCAGGTATTCAAAAGACAGACATGTGTTTTCCTTTGGGTGTGTATCCATGTACAACAACAGCATCCCTGTTCCTGCTTTTATAATCCACACCAAAATGTTAAAGCTGTAATTATTCATATCCACTTAACAGGAATTTTTAATGCACTGGATAACTTCCTCACTGATTTAGTCACTGATTGTTACAGTTACCAAGATTTTTACTTTCTCCCAGTAAATATCATGACTCCACAGAAGAGCTGTGTGTGATGTCACAGAATATTCTGAGTTGGAAGGGAACCACAAGGATCACAGAGCCCAACTCTCATGTGAGGGATTGCACCCACAACTGTCATTAGCATCAGCTGAGCTCATCTGATCTTCAAGGTTCATCTCATGGACTTGGACTCCTTAATTCTGCCTTTGCAGACATCAGCATCAAGAGCACAGCTGCATCAGCGCTGTTTGGCAGTGCTGGTTCACAGCTGCAGGGAACGAGTAGCACCAATAATTGTTTGTTTAATGCCACTGCCAGGAAAATGTATTTTGAAAGAGTGAAGACCCAGCTGTGTTGGGTGCTGCACAAGGACCAGCCAAAAGCAGAAATAATCCCATGAAAAACAACGAGGCAATTTACAGTTTCTTGAACTAAGACTGGCACATCCAGAAGGCCTGAGCCCCAAGAAATGAGCAGAAAAACACAGGAAGCACAGACATGCAATAGGTCTCTGCTCAGACATGGCCTGTTCTACTTAAACTGCTTAAGTGCAAGTCATCTGGGCTAACTACAGAGCGGAAATACATACAGTGGAGAGAGAAAATTCTTTTTTTCCTTCCTTTTATGAAGCCACATTCCCAGAAATTTCATTTCTCTTTTCCACTATCTTCAGTATCTTTGTATTTACACCTTAGTTCATCTACACATAGAGGACAATGACATTGTGTTGCTATTTTACAGCAGTGCTTGAACTACTGTCATGAGATTGAGGAGCATTTCTGATACAGAACTTTCTGACTGATGACAAACATCCTTCCTGAAATTAAATTCTCCCTTCAGAAACCGCAAGTTTTGCTTGAACGAAGGCTACAAGTAATACTCTGCTGTGTATCAGACTATATAATATAGGGCACACAGTACCTCTGGATAATTGCAGGGCAAGATACAAATGAAGATTAATCTTTTTCACTCTGGCATGAGGCAAACAACAGCTGCAGGTTTAAATTATACCATCAAATTCCACAAGACTGTAAAAGCTTAACAGTATCAACACCGATTTTCAATCTAAGTGAAACAGTAAATATTCACTAAGGCACCAAGAGATTTTCACAATTTAGAGAGAGAAGCAGCTGATATCTTATGCTTTGCTCTTGCTCCTAAAATTTCTATTCATCAAAACTCAATTGCAGTTGTCTCTGCTCCCACCCCTCCTCAAAAACCTCTTATACTGCAAGAAACGCTCCACTGACTGCAGCTTGTTAAGCACAAGAGCACCTAAAGTAAGCAGATTCGTATTGGGAAAGCAGCTAAACAGTTATACGGGGATATTGATTACCAAAGGCATTTACTTTTATTAAAAACATTATTCCGATTTGAACACGGACTGAACATTTCACACTGTGTTCAGCCAACAGCAGCGCTTCCCCTCCCGCTAGGCTGCAAGCTAAGCTGCAGCTCCACGGCACAGCATGTGGCAGAAGAACCTAACCATGGAATTATCCCATTTATTATCCTAATTATGCCTTGGAAACTGCTGCATTAACATCAATATCTGCATCAAACTCCAGGTGTCACTGCAAATTCTCAGGCAATGAGCAGTGTGTCAACACACAAAAGACAGAGGTGCTCTGGCGGAAATCAATGGGATTTTACTTCCATCCTGCCCTCCCTTCAGGATCCTGGCCAGATGACGAAATATCTGTGTTTGATCCTTATACTCAGAGATGGCCCCAGCTGACAGGATGGGCAGCCTCACAGAGCTCCTGGAGAACCCTGACAACACCCAGACCAACAACTCACCTCAAGTGCAAGAAGAGCTTTGTGCAGTATTTTTACCAGACGTGAAAGAAGGGAAGGAAGATCCCTTGCACAGTGAGTAAATTTAGACTGCTGAAAGGATAAACAGCAAAGGTGTTCTGTGAAATGTGCCATGGGAACACACAGGTGCTGTTGAACACTGAGGTATGGCCAGCTGTGACCAACAAAGGGAGCTCTCACCTCAGGGTCACAGCGCTCAAAGGCTGCCCCCACAACTCTGAACGCACCCATGGCATGGTGAAAAAAGGACAGTGGAAAGAGGAGATTCACAGGAAAGCCACCCCACAAAACTCATCTGAAAGCAGCCCCAAATGCAGTGCCAGTGTATGGCTTTGTGTTACAGCACTGGAGTGTGGACACCAGCAGAGCAAAACTGTCACAGAAAATAAACCTGTGCAGCACCTCTGCAAGGAATAGCTACAGGGACTGCCAGGAGAACAAAAACACCGACCTGTATTCCTCTCTGACACACAAATTGTTTTAACATCCAGCAGGGACAACACCAGTGGGAACCCCCCGGCCTCTTGTTCCACAGCTACAAACACGCAAAGCAGCAAAAACGGAGAACTGGAACCTCTGCAAAGTAATTTTTTTTTCACTGAGGAAAAGTATCTTTTCCCAGAGATTAAATGCAATCTTTGATTCAGATCTTTACATTTAAGAGCAACAGACTTCTCACTGCATATATATTAATGCTCAGATGGGAAGCTTTGTTGATTAAACATTCAATTGCTGTTGAGTATCACACAGCCTTATTACCTCGTGGTGGTGGCTCAGAGTGAATCTAATTCCAGCCTCGCACTAGCGCCTGCACATCTTTTCTTGACTGAATTTGCTTTTTCATACTTGTGCAAATGACTAATGCACTGAGCAGTAAAACATCTTTGCTGACTGCAATGAAAAAAACAACAAAACCACACCACAGCCAGTTTAATCAAAACTAGCCCATTTTACAGGCCCTAAACCAAAGGGTACCTATGGGCAAACGACTGGAAAGAGGAACAACAGCTTTCACTTTCTATTTATATAGTGCTCAAGTTGGCTGACTTTGTCTTTTTGTTACATTTAGGCCTCTTCTTGAATAGTTATTCCGACCTGTGATGGTATTTATTTGATAGGAAACTCTCAGAAATACAGGAAGCTCTTCCCAGAATCCATCAAACCATTTTAAAAGTCATCTAAAGGACGCCCATGTAAACATGATACTCACTGGTTAAATCACTGCCACTCTGGATTATATTTATAGTATCAGAAGGTTCTTCAAAACTACCTTGGCTTTTTGTTCAGTACTATCTATTCCTAGTCAATGAAAGTTAAATTCAACAGCAGCATTCTGACTGCAGAATAATTGTCTAAATGGAACAAAGAAATACTACTCTACTGATATTAATGTAGGATAGAAGAGATGCCCTGTATCAGCCTGAAAAGAACCACAGACTTCTCCATTGTGTCCCCTAACTGATGCTGTAAGAAACCCTGCACACTAAATGCCACAGGAGAACCTACAAAGAAAGCAATCAGGGTTATGAGCTGTAATTTAGGGTAAAAATGGTCTATTTACAGACTTAGACAAAAGAATGTGCTGCAGAGAGATACTTTCTCCTGCAAGGTAAAGCTGCATCACATTAAACGAGATTTATTTTCAAATGAAATTTATAATACATTTTGATAAGAATAAACAGCCAAGATGGGAAACAACTTCTAAATTATTAAAAGTATGAATTGACTTAATTTTCTTCTTATGAAGACTAAAATAAAGCTTTGTTTTAATTTTGTTCTGAGACTTCTTCTCAAATAAGGAGGAGTCCCTGCTGTTACACTCACAGCTTTATTATTCCCCCTTGAATTTTATGAGGTAAAAAAATGAATATAAGAAATTATTGCTTAAATGGCTCACACATCATCTTAGGTCCCCTTTTTCACCTTATGAAATTTTCCCACTAATCTTGATTTCACAAAAGGACAAAGGGAGGTAAAAACATTGGAGACATTATTCTGATTCCCTTTTTTTGGTACACGAGTGCAAACAATTAGATTCTAATTAATGTTTTATCTGTCAGCTACTCCTAATATAACAACATGGCACTTCCATCTGAGCAATAGCTTCTGTCACTTACTGCTTTTTCTATATTAATACCCCATGATATTTTAAAAAACCCACAAAACCCACAAGAACAAAGTGAGCAGTAAAATAAAATACAAGAGAGACCAAAGAGTCACTCCAGAGCTCATTTTCTATTCATGGTGTATAGTTTAACAAATAATGCGTCTGTGTTTGATTTTATTATGTTACTGGGTGACCTACAGAATCTCAGGAGACAGCTAAGAAGAGAGATGACCATTATTCCATCAGTGAGAAAAATCAATAAGAGCAGTTACACACTTTATGCAGTCTAAAACCTAATTCATATAGAATTTTTAAGGAGAAGATTAAAAAAACCCAAGAAAACAATTCTTAACTTTCCCTAGCCAGTAAAGTAAAAGAAAACTATGTTTCATTCAGAATCAAGGCCAAGAGTCTGGCTGTTATGCCTAAATACACCAAATGCAAATATAAATAGCATCTGTATTACAATACAGGCTTGCTTTGAGGGTTTGGTGGGTAGTTTCCCCCCCCTTTCAAACCATTCTTATCTATAATTTCACACCTATTAAAAATAACATCCTTATTTACAGTAGCTAGAAATGCTAAACTAAAAACCTACGCAAATGGAAAGCAGAGATAAGAGCCAAAGTGTTCTGCCTGGAAAAAAAAAAAAAATCTAGCCTGCAAGCTTTTCTCCCATCTCTGTTTTCTGAGGCTCTTTCGGTGCTTTTGCTAGAGGAAAAACTTAAAATAAATCGGGGTGATAGGAAAACTAACAACACCCTAAGAAAAACATTTGTAATGCCCTGAACAGCAATTTCCAGCCAGGGCATAATCACTGCATGGCAACCTGCACATTCCTGCCTTGGTAAGGACAAGGCATCCCTGCCACCAAATGGGACCCTGCTGTGCCACAGGGGCTCACATACCCAGTGACACTGTAAGGGGACAACGGGCAAACAGGAATTACAGCACATCACAAATCAGTGACTGCCAGCAGCATCCACATTTTTCAATGATCCTTGCAACCCACAGTCCTACTGTAGTTCAGTTTAGGGAACAAAGTGCAACTATTGGTATCAGAGCCTAACCAAAAAAAAAACCAAAACAACCCGTATTTCTCAGATGCTGTGAATAATGTATAATCTTTAAAAGCCCTGCAAACCAGAAAGATGTGTAAGCCTGGAGCAAACATGCCAGTGCTGAATGCAGCACTGCCAGGAGCTGGGAAATTACTCACACACGGGGCTGCCCTGCTGATTGCCCTCATTAGCAGCTGCCACCCGGTTCTGGTCAGGGACAGAGCACACACCTTGCTGCATTAGCACTGGCTGCACTCTCAGGTGGCTGACAGAGGCCCTTTCTCTGCAGACAGACTGAGAGCAGCCTCCATCCTGCGACCCAGAACTGCACAAATGCTCCAGGAGAAGCTCCATCCCTTGGACCAGGTGCTGAACAACACGGGCTGCTTATCAAACCCCTCAGCAGGCAGCACACACAACTGCCAGCCCAGCTCCGTCTGAGCTGGGAACAGGCACTGGCTCTGAGACCACACTGCAGGAAGCTTGCAACTGGTACCAGTAACCCTCGGGTGCTGGTGGGCAGCACCTCTGGACAGGAAAAGATCCAAGCTACACACTGTCTTCTTGAGGAGATCCAACTAAATAAATCAGCTTTATCACAGCTAATGGACTCAATAAAACACATAATGCAAGGGGAAAAGAATTCTTTAAGAGCTACCAGAGCCAGTGAAGGAAAAATCAGAAAAAACCCCAAACACACTACACAACCCCACAAAAACCAAACAACCCCCATAAAAACCAAAGAACTCTCACAAAAAAAAAGAAAAAAAAAAAAAAAAAAACCACCACAAGCCAAACAACCAAAACACTGAAAAAAACCCCAAAAAATAAAGAAGTTGCAAACTGTTTTTCAGGAATAGTACAAAACCCTGAGAAAAAGGAAGGGAAGAACTGTAGCCTGGGACTTAGAAGCCCAGGGTGCCAGTATTGCCGCTCAGTCTCTACACCCTGGTAAAACAGCAATTGACTTACTGCACTTCAAAGGGATTAAAGTGTGTGCCATTAAGGACAGCTACAGATTGTAAGACAGCAACAGGAAAGAAAACTGAAATCAAGAAAAGAATCAGCTAGTCTTGAGTTCCTCCAAGCTAACTAAACCTTTTGGGATGGGGCATTTATGCTGTGGAAGATGTTTTCTTCCAAAGTTTTAGAGGGAAACATTTTCAGTACACTTCTCAAAACCAAGGCACCTGTTTTGCTTTAACAGCAGAGCTGAGAGTGAATGATAGTGGTGGCTCTAGCACCACCACCCAGGTGGTTCATGACAAAATTCAGAGATATTTTGCCCATTCCCAGGAACAAGAGGAACCAGATAAAGCCTTGTTCTGGCTGCAGACACACAGCATGCACTGCTTGCTTTCATTGCACTCCACTTTACTCCTCACTCAGCTGCACAGAGGGGAGAGATCTGGCCTGGGAGCACACAACAGGTGACAAGGTGATTGTGACAGAACACGGCCTGTCTCTCAACAGAGAGCAGCATTTAAAATTGAAAAGGCATTCTTGCACAAAGAATAAGCAGCAAATGAAAATAAACTTCAATCCAAATCCTGTCATGGAATCTCACAGAGCCAAGAAGGAAGCACAAAGAGCAAATCCGTGGTGCCTCATGAGCAATGTCTTAGCCCAGAGCCTTCTTTCCTTCCAGTGCCACATTTAAAGGTAAATCCGAATACAAAGTCATCTCATGGTGAAATACAGGTTTATGAGCTCCTTGCAAAAGACACAGCACATAGTTTTGAAATGAATAAAGGACTCCAAGTTATGCACTGTATGTTGTATTGTTATATGTTTACCATGGAGTTTAAAAGGTTATGCTGTTACTTACCTGTTATTTCAAACTGTTCGTGTTGGATCTGTACCCTCAAATCTCAAGTTTCCTGTTCCAAGTTGTGTATTCCCTTTCCCCAAATCCCGAACTCCCCTTACCTTCTGTTGGGTACCTCTGCTGCTCCCCGCCTGCCCGTCGAACTGCTAACCCCGCCTACTAGGCAAATCCAGAGGCTCCCATGATGCACCGCTCCAAGCGGAAGTCCAATTAGTGCCAAGAAGTCCCTAAAACAACGAGCCGACCCAAAATCTGGACCTCTGAAGGACACTACTGTGTGAGCGGGACATCCAGGCACCTGCAGGTGGTTTCCCACCTTCTCACCATGACCTGGAGAGTACTGGAAAAAGGTGGCACCCCTGGACCACAAAAGGCCAGGCGAATTCCTGGGAACTCCCGTGAGGAAGGAATCCCGACTCTGGACTTGCGCCTCCTCCTCTGTGGTGTCCAGTGGGAGCAGCGGCGGCGTGCGCGGCCCCTCGAGCCCCCTACCCAGAGCTGTCTTTTAATTAAAGGCCTTTCAAAAGGAGCTGCTCTCCTGGCCCATTTTTAACAAGTTTTGTACTGCCTTGGACACTAATCCTCATCTGCAGAATATGCACTGTTATGATTTCCCAGCTGAAAGCCCAGTTTTGATCTCTTTACTTTCAACTTCATTCACAAGCCACCCTGCTGAATTCAATGAAGGAAAAAAAATAGGAAAAGACATTAGCTAGCATAATTAGAGGATTAGAATTTGATTCATATCAATCCCAAAACACCATCTGATTACAGAGCAAACAAGAAGTAATGTATAACAAAAAGACAGACATAAAACTTAAGTCAAAAAGAGTGTCTTTTCACCAAGTCATGAAGAAATGCATAAAACATATTTGTATTTTCTGCGCTTAAACTGTTTACAGATCCTGCCTGCAAAAATTACAAATTAATATTTAAGAAGTTAACAAATGCACCGCTCTCATTCACAGAAACAGTGGCCCAAAGCCTATCAATCAATTGCTCTGGAAATGGAAATGAAACAGCTGAACTCCACATACAATCATTTATTCAGAATATGCAGGGTATGTACATATAAATAACAAAAGGCACGCAGCAAGGATACAGGATATTTTTAAAGGAGTTTTTACAATTTCCTTAAGTGCTCACATCATATTACAGTTCTCTTCAAGAAGACAACTTAAAATGGTAAACATTTTCATGAATCAGTGCTCCAAATGCATTTAAAAGAGCTAACAGCACGAAAAATCCTTCTCTAGGGTAGATTTTTTTACAAATTACTTGACAAATAAATTTAAATTCTAACCAGCAATATGTACACCTAAAGTAAGCCTAACCTTGGACTAACTCATTTCCCTCAGCTGCTGGTGCAACATTTTGTATGAGAAGTTTGAGTACAACACAAGGAACTGCAAAAAACACATGCAAGGAGCTTTATCCTTTTATCAGCTGCATTCAGATGTGCTGTGATGAGACTTTTTAAAATCCATCTTCTCAGAAGCACCATGCTGAGGAACAGCCCTGTCCATCCAATAGTATGCATCTTAGGGTCAGAGTGTTGAGCAAATCAACTGTCTTCTTAGTCTTCTCATGACATTTTTTCTACCTGCAAATGCTATTTCAACATAATCCACTTAGTTTTAATATCCTTACCAACTGCTCCATGATAATCAATATTTCTCATAAGATGCAAGCAAAAATTCACTGGCATGAGTTAGGAATGGCAACAGCCATGTCCTGTGCAAAAACTCAGGCTGAGTTCCTCTAAACTGCAGATTCAAGAATTATGTCCTGATTGAAAGGACTTGCAGTTTTAACAGATAACCTGCCCAGGTGGCCAGCACCTTGAGAAAAAGAGAGGTCAAAAGGTTGGTCTGGGCTAAACAGCATTTTCCAGAAACAGGGAAAATTTGAGCTGCAAGCACAAAGCAAGACTTTCTGGTATACCATCCCAGACTCACTCCATATTCACCTCAAAGACTTCAGAAACAGGGACAACGGTGATTTCTGTCATCTCCTCCTGCACGTTACAGAACATTCCTTAAACTAAACTGTGGCTAACACTGATGCAATAGAGACACTTTTCAGCACATCAGCATAACCACATCACTCGGTCAGGCAGCAATTTGCTCAAGATAAGATTTTTAAAGAGATTTACAATATGGACATATGTAAAGTGGTTTTTTTAATAAATCAACATTTTGGTTCTTTTCTAGTCCTCTGAAATTGTTAAACTAAAATCTTACTCTCTAATCTAAAGAGGCTGTGAAATATGCAAACACTCTGTCTTTAAACTTACCTGTGTTAAGGGTATCAGGAAGCCCCAAGAGACTCCAGCCCACTAACCCATAACTTTGCACCTGAACAATTCAGAACAGGCTGCAAAAGACTCTTGACTGTGCTGAAGACAGGTTATTTTTAAAAACTGAAGACAAAAACCAACTTTACAATTTGGCAGGAAAGGGAAACATTAACAGGAAAAAGAGGAATAAAATCAATTATGATTTTTAATTAGCTTTCTAAGCTATTCAGTGAATGTTGGTGCTCATGAATAGCAATCAATACTGCATTCTAGTAATTTGTTATGCAAATGAAGCACTTCAGCAGATTATCCCATCCAAAACTTAATGCCCTTAACAAAAACTAAAAAAAAATTAAAATCTATTTACCCTTATTATAAAGGCAAAGGAAGGAAAGCACACAGAGAACTTCCCTAGAATATGAACTAGTTCTACAAAGGTTTACATTCCAGAATAATTCCCTCAATTTTGATTTTGATACCTAGATGCTTTTGAAATACTTCACAAAAGACAGTTGTTCACAAATTACAGCAGAAAAAGTGAATCATTAGCATATGTAAAAGGAGTTTATAGCCTTAGTACAGTCAGAACAAAATCACTATCTCTACTCTGAATGAAAAAGAAAACCCAAACCACTGGTACTAGTCACAATGAAGCGTGGTCTGAATACAGAGGAGGAATGGTCAAACCTGGAGTAATTCCTGCTATGAAAGCTAGGAAGACAAGATGCAAATTCTCCCTGGCAATGTTCTTTTCAGTGATATTTGAAAATAATGTATCTGTAGCTGGATGGTCAACATAGCATACACAGCAATTCATAAGTAATATCAAGTTAACCCAGTCAACAGCTGATGAAAACTTATTTTAAAATCAAAAGCACTCTTTATTCTTCTCCTGCCCAGACCAGTTGTTAACAGAACACGTTGATCTGAGCAGCAGTCAGGTATTTGACTGGTCACACAGAAGTCTCTTTATCAAACACGCACACAGATGAATCACTGGAACATCATCGTCATTTCTGCCAGCACAGAGGAGCCTGATCCCACATGGTTTGTTGGGTTTTTAAGCATCCTACCTGCTGTGTTTCTACTTCAGGTCACAGCAGTGTGGAGCATTACTCTGTGCAAAGGCTATCAAACATGGTCAGCACATTTCTGTCAGACACTCTGAACTCCTGTGTGCAAACTAGCAATTTACCAAGGGTCTGCACACAGGGACTAACCCAACCTTCCCATAGTTAGCAGAATCAGCCATTGATTTCCAGTTGAGTTGATGTGCCCCCAAAATACAAGAATGCTTCAGAATAATACTTCCATAAAACCAGCACACACCTTTTCTCCAATTTTTGTCCAATAAATGCTGCATGGAAATTCCCCTGCAGCCAAAGTGTTCCCAGCTCAATCACTGCAGTGAAGAGTGCAGCAGCTTTTCAGGGTCACACTCTCACACAACCCATTTGGATCTGTAAGCTGGCAGCAACATCTCCATTCCCCTTCTGCAATGGGATCATGGGCACTCCCCATCAGATACAACCTGGAGAAAAAATACAGGGTGAGCACAGGATGCTGCAGCTCCTGTGCAATTTCAGCAGCCCATTTTTTACAAGGTCCACGGGAGAAACTCATCATCCTCCCAAGGCACGTGCAACTGTTGTTCTGAGCCAGATATTTGGAAAGGCTATAAAAAAACCTTCCCTTTGAAGGGCAGAAATCACTCTCAGTTTTGCTGCATGCACCCAGGCAGTTCCCTACCTAATGGGTGATACAAAGCTGGTGGGAATTGGCTCCACTCCATAATGGAAACACCAAATGGAACAGCACTTATTACTACAGAAATTAAATATCAGTTGGTCTACATTTCAGATCAACTCCCTGCAAGAGCAAGCACTAAGTTAGGAGCAAAGCCCTAACTTTTAAGACATTAATTTCTCCATGCCTAAGAATGTGAAAGGATACAGGTTCTATTTCATTTTCTTTCTGCTTTCCAGATCTCTCAGAGATCACAGGGTGCTGAATTCTGACAGAGTCACCACATACACTGACATGCATCACAAAAATACTGCCGAGTTTACAGAGTTCTTACTAAATTTTATTTTTACTCATTTAGATCTGAGACTTGAAATTTAACTTGCCATAACAAACATGAAACCAGTGAAGTATTAAAAGCCAACCAGGAAAAACAGTTTTTCTGTAACCAGAGCCCTTCAGTTCCCCAGCCTCTGGAGCCTCAGCAGTGCCACATTTCTTATAAGTCAGAGCAGAAACCAGGAGTAGCATGTGATGTCCCACACGCTCCTGTCCCTTCCCTCCCTAGTGAGGAGGGACTTTCACAGCTGTTGGTGCTGCCCAGAACAGTGCAGAATAATCCCTAAGCAGTATCCCACTGGTGCTGTTTTCTCAGGAGCTCCCACTGTGCATTTCCTTGCTTGCCTCGCCTCCCCATCATCAAATTTCTCCTCCTGTGCGTGCAACAATAGCTGAGAAAGAGATCTGCACATTATCCCCAGGCAAAGACTGCAATCAGCTCCCTGCCCACAGATTACACCAGGCTTCTCCAGCTCCTGGCTGATTCAACTCCCCTGCGTATTTGGCCTTCAATTTCCTCCTCTGTTCAACACACTGATTATAATCATTGCAGCAGAAAAGTGAAAAGGCAGCAGGCCATAAATTATATCTGAATAATTGCTTATGTGGAATATAAGATAATTCTCTAACATGCAGTCAGCCTAAAAGAACTGGGTTAGACAAGATCTGCAAAAAAGATACCCCAGGAAACATTTTGCAAAGATAAACTCAAAAAATCTCAAAAATCCTTTACAATTATGCTACAGTCAGCATTTTATAGAAGGTATTTTAGTATAGAAAGTGGTGAACTTAAACACAGACTAAAATTAATTTTCCTTCAGTGTCCCAGTTTACCCTTCAGCTATTCTCAAGGTTTCACTAAATCCACTAATCTGCCAATATTGGCAAGTCTTGCAAAAATATATTGAGTTTCATTAGCTTCCAAAGAAGCAGAAGCTGGTCTATAATTAAATTTCTATAACAGACCTTATTCCCTTGCCCTACCTTATTTTTAGAATTCGTGGTCTCAATGAGAACTGCTTCCTGAAATACAGTCAAGGCCACACACCCAAAAGTTTACAGAATTTCAAGGTTTTCCCACCAATCTGAACTCTTTGGAGAAGGCTTGTGGCTCAGAGCTCCTGTCCCTCAGTTGGGTTTGCAGTGCTGAAAGCACGGAAGCCTTCAAATCTCAGAACTTGATTATCCAAACACAAAACTACTTCTCCTATTCTGTTTATCTTGCTGTAAATAAATCCTCTCTATTGTACAAAATAAGTACACAGCCTTGTTCTGTACAGAAAGCATTTATATTGTTCAGCTTCAAGGATTTCCAAAGAAGGTTAAGCCAAACCATGCACGTATTTAGCTCTTCACGTTCAAATGGAGAGTTTAAGAAATCATTACAGCATTTTAGGATTTATCCCCTAGTAAATTCCACTGTACATTAAAGAATATATACTATACTCTTGGAGACTAGAAAACAAGGTAAGTTTGTATTTGCAGAATGGAGAGGGGAGAAAGTAAATATTCCCCTGAACTTACAAGAGAACTACCTTTTTAAAGACATCTCCAATTAAAGGACTTTCTAACTAAAGGCATTGTACTCAAATCAACATAGATTTAAGTTATTAAAAAGAAAACATATTGGACAAAATATCTCAACATTTTTTATTATTAGAAAGTCAAATATCCAACAAACAGACTGACATTTTTGAGGTCAAGTTGTTTCCACCAAAAATATTCTCTCTCAGATATTTTTACTGATCTTCACAAGCAGCTCCAGTTCTTTTCGATTTGTGAATCCCTACAAATTTAGATGGACAGCTGAATGGTAATACAAGCCTACTGAAAATAGACGTGTTTCTCTCGATTATTTTTTGAGCCACTGGAACAGGCCCACAGATTCCACCAAAGATCACCATTAAAGGAGGAGTGCAGAGGAAGTAAAAAAAGGAAATTATTTTAGTTTCCCCAAATAAACCTCAAAATATTTCTGTTCAAATCATTTCATCTAAGTCTGCCTCACCTTGTGCCTTTCACTTCAGCAAAACACTGAAATAACTGCGCCTTGATCGTTTTATACGCAGTCTCTTCATGCCTTTTTTGAGGAAGAAAAAGATAGAAACCGACTACAATTGGCTCCAGTAGCCAGTGCTTTTCCCTTTATGACACCAATCAAGAGTTTGAGGTTACCTTTGCCAGTTTCAAAGGCCACTATCAAAGGCTGGCTTTAAGGCAGTTAAGTATAAATCAGACATTTAACATCTTTCGAGCTTTCCTTTTTCAACGCAAATTTAAAATTCTGTTAACTAAGGAAGAAAAAAATGAACTTTTAAGATCTAAGCCTGACAATAATGGCAAATACCATCTGTTCAGCTGCAGCTCAGGAATTTTTAAAGTAGCTCTCATAAGGAAAAGGGAAAATCACCCTTCAAACACGACTGCTGTACAGTTTCTTCAGAAATGCCTCAAATACACCTGCCAATGCATTCTGTCACAGACTGACCTGTGCTAGTAGCCTTTGTGAAACAAACTCCAAACAAAATTTCAGAAACCAACATCATCTATCACACAGAAAATGGTGAGAAAGAGTTCAGAAATTATTTTAACTTTGTTCCACCAACCCAAATTTTACAAGCTCCCCTTACAACCAAGAAACTCAACCCAATTACTATAAATTTTTAACCCAGTATAGGCAAGGGCTGTAATACCTTCCAGCCACAGTCAGACTTTGATTGCATTTCCAAGAGCCAGGTGTAAGACAAAAACAACCCAACAAGTTATCAGGGAAACCCTCATTACTTCCTTTGTAAGTTTTTGTGATTTACATGCATGACCTTTTGCGCTTCTCCCTCACATTTGAGGTAAGGTTTATTATTTTTCTAGGGGAAAAAAAGACTAAAATTTCTTAGTTGCTTGATTTCAGAATCTCAGAGTTTAAGGAGGAGAAAAAAGTGTCTAAAAAGTCACAAAGTCCTTGTAAGCTGATAATGATGAAACACATGCAGTACATATATAAACACATACACAGTGCTGATAATCATGTGCACATTCAGTGAGAGGAGAATCCACACAAGAAAGAATGAGGAAATCTGTCCCAAAATGAGCAGCGTCTGTTTTTTCTCACCTGCTTTACTTACTCCAATCTGCTAGCAAATGAGCAATACATGAATGCTGATCAAAAAGCAGAATCTTAGTATTTGCCTTTGATTGCAATTTTCATCAAATGAAATAAAAGGTGTCCCACTTCATTTTAACTGCCCTAAGACATGTGAAGAAGTGCAGTAGTAAATTCAATGTCATTCTTAATCACTGCTATTAGAAAAACAGCCAAGTGCTATCCGTATTTGGGATATGCAACTTCAAGTGATTGGTCTGATTCATACCAGCAAGAAGAAAATTTATACCAGCTCCACAAAAAGAGCACAAGTGCAACTTCAGGAGAGTGCAGCACTGCTTGACTTTACTACACTCCCAGTATTTTACCAGATAAGAAGCATGGAGCTGAATACAGACAAGGAGCAAACTGCCTGCTTCAACACAGCTCTTCTGACAGGCAGCACAGGGAAGAATTACCACACTTAAACCTGCAGGATACCCACCCTGGCCAACACTTCCCGTAATCGTTTTAAGTTGAATAAAATGCACTTTGAAAGGAACAAAAAAACCCCAAAACCAAACAAAAAACCCCAAACAAAACAAACCAAAGAAAAAAAATAAACACAAAAACACACGAAAACAACCAAACAAAAGCCACCAAGAACGCTTCTATTGGCTCAATGAAAGCAGTTGTACCACAGGAGGCCATAAAGTGGAAGAGATTAAATCAAACATTTCTCCTGTTTGCATGAAGGCAACTATTAGCAGAACAACATTAAAAGCTTTGAAAGAACTGTTTACATTTACAGGAAAACACACAAAGGATGAAACTCTGATTCTACCAAGATATGCAGCAAATCTCACATTGATTTAATGAGGGTCAAGATTCCTCATACAAAGACCAGACATCTAAATAACAGCAATAACTGCTGGGAAACTGCAAATCTATGCAGAGCCATCTTTAAAATCAATACAGAGAGAAGCCACATTAAAATGAATTGTAATTCAGCAGATAAGCTTCTATTCTATTCCAAAACATGTCTTTATGTAAGCTGCAAAAATTGTTTTTCCTAGCCCAATGCTCTTAAATAATCTATTGGTCAACTCACACTCCATCTGTATTTTAAGGATGCTCAGATCCATAAGGGCCCAAAAAAAACCTAAACCACTTTTCCAATCTCTTTAATTTCTGCCAAGCTTGAACATCTTGTTCACACCCAAGCTGTACCACAAAGCCAGCAGCATCAGGGATACTTCACTGCCAAGCACCATGAGAGAGTCACACAAACCCAAATAATTTCTTAAAAGACATTATTTATTTATAAAAGAACTTATTTATTTAGACTATATCTAAAAAAAAGATTTTAAGAATCATCCATCTTCCATACAGAGCAGGATCTCAGGGCAGGGGGATTAGATGTGGGAACTTAGATTCAATGTGTCTTAAACACTGATTTTTTTTTTTTTTAATTTTTATTTTTTTAATACCAGTTATTGAGAACGACAAGTACCAAATTAACGGATGCAGTGAAGAGACACACATCCAGAGCCCCTAGGCTAACTTTATTAAAAAGTCATTTGAATTTTGATGCCATATTATAATGCATAATAACTCAAGGTAACTCACTCCCTTGCTCTACATCTATAAGCAATCATCGTATCCATTTTTACTGGAATGCACACTGCAAAGAAATGGAAGGCATTTAGAGTGAACTGTCCTGAAATGCACTTTAGAAATCGACACTTGCGCATTTTAAATAGTTAGATTCCATTCATTAACCTTATTGATAGAGTAAATTTGCAGCTTATAAAAGGAAACAAAACACTGCAGCATTCCAGGCATCCTGAATTTTGTGCTGAAAGCCCCCAGTGAGCATGCACAACTCTCACCTCCTGGGTACAGCTGCTGGGTGTTCAAAAACCAATTAAAGAAAACTTAGGTCCCTTTTCAGTGTGCTATTTGTGCAGGAGAAGGCGTGTCCAGATCCAGAGAGAACCCTCAGAGTTCAGAACCAGGCACTTTAAAGGGGGGAAAAAAAGGATAAAACTCTGACTGCTCACAAGCCACTTAATGGGAGGTGACAAAAGACACACCTTGGCGGGTGTTCTTTAAGTGGCAAACACACTGCTTATAATTAAGATATGCTTTGGAAACTCTTAAATTCCCAGTCTTGGTAGCCTTCCAAGCCATGCAATTAAAATTGGTAACAATGTGATTCTGACTGGCAAACATTCTCTAATTTCATAATGACACTTTAAATACAGTTGTCAGTCTTCTATGCTGAAATACCTGAATACTAAAGCTGCTATCAAATACTGACTTCTGTCTTTTGAGACCTCTGAATCATTTCATTATCTTGACACCCAGACTTCATAATCAGACGAATCTTTTATCCTGTGAGACACAAGAGTCAGTCTTCATGAACTGCTTTTCAATCGAAACACTCTGGGAAAATAAAAAAAGGATTCCTAACTCCATTTATTGATGAAAAGAAACAGAAAGATGGAATAATTTACATGTCTTTACTGAGGTTTATTGGTGAGCTGCAGGAAGCACCAGCAAAAGAAAGCACAGTTGCTTGCATCCCATCTTCTGACCTAAGCACAAACACTGTTCCTCACGTATTTTGGATGAGGTTGGAAAGAAGGCCCTTTTTTTTTTTTTAATGTCTCCTATGAACTGATAACAAGAAGCATTTCATTATTATTTCCTACAAAAAGAAATACAAGGAAACACTGAGTGATGCAGAAAATGTCAGACTAGGCTGTGTCCAGCATCTTCTCAGAGCTGTTCCCTGACTTTCCTCCCCCCAGGCTGAAAGGTTTCTCTCACACAGAGGACACTGGCTCTGTCTCCCTGGGTCAGCTGCTCCTCTGCTGCTGAGAGTCAGATCTGATGGACTCACAGTACAGACCTGCCAAGTGGGACTGAATGTTCCAGTGATTTGGAAATGCCTGCAATGGCTAAGACTTCAAGATATGCCCATGTAATTAATTTAATTGGAATCAAATATTCTTAGTTACTCAGATCATTGAGAGGCTTTTAGCTGTACTTAAAAATTAAGACTAAAATGTTGTTTGTGGTAATGATGAAGTTCAAATACAGTGAAATTTAAGAGGCTGATTAATTGGGTCTTACAAGAAATTTGGATATGACAGCCCTTTTAGGACTTCACTGAGTAGTTTAATAGTACATCCTAGAATAAGATAATAAATTATATAAGAGGTCAGCCTTATGCAGAGATTTGGGGAAACAAAAAGTGCTTCAGGTTGTATTACTCCCCGCCTGTGACCACATGGACCTATGAATTTTGAATATGATGGGGGGGTAAAAACAAACCTTATCCTTCAGCATAGTCTATTTTCCATAACTGAAGACCACAAGACACCATTCACACAATTTCCAGACATCATTAATGCAATTCCAATGAGCCAGAAAGTGTGCCTCTCTGTCTTACTGAGCAAAGCTATCTGAAAATGCTTAAAAGAAAACATTTTTTCTGTCCAAAATGGTGATTTTTATTGGACCCTATGACAGAGATCTCAGTGTCAACAACCTGCTGCAAAGCTAACCAATTGCATATGCATATTTAATATATACATTAAGTTCTGTAACTAACCACCTCCTAAGCACTCTGCCTCATATTTCTTTTTCCTTGGAAAACTTTAGAGAGGGTTTGGTTTGGGGGGTGGGGTGCAGGGGGGCAGGTTCCCCTTTCTATTGAGAGTAAACAATTTTTGCAGCCTGGAGATATTTAGTGAAAGAATTTGTTATTTCCTACTGAGTGAAAAGTGAGAACCAAAACTGTTCCTGTAATCTTTCTCCATCCTCACAAACATGGGGGAAAGGAGTGGGGGTAGAGGGGGCTCGGTTTTGTTTTTAAAGTGAGAAGCAACAGAGCACAGCGAGCTCGATGAGATGAGAACTGAAATCATTATCTTTGGTTGTCTTTGATTCTGCATACAACAGGATGCTCAGGGCACACGGGGAGCTTTGTACACACCACATCCTACCTCCATCTCCCACCAGAATGTACCTTCAAGCCACAAGTCCAGGTTATGGTTACAGCACCGAGCTTTGCCACTGTGTGCACGAGATACCCACAAAATGCCTTTTAGCTTAGAACTTGCTTACTGTAGAAAAACAGCAAGGAGAAAGCAGCACGAGGTTCTTGCTGAAATAAAGAAGGTTTGTTCGTTTATTTATTTATTTATAAAGATCCTTTTTTTTTCCCCCTTTCCTCTACCAATCAGGTGGAGGAAGAAAAAGCGTATCAGATATTAACTGCATACAATGCCATGACACCTTACTTCATTTATTAACACCACATTACAGTCTTTGAAAATACCCAATCTTAAGAAACAAGGTATATAAAGCAATAAGGAAAAACTTAAAGCACTTGAGTATCAGTAGAAATAACCTTAAAATGCCTATTTTTAACCACCACAACCTCCAACAGGAGATGGTGGCTCCTGTTATCCAGAAATGTTCTCTGCAGCCCTCCAGTGGTCAAAGGCACAGCAGAGCCCGGCGAGAGAACGGCCCCGTTTTGTCTGATGAACTGCCGGCAGCTTAACAGACATCTCCCACAAAATAAAGCCTCCCACGCCTGTCTGAAGAAAAGATCCTGCTAAAGGACATAATTACCTTGAATTACATTAGAAAGTAAAAAGGAGGAAAGTAACTCCCCTCCTCAAAGTGTTACGCGCTGTAGGTTAATCTGCCCAGAAAACCGGCAGCATTCCCACCAGGACACCGAGTCACGTTGGGTCAGCAGAAGAAGGAGCAATTCATTTCCTACAGTCACTTTCTGCTCTTCATACACGTAAATGTAAACAAAGTCAAGTAACGTTTGCTGGAAATAATTTTCTCACAAAGTCACGGCTCAAGCAGCTGGTTGGGGTTTTGTTAGGAAAACAAGCAGTGAAGTTTTCTCTCTCACACACACATATTCACCAATAAACACCAAAGCCCCATCCAAAAACTAGAGCAACCGAAAGGATTTAAAAGAATATAAAATACACTGAGACGGAGTTCTTAAAACTAAGTTTCTAAAACTTGGGGCTTGAAAGCCACTCCTAAGCTGCACGGAAACAATGCCAGGGAAAAGAAAACAAACAGAGGCGAGAAATCGCCGCCACCTGTGCCACGGGAGCTCTTACAAGGGGCACGGCTGGAGGGGAGGCGGGAGCGAGCCCCGCCGCACCTGCGGCGCCGCGGGCTCAGCCCCGTCCCGGCCGGGGGCAACCACAGCGCTCCTGTTCCGCTCCCCCCGTGCGGAGGCGCAGCCTCGGCCCCGGCTCCCGCCGGAGCGGCCCCGCGGCGGCAGCGGCCCGACCCGCCCGGCTCCCGGGACCGCACCGCCCCGGGACGACCGCGGCCGCCCAGCCGAGGGCACCGCCGCCGAGACCCCCCGCCCAAACTTTACGCCCCTCCGTGCGGGGAGCGGCGCCGCTCTGCCCGGCGAGCCCCGCTCAGGGCGAGGAGCCGCCCCGCTCCGGCGCTCGGCCGCCGTCCGCGGGCAGCCGCGCCTGGCCCGCGCCCCGGTACCTGCCTTTGGCGGCGAGCAGGCTGCCCAGCCCCAGCGGCAGCAGCAGCAGCGCCGCCGGGCTCCAGCAGCAGCAGCGCCTCCGCATCCCCGGCTCTGGTGGCGGCCGCCGGGCCGGCTGTGTGCGCGGCGCTGCGGGCGAGCCGGCGGGCGGAGGCTGCTGCCGCCGCGCCGTCACTCGCCCTCGCTGCCAGCGCCGGGGCGGCTCCGGCCCCCGCCCGGGACCGCGGCGACGTCACGGCGAGGGCAGGCCCGAATATTCATGAGCCGGGGCAGCGGCCAGCCCCGCACCTGCCCGCGCAGGTGTCACCGCAGCCCCCCGCACCTGCCCGCGCAGGTGTCACCGCAGCCCCCCGCACCTGCCCGCGCAGGTGCCACCTCGGCCCCCCGCAGGTGTCACCTCGGCCCCCCGCAGGTGTCACCTCGGCCCGGGGAGCAAGGACACGGCGGAGCGGTGGGCAGTGAGGGATATGGGACGGAGAGGAAAGAAACGAGGCTTTGGTGAAGGATGCAAAGGGCACCGGGAAAGGAAGACTCAAAGGTGGCAGCTGGAAGAAAGGAAAGGAGAAGAAAAGATAAAGTGACTGATAAAATTCAGCAACGTTGGAGGGAAACAGAAGACCTTGGAAACCCAAGGTGGGAAGAGAGCATGAAATGCTTTTGTTGGAGGAAAAGGACAAATGGCAAAGGTTTTGGTAAAGGGGAGGAATGAACGAGGAATGGACAGGGCTTCAAACCTTAGACACGGAGGCTGCCCTGGCGAGGCTCGGGGTGATGCACAAAGGCCGTGGGGTCAGGCTGTGGAGGCAAGGAGAGCCGGGGCTGGGGCCTCACAGGCTATGCCCAGGCACAACTCGTTACCAGGAGTGCAGACAGCCGAGATATTCCGGCAGGAAAGCACTGACAGACGTCGGACACTCACACTGAGATTACACATTGCAAGGTATTAGATCCATATAAGCTGTGAGAGCCACAGGGAACTATTGCAGGGAGATTGTACCCTTCAAAGTTCCCTCCCTGCTTCAAATGCTCCCTCACCTGTTCTCTGTCTCATGAATTGCTCATCAAACCCCCTGACTCTGGCAAAGCTAGTACTTCCAAGAGAATCACCGCTCCCAAGGGTTCTTGTTGGTCTCTGGGCTGTGGGAGCGTTGTCATTCTGGCAGAGCAGTGTTGGGATGCTCTCCTGAAGTGCTCTCCTGAGCACCTCGTGCCTGAGAGCAACCCCAGGGGCATCCCACAGAGTGCCATGGAACCTTTGCACCAAAGGCATCACCGGCATTGGAAAAAACCTCTTGGGTTTAGGTCTCTGTCATTGTTCCTTTCCACTGTTTTTCCCTATATGTGGTGCTAGAAACATGACTCATTGAGCAAATTGCATTGAGTAGACGGAATGCAGGATTCCCTCCTCCTCCTGTCCACACACAGAGAGAAAAAATGGGATGGGATACAAAGACAAGAGCCCAAGCCCCTTTCCAAACCAAAGATGTAATGCTTCATCTCCTGAGGAAGACAGATGGAAATACTTATTTACTGTTACATTGCATTCAGGGAAAAAAAAAAAAAAGTCCAAATTAAAACTGTTGGGACAAACTTCTAAAGCTCTTTTTGGCTGCTTGACTAATTAGTTATGGAACCTGCTTTCCTGTAGTCTCTATTGTGAGCTTGAGTAGAAAAAAACAGGGAAAATCGGAAGTAACTTACTAGAAAACTACAAAAAACCCAAATTTTTGCCAGCATTTACTTCTTTGAAAAACTTTAAAATCAGAAGGAAGGAAGGAAGGAAGGGACAAGCACCATAAATATTTTTTAACACAACAGCCCACTTCATGAAAGGTGAGAAATATGACCTGTGGACTAACACTCTGAAATACATATAAATATAAATAAAAATAAATACATAAATATATATAGACATAGCATCATAATTCAGAGGAGGGTATTTTCTTACAGGGAGCCAGCAAGTCTTTGAGGGAGCTAAAATTGGAAAATATTGCATTTTTAGTAGGAGCCTGTTATTAACAATCCCAAATACAACTGATTTGGTGGTGGGATGTAGAGAGCAGGTTTGCAAGGCAGAAGTTGTGCAGGAAGAAGCATCTCCTCAGCCAACTTACAGTCTAAATAAATAAGCCAGATAACAGAAATAAAAAGGGATAAATGCTGCTCCATTTCATGGGCAGGGAGCTGAAGCACAATAGATAGATACCCGTAGATAACATTACAGTGGTGCCAGAATCAAAACCTTATTTCAGCTCTGGTACCTTAATCAAAAGCTCTCCTGCTTTTTACCTGACTGTGTTTGTTTATTGATGTGACAACTTGGGTGTTCTGCAGTCCTCTGCTGGTGTCTCATACAGGTGATGGATGTAGATGGATAGAAAGGTTTACAAACAGTTATGATGATATGGCACTGTGCAGGAATTCATAACAGGTAATTGCCATTACCTCTTCTATTTAATGCTGACTTGCAAGCCATTAACTCCTACAGCTTTCATTGGGGCTTGAGAAAGCAAGTGGAAAATCCTTTATTCATTTTATTCCTTCTTTCTAATCGTTGCTTAACTGGAAGAGTGTATCCTTCAATTTTTCCTTGCATACATTTTTGACAGAGCCATTACAGCAGGGAGATGTATTCTTTAGTCCCAAACAGGAGCGTGCTGAAGGATTACCTCTGACCTGAGATCCATCCATTCACGTGTCTAGAGCCACCATTTTGTCCTGACATGGTTTATTGGTCCTGTAAAATAGAAATTCTAAAACAAGGGGGAAAAGGTCACAGCCATGCATTCCCTGCGAATTATTGACACGGACCTAGCACCAGAGGCAGTCAATCAGAAAGATCCATTTGAGTCTGGAGATGTAAAGATTATTTTTATCATAATTTCCCTAGTGTGGATTCAAGATACTGCTGGAGGCCAGAATTTAACCCTGACAGGCAGAGTTTGCAGAAGAAATCTGGGTTGCTCCAAGGTCATGGTCAATCCTACCTCATCATATCTCAGGACATTTAGCTGGGAGCTTTAACTATTGGGATGTTCATGTTTTCTGAATAAAAGTCTTTAATATCAAGGTGAATATTAGATTTTCTAAGTAACAAAGAAGAGAGAATTCAGCAGCAATATTCAAGTGTAAATTGGGGTTACTCTACTGTTTAGTGCATTAGACTCCATTAGTTAAAAAATAACTGAAGCAACAAAAATAAAGGAAATCATAAAAGAAGAATCTATTTTAACATTGTAGAAGTCACTTTGTCATCCACAGAAAAGAATTCAGTATGTAAATACACATAATTCAGATCCTACAGCAAACCCCATTGTGGCTCTGGTTGTAGGATTGGGGTCTAAGGTTCAAAGTTCTTCATAATTTTATTTTAGGACATGTTTGTGTAATACCAAAAGTGGGAAGCACATAACCTGACTGGGTGCCTATAGCCATGATTCTAACAATGTTAATCTATAGTTAGAAATAACCAACCAACTAAGGTAAAGGAATCTAGATTTGATCACATTTAGAAAATGTTTATCTATTACCCAAGCAAATGGCAGCATATTTTCATGTTGGAGAAACAAAAGGGAAAGCAGCATAAGTGTCATTTTGAAGAAGAAAATGGATCTAAAGCACAGTATTATAGAACATACATTTTCTCTGACACTGCTATTGCAGTCACAGGATAGAAAAATAAGTTTTCAATAGAATGGAAGTAAATTTTGAGGTTGCTGGTGAATATAAAGCAATGGTTTTACTGTGTGCCAAATGCAGTAGCAATAACAATGATGTAATTTATGTTTCTTCCCAACAAGCATGAAGCAGGCCTAGGGCCATCCTGATTGTTTGTTCTTGGTGCATGGGTTTAAACTCACCTTGCACATCAGAGGACATGAAGAGAATGAGGCAGCATTTTGCTGCTGCTACCACAGGGGCCATTGCCTCTGTAGAGGTTTGCAAGAATTTCTGCAGGTCAGGAGCTTTCAATAAATAAGCACAGTGGCCATCAAGTGGAACAAAACAGCCTGAAAAATGAGTGTAAATACAAACATTGCTTCCCATAGATGCTGCAACTGCTAATGTGTTAATTAAACAGAAGAAAATGTACTTAAATTATTTATTCTTAATAAATGAACCATCTGAATAATAAATGCATGTATTCTATAACCATCAGAAAGGTTTTTAAACAAAAGGGCCTTTTGCAGAAGGAAAAATCACATGAAAGGTGGGGAGAGAACTGTATTTGTTTAAATACCATTAAGAGCCCAAGCAAAGCCAAATAGCTGTAATGATGGGAATTAATACTGCTGACAGGCTTCTGCATTGTCCCTACATTCTGTGCACAGGGCTGTAACTCCTGTTTGAGAATATGGATGGGAACTCTGAAAGTGTATTCAACCCTACAGTGCCTAATCAGAGTCATGGAAATGTGCACTCAGTTCCTCAGTTCTGGTGTTTGAATCCTTAGCACTGAGCCCTGCTGCCTTCAAACTCTGCTCCTGTCACAGCCCTCAGCTTCAAACACATCCATCCTGTTTGAGGCTGCGTAAGAGGCACCTGGGTTTAATTGTTATTTCCAAAGCAGGTTTTGTTCTTATCATATTATGAAACTTCCTGAGTTTTTTATTGTAAGAGATCACTAAATAAAATCATATTACATGCTAAAAGTTAATCTTGCTTAATCACATCGAAGCAGGCTTTTGATGGACAGCTGTGTAAAACACTTGTCTTTTCAGTGCAAGATGAACTACTGGGTGCTATTACCCTTCTTTGGTGTTACCCAGTTTGGATCTTTCATTTAAGACATTTACACTTTAGACATTTTTCATTTTATGTAAATAAAATAGAATTTAGAAGCAGAGATAACTTTTCTTTTTTAATAGCATTGATGAGATTGTCAGCGGACAACAAGAAAATTAGCAAATCTATGGAAAATTTTTAATGAAAATAACACAGGATTTCAACCTTAACATTGGACCCAAACTGGGAAAGATACAGTTAAAATTAAAAATTGGAAGTGAGTATTTTGCCTATAGCCAGGATGTAATTTCAAGAAAATTAAACCAGGAACACACTGAATAAATATTTTTTTTTTAAATTCTGTGAAGTCTGACTTGGAATTGGTTTTTGATGCCAAAACCGCTGGGTGTAAGTCACAGTTAGGGCACTGTCTCAGATCCTGACTAGTCAGACAGAGAGATTAATGCCTCCAGCAGAGCTACAATTGCAGCTTCCCACCTCCACTCACCAGAATTTCCTTCTTCTTCTGAAAGTCTGGGCAACAAAGTCTTGTATGTACATTTAAACAGGTGGCTGTAGATTTCAAGTAAGTCGCTATGTTTTACCTCTGGAGTCCCCCCCCCGCCCCCAATTAATATTTTTATACTTTTGAAAAAGATTTCAATGGAAAAGTGATGAATCATAGCAAGATAGCAACATGATTTCAAAAGGCCTAAAATCTCCCCCTCCTTTTTTTTTTTTTTTTTTTTTTTTTTTTTTTTTTTTTTTTTTTGTGAGAGTGTACTCAGTGTCCTTCCTGCTGTAAAGTGACAACTCTTCTCCCCTCTCCTGTTTGGCACTAGCAATAGGGCCCCAGGAGCAATAAATGAGTTTTTATTTGGTTACTGGTCAGACACGGGATGACCAGAGCTGCCCCAGCAGGACACAGGACCTGAACCAGTGTGAGAAAGGTGACAGAGCAACATCTGCACTGGGGCTTGCACCAAACAACAGGAAAAGTGAACAGAGGGTGCCTGGCACAAGTGGATAATGCTGTTTGCAGATTATTAGATCATGAAATTGGTGCTAATATGCAACCTGCTGAACCAGGGCCTTTCTGTGGGACCATTTTTCCTGCACCCAGAGATCCAAAAACATGGCCTTGTGGAACACTAAGTCAGCTCTTTGTGGGATGGATCCACGCTTGCTGAACTTAGATGGCAGCACTTTGGGTAACTTAAATATCCAGAGGAAATGAGAACATCAACCTAACTCCAGCACTCTTAGTTCTTGAGAGGAAATGCTGTCACCTGCAGGAACAGCAAGCAAATTCTTTAACTCATTGAGCTCCTAAGTGTTTCTTCACAACATTTATTTCCCCTTCCTCATATTTCCTACCTTCAAACCAACCTTCCTCTCCTACCTACAGAACAGTCTGTAAACAGCACAGTAAAGCTGGAGGTGTAAATTGGAAGCCCAATGCAAGGTTTATAGCCCATGTTCATTCATTATATTCTCATTTTTGCTTTGTACAGACTTCAGGGAAGATGTCAATCCATGTAGGGACATATTTGAATGTGTGGAGGGGGAATAACAATAAATATCCAAGGTGACCTTTGAAGCCCAACTAAAAATGTGATTTGACAAAATTTTAATGGTACTGAAGAGAAAAATTACAGCATTTCTATCCACCCTGAGTGCCCTTTATGCCTCCCATCAGACAGCACAACAAAATTTCTGTAGGATGTTTTTCATGCTCTGTGCCTTCTTCAGAACCTCCTCAGCTCTTACACCTCTTCCCATGTTCTACACCTTTTAAATGAACCTTTTAAATTTAGTTTACTTCACCCTCAATATTTTACATTTTAACCTTTCAGTTAATCAATATTCGCTGTGCCTACTTTCTTCTAGTTTCTGTAAGTTTTCTTAATACTTCCTGAAGCTCCAGAACAAAGTGTCAGATTATAATTTAGGGTAAAGTAGCCTAAAGTTCATGAAGTTTTCACATTATATTTGTAACAAACACAAGTAATTCTAAAATAACACTTGGAGAGCTTCTATTTATTTGGCAAAGTACAGCTTCCCTTTTCCAACTCAAAGACTTCAAAATGAAAAAACCACACCTTTGCAGGAAAAGAATATTCTAATAAAAAATGTAATCAAAACCTTGGAATCTCTGCATGGCTATTAGCATTGCTGTGGTGCTACCTTTTCTGTAGCTTAATTACCATTATTACATCAGGCTGAATGTCAAAAAGTGTTGATGCAGGTAAAGATTTTCCTCTCACTGTAAAATTTCCTCCTCAAGCTAAATTTGAACCAGTTAACTTTCAATTGCTGCTCTTTTTTTTGATTGATGATAATTCCTTATCATTTCCTACCTTTTTCCCCCCCATGTCTGATTTCTCTTGATTAGGATAATAATATAATCCTACCCCATATCTATTTTGCTTTCTTCTGAGGTGTATTTCTCAATGGTAACCACTTTAGTGCTGTTATCTGAGCTGCCAGGAGCTGCTGTGTTTTGGCTGATCACTCTAGCAAGGGCTGATATTTCCAGCTCATCATTTCAGGGGGAATCCAGGTAAAGAGTGCTATCCAGAGCCACACGGAGCTCCAGGCCCTGGGAAATGGGCAAAACCTGTGTGCCTGAGTCACAGCACCGGGGCCTTTCTGCCCACTCTGGGAAATACAGTGCAGTATAGATTATTTTTGTGTTAAAGGCCAACACAGGTTGGATCTGCAGCACAGGCAATCAAAGTTCCTGGGTCCTCAGCTGTTAGCACACAACCAGTGCCCCTTTCCTTTGCAAAGCTGAGCCCTTCTCTGCAGAAGAGAAACTCCTGTGATTTTTGTGGGTGACTGTATCACGCCCAGATGAAGGGAAACGTCATTTGGAAACCAGTCAGAAAAGCTGTTACTGGAAGACAGTGTTTCCAAGGATGATAAATAAAGGAAATATTACAGCAGAGAGATTCGGTGCTGAAATGCATCCATGCTGCTATCCATGATTCTCTGAATTTCAGCAAAATTCAGCTGAAAACAAACAAAGGAATTGCAGTCAAGTCCTTTTAAAAAAAATGAGTTTGAGAAACCTGGAGTGACTTGAGAGAGGAATTACACACACAGGGCAGAGATAGTGGATTCATCATTCCGGGAGCTGAGATGAATCCTTAAAAATATAACCTTATTTGCTGGGTTTGTGAACTAAAGAAAATAAAACCACCGGAGTTCGCATGCTAGAACCATTCCAAATGCAGTGCTATCTCTTCAGCATAGATTTCCACAAAACAGCAAATTTCTTACGGGAAACTCGAGTACAGCCAAGGACAAATAACTCCTGCTTTAGCCATAGAAGATATCTCCAAATCCACAGTGGCCACACTGCTGCTGGATAACTGATACAGGAGCTATTGCAATATCAAACTTGCTGATGTCCTGGCTCACTGCAAGGCTTTGAGTTTCCAGAATCATTAATCCTTTAACTGCAAAAGTGATAAATGTTGCAATTACTCTCCATTTCCCCAAATGATAAGTTTTAGCATACAAATAAAACATGATCAAGGAACTTTTTTCCACATGAAATGGTTCAGAACCAAACATTGCCAGGAAGGCAAAAAGGATTCTCCTAAATGCATTTTGTGAGCCAAATTTGAAGTATTCCTCCGAACTCTCCTGTCTTGCTTACACCACCAGGGGACACATTGAGTGGCCACTACCAACAGTAGCTTGCAGAAAGAGTTCATTGGAACCCATTCTCTAAAAATCAGAAGAGATTTTGGCTGCTGTCTCAAAGGGGTTACCCTTACTGTGCCCTTTCCACTCCCTTCCACTTTCTGGCAACACAGCACAGGACTCCAGATTAAGCACATTTATTTAGTGTATAGAATATCATTGGTGAAACTGCTCTGGTTTGGAGCAGTTTCATCTTGCTGCACTTCCAAGGACAGTGCTGGTCTTCCAAGTAATTGAGAATTGACTTTTTTGAGGACTTTAAACTTCAGCAAACCTTGTGTGGTAGGCAATGAATTTAGAATGAACTTATTTGCCCACTAAGTGACCCAAATTCTACTGTAAATTGACTAACAAAATAAAAGGGGAAAGAAGCAGAGCTTTTTCATGGAGCAGAATCTTGCTGCACAGACTGCAAATTTCCCAGCAAAATTTCTTATCCCCAATACTCAGTAGGCAAGGATTGTTTAGCAGTTGCCCAACAAGTGATTGACATTTGCATTTCATCTGTCTTTGGGAACAACAGAGTAACTTCTGTGTTTTAGTTACTTAAGTTTGGAAAGGTTGCAATTTAGATGTGAAAATATGAAAAGCTGTTATTGTAATACAAAAAAAAAGTAGTAGCTTTTAAAATCTAGAATTTGATAGGACCAACTAATAGGTAAAGCAAAAATATGATTAAAATACAAAACCAATCAAGCAGTATGATATTGTTTCAGCTGCCCATGGATCAATAAGGAGTGGCCTGTTCCCTGAGCAAGTAAAAATTGTTGCCACTTTAGTTTGACTCACTTTGCAAACAAAACAAACAGTCCCAGCCCAGCATGCCCCCTTTGCACTGTGGAGCAAGCACAGAGCACATGAACTGGACTCCTGTCAAGTGGACATCAAAGCAGCAAAGGTGGTCCCTGCCCACACTTGGTGTCCCCCAGCTCTCTGGATGTGGCTCAGCTCAGGACTGTGGCTAAGTCCAGAGGACCAGACTCAGGTAAAACTGAAGATTGGAGTTAAATTCATGAAATGGGGTAGTGTGGGCAAAAGGTTCTCAGCATGACAGCTGCAGCCATTCCATCCCCTCCTCTTGCACATTAGCAGAGCACACCAAGCTGAAGTGGAATTTAGTGGCATGGAGTTAATTTCAAATATTTTTCTCTGGCAAAGATTCTGTGATTTTTGTTTTGCAACCAAACATTTCAAAACTCTGGAAATGGACAAATAGGCAGATGGACAATAGATATCAAGGTGTCTTTACTGTTCTGTAATCATTCATGTTACAGCCAATAGTCCCCTCTCCTCCATCTTCCTGATCTGGTAAGTTATTTCTGGAGGTGATGTACAGAAGTACCTTGTGCTTGTAGAGACATTTCTCTCCTTACATTAAGGAACACTTGTGCATGCTCATAGAATCCCAGAAGGGTTTGGGTTGGAAGGGCCTTCAAAGCCCATCCAGTGCCACCCCTGCCATGGCAGGGACACCTCTCACTGTCCCAGGCTGCTCCAAGCCCCAGTGTCCAGCCTGGCCTTGGGCACTGCCAGGGATCCAGGGGCAGCCACAGCTGCTCTGGGCACCCTGTGCCAGGGCCTGCCCACCCTCCCAGGGAAGGATTTTTTTCCTAACATCTCATGTGAACCCTCTTTCAGTCTGAAGCCATTACCCTTTGTCCTGTCATCTCTCAAGATGTACAAGGTGCTGTCAGGTATTGATCTGATCCATTTAATCAGTTTTGTATCTTCAATCTGGCACAGCAATTTAGTAATCCCATGCTGTATTTCTGCATTCTATAGAGCTTGAGTATCATCCAAGCACCTGTACATTTTGAATGTGAATATTTGAAGTTCAGATTCTGCAAACCTTAAAGCGATTAAAACGTAATTTCCAAATGTTTGTAGGAGTTAAACGAAGCCAACTTGATTTCCATCCAGAAGAATAATGGTAGAGGTATTTTTATAGTGGTAATCCAGCTTTGCCCACTTTGCCTTAGTGGACATCAACAATACAGCAGTTAGGCAACAAGTCTGCTACCAATTTATTGTATACATTTTCATGTCCTAAATACATGTAAAAGGATTTTGCACAGTTTTAGGTGCATTTTCAGAAAAATTCATCTCTTCAGGAAAAAATACCACAAAACCCAAAAAAAACAACAAAACCAAAAAAGCCCCAGACTGAATTAATTATGAACAAAAGATATCCACGGTAAATGCAACAGAGGCTGCAGTGAGCAGAGCAGTACCATTGCCTTTGTTTGGGAAATTGTATTCAAGTCACTGTCTTGTTTCTATCTATATCTTGTCATACAAATGACTCTTTGACAGAGAGCTGATATCTCATCAAAAACTATTATAAAACCATAATTACTACTTCTGGATCATTAATCTGAAATAGCAATATGTTTCTGCATAAATGGAAGTGAGCTAGGAAATTCTGCCAGCCTGTGGTCCCTCAGATGTGTTATAAAACTGTTAATTAACAGAACTGAGACCTACATAAGGTCTACTTAGTCCTGTTATCTCCATGAAAAAACAAGACTCGGGGCCAGATTGTAATTCTGGCCACGCCAGTACTTCCCTGGAAATTTCAGATATCCATTCCCTGCTCAGCTGTCCTTCCCCTTCTCACACAGCCTGCTGGGACAGGGGAACCTGGGCAGGACCTTCCTGCTCAGGGCACTGTCTTGTTCTCACTGGGATGCTCAATTTCCCAGGAAGGTGTTTGTGCCTAAATGCTTTCCAAGGAAGACAAAACACAACTTTCTCTCCCACTCTTCAGTGGTGTGGGGTTTTTTGGTTGGGTTTTTTTTTAGGGGGGGAGGGGGCAGGGTTTGTGGGTTTGTTGTTGTTTTTGTTTTAGGGGTGTTTTTTTTGGTTTTTTTTGTTTGTTTGGGTTTTGTTGGGTTGGGTTGGGTTGTTATTTTTCTTTATTTATTTATTTTTGTTGTTGGTTGTTTGTTGGTTGGTTTTGGGTTTTTTTTGGGGGGGGTTGCTTTTTGTTGTTTGTTTATTTTTATTTTTTTTTCAAATTTCACATTGTTATCCTCCAGTATCTCCATACTGTGCCATGGAAAAAGAGTTCCATACAAAAATTGGCTGTGCTTAGTCTTGAACATGAGGTAATTAGTGGCTGGTAAATGCAGCACCCTGCCATAACATTTTTTTAGTTGTGCTTTTGTAGATTAGTATACATAGAAAGGCACCTGATGAAGTAGCACATTATGAGACAACCCTTGGGAATGACAAAGTAGAAAGGATTGAGAGAAAAAATTAGGAAAACTGAAGCCAAGGAAATCAGAGGTGAAGGTACATTGCAACTTTATTCATCTTTCCAGATCAGAGACAGCTTCACATGTGAAAGAACTACAAAATTTGACCCTGAAGAGAATAACAATACATGAGGTTTAGAAAATAAATGAGGTGATTTAATGCTGAATGCTACCAGAGTTGTCAAATACGGGCTGTTTTTAAACTGTGTTCTGCTATTGCTACTGAATTGTCTACAAACACCTCCCCTGTAAATCTCCTGGTGTGATATTCAAGGAAAAGCAGCAGGAGAGGCTCAGATCCTCCTTCATTAGCAGATATGAGAGCTCTAAAGCTATGAAAATAAGGGAACTTCTGCAGGAGCTACCAAACTCATCTCAAAATTATCAGGAGATACTGTTCAGAAGTGATGATACTGATATCAGAAGTTCAGAAGTGATGCTGGCTTCACTGAGTCCATGTTCCAACCACTGCAGAATAGAGGATATTCCAACTCAGATATGAAGGGCTACCACACAAGACAAAACTGATTAGATTACACAGACAGTTACAGCTTTCAGATTATAAATAATACTTCATATAATCAAGTATTGATTACTTAAGACTTCTAAGAAAAAAGGCTGTTAAATTGTTTCTCATATGAGAGAATAGAACTCTGTTTTAGACTTTAATTCCCATAGAACCCTATACCAACAGGAACAGCAGGACAGAAAAATGAATGGTGTAATCCTACCCTCCCACCAGTTAAAATCCTGATTTTGCTCTTCAATTGCTAGCATAAAAACTATAATATTTCATCCTAGATTGTTCCTCACTGTTTTGAAAAAAAAAAAATAAAAGCTCTGTTGTAATACAAATATTGAAACGTAGAAGTCATTTATTACAGCACTGTTGGAGTTATAACAAAGCTGGGGGGAGGGCTCATTTCAGAGCCATAGACTCCATGGGATCCACCACCACTGATTCCTCCGAGTTTTGCCTTAAAAATTGATATCCAAAGGCTCCAAGCAAAACTTCCAGGGACTTCAATGAGGCCAAGAAACCACGTCTCTAATGCAGTTTGAGATAAATCACACGTGCGAAATACAGAAGAATTAAGTCCGAAACTTATTTTTCCACACCACTTCCTGTGGTTTTGTTTGACTCTGGTTGTGGGTTTTTTGTTTGTTTTTGACTCATTCTGGAAGCTAAGAGAAGAGCCAGAGGGTCACTGGACAGCAGCAGTGAGCTGGGGTTTGTCACTGCTCGTGGGTCAGCTCCTTTGGGGTGCAAAGGCTGGGGCTGAGCAGCTCACCTGCTTGCTTTTCTCTGACAAAAGACTGTATTGCAAACTGCTCTTTTCTGCTATATTCCATCTTAAAAGCTTTTGGGGTTATTTTTCTGTGTTCTGCCTTTCAGGGGTTACCACATTGCCTGAGCTGCTGGTTTCTTTGAGTTCAAAGCAAGCTTTACTAGTTTGAAATTTTAGATCTTTTACTAGTTTACTAATAAGTGTTTGCTACTCTTACAGCAGCTATCAAATATCTTTCCTGTGTTTTACATTTGTCTGCTGCTTGTAATTTGTTCCTCCTACAGCTGCTTGCATTGTAAAGAGTGCATTGCCTTAAAACTTCTGCAGTTCCATGAATGTAGATGTTTTACAAAGCTAATTACTGTATATGTAACAATTATTTAAAGGTGCATAAAGCTGATAACTCAGAGAAGAGTAAGAATTAGGAAACGAATATATGAAAAATATATGTAAATGCTACCCCATTGTGAGAAGCAAAAATATGGATATGTTAACACACAGACTGCCAAAAAGAGATTATGACACTGAAATGCATTATAAAAAGTCAGTTATTTCTTCCCAATCTTTACATCAAAAACATTGCCTACATTCTGAGTCATGTTTGTCAGAAAGCAAATGTAAGAAAGCCATATCAAAACAAGAAGAAAAATTAGTTTGAAGAAGGAAGAAACCTAAACCTTTCTGTCTTTACAGAAATCCAACAAAGGATCAGCAAAGAGCTGGGAAAATCAGTGATCAGAGTGCAGCCAAGGCACAAGGCAGACAGACTGGAGAGGGTCTGTGTCAGCAGGGCCTGCTCATACACATTTAATGAGGAACTTGGTGCAGTTAGTTGTCTAAAATAAGAGATGATTTAAAGATGGGGAATTTTATAAGGAAATCCTTGTCCATTTCTTGCCCCTTCCTACCTGTCTCCACAGTATCTCTAAAGATGCAGGAGTACAGGAACCATATTAATGTCTATTAATTACACAAAGGCAGCTTCGTCTGAAGGGTTTCAAAGCATCTTGTCAAACATTTCATTACATCTCAGAGTTAGCCTCGCTTCCAAAGAGTGTCAGTTCCTTTTCAAAAAGGTTTTTCAGGAAGGAGAGGATTCTGCACTGCAAAGTCATCATGGAACTGAATAACTGTTCTCAAAAGGGAGAGGAGCAGGAGGACAGGCAGGAGCCATCCCCAAAACACCCTGAGCACTGCAAGGGGACAGATGGATCCCCCCTGGACCTCATCCCACTGCCAGCAGTGGCTAACTCTTGGAGCTTACAGAAATGGTGTGGACTTGGGCAAAGTGGGGAGGAATTCCTTCTCTGATGCTCTGGTTGACACGGCTCCCAAGATTCCTCAGGGACAAAGAGGTCCCTTCAAGCAAAGGGCCTTAAGGAGAAGCTGCCACCCCTGTGGAACGCTCCAGTGATGCTGCCTGGGCACTCTGCTGTTCCAGGGCTCATTCCCATGCCAGGAAAAATCGAGGGAAACCTGCAGAGGGATGGTGAAACACCTGCAAAGATGTCCGGAGACCTGAACAATATGCTCTGCATGCATTAAGCAGGGAACTCAACCTATATATTTTGGCAAAACACGTTAAGTAAGTCAGGAACCAGCTGAAGTAGAATACTTTAAATATAGTAGAATTTGTAAATTATGGGCCCATTTAATTCAGGTGACAAAATGAGAAATATAAACACACCAAAAGGTGACACTACAAATTGAATCTTTTTTCTTAAATAATTAAACACCTATAGGAATAGATTACCAATGAAACGGATGAATTTGCCAACAGCCAGCACCTCTGAAGTGAGGCCAGCTGCATTTCAGAAAAAGGGACAGCTGATTGGAAGCTGAGAGCAGCAGTTTAGGCCAGCTTTATGACTACAAAGGATTTGGTGTGGCCTTAAAGCCACCAAATCACTATGAAGCACGGGATTTCTGTGCAGATCCTTCCCAATCATGAAAATGTTAAGGTGATTTAGGTATTTGGTCAAGCTCTGCTGCCTTTTCAAAAGTCACATACCCCACCCCCCCAAAAAAATAAAAAAAAAAATTTCAGGAAATGAATCAGGAGAAAGTGATTTCACCTTAGTGAAAAGGCAGAAATTTCTGGTCTATGATTTTTCCATTTCTTTCCACAATAATTGCTTTTTTCTTTTAAAAAAAATAAATCAGTAAGTAGAGCTACTCCATTAGTCATTTTGTTAATCACAGCTCTTAGCTTTCAGACTTATCAAGAAAAGGATTAACTTCTTAGTTGCCATCACCAACCATTCTCTGCATAATCTGGGAACAGGACAGCTTGGTAAATAGAAATAGAGGGAGCAGAGTTTTCAGTCAGATCCATATGGTTTAGATAGGTGCCACTGAGGAAATGCATGGTCTAAACCTGCCACTGTCTAACCCCCCTAGGTACTGGCAGGTAGATGGACAAGACAGGCCACGAGCAATCCTTTTCCTCTTCTCCTTGGGTGGTGTTTCGGTTTTGTGTTCTAAAAGACAAGCTCTGCTGTTTCTAGCAGCAGTTTCAGATCTGCCAAGAGTGCAGGGCAGAATCTTTCATGCACAGTGGCAGCAAAAGCCAGTTTAGGTCACACTGGGGAGGGCAGGACACTGCTGGCACCAGGAGCAGCCCTGGCTTCTGCTTCCCTGGTGGTTTGGGTTGCAATATGTAACCAAAAATGTGTATTCTATTTTCCATCTGTTGAAACCATTTGGGGAGGTGTTTTCTTTATCTCTTGTATAACCCATTCCTCATAACTCCAGGGGGGAGGGAATGGGTGTCTTCTGATAATGGGCCAGCTGTTAAAACCAGGTGAGGCAGTGTTCCTTATCTCTCCCACAACCCATCCACCCTCTGGGGGGATATCTTCTGTTAATGGGCCATTGAGGCTCACCACATGACTGATGCAATTCCATCATCTCACTGTGAGATGCTCCACCCCATGGGACGAGCCAACCATTCCTACCTGGATAAAACCTGAGACCCAGGAACACCAGGCAGCCTGTTTTCCACTGGATTCCAGAGGAAGGCAGGGCCCATTGCACCACCACTGAACCCTTTCTACCAGATCATCTTTACTCCAACAGAACCACATCTCTTTCTCCAGGAGGATTTTTTTGGACTGCATCCAACACGCTGACCAACAGGGTGTCAGGTTGTAGCTCTGACTCTGTCAGGGTTTCTAGGATTGTTGTTTGCTTGCTTGGGTGTTTTTTTTTTTTTTTGTACTACTACATTTGTATTTTTAATATTCCTAGTAAAGAACTGTTATTCCTATTCCCAAATCTTTGCCTGAAAGCCCTTAATTGCAAAATTATAATAATTTGGAGGGGGTGGGGGCTTACATTCTCCATTCCAAGGGAAACTCCAGCTCTCCCTGGCAGATACCTGTCTTCCCAAACCAAGACACCGGGGAAATGCCACTGTCACACTCTGCTCTCCTGGAGGGACAGGAGCAGGAATTCCAGCTGGAATGGGGTCCCAGCCTTGTGCTTTGGTCACAGGGCTCTGCTCTGCTGTCCCCCAGCTGGGCCCAATCCCCCAGCATGGCAATTATATAATTACTGTATATGCAGCAACTTAATTATTTAAAGGTGCATAAAATTAATAACTGACAGAAGAATAAAAATTAGGAAACTAATACATGAAAAATATATGCAAATGCTGCCCCATTATGAGAAGCAAAAATATGGATATGTATGTCAGCCCACAGACTGCCAAAAAGAGATTATGACATTGAAATGCATTTTAAAAAGACAATTATTTTTTCTCATCTGATCCCCTGCACTGCCTGGCAGGACTTTGGTGCCCACTTTGCTCAGCAGAGCCCATTCCCTGCTCTCCACACAGGATCCCTTCCACCAAAACCCCTGTGAGCTGCCCTTACCATCATCACGAGGTGGATGCCGCTGTCAGACAGGGCAGTGTGGGTGCACAGAAAGAGCTGCCATTTTTGCCATTTGCTGTGAGTGTTTTGAAGGTCCAGGTTTGCACTTGGTGATCTCCACGGGCCCATGGAAAGGGAGAGGTGCAGCCTTGTCCCATGGATAACCCTCCCAGGCACCCAGAGAGGCAGTCATGGGTTCACAGGTGCAATTAGCAGGAAATTAAAGGAATGGGAGAAAGGAGAAAGCCTGAAATTAGTTAAAAATAAACACACAAGATACCACATTTTTTCATCCACAGTGTCTCTGCATAACAATATTAAAAAAATAATAGAAGGTTTACCTGATGAAAAACTAGTTTAATGTTTGTGCTGGTTTGGGCTCTCTAAATCTGCCATTCTAAATGAGTTGAATTGATGATAATTAATGAGTGACTTTATTCAGGGCTTTGACAAAAGATTTCATTTTCACATTAAATTTATCCATGTGGCAACATTAGACTTTTATGCTGCAGGGATGTCACAAGCACATTTTTATTCTCTCTGCTTTAATTAATATGATCATCCAGAGTCAACTTTCTTTGAAATAAAAGTGTTACAAATCTAAAATTGCTGCAAAGGAATATCCTAAACCAAGCTACATGAAATAATTTAAATGCTTTCTTTCCATTTTCCATTTCTGAACTAATCTACTCAGAAATTACCTTGAGAAGAAGGAATAAGTGTAGTTCTTGCAATTTATTTGTATTCCTGTCAAATACAGAGCATACAGGTGATGCTGCCCAGAAACTTCAGTGTAAGAGCAAAGTGTGGAAGCCTTTGAATAACAAAGGAGCTCATTCTACTCAGAAGGAAAATTGAAAATTAAATAAATGCAGTAAGGACTATGTCTAGACTTGAACAAAAGACTTGAATTCCTTGAATTCACAGATCTTATTTTTTTACATAAAAGAACATTAATTTTAAATAAATAAAGGGGGAAATATTTTTTAAAATATTGCTGTAAAATACACCAGCAGAGTTCTCCAGCAGGAACAACAATGATCATATCAGTCTTGCAACAGTGCTGGGACTTTCCACTCTGCTCTCTGTGTTACAGCCTCGGGCAATGTTTTCTGCAATTGTCACTGGAAGACCTGAATATTTTTTTCTTGGATGAGAAAGATTAGAATTTTGTTTCTTAGCCTTTTCCTCAACCTTTCCAAAGAAGAAAATAACACTTTATTTTCTGTGGTCAGTTTAGGAGCATCTTGGAGCTTCTGTTAGATTTGGAGACTGCAAAAGAGCAGAATCTGAGAGTGTGTGTGGGGGCCATGGAATGGTAACTCCAGCAGTAACATTTTATGGCTTCTCTTTTCCAATTCATTTCCAATTTATTAGGACAGAGGGTAGCACTACCCTGCTTTCAGGCACAGCCAAACCTCACATCTCCCTGGAGAAGTTATGAGCAAGTTCACAAAGTCAGGCATAAACAAATTCATAATTGCAATTACTCAGCACTACAAGAGAAAAATATCATTTGTATTTTCCCAGTGGAAACACCCCCAATCCCAAGATGAGACTGATCCAGAATGCACTTTGATTATGGGGGTAAAAGTCCCTGAAATCAATGGGAATTCTGTTTACCAAAGGAAAAGGGACCATGACATCTTAGGACTTGAGCAGGTGTGATCTCCCCTTTTCTCAGTGCTGGGCTCACAGTGCAGGGCTTCTCATCTCCCCTAACAATGTCTTACAGAGTGAAGGAGCAAATCTCCTGAATTTCCCTTCTTAATTTGTAGTCCCCAGTCTAACCTCATTGATCCCAATAAAACTACAGTAAAGACAATTCTGTGGTCATTAGTAGAAATCATTATTTACATTCAAGCCTCTTAAGGATCTTCAGGTTTTGCTTTGTGCTATGAGACCACTCCTGAAGAAAAGAGTTGGATATATTGAAAAATTAAAAAAAACAGTGGGATTTTTCCCTTTTTACAGTAACTAATGCTAACCTGTCTCAAAAGATTTGGAAAAGGTAACCTGCTTTCTAAACACAGGAAAAGGAAGATTCTTGAAAAGGATTAAAATCTTTTTGATATCAGAGACAAAAATGACTAACATGCATTCTGCTTTCCAGCTGAGAGTTAAAATTGATGCACAGTTCCTTACAAAACCAGGTATTCACACTAATTTAAAATTCATCTCTCCATGAGCACCATAATCCATTGCCATGAGTGTGCAGAGTAGAGGAAGCAGGAGTCTAACCAATTTGTCAAAATAATCTCCAAGTTTAATTTTTTCATGGTTTATTATAATCATGGCCATGTCAAGCAGTGTGATAAATCTGTGGATGTGTAAACCTCTGATTCCAAAGAGTAAAACCCAACAGGTTGCAAATACTCAGCTTCAGAAAAAAAATTTGCTAAGAAATACAAATCTTTCATTCTAAATGAAAGCAGGGATTCCTATCGTTAAGGACATTTTTAAATATGTTCTTATAGCTGTATTTTTAAAAGTCTTAATTACATCTCTGTTTTGGAGCTCCTGGAAAGGGTCTGGAGCTTAAGCTCTGTGTATTTTGAGAAAGCTTTATCACAGCATTTCAAAGATTTTGCCTCCTTTTTCCAGGTACTGCCAGGGTCAGTACCTGGAACGTGAGATCCAGGATCCTTTCTGTGCTCCCCAGGAGAAGAATCTTGAGCTGGCTAGGAGCAGAGGCTGAGGCAGTTATGGTGCAGAGAGGCCTCAGTGCCTGCTAATGGCATGTTAGCTAAGATATAATACACAATGAAACTAAATTAAGTACAGGCAAACTTAATTCCAGTATGTGTGAGCACATTAATATTTGACTTGGAAACTGTAGGAGCATTATGGGTACATGTGGGAGCAAAAGGAACAGAAAGAGAACAGAAGAGAAAGGGATGATATAATTATTATTTGGCAAGCCTCAGATCAGCTTGAAAGTCACTAAGCACTGTAAAACCTCAGTGTAAGTGACAATTCCTGTATAAGCATTTAGAAATCTCAAAACATATCACAAGGAAAGCTGCAAGAGGCAAAGCACTTAGTTCAAAGCCCTCCCTTCTGTGTCAGTGGTAAAGGAGTGCTTTGATTTGCTTTATGGGCAATAAATAACACAAAAGGCTGGAAGATGCAGCAGGAGTGACAAGACTGTGCAATCCTCACAGGACAGCACACACAGCTAATCAAACACACTGGCTGCTTCCCTCCAGAGCTCCTCTGCCTTGCAGTGCTCTCCTGCACCTGAGTATTCTTGGTTTGAGAAGAAAAAGGATGAAATTATAAATCATAGCTAGGAACACAATGGGTTTGGCACATCCTACACATTAATTCCTGCAAAGCTTTCACAAAACTACCTGAGTACCTAAAGAAATGAGTGAGCAACATCTGCAAATTATTATTTCTTTTGCTGCAGAGTGTGAAGTGCTGCCTTCCAGAGGCACTGAGCCCTGCAGGGGCAGAGGGCAGGAAGAACATCAGCTCTCTGACTGCCCCAGCTGAAACTGCAGCCTCTCTGGCTGCAGGGCACCGTCTCTCACTGCAGCAACCAGAGAGCAAAGCCAGAGGGAACATCGGGTGATCCTGATCCTATCTCCACAGAAAAAGGGATTTTTACTCCCAAGTCCAAAGGCTTCTGCACTTCACCTCCCTCTCCTGCTCTCCAGCCTCACTCCATTACCTTGGGTGCTCTTGCCACATCATCAAACGTGAGTCTCCCTTGGTCTTGCAGGTAAATACACTTCCCTGTGCACTCCAGCAGATGAAGTACCATCACATTTTATTAGAGTTAAGAGAAAAACTGCAGGTCTGTATACCTAGTTGAGAGTGTGTTTTACATTGCAATGTAATATTCAGTGATGTTATGTTACCAAGCACTGAGCAACCTGACAGATACATCTGTTAGAAGTGTAATTACACAGGATAACTTGTACTGGTGTCCCTCTCTGTTAAAGAAAACAATGGATTTTCATTCAGAGGGGCACCTTGGAAGATTAATAGTAGTAATGAAGCATGAAATATTTCCTTGCTAGCATGGTTAATCTGAAACAGAGGAAACAATCATTTCACCCTGGAGGGATAATCCTTTGAGCAAAATTTTCAGTGAAATAATGTATTGTCATATCTCATCCCACATATGTCAACAAAGAAACTATCAGTGTTGTGCTTATTGCAATAAAGGCCAACAAGAACAAAAAAAAAAAAAAAGGAAATGCAATCAGCACAGCAAAAAACAGATACACAGTGGGATCAGCAGGAGGGAGAGGAAGCCTGTGACAAGAAGCAACAGCATAAGGAGCAAAGGAGGCCAGAGACCACAAAAATCAACCATAGGGAGAGAAGTTGGAAGGAACTGTTCAAATAAAAACATTTGAGGGCAACTTTTTCAAGTGAGCCAGGTGCAGTGTTTGTCAGAGAGAAGTGGCCACAGAGACAGGTACTGCAGCTGGGCAGCAGCACAGAGTGCCAGGGCAGGCACTGAGCTCTCAGAGCTGCTCCTGTCACCCTTTGGACACAATTTATACCTTGAATGGGCTCTGCCAACTAACACAGACATTTTAAGTATATATATACCTTTTTTTTTTTTTTTTTTTTTTAAGTAAAGCCTTCTCTGGTCTGCATACACTGGTGTCCATAAAAAAAAAAAATCCCTTGATAACAACTTATTAGAATGATTGCCTCAGATCCTTACCAATGCTCTATCTTCAAATAACACTCACAAGCCTTTCATTTTTGATAGGTAAGCCATTTGATCAATATTTTCAACACTAATCTAGGCCAAGAGCATTTTCATTTCTACCCTTTCCCTAAACTGAATTGGAATCTAAGCAAGCACATCACTCAGTTGCTTTGCTCGTGGTAAGCAGATTCAGCTGAAGGAGACAGAGGCTTTCAGTGGCAACTAATGCTGTTCAGCTGATAACACTTTATATTTATCTCACATAAACATCAGTACAGCAGGAAATGCTAAACTTTCTCGAGAAAAAAAGCCCCATTAAATAAATCTATTTCTAGATTCTTTTTTTTTTTTAGTACCTAAGTGCCTTTTTATTACTTGAACTGATGACTGCTGTTGTCCCGGTAATCTTTTTATTCTGCAAGATGTTTTGTGCTCATAATATTCTCAGTGTGAAGCACTAATTAGAATCAGAAAACCAGTCTATTCTCATCATCTTTTTCCTGTCCATATTTATTACAGGAAATGTCTTTCCTGTAAGAGGTGTACCTTGTCCCTTGCTGTCTGGGAAAGCCTGGGGACTGTGACCTGCCTCTGCTCAGTGCTGCCACGAGCGAGAGCACAGCCAGCTGAGGCTGCACCTCCTGAGCCAGCAGTGAAACATCCCCTGGGGTTTGCCTCAGCCTGTCCTGCTGTGTTTCTTTGATCCAGCTGTACCACACTCCCTGCGCTGGCTCAGGAGAGCCCCAGCTGTGAGGAGGCAGCACAGCTGCACTCACCACTTCTCCTGGCAGGAGGTTTCAGGTGTCCCTAGTGGGACACAGCCTCTGTGGCAAGGATGACCCCATTGCCCACACTAGTGTGATAAATGAATATGATTTCGTGCTAACTAAATTGCAACTATATCAATATTTTAGAAAAAGGCAAACGATATGTGATTAGTGTCACAAAACAGATTTTTGCAGATGTTTACGAAAAAATAGGATGCAGGATGTAATTTGAGATTAGTAAAATCCCAAAATGGAATAGATCCTGGGATAATTGGAAGATCGGCCTTGAGATGGACAATGGGGATGGTTCCAGGTACAGAATTTAAGCTGCGTTTTTTAAGGCTTATTTTTGGAATATGAGGATGGCTAACATAACACAACCTGTAAGTTATCCAGAGGACAACGAGGAAGACTGTGAGCCTTCATCCAAAGACGACCAAAAGAAGACAGAAGACCCCCTAACAACAAGTGAAGCATGCACCATGAAGTACAGTGATGTAGATTTTTAGAATTGGAAATCGGAGGAAACTTATGGGAAACATTGATGAATCTGTATTAGCAGACAGTATATGAGTGTAGTTTGAATTGCTCTGGTTTGTAGGTGAGGTAGGGTGAGAAGCCCTCCCCGTACCCCGGCTGGTTTCGCTTATGCCTCATCAGAACCTTATCCAGACTTAATTAATCATTGCCAAATTTTTGTACATGCTTAATTGTTGCTCTGTTTTTCTGAAGTTTTTTCAGCCTTCTGATGTTTACTTTTTGAGACAGAGTTTCTCATGCACTTTTCATGTAAATAATGATTGTTTTGCATTCCTTTCTGGAGGAGGAGAGAATTGATGGACTGTTGGTTTGACCGGTGTGGCTGGAGAGGACAATTTTCATCCTCCAACCCATGGTCAGTGTTGGAATTCTATAAATGTCGAGGTCTGTGAATAAACTGTCCCTTTTTTGCCTTGGACATCTCAGTGCATGAGTGTCATTCTTTTCGGGTCACATTGCGACACTTAATTTTATATTAAGTTGTTGTTAAAATTGCTGCTAAATTTTAAAATTTTTTGTTTATTTTATTCACATCTATAGCACTAGGCTGGTGTTTGCTGTCACTGATACCCTCGTCTCGTGTGGCTGTGGCCACCAGGACAGCTCCAGCAGGATGCTCTTGTGCACACTCCCCACTCCCGTGTCACAGGGACTTCGTTGCTGCCAGGAAAAGAATAAGGAATGCAGTGTAGAGAATATCTGTGTGACTGTAAAAATACACTGCCATACTTCACTTCACTGGAAGAAAATGCAGCTCAACTGTTTGCAAGCGCTGTGGCAATCCCACAGGCTTGCCTTTGGCTTTGAGAAGGCCATTTTGGCTTTGTCCCTCTGCAGCAGACACTTTAAAACCTGTCATACAAACTGGGGGCTTTTTTACCTTTTGTTTCTTTCCCTGATATTGCAACATAAAACACACAAAAGAAAAGGTTCCCTTTCCCAAACATCTCCAGAGCTAACAGGAGCTTACCAAATGCTATCTGCTGTGCAAACACAAATTTAAGACAATTTTATAGGGCCTGTTATTTACCCAGCTATAACAGCTTCTTTGTTAGAGGATGGCACTGTAATTATCTGCTTTTATCATTAATAGCTGGAGTCAGTGGTTAATGCAGAGGTGACAAATCACTGAAATGCCTGACAGTTTATGGCTTTTAGCACTAAGGAATGTTTCTTTTATTTCCTATCCCTTGTGTATATCGTATTTCCTTGAGATGTCTTCTGCTCCCTTACATACACATTCCCATTCATAATTAAACAATGGGAACTGTTTAAACAGGAACCTGATCATAATTTATTCACATGCAACCAATTACCAAATCTCTGTTGTTTAGTGATAGTGCTCGTTTGGAAAGTGGTGGAGCAAGGGGAATGTTTCCAACCGAGGAGTACCACAGTAAGGACTTCAGTATTTTATGTCCATTCTGCAACATCAGCCAGCAAATAAATAAAAAGTACATATCTGCCAGCCATTGGAAGGATAGGGGGTACTGGCAGTACCCCGAACTACACTCCAAAAAGTGGAATCAGAAACATTTTGGGCCAAAAGCAGAAAAATGCTCTGCTTTCCCTGCAAACTCCCTGTTCCCATATTCCACTTGCATCACATTACAGGCACACAGACCAAGGACCTGTCTCCAAAACTGGCGCAGCCTGTGCTCACCAGAGTGCTGCAGAGCATGGGCCCTGCCCTGCAAACATCAGGATGAGAATACAGAACACACTGCCAGCTTTAGACTGCCCTTCCCTCTCAGAATGTGCAGCCAGTTGTGCCCCATTATTTACACACCGAGCGTGGGATATAATTCACAAATTATAAACATAATTTTCCCCGTGCAGTGAGGTTTAGTTGCTCACCCTCCTGCCCCATGCTCAAAAACACACACTCCCTGTCTGAAATGGAATGTAAGACCGTGTGTTGTAAGAAGTCAGTCACTTTTGGAAGCAATGAGTAGCAACTGTTAAAACAAACCAAACTCTATTTCAAATGCACCGTGAAGCAAAGGAGCAAAAAAAGAATGAAGCAGAAATGACCTTATCCATAACTACAGCCATAAGGCTAGTTAGGATTCCTTCTGAGTAAAAAATAGAGGAGAACAACTGGCAAATGTCAGCCTCATTATCATGAACTCCTTTTAGTAGTGAAACAAAAATTGCCCTTAGATCTTTTTTCAACAGCCCAGACCATTCTGTGTTAGAAGCCTTTCCGTTTCTTTTGAATAACTATCAAATTATGGCAACATCTTTTCTCTTTAGTACTAAAAGCACATGTTTCAACCTTAATGACTATATGCACACTATATTTGTCTTCCACAAACACTTGATGTTAAACTAGTTGGGGCATAATGTTGTGAAATACAGTGAGCAGAAAAAGGAGGTGAAGCTGAGCAAAAAGAACATTGAGTTCAAAGGTAATTGCTTCTCTGTAGAGTTTTTTGTATTTTCCTTTAGAAATACTAAAATATGGAACATATCAGCTCAATAAAAGAAATTCTGAAAAAAAAAATAATGTAATGCTCATGTCACCATTTAAAGACAAGATTATGCTCTTTAGTCTTGAGTCTACAATCTCTACAGATAGAGAATACTGTTGTCCTTAACCTGGCAGATGTCAATGGGAGTTTTCCAAAGTAATAACTTGGTGAGAAGTCAAATCCTAACCGGCTGCAAATCTCTGAGGCTCCAGTAAAGTTAACAGAATTGTGCTATTTCATGTGAGCCCGGGCTCTGGCACAACGCAATTTACTCCGGACACTTTCATCTTTCTAGCCAGCAGTTCAACTAATGCATGTTTTTACAAGGCACTTGCTGAAACAAGGGCAGTTTCTTATCTTGTCTTTTTTGTCTCTTGTATAGTTTTGGTCAATTATGCTTTGATATTCTCCAGTAGCACATCCTCAAGCGTACCCCCATCTCTTCTTGAAGTCCACAAGGCTTTAAGTCCACAGTTGTTATCCCTCCCAGATATTGAGTTTTTGAGTCCCTGGAACAGTGATGGAGCACAGCTGACTTTCCCTCTTCATGACATCATGAATTGTCCTTTATGGGAAAAGATATTGCTCATGTATCCACATATCTTTAGATAAGGCTCAGAAAAAAAGACCAGATGTTGAGTTTTGTAGTGGGTTCTTGTGGTGTTTTCCCCCACTTATTTCCCTGTAAAGAAACTTGTGATTGTGATCTTAGGTCAGGATTAGTTGTCCAAATCCTTCCCCACTTCCATTTGACCAGCTTCCTGAACTGACACAAAACTCGGTGGGTCTTCATCACATTTACCCACATGGCATTACTGAACTGGGAGTACAAGGAGATTTGTCCCTTAGAGCTCCTGTTTCCCACTTCTCTGGTACCTGGAGATACAAATGTGAAGCTGATGTTTCTGTGACCTCAAAACTCCACATCCAGTGTTTCTCCCTGGAAGCAAAGAGAGATGAAACCATCTCTGTGTGTGTCTCGTGAGCCTCGGTACAAACACACTCAGGTTTATCCAGCCTCAGTACAAACAGGTTCAGGTTCATCTAGTCTTGGTACAAACACACCCAGGTTCATCCAGCCTTGGTAAAAACACACTCAGGTTTATCCAGCTATGATAAAAACATGGGGTTTATATAGGGAAGGCAGGGGGCGGGGTTAAGCACCTGAGCCAATTGGCCAAGGGATTCAGGGGAGAACCAATCAACTGAGGGATCAAGGGAAGAACCAATCAACAGAGGGTTCCGGGGAGGAAAAAGGGAAAGGACCAATGGGGTACAAGAGATTTACATAACTGTTGCAAAGCCTCTTGGGGGTAACACATTTTCTCACCATAACCACGGAGCTGTCTACCAGGGCTTCTCTCTTAGGGGAATCACAGCAAACCTGAACCCAAGGGTTGTTGTTTCTCCAGTGGTGGGAGAGTGCTCTCATCACTGTCAGGCTTAACAGGCTCCACACACTTTGGGCTGCAGCACTCACCTCCACATGGATGGGGACAATGATATGGAGCTAAACAGAGAGATGTCTGACAGCTGCCCAGGGAGTGGCAGAGTTCTGCCTTGAGCCTCATTCAGGAAACACCTGTCAGAGGCAACTCCAGGCAGCCAAGGCCATCTCACACTCCCCAGGGAGCAGCATGAACCAAAAGCATCACATGATGAGGGTTTTGCCATGTGAAACACATGAGGATTCCACTCAGCCACAAGTTTAAGATCAAAATATGAAAGCCAAACAGAACATCCCATAAGGCACAGTAAAAGGTCAACATTCATATTTGAAAAAAAATGGGAGTGATGATAGTTACTTGCTCCAGAGGGTTGTTATGAGGCTTAGCAAAGTTCTGAGTGATTCTCTGATATGCCCTATCAATGCCAAGGGTTATTACCTCTAAAGAAAGCACCCTCCAGTGTCTCCTGCAAAAGCATGATTTACAGAACCCACCACAGAGCAAACCAGAGACAGCTCTGAGAGATGCAGAGCCAGCAGCCTGTAACACAAAGGGTGCTGCTGGCAGGGAGCTAAAGTCTGTGGTAATGTCTTCTGCAGAAAGCAGGACTGGGTCTGTGAGCAGCTGTCCTGGCTTTATAAGGATGCTGATAAACCTTCCAACGCTTCTCCTGCTGTGTTCAATAAGCATCTGCCCTACACCTTGAATGCTTGCTGGAAATGGGAGCTTTACACAAGATACTTTCCCCCTGGACTTGCAGATACATGGATTATGTTATCTCCCCTCTCGTGACAGCACCCAAGAAAGTCACAGATGAAATCCCAGAGAGCTTCCTGAAGTTCCTCTTCTTGCTGCTTTAGCTCAAGACAGCAATAGATCACTCAGGTTATATCCCTGAAGCTTCTTTCAAAACACTATTACAAACACAGAGGACATTTTCCATTTTTTCCTGTGAATCCAGGAAATTCAAACACTGAGTTAGTTGAAGAATATAGCTATCATCCTAAACACTCCATTCCTTATATATGATACTCATTGCTATTTCAAGTTACTTCTACCTGATATTTCATCAGAAAACAGACAGATTCAGGCTACATCAAATAAACTGTATGTTATAAGATCAGAGAAATACAACGATGATACAGCATTTATAACAACAACTGCTAAAAATGAAAAAAATCCACAGTGGCCTAACTCATGATGAGAGTCAGTAATAACTCCAATTCAGTGCCAGGCAGAGATGCTATTAACTTGTGACCCAGTAAGCTAGCAGCTGTGAAATAATGTGTTCACTTAAAAAAATAAAGCAAAAAACCCAAACCCCACCACAAAAAAATAAGACTAAACATGTTGCTTATAAAATGTTTACACCCAGTTTACCAATCTGTGCAGTAGTTATGCTCAGAGTTTGTTTCTCCAAAATTGCTTTGAGATGCTAAATGCAAAACAAGAATTAGAAGACTTGAAAACAGAGAGCATATAATTGCTACCAAAAAAGAGATGGCACCAGCACATCACACACACCCAATGAAATCCATATGGCCATGGCTATTTTCAGCTGTCTCCCTAAATTCCCTCTTGTCCTTTCTTTGGAGCCGATGCATTCATGTTCTCAATGACATCTCCTGTAACTGCATTTCACGGCACAAAATGGGGCCACTCTGAGCTTAGGAGTGAAGGACATCAGCAGTTTGGGACCTGAGAGCATTGTCTGGAGCAGGGGGAGCATGGGAACACCTGGGAAGGTCAGGAAACAGTGGGTGCAGAGTCAGGGCTGGGCTTGGAAGGTGTGAGGAAACAATGGGGACCAATGTCACTGCTTCGGGGTGGGATTAACCAGAAGAGGAAAGTGTCTTCCAAAACTTCCTTATCCGAAGATTTCTAGATTCCAAAAGGAACAAAGAAGAAGCCTGGATTCAGTGGAGTTACCTGAGGACATGTCTGACTTAAAGGGTTTTTCAGTTTGTTGTAAGAGTTGCTGCATGTCACAACTCTTTGACATTTATTTTGATGATTATGTCAGATTCCTGCTCTGGAAACCTTATTTCCCCCAAAGTCACTGTTAAAGCTCAAAAAAACCCCAGTTTCCTAGTTTATATCAGTTTTGTCAAAGACTGTAAATAAGAGAAACTTGGTTTCTTTATTAAAAAAAAAGCAAACAACACTTGTTTTTCTTCTGATTTTGTTCATTTTTCCAATAGAAGAAGCAAATCAAACAGTGTTTTCAAATATTTTAAAATACTGAAAACCCATACAAAAAGCCTTGTGAACATCATATTATTGGAGTGTTGGAATTTCTACAGTGTCTAAACACAAAAACTGAATATTGCCCTTTTTTCATCCCCAAACTCTGACTCTCACTGCATGACCGACTATAACAAACTCTGTAGAGAAAAAGGATTGAGATCAGACCTTCCCAAGGTCTGATGGAGTGGAATGGAAACCCCTGCTAATGTCTGATGAGAAAAGGAAACTGGAAATGTGTGTCCTCGTGTAAACAATGCAAAATGAAGGAGATGCTGCCAGGGAAGAAGACGTGATACTCTGAAGCACAATAGTATCAATAAATCTAAGAACAAGTTGTCCAAAGAGCAAAAATAATTAACCAAACTGCAAACTGACAGCCAGACCTGAACTTTCTCAGAGAAAAGAAGACTGAGAACTGGTGTTTGTTTTGCTCATTTTCTTTTCCTGAGTTCATGGCACCCATGGCTAAGGAGAGGCTCAGTCTGAAATTTCCAATCTGGCAACTTTTTGAAGTCAAAAGCACAAACAGGTTACAGGCAAGGAGATTTGTGCAGCTGAAGAGGATGTGAAATTGAAAGTTTTGAAATATTAACTAGTGTCTGATGTTCGATGTGGAAGCCTGTTGGAGTCCAGGGCAGGTGGAAAGTCCCTTGTGCTGCCCTGGGGGTCTGAGACCCCGGCTGGGACCCCAGGTGGGCACTGCCTTTGACCTCAGTCCATGGGAAAAACTTCCAACACTCAGAGATGAGTTGAAAGCAAAGAAGATTTGAAATAGATAGTAGTTTAATTTGTCACAGGGTGAAAATTTGTAGTTTTGGGTTTTTAGTGTGGAGACAGATGAGAGCAAGATGGAGAATTTTGGGCAGTGTCTCATTGTCGCTTTGTTCTTTTCAGCCTTCTGATGTTTGCATTTTTGCAATGGAGTTTCTTACGGATTTTCACATAAACAATCTATTGTTATTGTAACTGTTCTTTTGTGTTTACATTCTTCTCACAAGGAGGAGACTGTTGATGGACTGCTAGTTTGACCAGTGTGGTTGGAGAGGTGGCAACCTTCATCCTCCAATCCCTGGTCATTGTCCAAATTCTATAAATCGAGGTCAAAGAAAATGAACTCTCTCTTTTTTGCCCTGATGACTGGAATGGAGTCTGTGTCTTCCTTGCATGTCCTATTGTGACATCATCATCGTCATCATCATCATCATCTTCTTCTTCTTCTTCTTCTTCTTCTTCTTCTTCTTCTTCTTCTTCTTCTTCCGCTCCTCCATTTTCATTTTCTGCTGTGAGGGTGGCACAGAGACATTGGCAGAATGGGTTTGACACAGAAGTTTTGTGCTTAGAATAGGCAGCGATTATTGGCGCTGGACTGTAAATATAGTATGTTTAAAGAGCTAATTGGAGTAGAAATCTTTAAAAAACCTTGGGATCCTCTGTCTGGGATGGGTTTTAGCTGTGTTTCAGGCATGTTAAACCAGGTTTGGCGGCGTGCAGAACTTGAGATAAGAAATAGAATAAACAGCTCTGAAGACCGAAGTTGCAAGTCTCGTCTATCTTCTTAACAGGACTTTTAGAGGAAAAAGATCACCTCTAATCAGGGGTTCCTGAAAGGGAGTTTCCCACAAAAACCCATTTTGATATGACATCTGATGGGCATTGGTGATAGAGCAGAAATCTAGAGACAGGAGAAACCCATCTCTCTCCCTCTTTGTGTCTTTCCTGAAGAAGCTTTCAGCCCCACTTGGCTTCTTGGCTTTTCTGTGGCTGCAAAGAATGCTGAAAATGTGACATTTTCACTAGCACCCAATTTCACCTTGTTTGGCCCTTGATACTGATTTTAAGTACAAGTATCTTAAAGCATCTCCAGCTAAACCACTGCCCACAAAGGGAATTCTACCAGGCCCCCAAAGTGCAGGAAGCTTAACATACTAAATAGTTCCGTGCTCCAAGAAGATGTAAAGCTTTTGAGGGCAATTTGTAGCAAGTGGCCACGTGCCAAGCAAACTGCTGTGCAACCAGTGATTGATGTCCTTGCTGATATTCCCTATTTCTGTGCCAGGTTCCTGCAGCAAATCCTGCAGTAAACTGGCAGCTCCACTCAAGTGAACAAGGCTGGGGTAATTGATATGTGCCGGGAATCTGCCTCTTCTCAGCCCTGGATTTCTGTGGGTAGCCACTCTCCACTAAAATCTACTCTTGGAGAACAGAGACAGCTCTGTTTCACACATAAATATCACCACTTCAGTTGCCTTCCTGTCCCTCAAATTACAGCCATACTTAAAGCCAGAATGCTGTTGAGCTTTTTTCAAGCCCGGGAGATAACACTTACTTAGAGCAGTTGGACACTTAGACCTCCCACAAAAATCACAGAACTCCCAGGCTGAGAGCCAACAGCCTGGAGGATGACATGGGAGAAAATAATATTCAGAAAGAAAAATCAAACTGCATTCCTCACTGTTGGGGCTGGAGGACTTTCGCTTCTTGGAGTAGCTCCTTAGGGTGCCAATCTGAACAAGGTGTTGTTTAAGACAAGTTGAGATAGAGGTTTCTGGATCCACACTGACATAGCAGAGATGAACAGAAGGCACAGGTGGGGTGATGAGAAGAGCAGGGGACACTTCTGGAACCAGGGCCCTGCAGCCAGATCCTGGGGCTCAAACCTGAATGCTCACCCAGGAACTGGCTCATGGCATGGCCTTCACTCCCTGGCCTAAAGGGACAAGTTCCAATCCTTTGGTCACAGAACATGGTGGATTTGGAGAACACATTAAACATAATGCTAAACCACTAATGCAGATAAAAATGCTTCAGAATTAATGACTATAAATTGGAAACAGTGATTAAGGTAAAATTTTCCATCCCACTTCATGAACCACAGGTACCATGTTCCCCAAATTGTCTTTTAAGTGAGCTGACCTCTGAAGAGAAACCATAAATGCAATTACTTCTATAGCACAGGCACAATAAAACATGTACATGATCTGTGAAACATTTGGAAGGAGAGCTCAGGAGCCTAAACCACAAAATATGGTAAAAATATGGCTTATAGATAGATGTAAAAATATCTTTAATCCAAAGTTGTAAAACATTCCATAGATGGGATTCAGAAAGGTCGCTCCTCACTTTCAGAAGCTTCTTTATAAAACAGTTCATTAAAAGAAACTAGAAATACACAAAATTACATTATAAATATTGCATTATTACAAACATGGTTCTCAGTAGAACTGGAGAGCCCAGACCATCTGCTCAGAGTGTCAAGGACAACCCCTTTCCTTCAGTAAACATAAATAAAGCTGTGCCATAAAGACAGTCCCACCACAGTTTGGTAGATTTGCTGTTAAAAAGTGAAACCTGCTTGGTTTCCGATCACCTGGCTGGTGCAGCTTTATGAATGAAATGTGTGGGATAACAGCATTTACTAATTAGTCCTCACCACTAATTTGATTGTTTGTTCTTCTAGCTATTTATTGCCATGATTACCTCTGAAGGGAGAGAAGAGAAATATTTGTTTTTTTAATCTAAACGTCTCACATGCGTGGTGCCAAGTCCAACAGTTGCCAGCTGTAAACCAGCAGAATATTTACAGCAGGCCCTAACAGCAGCCACAGCTGATGGAGAGAGCCCTGGCAAGCTGCTGAAGGTTCTCCTTCAAGGAGTCTTAGCTAAACTGTAACACATAAAACATGCCTTCAGCACACAGCAATCTGGGCATGGCTTTTCCCTCCTGTATATTAGATTTTGTTGTATTTAACTGCAGCATTTCAAGTCCCTCTACTGAATTTTTACAAATATATGAGAGAAACAAAACATTGGTCTGAAAGATAAAGACAGTACACTCTGTCTGTTTCTATGGTTATTTTAAATCAGTTTTATGCTGGCTTTGACAGGGGTCTATTAAATCAAAAGCCAAAGATTGAAGTGGCAGCTCCAGTAGAATTGAATGAAAGCTAAAATAACTGCAGTCAAAGAAAGGGTCAAACCCTCTGCTTAAAGAGCAGCTTTCTTTTGTTTGTAACAATGATTTTTAAGCTGCTAAACATTCTGAGCATGGAGAGATGCCACTGAAAGGTGCTGGAGAGAGCCCCAACCCATCAGGGGCTCTGCCTGCCTCTGGATGCAGAATTCCAAACGCAAAACCTCTCCACAGCCTCCCCAAAAGCTCAGCTCGGGGTGGCAACCCTGAGTGACTTCTGCGGGAGGGACATTCACCCCTGAGGAGGCTCCAGCCCCTCATTTCAGACCCCACCCTGGGTACCTGAGGAGAGCACGAGAGAAAATACAGGAATGGCCTTGGCTCGTCAGGCAAGCCAGGACAGGGTCCCTCTACAGCCAAAGAGCTGGTTTGCTCCAAGAGATGATTCAGGAAAGAACACACACCCAGGAAAACATATTCTCCTGGGTCCAGCCTTAAACAATAGTAGCTGATTTGAGATAAAATTCACATGGGCGCAATGGTGTTAAAAAAATCCCTATTGATTCTCCGTGACTTCTTGAAAGATTCTTTGCTTTCATAAGACTGTTGTCTGATAACCCAATGGAGAGTCCTTAAGGTTTTTCTTGAGAAACATTGATATGTTGCTGTAAAGATATTTCTATTTTTTTTTTCTTCATGCCATTATTGATCTCAAAGACTTCATATCCTCTCACATGTGAGAATTTAAATGAGCACAGTGACATTCTGAGCTCTGAACATGCCTGCCTTTCATGGGAGTCCTATTTCATACTCATTTAATGATACCTAAACCAGTATTAAACTGTGCTACAACAGAGCAAAGACTTCAGTATGTCAGGAGCACAGGTTTCCAGAGGGGAGAAAAGGTCAAAATCAATCATATAAATTCCACTGCTTGCAAAGAAGCAACTCCATCAGAGTGATATTAGAACTGATGGGTTTACAATAGTTACTGTCATCATCTAAAAAACCTGATACCTCCTGGTGAAAATGGGCATCTCACAGGAAACCTTGGCCAGGATTAGAGAGGGAAGTGAACCAAGAGTGGAGAGTGCTTTGTGTTCACAAAAATAGTGTTGGGTTTGCTTGTGGCATCCCATTTGTTTTTCCAATTCTATGGAATATGTGGTAAGAAATGCCATGGATTGCATGTGGCACCTGTGATCATGAATTAAAGACCTTCTTCAGCATAAATATTTCAGTTTCACACCACTTACCTGGTCAAATGGGATTGCTGAGCACTTTGTCTTTCCTTCCAAGCCTCAGCCACTCCCTCCTCTCAGCTGGAGACCAAGGGACCTGGTTGTGTCATCAATAACTTCAGCTCCTGATTTAGATCCAACCTGCAACAGTTCTGCAGTTATCTGGTCTGTGTTAATAAATTACATCAAACTATTTCAAACTCCCTAAGAGAGAAAGAATCCAGATCAGAGTTATTACTGTACATTTCAATTTTCTGACTTTTTTTTTTTTTCTCATTCTGAGGAGGACTTTTACTTATCATCCATTTTATCATATTGGAATTGGGGGGAAAAGGTGAGAAGGAGGAAGTGGAAGCAAAGGAGAAAACCCCAAATGTACTGGAGAAAATTTGGAAAACTAGGAGACTGGTGGGACAATTTAGTAGCAAAGCTCCTTACAAGAACAGGCCATATTGCTATTTAAAATAAAACAAACAACCTCATAAAAACAAACAAACAACCCCCTCTCCCCAAAAAAAACCCCAAAACAAAAGAAAAACCCCACAAAACTAAAAAAAAAAAAAAAAACCAAAAAAAAAAAAACCAAACCAAAACCAAAACAAACAGAAAACTAAACAAAGAAAGAGGAATCATCATGAACAGCTCGATGCTTTAGTACCCTGTGTGTTAGGCCAGGACAGCAAAGGGGTTTCCAAAACAGCTGCTTAGGAACAGCTTATCTCTTTCATTATCCAGTGAACAAAAAAGAGCATAAACTAAAACAAGGAGAAAAATGTAAAAGAGAGAAGGGGAAAATACATCTGAAGCCAAAAGGTGTTATCCAGAGATTACACTGGAGCAGAGGAAGTAAAGAAGAGTAAGTGTGCAACAAAACAGGGATGGAGCTGAGGAATTTCTTCTGAGTTTTTAAATGGTCAGCAAAATGGTGCAGTTACATAACACAAATGAGTTACAGGCAGTGATGGAGATAAGAGCATTGCAACTTTGGATTAGGGGAACTTTTTCTGGGACAAGAGAAGATTTTTTCTATTTTCTTATGCAGACCATTTGTTTCTTAATTTTCCAGGCATTCCAGCCAAGTGCTAAGTTGCTTAATCCAGCCATAGTGGGTTTGTAATATCCCAACCTCAGTACTGGCACTGTTATGAAATGTCTTCCTCTTCTTCTGAAAAAAAAAAAAAAAAGGGAAGGCAGGAAGGCAGGAAGGAAAAAAGGAAGAAAAGAGGAAAGGAAGAAAGGAAGAAAGGAAGAAAGGAAGAAAGGAAGAAAGGAAGAAAGGAAGAAAGGAAGACGCTGTGGGTGTGTAAGAAAATGTCTCTCAAATTTTTCTACTTAAAAATTTTTCTACTTAAAAATTTTTCTATTTAAACGAGCAACCAAATGATAAGAGCAGCTACACATGGGGATCACCCTGCTCACCAGCTGCCCTCCTTCCCTCCAGGACAACCCAGGGAAAGTCAGCAGCAGCCAAGGAAGTGTTTTCAGACAGAAGGGTCTGCAAAACCACAAACAGACTGTACTCCAGAGCTCCCTGGACCTCTCCAATTTTTCCAGTCCAAATCTATTCATAAACACTGTCATGTTCCCTTTGGAGAGCTATCTGGGAATGCACACAACAATTCCTGTCACCATGGGCTGCTAAAGCTCGGGAGTTTTGGGCCAGGATGGCATCAGAGCAGTGCAGGTAAGCATCCCTGCAGCAAGGCAGCAAAGCAGGGCACTGTGTGCTGGACACAGGGGTTTTCCAGCTCTCCTTGTCCCAGGATGGAAGGGAGAAGCCTGGACCTCTCTGCTGGCCTTGAGACTCTCAGCAGCCTGTCAGTCCTCAAAGTCTGACTGTGCTGCTGTGCCCAAGGGGTCATAAAGGGAGATTAGAGACCAGGAGAAGGGAACAGAGACACCAGCAGTAAAATTGATGCTTCAACAGCTCCATAATCTCCTTTACTTCTGCCTCAAAAAGGTAAATATTTGAGCAAGAGTTGCTAAGGGAGTATCTGAAAGTCACAAGTTAGTGTTCTGTCTTTGTTCCAAAGGTGCACAGATAAATTGCACCCAGTTCCCAGAGGCAGATCACTGTCTCAGAAACTCAAACTTGGACAAGCAAAGAGCACAAGATACTCCCAAGATTTAATGGTTATGAGGTGAAAAGATGACTTTCTGAAAATATTCTGCAGTGAGCATCCCATGGCTTGCAAAAAGTTTGTAGAAAGCAAAGAAAAGCAAGGAACAGGAGGCAAGTGAATTCATCCAGAGATGGGGCAGCAAATTCAGAATACACGCAGTGAGCTCTGGTACAAGCACTGGAACCATCAGGGACCCCTGATACACTCCTCTGACATTTCATCTCGTGCACAGAAGGGGCTCACACAGAGCAGCCACCTTGTTTGTGCTGATTCTGCTTCACCTGACCACCCCCTCACACAGAAAACAGTGTAAAATGCAGCAAAGAAACAATAAAAATGTAGTGTTGAGGCATATGAGATGATTAAAAGCATAATTTTTGTATGTTCATCAAGTGTGCCAATTATTTAAGCTATGCATTAGAGAACTTTAGGCAGGTTTATACAAAGTATTTGAAAGGATCTAAATAATTTTATCATACTTGCAGTACAGATAGCATAAGAAATTCCACACCAGCTCAACAGCAAGTGATCAGGGCACAAAACAGCAGGTGAGATTTAGATTAAAAAATGTACAGGGCCATCCACATAGCAAAGAGTTTTCCAGCTCACTCACATGCCCTGGAGCTGGCTCTAAAAGGAAGAGTTGGGGGATTTGGTGCTGTGTGAAGCTGGCCCCCAGGACCCTGCAGCACAGCCCTGCAGTGCCTCACACATGGACAGAAATATGGGGCTGCCTCAGCAATGGGAAACATGGAGTGTGGAATGGGGAATATGGAGATATGGACTAGGAAATATGGACTAGGAAATAGAGAATATGGAATATGGAACAGGAAATATGGAATATGGAATGGTTAAATATGGAATATGGAGATATGGACTAGGAAATATGGAATATGGAACATGAAATATGGAATAGGAAATATGGAATGTAGAACATGAAATATGGAATATGGAACAGGAGATATAGAATGTGGAACAAAAAATATGGAATAGGAAATATGGAATGTGTAATGAGTAATATGGAATATGGAGATATGGACTAGGAAATATGGAATATGGAACATGGAATATGGAGTAGGAAATACAGAATATGGAATACGGAAATACAGACTAGGAAATATGGAATAGGAAATAGGAAATATGGAATAAGAAATATGGACTAGGAAACAGGGAATATGGAAAGCATCTAGGCCACTGCAGGGACTGAAGGCTCCTCTCCACCTTTCTCATCAAGTTCTCGTCTCTGCCACACAAAGAGATTGAGAAAGTGAAAACAAACCTTCTGTTTCAAGACAGACAAAAATAAAAAAGCTTTTGCCTTCCACCATTCTCTGATTGAATTTCAATTAGTTTTCAATCAAAAACTTGATCATGTTAATTCTTAAGCAGTGCACGTGTCGAAGATTTCTGCCATTTCCTTGCAGTGGTAGCACAGCAGCTTTTCTGTTCCCCTGAGTTCAACAGTCTCCATGTGTGTGTGTCCTCCCACTGTCTCAGCCCACCACTCCTGATGGGAAGAGAGCTGGGTTGGTGCAGGTTGTGTTTTACTTCTCCAATTTCATGTTAGATCTGACAGGAGGAACAACTATTCAACACTTGTCATCCCATTGCAGACGCTTCCTCCTTTTATCACCAGGCCCAGATGCTTTTCATTAGATTTTGCTTCTCCTACAGCTTTGATCTCCTTTACAAAAGGCAGACTGCTCCATTGTACAAGAAAGTGACAAAAAAATCCTGGAAAAGAGCCTGTAAAATATTGTATCTTCCTTCCCAACTTTTATTTTTATGTTTCCTATTCTTTCTGTACTTTGCCATAGGGTTCCTCATAAAATATCTGGACAAAAAGTCAACATTTTCAAATTAATTTCTCACACTGAAAAGTCCTTTTTCCTCAGACAACCCCAGGGCACTAATAGCATCTTTTTATATATTCCTGCTTGTCTCCCCTTCCATCCATTAAATGTCTAGATCAAGGGTTCTTGGACTCAGCATGCACAATCCTATCATGCTGTTTTCTTAATTTAAATGCTTGTCTTCACTCCGCAGAGTCTAATACTTCATCTGTTCATTGCAGGTCTCCTTAATTCACTGTGGTGATTAAACATTTAAAGAATATATCTGTTAATTATTCATGAGAGTCAGTGGTGTGTGTCCCCTGCCCCGATTCTTGCCCTCGAGAAACACAAACACTCAGTCTGGTTGGTTAGTGCAAGCACAGGGGCAGATTCCTCTCCTCCTCTAACTGCATCAGAATCCTTGTGCACTTTCCACATCCAAACATTCCTTCACTTCTGCACTGGTGTCCCCGTGGGCACTGGCCCTTGCCTGCTGCCCAGAAGCTGAGACAGTGTTGTCACCCCAGGCAGCCACACTGAGTCCTGAGCCACAGTGACACTGCTGAGTCCTGAGCCATGGTCACACTGCTGAGTCCTGAGCCATGGTCACACTGCTGAGTCCTGAGCCATGGTCACACTGCTGAGTCCTGAGCCACAGTGACACTGCTGAGCCCTGAGCCACAGTGACACTGCTGAGCCCTGAGCCATGGTCACACTGCTGAGTCCTGAGCCACAGTGACACTGCAGAGTCCTGAGCCACAGTGACACTGCTGAGTCCTGAGCCACAGTGACACTGCTGAGTCCTGAGCCATGGTCACACTGCTGAGTCCTGAGCCATGGTCACACTGCTGAGTCCTGAGCTGTGGTGGCACTGCTGAGTCCTGAGCCACAGTGACACTGCTGAGTCCTGAGCCATGGTCACACTGCTGAGTCCTGAGCCATGGTCACACTGCTGAGTCCTGAGCCACAGTGACACTGCTGAGTCCTGAGCCATGGTCACACTGCTGAGTCCTGAGCCACAGTGACACTGCTGAGTCCTGAGCCACAGTGACACTGCTGAGTCCTGAGCCATGGTCACACTGCTGAGTCCTGAGCTGTGGTGACACTGCTGAGTCCTGAGCTGTGGTGACACTGCTGAGTCCTGAGCCACAGTGACACTGCAGAGTCCCTCAGCCATGGTGACACACATTGCTCTGCCTGCTGAAACCCTGGGGAGAGTGTGGTGACACCAGGGCAGCTGATGGGGTGGCAGTGCCACAGAACAACTTCTGGCTGATGTGCCTTCCTCCTGAGCAGCAGTGAGCAGGAGTTACTCAGGAGTTACCAAGAATGGATGGGGGCTCACAGAGGGACACAAACCCTGCCCAGGGCTGAGGAATGCCCTGCACACAGCACGGGCAGGAAGAGGTGTGTTAGTCCCAGGATGGAGCTGGGACAGCTCTGTGGACACCACCACAGCCAGGTGTGGCAGGAGCAGTGGCCTCCAAGAGCAGGGGAGTCATTCCTGAGCAGCCCCAGATGTGCAGTACTGCCAAAACCTGAGAATTACCATCCCTTAAAAGCTGCTCTCCTAAGGGGCATCCTGTCACCCAAACACAGCCTGGCTTTGGCTTCAGGGACACTTCCACTGGGTTAAAAACCACTGCCTCACTCCCAGAACATGAGGAGATGGGAGAGCTGGGGAGGGACAGACAGCACCCCCCACAGTTTATCATCCAATTCCAGCACAGTTTTATTCAAGGACATTTCAGCAAAATCAGTGGAGCTCAATTTAACTCAGTCACATTGCTGAAAGGTGCAACCTGAGGAATGTTTCTGAGGATGGGTCTGGATGGGCTGAGCTGTTTTCTGACATAGCTGAGTGCACCATCAGACTGCAAGCCTGAAATACAGCTCCAGCAGAAATCAAAGGGAGTTCTGCCTTCAATGAAGAATATTTCCCCCTCAAGCCTTCAGCAGTGCTTTGTAAATGATGAGACATCTGAGCAGCTAGCTGTTCAGCTGCTGCAGCTCTGGTCATCGAATAGATAATGAAAGAGGGGGCAGTTTTATGCTCTTATCCTTTTTATTTCAGAGGTCTGCAGCTCTGGGGCCTGCTTTGCAACAAAACACAAACGAAGTTAGGAGCCATACAAGCTCCCTCTGGGGAAGTGGCCTCATTTCCTCAGCAGAGGGAAAGCAGAGGTAGAGAAGAGCAGCATTCCTGGAGATTTCCAAGGCCCTGCAGGAGACACTGTTCATGCCTGCAGAATTCCTCTTATCCCAGAACTGATTCCTGCAGCCCAGTCAGGTAACTTTGAACTCAACTTTAGTAATTGAAAATATTCTATCTTCCTCCCACATAAGGGACCATTAAAAAAAATTTACCTTAAGATAGAAAACTTTAAATCATTATATATCTGAGATTTCATCTCAGTGGTTTTTTTCTTAATGAAAATATTTATTTCCAGCAAAAAGAGTTTAAAAATATCTTCTTACACTTCTAAAATATTTTTTCTTCTTTATTTTTTTCAGTAGAAGATCATGACATCAGTTTAAGAAGCTAGATAGGAAATGATTTCCTTTGTGCTAAGATTTCTTTTATTGTTGCTTTGAATCCCAGGTCAAGGTGTCAAGTTGCCCTTTGCAGGCAGTCAGTCTCAAACAGCCATTTTGTAGAATTTGCAGAGCTGTGCTCCCTCACCCTGCTCCACAATTTCTCTGGGATGGACACTCGTCAGGAGCACTGCACACTACAGAACTTTCCATTAGTGTTAAATCAGGCTCTCCACTGAGGTTCCAGGCACTGCTGCTGAACATTGATGTCATGTTTAAATAAGTCCTATATTAAAGCAGCAAGGGGCTTTGGACTATTCCTAGACTTTGAGGTATTTTCATACTGCAGCTGCACTGTGAACACCTAATTAATATTTCTCTTCTGCTGCCACCTTCTCTCCTTTCTCCTCACCCCTTCCTGCTGCTGTAATTCCTTCTCAGCTGCTATCCCACCCAGCTCCCTCTGATTTGGAGCCACCCCCTGACAGAGGAGAGCTTTACAAGTGGGGCTTGTCTTTATTTTCATCAAGAGAAATCACAGCTGCAAGTTTCAGCACCCACAGAGGCTTTTAACCGTGACTTTTTATTAGAAGTGCTAAATTGGGAGTAATAAAAACTCCCGATTTAATAGTTTAATAAAAAGAGGAAGCTAACAGCCAGCATGGCTGTGGAGGAGCAGCAGTGAGACTGGAGGTACCAAATATTTGGGTTTTAAATTGCTTGGCTTTCTGCTGTGTTTTATGTCCTCCAGAAAGGCTGCCCAGTGAGCTGCTCTGGGCACAGCCAGGTTTGGCTCATGAGCTGGAGAATGTGGCTGAGTACCCTGCACCCAGACAAACACTGAGCTACCTTTGGATGCTCTGTGACTACACAGGGGTGGCTTTTGCACAGCAGTTGGGAGGAAAAGTCCTGGCTAGGGTTTGCTGAAGCATTCTGCAGGCAGACCTGGGGCCAGGTTCTTTGAAATAGCAAAGGATTTATCCACAGGCAGGGTTTTCTGCCTCTTTGTAGGACAAATGTTTCCAATCTGACCCTTAATTCTTGTGAAAAATTTGGTGTTGTTTTCCAGAAACAAGGCAGGCGTCCAAAGCTGGTTTTGAGCAGCAAGGGGTAACCATGAAAATTCAGTGAGAGTGCAGCTGGAAGCTTCTGCCCAAGTAGCCAAAAGCAATCCTGATGTCACCAAAGTCACATAAAAAGGTCACATTGCCAGATCCATTATCGCCACATCTCCCCAAACTGCTGCCTGGTAGTGAATTGTGCTTTCATTGTTCTGTAACACCAGAAATATCACAGGAGTTCAGTTTTATTTCCAATGTCAGAATTCAAACTGGACTAGAACCAGTAATCCCAGCACAAAAAACACAACAAAAAAACAAACAAACAAAAACCAAAAAGCCCCAAACAAACACAAAACACCAAAAACCCACAAAACCCCCAACAACCCAAAACCAAACCACAAAAAAAAAAAAAACCAAAAAACAAAAACAAAAAAATCCCAAACCAAACCCAGCTGAAAAAAACCCCTCAACCCCTTCCTTTTTTTTTTTTTTTTTTTTTAAATAAAGCTCATGAGTCAGCTTTGTGGTCCATGTAAGCCCTAATATTGCAAGCATTAAACAACAATGTAAACTTAATCTTTGAGAAGATCTGGTTTTGTCAGAAGTCACAGGTACACATGCTAACTTCAGAATTATTAGCAAAGACACAAGGAAAACCTAATCTAAGTGACAAAACAAGTTTCTATATAAAATGAATGGACAACTCAGTAACATTTGTCTAAATATGGACAATTCATCTCTTATTCTTGGGAATAAAGGAAGGGTAGGCATTGGCTGGATTGTGCCAGCTGTCCCTGTCAGTATTAGAGAGTGCTCTCAGTACACAGTCTCTACTTTAAGAAGATGCTTTAAATTAATAATTTCATTAAAATAATTTATTTTCATTATTTCCAAATGCTAAAGCCAGGTTTTCTAGACTTCAGACAGTTGTTGTTCCCCATACTGTAAATTATAACTGGAGTTTTTGACCTTCCAAAGGTCCAGATGAAGCTAAAATGTTCTGGTGGAATTTTACAGGTTTATTAGCTGACTCCATTAAAAAGTGCTGATTGCTGTGGGAGTACACACAAGTTAACAGGCAGGAATTATTCTGAGCTCTCTGTGAAGCCCCATCACCACACACAACAAACCAACAACCTCTGCTGGATGCCACCAGAAACTCAGGGGGAACTGCCAGGGGAGAAGGGGGTTTGGAGGAAAACTAAACCAGGTGCACACACCTTGCCTCAGTCCCGGGGGTCAGGGAGATCTGAGAGCAGAGGAATGAAAGGAAGCAAAGCCTCAGCTCTGCTGCTGCCAGAGTGAGCAAATTCCCCTTCAGGGGATGAGCAGCTCGCTGTGGTTACTGCTCCCAGGCACACTTTCTGCTGGAATTGTCAGAATCCTGCACGGCTCTGCTCAAAACACTACCCAAATGTGTGTGTGTGTTTATATGTCTGTATCTATATCTGTGTATGTATATTTCTGTCACTTGATTCTTCCACACAAGAACATTCCCATCCAACCCCACTCTGAAAGCATTTGTTTCACCCATTTTAGTATTTGTCACTTAAGTTTCTCTTCCCTCCTCTTCTAACAACTGCTTGTCAGAACCCACATCAGTCCCTAACCTTGGCAATTCCCCCCTGGGTGGCACCTCCTTGGGCAAGGAAGGCAGGCTGGATTCCAAAACTTGCCACCTGCATTAGCAATTCCTGTGAAAACAGAGCAGGATCAACTGCTGCAATGAAGGAGGGAGCCCACACCAGTGGAAATTGGGGGCTTACAGTTACTGAAAGAAGAAAATAGAGTCAGAAACACTTCTTGTGTTTGTTCCACTGAGTTCCCTTCAAATCCACGTAAAAGGGCATTACCCTGCTGCTTCTGAATTTTATAAAGCCTGATTTCTGAAAAGACTACAGTTGTTAAAGTTATTTTACACAAATTCCCCAGTCACAGATATTTGATGTGTTTCAAGAAGTTCTGGCATCTCTCTTTTGATGGGTTTGGTGTTCTTTGCTTGCTTCTGGGAAATCTTTGCATAAATACTTTGGATTAGAGGATGAAGTTTTTTGATAGCACAAAGGATAAAAGTTCTGCTACAGTAGTAGATGAATAAAAATGGTTAGGGATTATATAAAGGAATATTACTTTGTTGAAACAGTGTCTTACTAATTTTTCATGAAAATTTTATCAGAAAAGGCTTCTGAGGTTCACGATTAAACCCAAACCTGCAGAAGCTGTGCTGTGATCCCCAAATGACCAACTTTTAACCTTGGATTTATAGACAATTGGAAAGCTCCCAAGGGAAAGGAAATCCATAAGCTCTGGGTGAGGGCACTCCCTGTGGCCCAGGCTCTGAGGTTCTGGCCCTTCCTCTCCCTCAGACAGATAATGGGAACCTTCCAGATTGCAGGAGCTCTCTGCCCAAAACAGGAATGGCAGTATCACCTTCAGTGTTTTGGAGCTTTTCCCTTGCACAAAATAATAGAAAACACTTTCAAGTTTTAAAATAGTTTCAAACAGAAGGGAAAAAAATTTTAAATATCTAAAAATATTTTCTGAAGTAGGTTTTGGGGGTTTTTTTGTTGTTTGTTTGTTTGGTGTTGTTTTGTTTTGTTTTGTGTTTTGTTTTGTTTTGTTTTTGTTTTTTTGGGGGGGGGGGGTGATTTCTGGAGCTGGTCAGTTGAAATTCTTCCACCACTCTTGTCCATAGAAACACACTCCATATCCAGGTTCCTTTCCTCAATTCTCATTCTCATGATGCTTTTCCAGCTCTCAGTTTCTCATGCAGCCTGGCCTGGACTCCCAAAAGGGTGTTGTTTCCCACTCTATCACATTTTACAAAGTTTTCTCCACAGCCTGCAGTAAAGGACAACTGCTGGATTTCATTCTGTAAAATTTTGCAATCCCAGCAAGACCATTTAATTGATTTGTGGTTGTGGAGGAGATGTCAGGTGGATCACTCTGGAGGAGAAGAGATTTCCTGGTGCTGCACAAATGTAAAAGATGGAAACACCAGGGACTGGTAATTCCACATCAATAAATTCCAAGGTCATCTAGAAGGGACAGCAGATAACTAGAGAGCATAACTGTACCACTGCCAACCTGATCTCAATTAAGCATTCCATCTTAAAACTGTTGAAATTAAAAGGAGAATGAAAAATCTGCTTTTTAAAATCACACCTTTGAGGAATTTTTAAGGTCCAGCCATGAGCTCTCCAAAAGGCCTGATTTTTCACCTCTGTTATTTACAGCTTGGGCATTTTATTTATACACAGCTACAACTCTCCCTACTCCTTCCCCCAGAGGAGTGCCTAGCATTTAAAACATGCATGAAAGGGCTGCTGATACGATGCTAAATATATTTTTGTCCCTGTAAATACTGCTTTGCTCAGGGGAGCTGAAGCGTTTTTGGAATCCAACTTTATTTGGCATTCCTATTTTGGGGCAAGGATTGCCAAATGCCAGGCATAACATGTGAGCAGAGCAGGAGCTCCCTCCCAGCACTACCCCCAGCACGATGGGGAGGATTCTCTCTGGGCACTGTCTTTCAGGAACAGCCCCTGCTGCTACCACTGCCTCACAAATAGCAGCCCCTGAGAGAGGGAAAGGCAGTACAAAGTGCTCCTGGAGAGGGAGAGACCCCTCACTCCTCCCAGAACATCTCCAATTGCCTTGCGCAGCAGGGAAGCTCCAGAGCAGTAGCTCAGTGATAAATGTGGATGTACTTTATGGAAATGTTGTGTCTTCTGTTGTGCCAAGAGCAAGAAAACAGCTTTTGCTGATCATTCTTTTCCTTCTGTGCCTTGTGGCACCTGCCAAAGAGCAGGTGAGCTCTGAGTGAGCTCCCCAGGCTTCTTGGCTTTCACAGTGTCTTGGGTTGTGGAACCAAAACTGTGTATTCTGTTTCATCTGTTGAAAGCAGTTGGGAGATGTTTTTCTTTATCTCTTGTAGCTCTGGGGGGAGGGGGGCAGGTGCTTTCTGATAATGGGCCAGCTGTTCAAACCAGGTGGGGCAGTGTTTCTTATCTCTTTCACCACCTGTCCTCCCTCCAGGGGGATATTTGCTGCTGATGGGCCATTAAGGCTCACCAAGGACACAACATATCCTATCATCCCATTGTGAGATGCTCCACCCAGTGGGAGGGAGCCAACCATTCCCACCTGGATAAAAACTGAGACGTAGGAACACCAGGGATCTGGTTCCACTGGATTCCTGGAGGAAGACTGGACCCTTCTCACCATCACTGGACCCTTTTCTCTCAGGATGATCTCTGCTCCAACATCTGCCACTCCAGCAGGACTTATCTCTGGACTGCTTCCAACACCCTGACCAACAGGGTGTCAGGTTGTGTCTGACTCTGTCAGGGTTTCTAGGATTTTTGTTTGTTTGCTTGTTTGGTTGGGTGGTTTTGTTGTCTACTACATTTGTATTGTTAATATTCCTAGTAAAGAACTGTTATTCCTATTCCCATATCTTTGCCTGAAAGCCCCTAATTACAAAATTATAATAATTTGGAGCGAGTGAGGGGTTTACATTCTCCATTCCAAGGTGAACTCCAGCTTTCCCTGGCAAATACCTGTGTTTCCAAACCAAGACACAGCTACCACCACACCTACTCCAGGCTGCTCCCCATGGGAGATTATCAGGTTCAAAGCCTCTACTGGCTCACTCTTCCCCTCAGAGTTTTCCAAACTGGTTTTCCATCTGCTCCTACATATTTTTCTCAACGTTCCCATTTGTACTAAATATTGCCAGACACAAGACAGTATTTTAAATGAAACAGCATGTGCAAATGCATGCACATGTATTTTTAGCAGACTGCTTCTGTTTTTCCATGTAAATAACAAAGCAAAGCAAAATTCAGGAAGAAAAATTAAGTGCTGTTAGTTGATTAAATAGAAAGAGAATGTGATAACAGAAAAAACTATTAGTGCTGTGGGAATAAACTTGAGGAATTGAAGAAAAGGTCTGAAATATAGAGGTGCAAGTCAGTAAGGATAAATGCAAAGCACTACAGTGAGGACTAATCCCCTCCAAAACCAACAGAAAACCCCAACAACAACAAAGATCCAGGAAAAATCCCCACAAAGCACAATGGAGGAAAAATGCAAGAAGCACCAATTTTCCAGATAAGGATACCAGAGTTTGATAGATCACAGTTTGAAATGAGCATTATCAGATCACTGCTCCACACCAAACACCAAGTGTCATTAAGATACAGAAGCCATCCCTGTGTCCAGCCTGGCAGTGGATCTGTTGGAGTGGATCATCTGAGCACTGCACTAAAGGTTCACATCCACCACAGACTGCATGTAGGAGAACAAGAACAACGACCCAAGACCCAACATGATCTCACAGAATGATAATTCTAAAGAAATTCCTGAGGAAAGGACTGAAACTGTGTGTTCTTTAAAAACTCACATGCCTGTGGTTCTGAGTCTAAATCTGTATGTACACAATACAGAGGGGAAGAGAAGGAGTTAATAAATTGTTTATCTTCTGTGGGCAAAAGACAAAGTAGTGCTCAGCATTCAGCAGGAGAGATTTGGGCAAGGCACTATGAAAACTCGTGTGGTGAGGACAGTGGAGAGCTGTGATACATTGCTTTAGCTCTGAAGGCTTTTGGAGAACACATTACAGGAACATTTATCAGGAAAAGCTTGGTAGAAGTTATCTCGCCTTGTGAAAAAGTATAAACTAGATGGTGTCTTGGGGTTTTTTCAAGACAAACCTTCCCCATAATTTGTTTTCCAAAGCTGTCTATTTGTCTGCAAATTTCACCATTTACTCCCCTCTGAGTTAGTCAGATTCATTTGTATTTTCTTCTTCACTTAAATCTTCTCTCTAAGCCCCGTGATCACCCATCTTCATGGCTGACTAGGAAGCTGTCTGGACACTGTAAATATTTGCCCTTCTCCAGGACAGAGCCCAGCACCTTCACAGGAATCCCAGCCTTGCAGCACAAGGGGAAGAAGTTGTGACTGGAAAACCAATCAGATGGAAACCTTCCACTGAGACTGGATGCTGCACTTATTTCCTTGGAGTGTTAGCACAGCCATAATTCACAGCTGTGTTCATGGAGCTGTGGAAAGCTTCTCGACTGCTTGCAGGGTTTCATTACAGAACTGCAACCACACAAAATTAATCAAATGTTTCAGCAGCCCAGAATGGTTTAGTATTAAGATTCTCTAATTAAATCTGGAGTGGGGGGGGATGGATAAAGGAGAAGGAAGGTAAGAATTAACCAAAATGTGACCTGATGCATAACCACTTCAACCACCAGAACCCCTGTGTTTTATCAGCAAAGGGTGTTAGAAATAGGCATGAACTAGAAACTGGAACACAAATATCTAATTTGAGAGGAGCTGGCATATAAAACTGAACCTCAATTTTCATTTTACAGTTGAAGCCTCTCTGTATTATATCAAGCTACAGGCAAAATACCTGAACTTTGCCAATTTCCCTACTTAGATCCCATATAAACAAACAAATAGGCAATATATTTAAAATCACCATTTTCTAGCTACTCTATTTCTTCCATATTATTTGTTTTCCTCCAAATTTCCCAGGCAACTTCCATTGTGACAGTTTTCAGGCCTTACATTTTGATTTTTATTTTCCCCAGTCAACACAGACCCTCTCTAACAAGCCAGGCACCAAAATGCCAACCTGGCCATTCATTTATTGAGAGAACTGGAGGAACCTCAGCTCTCTGCTCACCTTCCTGATGTACCCAGTGGAAGAGCTGGCTCTGAATACAGAATCCCCTGAGATTTCCAGGTTTCACTGCCATACAAATAACCCACAACAGCCCAAATCCACCAATCGTGCACTTCTGCAGGAGGAAGTTGGAGTCATAAATCCTCTCTGTTTTAGCTCAGAAAGTTTGACTGTACTCTGTCTCATACATCACATGCTGTCTGCTGGATTCAAGGGCACTTTCCAGGTGGACATTTTTAAGTAGGCCAAGGAACTTTTGGACAATGTGACAACGCTGAATTAATCAAGTGCACAGTAACATTCAAAGAGCATGAGGCATAGGGATGTTCTAAACATTAATATAAGGAAGCATATTTAGAACAAATAAAGGTATAAATGATACCCAACTCCCAAGCCTAGGTTTTGTTCTAATCCAAAGAATCAGCACGGTAACAGTACATAAATTTTGGAATTGATAGAGGGAAAATGATGAATCCCGTTATAAAGTGCATTTGATCCACATGTATCACTTCTGCTCTGAGGAGCTGGAGATATGCAAAGCATCCCGTGAGTGCAGTCTGGGGTTGTGGTGTTGGGACACAAGGGGATGCAGATTCACGAGGTCCTTCAGAATAATCCAGCTGTATCAGTGTAGCTTTGCTTCATGCCTGTGATGTTTTGGTTTCTCTGAAACTCTTTCTCAGAGAGTTTTTTGTCAAAAAGAGACATGTTTTCCTAACTGTAACCTTTCTTTATATTCCTTTCCCTAGGAGGGCCTTCTTCTTGATGTCCCTCTGACTTGACCAATGTGATTGAAGAAGTTTGTCCTTTTTTCACCAAGTGGGTTGTTCTTTGTAAAATAGTATAAAGGGAAGAAATAACCGGAAATAAACAAAGTCATTGTCAGCCTTCTGAGTCAGAGTTTGTGTGGTTGTGATCTTTAACAGCGTCATGCCAGGACTTAGATTGGACCCGTTATTGGACCGTAGGATTTGTGCTTCACAGGCTGCACTGTGACACCAAGGCACTCAGCTGTGCTCTGTCCTTGTGGCCAACTACAGCATTTTCAGACAGCTGCACTCCTCTGCCCTGGGAGTTCTCCCACAATAATCCAAGTGACCTCCTAAGCTTCAGCCAAATTCAGTTTTCAGTGCAAAGAATACCTTGGCCAATCTGTGAAATGAGGGTGTGGCTTCCCCACATCCAAGTGCCTGGCAGGGATTCCCTCAGAATCTAAAACAAACATCCCTGAAGCCTTGGACAAGCCTTGCTGTGCAGGGGAAGGCAGGGACTTCCTTCCCTGGCAGGACATACGAGCTGTACTTGTATGGTTCTTTGTCTCTGCCAGCCTTTCAGGGTAGAGCTGGCATTCTAGAAGCAAAAATAAAACTTATTCATCTTCTACCTGAGTTATTCAGTGGTCTTTTAAAACAAATTTCAGTGAGACTTATTTCAATATAATTTCATTATTTGCATTAAAAAGTCCAAAGCTGAGCTAGTTCTCAGTACTACAATAGTATTCATTATAGCCGTAACTGTGTGCTTTCCAATAACTGATTGTCATTGGCTATTTTTTGGCTTTTTTTTTTGATAGTTAATTAAAAACCAAACAAATATAATGTTTACATAATTCTCAGATTCTAGAAGGAAAAAGTCATTCAGAGTGAGCAGAGGGAAATTCAAATCATGAAAAGGGTTCACAAACCACAGAACTAACATAAGTCCTGGGAGATTGGATTAACTGATTCTCTCTTAAATAGAGACATCAAATCTACCTCTTGGCATTTCTGCTGCAAACATCTAACTCTACTCTCATAAGATAACTAATCAGATTTAAAAGGGTTATGCACAAATTCTAATAATGCAATGCAAATCAAGTACGTTATTTTATATATTCATAATAAATTCAAACACTTTAAATAACAGCTTTACCCCAGACCCTCAACTCAACTATATTAGTCATCATTAAAAATCAGAATATCACACATTAACTACTCCTTCAGAGAAAAAGAAACCAATTAGGAATTGAGACAACACAGACCTTGATAATAGATGATGCAGATTCCTCATTCTGTCATCATTATATTTCTCATTCTGTTGTCATTCTCCATTGAAAGTGAGTGATGAAAATACACTGAAATTATAGTTAGATGTAATTATAGGTACAACTGAACTGTATCAGAATCCTAACTCTGAACTACTTGGAGAAATAACTCGTGCAGACCCTTGTCTATCCCAGGAGCCAAGCTGTCTTGGCCCAGTAAAGGAACCTGCTGTCCCAAGTCAGGAGAGACATTCAGACCCATTTCAAAGTCACTAAGAACCATTTCAAAGACTTGAACACCCACCCCTTCACCCATCAAGTTATTTCTAATGACATTAGCACACATCTTCCCTCTCACAGGTAAAAGGTCCCACTCACCTTTCCACTTCCAGGAGCAAAAGCCTCCCTTGCTCCGTAGTAAAAGTGCCCAGAGAATTCCTTGGCAATCAAGGAAGTGAAAGGTACAGAAGATGCCTTAGAATAATTTGTGACAACCATTCTTTCTGTGCTCTCCAGGCCACATTTTTTAGCCCCCACTTAATTAAAACCACCTCCACTTACTCCTCTCACACTAAAAGAACTGCTGCATGACTGACCCATCACATCTCAAACACCAGGATCAAACGGCCATTATCATCCCTAAATCCAATACAAAAGAGTCCTAATAGCAGCACAAAATTGGCTGGGTAGTTATAAATAATGAGGAATTGTAACTTTTTTATTCCCTAAGATTTCGTGAGTAGAGGAAGAAGCCAAACTCACAGTCAGTGCCGATGAAAAGCAAAGAGACTGCAAATTTTACTGTCTATCAGCTTTTCTTAATGCATTCTCTCTACTTTAATGATGACACAGATAAATCTCAAGTGCTCCTCTTTGCAGGCAGTGTGCTCCTGCAAGGAACTGACTAAATTAAACCTTTTACCTCAAAGCACACTCCGAGCCTCCTCAGTTTGATGCTTTAGCCTAGAACAGCAAACCCAATAAATAGGAAAAAGCACCCCAACTGCTTTAATCAGGCACCAGAAGGGCATATTGAGTTTCCCAAAAAGGGGAGGAAAAACCAGTCACTGAATCCATGTTTTAGGAGCCTGTTATATAATCCACACCAAAAACCTCTATAAAAGCTCAGCTGGTCAAACGTGCTTCTGTTTATTGTACTTTTTGTCAAAACAGTAAGTCCTTGAAGAAAAGGTTTTGCTGCATTCAGTTTAAGTGTACCCTATTCAACAGTGCAGTCAACTGGAAATTCTTCATCAAAAAGTATTAATATCAATTTTTTCCCTAACTGGAGTTAGAAAAAAATTAAGTTACTATTAAAATAATCTATTTTATTTTTGGTTTCTGTGAAATTAGACACAATTTAAAATTAGATACATTTAAGAGCTCATTCCAATCAAGCACAGATGAATTTTCTTAATTGTCAATTTTCTTCCTCGAAACCCCTATCCAGCTCCAAATTAAGTTGCTCCTGCAGCTTCCCATGCCATAATTGCTGAGTTGCTCAGGCTGATTTACCTATTCTCAGAATACTAATAGAGAGCAAGGAAGTGCCTTAAGGCTCATCCTGCGATTAATCACTGCAGGTGGGTTTCGGTGGCCCTCATCTCGCATTGTAGAGGTCATTAACAGCCACTAATTGATCTAAGGAGCCTCACCCGGGATCTCATCCATGTCCCCCGAAGCAGCAACGTCAACTCCAGCCCAGGCTTTCAATCTCAGCTTAAAGCCATTTGTAGATTCTTGTTTCTTCTCCTGCTCTTTTGGTGTCTTAATCTGACATCGACTTGTTGCTTCACTTTATTTGTTGCCTCTGATGGGAAAAACTGCAAGTGCCAGCCCTGTGCTGTCCCTGCTTGGCTCCAGCACTGGGGACTGTGCCCTGCAGGTATCTCAGGTATCTAACTTGGCTCCCTGCTGCACTTCCCTTTGGGAATAACTGTTGTTATAAACACATACTATAATACTGGCTTTTCGCAAATATTAAAATGGATGCTGTATGTATAATGTTAAAATAGCTTTGCTGTAAAGATAGTTTTTATTTCTGCTATTAGTAAACTTAGACATAGTAGTAAAATAGCTGATGTAGTTATGCTTGTAATTGAACTGCTTGCTTGGCTGGGATAACATCCAGTGAACATATGATGAAGACCCCTGCTACTGATATGCCAACTATCAACACCTGCTGTCTGAAGAAAGCATGGACCAAAACTCAAGCTGGAGGTGATAATGAGAACAGACCAAAACCACAGCTAAGAAATGTGCATGCTCTAAAAAAGCAGACCTGAGGAGGAGCCGTGCTGAACAGGTCCTGGAACATGTAAACTGGTTTGGGGAAAAGTTTAAATAATATTTCATAATTGTTTAGAAAAGGTATATAAAGGGTGTCTCTGAAACAGCAGGTGTGCTCTTGGCTGAATGCCAAGCACCCAGCCATCAAAAACTTTGCTTCATTATCTTTGTATCCTATTGTCCTTTATTAAACTTTTAAATTTTACCAGGAGAGTGAACCTTGTTTTTCACACTGTGTTCCTACTGTTCTACACTGCTTGGCTTCCCTTCAGGAATAACTGTTCTTGCTGTTCTCCTGCACTGCTGGCTCCACACAGACATCCAGGTACTCCTGCACACCTGACCCTCACAATCTTTTGTGTCTTTCCCTCCTCCCTGACTCACTCCAGTTTCATTGTAGAAGCTCCCCAGCCTTTAGGCAGGCTCAGAAGTTCAGCCCTGAGTTCCTAACTACCTCCCCCTGGCCAGCACTGTCTCTGGCGTGTCCTGCCTGTATTCCCACTCCGCAGCATTTTGGGCATCCAGCTTCCCCGGGAGTGCAGTGCAGCCTGCCTGCTCACCTCAGGGCTGGGGGTAGTGCTGTACTGCAAACCCTAATGGTTCTGCAGTCCCTAAATTACTGTGCACCCGTGGTTACACTGCAAGTGACAGTGGAGAAGAATGAAGCCCTCTCCTTGAGTGACAGGTCGTACTGAACTGTGCTTCTGCTTCACTCCCTCGGCAGAGAGTAAGTTTTGCCTTTCATTTCATCACCCAGTCCGAAAAAAAGGGCTAAAATCAGGATAAGGGAATCACAATTCTACTTCAGCAGATCACAGGGTGTTCAGCATTGAAATTCCAGTGGCCAATTTTTCTGTGCACTGCGGAAGAGCAGGAGGCTCTGGGGACTGGTAATGGGGTCTTTTAGCACTGGGTCACTGCTGTGAATCCAGCTCAGGTCAATGAGAATGGCAGCTCACAGGCAGCTTGCCCATGTTAATTTTGCTGATTGCCTCAGCCCAGCTCGGTAGAGTCTCAATAGCTACAAACAGCCCATCACCACAACTGCCATTATTCAAATAAGTTCATCAATAAATTAAATACCAATCAAAAAGTGCAACAAACCTTGCTCTCGCTAACAGGCTGCTTCTAAGACAAGATCTAAGCCTATAAGTGGAGTTCCTATAGTCAGAAAAAATACAGATTTGCCCTTTTCCCAGAGTATCTATGGCAGATAAGCAGCCATGATTCCATCACTTTAGCATGGATATATCTTTGATTAAATCAAAGTTTTATCTTATATAAACAAATAGGAGTTTATTGTCTAAAGTTATCTTTGAATAGGGAATGATTTTTTCTGTTACCCTTGAGTTTATTAAAGGCTGTACTGTTAAATATGTAAGATCTCTCGAGATTTCTTTGTTCTCAGTGAAACTGTAGGGAAAGAAGTGTACAGCCAGACAATATAAACTGTGCTATTTAAGGATGCCATAAGCAGGAAAATTGAATATATAGACTCTGTGTACTCAAGAGCCAGTTTCAGACTGTCTAGCACTACAAACATTTAACCTCCTCCATCATAATCACAGCTCTTCCACAACATCACAACAGCAGAAACAAAACGGCATGAGTGCTTTGGCTACATACTATTTTCTGAATTGTTTGGCTATCTTTTGAATAGAGCCCAAGCTCTGAATACCCTTAATGTGTGATCCCTGTTTGGGATACACAGACAAACCTTGGTCATGTTCAGTTTTCAGCTGGGACAGCAGCTCCCTTTGCCTTGGGACACGGGATGGGCAGCAGAGCTGGGTGCCAGCACTGCCCTCCTGCCAGGCACGGGCAAGAGCAAGCTCCGAGGCACAGGGGCCAGGGAGGGCAGGCTGGGTGTTTCAGAGCTGCAGTAAAAAGCCAAGGGGCAGGTGCCAGAGTGTCTTGGGTTATGGAACCAAAAATGTGTATTCTCTTTCATCTGTTGAAGGCAGCTGGGGAGATGTATTTCTTTATCTCTTGTAACTCTGGGGTGAGGGGGGTGGGTGCCATTTGATAATGAGCCAGCTGTTCAAACCAGGTGGGGCAGTGTTTCTTATCTCTTTCACCACCTGTCCTCCCTCCGGGGGTGGGGGGGGGATGTCTCCTGCTAATTGGCCCATGAAGGCTCACCAAGGACAGGACACATTCCATCATCCCATTGTGAGATGCTCCACCCAGTGGGAGGAGCCAACCATTCCTACCTGGATAAAAACTGAGACATGGGAACACCAGGGATCTGGTTCCACTGGATTCCCAGAGGAAGACTGGACCCTTCCCAACATCACTGGACCCTTTTCTACAGGATCGTCTCTGTTGCAACAGAACCACATCTGCCACTCCAGGAGGACTCACTGTGGACTGCTTCCAACACCCTGACCAACAGGGTGTCAGGTTGTAGCTCTGATGTTGTCAGGGTTTTTAGGATTGTTGTTTGTTTGCTTGCTTGTTTGGGTTTTTTTGTACTACTATATTTGTATTTTTAATATTCCTAGTAAAGAACTGTTATTCCTATCCCCATATCTTTGCCTGAAAGCCCTTAATTGCAAAATTATAACAATTTGGAGGGAGGAGTTTACATTCTCCATTGCAAGAGGAGCTTCAACCTTCTCTGGCAGATACCTGTCTTTCCAAACCAAGACACAGAGCGAGCAGGACGCATTATCCCAACTCCCCAGGCACCACGCTGAACACTGGGAAGGCAGCATTAGCTGCTCTGAGGGGATGGGGAGCTCTCACTTCTGCTGGAGTGATCCTGTCTGGCCTAATTTAATGATCTGCATTGCCAGGCTTCTGGGGAAAGGCTCATTGTGCTCTCCCAGCTGGAGCAACCGAGGCCTGCTGGAGGGCAGTAATGTGGAAGGGCCTCCCAGGGATCGGGGATGTGTCTGATGGTTTTAAAAATGCAGAAGCAGCAGGTGAAGATAAAATCTAAGGAAGCATCATCCCCAGTTTTATGAAAAGCAGTGACCCACTTTCTGCTTCAGATAAAGGTATCACCTGCGGCTCTGGGGCCTCCTCAGAGCACGAGGCCAATGAAGAACCAAAAAGGAAGATTTCCTGCAGGATAAATGGTACTGAAGCAGAATAGGAAGGAGAGTGCAAATGAAGCAACGGCCACTAATAAGCTATGGACAGTAAGATAATGACTAGCTGAGAAGAGCAGCAAAATAAGCAAATGAGAGACTAATTATGACTCAATATGAAGAACTGCCAGCATCAAGCACTCAGATACTGTAACTCAGTCCACTGATTGTGGAGCCTTTTCATCCACTGTCTTCTTTTTCTGAGCTCTTGGAGTGATTTTGTACTTTTGCTCTAACTCATAGCAAAGCCTATGAGGCTTCTCTGCCACTGTGAAATAGTGTCCCGTGGTCCCCAAAGGGGGTGCTCAGGGGGATGTTCAGCCTGGCACAGGGGTGCACAGCATTTCTCCTCCCTGCTTCCCCAAAGGCGTTGAGAGCTAGGAACTTCACAGATTTTTCTTTATATGGATAGGAAGCCTTTTGTGTTTTCTTTTTAATATGACCCAATAGAGTCAGAGGATGTATATATTTAGATTGTGCAGCTTTCCAAGTGACAGCCCCACCTGTTTAGTGGTAACAACATTCAAATACTGCTGTCAGCGAATTCAGGCAAGAAAAAAATATTCCCTTTCTTTTGTATTAATGTCTTGTTCTCATCAGTTAACCCTGCCAACTGGATTTTTTAGAAGATGTTTTGCAAAATCCCAAGAATAGCACAGTCTCTTTAGACTGAAATGGACTACATCTGCCTGTGAAGTGTTGTAGAAGGTGGACTCTTTCCTGCTGTGTATGCACACAGTAAGTAAGGTTAAAACGTTCTATTGGAGAGATTTGAACTGGAAGAATGATAATTTGTTGAGCACTGCAACAGAAAGAGTGAAAGTTATTTAACTAATTCTGGTTAATCACATTCAGCTTAAAGATACTGACTTTAAAACTGGAAGCACAGAGCTCTAATAAACTGATTTAATCCATTAGTATCATAGCACACTAATCACACTAATAATGCAAAATCACAAAGCACACTGACCAGGATCTTTGCATCTTTCAGGATTTGTATTACCTGAAAGATAATACAAATTTTACTCATTGTAATGTAGCTCTGAGAAACAGATTTATGTTACAACAGATGATCATAGCCCTGGCTCAATCTATAATTTACATGCAAACTGTGATTTTCTGTGAATTTAAAATGAACATGTTAAAATGATGTTACATTTGGTAGCATCTTTTCTTGTGCCAACAGCAGCCTGAAACACCAGCTCCTTCATGAGGTCACCGAGTTTCATCAGCTGTCAAAAATGTGAAGGTGAAACCCTCAGTACATCTGCAGATTGGACAGGTTTAATGACATTTCTTTTTAACTGTATTCTCCAGTAAAGCTCTAAATCTGATCACGTACCTAAATCTGCAGTGTAATCTGGATAACAAGCACATGCGACCCTAGGCATCAGATTAGAGTTAAATCAGTTCAGTTCAGTTAAATCTGCTTGCATGAACCTCAGGTGATGAATACCTACTATTGTTCTTCAAACAAAAAGCCTCAGGATAAGAAATTTGCATATGTATATGATGTTTTACCTTGTGATTGCTGTATGCATGCAGAGCTGCACATCAGTGTTATTTTTAAGGTCTTTTCCTGTGTATTTGATTGCCCAGTTTATCACAGTTCTCTTTTAACCTTCCTCTCTGTCTATTTTAATAAGTAATTAATTTAAAAATCCACACTTTTTTTCTTTTTTTTTTTCTTTTTTTTTTTTTTTTCCTCAGCAAAGATGCAAGTTCTCAAAACTGAAAACTGTAAGGAGTATGCATCAGTGGAAAAGACAGGGATCTGACTGAGCTGGCTTGAATCAAACTCCCAGCTGTGTGTCTGTATTGCTGCCCAAGTAATTTCTCTGCATCTCTTCCTTTCTGGTCTCCTTCTTCTCTTTGGACACACATTTCCAAGGCCTCTGCTCTGGAGAGAACTGGGGACTACAGCACCCACAAAATACTTACATCTACAAAATACTCAGACACAAAACACAAATACAAAGAGCGTTTTCGATTTTTTTTTGGCAACTTCCTTCACAAAGTCAAAGGAAGCAAAAGGAAAGACTCCCTCTGGCCCACTAGGTTTTGGTTCAGATGAAATTCAGAACCAAAATTTTGCTGCCCCTTTTTATTGTTCTACACCACAGCAGTGATCAGAGCCAAGAGCTTTCTTACAGTTCTTTCCAGAGTTAAGCCTCTCCTATTTATAGTAAATCTCCATTTGGTCACACTAGTTCCAGGCTTATTTAGTGGCTTTAATTTTTTTCCCAGGTACCTCAGTGATGCAGAACTGATGTTTGCCCTGCTCACATCCTCCTGCTGTGGAGATTCCTCCCCTGGAATGAGGAGAACTCTGCTGATGTCAGCAGCACTGGAGACATAGCCAAGTTTCCCTTGGCAGTTGTGGTTGGTCAGTGCTGAAAGAAGGGAACTACCTAAATCAAATGTGCCTGCAGTGGGAAATGTGAGAGCAAGGCCAGCAGTAAGTGGCTGAGGAGGGATTGCAGTCTGATGGAGCTGCTCTTCTCTTTACTACTGCTGGACCTGGGGATACAAAACCTATACTTAAGCAGAATTATTTAAAAAACTCCAGAAAAGGCCATCTGGCTTCTTGTGGCACTTAGGCTCTTTAAATACTAGAAAAAAACCTGCCCAAAACTACCTACAGACACTCATACCCATGGTGATGTAATATTTCATTCTTATTATTTATAAAGACAATAACTGCTTCCAGATCAGATAATCCCTATCATTTAATGACCTCAGGCAATGCCAAGAGCAGGGACTCCTCCAGCCAGTCACCAACTGCCAGGAAATACCTGTTCCTGAAAGTCATTATCCTTAAATTCCAAGTGTAAGACAGCACTGTAGAAAGAGGAGAGGATGCTGCTGTATTTGCTTAGAGAACTCCTGCTTGGAGTTTGTGACTTACCCATCTTTGTAATTAGAATGTGTGAACCTATATGGGCGTATATATCATAAAGAAATAAAAACATTCCTTAGTGGCAGTATTTACATAATTTTTCCTTAGGAAATTTCTCCTTAGGTGTGACTTACAAACAAGGCAAGACTATAGTCACTGTGTTCAAAGTGAGACGTATCAAAATTATGTTACAGCCGTGATTTGGCCACTTGTCAGATTTTGTGGGCACAGAGGATACAGTGCTGGGTTCAAGAAATGGCCCTTTTCCTTTCAAACAGTAGTTCTGAGCCACCAAAAAAATAATATCTGGGTGCTCTTTCTATTATATGAACAGGATGTAATGATAATATTCTCCTGAAAGATTTTTGACACACACTTGCTGCTCGGTTGCACGAAACAACCTCATTATATTAATATAGTACCTTCTAGATAATTACATAAATAAATTATATAGAATGTACTATAATGTCCCCAAACTTCTTCCTCTCTGCCCTGTTGAGGAAGATGCAATTTGAGGTGATCGTTGGTGGGAGAATCACATTTGAGCCTCAGCTGTTTGTGAACAATACAGCTGCAGATGTTAATTTTTATTATACACCACTGGATTTCAACATCTCCAGGTATGGAACACTTACAGTAATTACACAAACTCCAAAGAAACTATTTAACATAAACTGCAATGTTGCATTAGTAGAATACATTTGTAAATATTCAGGGAAATATTGGTGTTTGCTTCAGTTTAAGAACATGAAACCTTTCTCTTTTAGCATTTTTTCAACAAGAAAAATCCTTTATTGAGATATTTACAATAACTTCCCCTGAAGCACAGCTGCCAAGTAACCTCTGATTACCTGCACTCACAGCTAGAAAGCAGATCCAGCAGTTTATGGGGCACGATTATCATGTGAAAATGAACATAACAACAGCTATTTCAGTGGCTCAACACAGGATGCAGCACCAGCTATAATAAAAGGGTCCTGAATGGATCCCTGTTGGCTCTGCAGCATTCCAAAGGGGTGGTCTAATCACCAAAGGCACCCCAAATCACAGCTGAATTGGCAGTCCAGGACTCTCCACCACCATCTGTTCAGCATTCTGAACTGCCAGCCTCATCTTCTTCCAGCCCAAAAATACATTTTTTTATGGCAGAAACGTATTTTTCTATGAGCAATTAAGGCAGCTCTAGGAGATGGATTATTACAAGATGCACTTAAGTCACTGAAATGTTAATTGGATATTCTGGACCGGCCAAAAGAAAACAAATCAATGTTCCAAAGTTTAACTGATTTAGAAGGCCTAGTAAAAACAGCCCAACCTACTGTCCTCAATTAAACAACTCAAATCCTGCTCTCCTGGTTCCCAAGTGTGCCCTTCAGCACAGCTATCCAGGAATATGCATGCAGATCATAAAACTACTGGTGTGTGGTGGTACCAGAGGCAGAAACTCATTTGGCATGACCATGGAGCATTTTCCATGGACACTGCCTGCTCTGTCAGGGAATGCTTTGGGCTGGAAGGGACCTCAGAGATCATCTCATTCCAATCCCCTGCCGTGGACACCTTCCACCAGAGCAGGCTGTTCAGAGCCCTGTGCAGCCTGCCCTGAGCACTGCCAGGGGTGGGGCACAGACCTGGGGAGCAAAGGAGAAAGCAGGGAAAGAAGGGGATTAACGTGAATTGTGCCGAGCAGCACATCAACAACAGAATCTTCTCTTTACAGTGTAACTGGACAGGGTAATTTCTCAATGCTGCAAGCACTAAGTGCACCAGTGGAAAAAGAGATATCTGTTGTGAAGCCTGACTTTACGTGGCTGTAACAAAGCAGGTATAAATACACAGACACTATATATACATACATATATATATATACCTGGTGTAAATACAACAAGTTCCTCAGGACTGCTGAGAAGGAGTGGATCAGCAGCACCTCCTGCCAGCTGCCCAGAGGTGAGGAGTGGCAGGCTCTGCCATGGTTCACAGGGCAGGACACAACTGCAGGAGCAGCTCTCAGAAGCTCTGACTCTTCCCAGGTGATGTGCTAGAAAGTCAACAACACTTCCAGCGGAAATTGGCCAACAACTCAACACAGATTTATCAAAACTGTGCAACCAAAGAACAAACAAGTGTTTCTCAGGTGGATCATGCCTCTCAGGAAGATCACCAGGTGTGGCTTTTCATCCCCCCATCTTTCCAGCTACTGGATGTGTCATTTCCCTTTGGTTCCATAATAAAAATTCCAGGTGTTTTTTTTGTTCCTGTCATGCTGCTAAAACATCACCTTTTGTAAGCCATGAAATTAAATGCAGTTCACAATTTTAGTTTGGGGCTGAGTCTCTGTTTCCCCATATCTTTGACTGTGCTAGGGCAGTGCATAAATCCTCTCCTCCCTCCTCTTTCCTGGTGGATGTTGGACTTGGGGTCCAGCCAGTCACAACTTGCAGGCACTTAGAAAAGTGATCTTTGATTAATGCTGTTTATCTGGGGGTATAATGTTGTATAATTGCCATTTTTGTACATCATCTTGCAAATCCAGCCTGGAGCAATTGGGTAATAATTGGCTCCCAAGTTTTTTTCCTTTAATTTGGAAATCAAAATTCATACATCAGCACATGCCCCCTCCCCCTGCCCACCAAGTAATATCCATTTCACCCTCTGAATATATTATGGCTTCATTTTCACTTTAAAATCACTCTCTGTCAGCTCTTGGCTATCAGTCCTCACTTCAAATATTCAGAGATATTAATCAGTTTCTTTCATCATCTACTGAGTGTTTGTTCTACAAACCCGACTGTTATAGTTTAGAAACCTACTTCAAAAGGGGTTTCTTATTTTTTCTTCTAGCAAAAGATAGCTGCTATCAAGTTTAAGATTACTACAGCAAAGAGAGTGAATAAAGCAGTGCAAAGAGGAGGAACAGTTTCTAGCACAGCAACAAATTCCCAGCAAATATGAGGGGGTTATTATAGGAGGCCATTAAGTGGAACATTCATTTCTCCACAGTGCTGCAATTACAGAAATATCCCATTCTTTATGGAATCCATTTCTGGAACCAAGGTATCACCTACCTGAAACCCTTGTGCATCAAGAGGTTAACATCCAGCCTGAATAGTTAGGAGAGAGAAAGCCAAACCAATGGGCCTCGTACCTACAGCCTGCTTTTGTTTTTCCATGCCCGTCTTCTCCATTTACAGCAGTTTTACTGGCTGAGAGAAACTATGGCATACTAATGCTACCTGTCATTAAAAAAAACACTAAAAACCCCAACCAACCCAAGGAGAATTAAATTCTGCCAATAAACAGACCCATCACCAGGCCAAGGTGGGTAAATATGCTGGTGTTCAAGGTTTGGTAATTTCACTTGGACAGCTGTCAGATGGCTGTAGGCTTCTCGAAATGCAGATCAGCCTGCCCACTACTCATTTATGAGACTTAATTTTTAATTTAATTCTTTTTAACAAACTCACTCCTTGCCACAAATACCTTTATGTTTATTTGTAGCCTTTTCAGTCACTGTTTAAGGCAACCCAAGGAGCTGAGTTGAGGCTGATTCTGGATGGGAGGAGTTTCTAGCACAGCAGTTATTTGGTTTGACTTCTGCATTTTCACTTTGCTATTTGCACAGGTGTTGTTGCAGCACGAATGTGAGGTCCTAGGGATACAAAACTGAGGGAATCCTAAGATGTACAAACCTAAGGTTTGGCATTTCCAAAGAGTTGTCAGATTTTTGCTGGCTGTAAAAGGAATTCTGCATATCTCTGGAGAAAAGTGGTAACACTGCACATTATCTAGGGAAATAAAAACTTCCTGAATTGCAAAACAGAGCAAAGATCAAAGAATTGACAGAGAAAAGGGAAAGCAAAAAAGATTCACAAGTCAAATGGCAGACTGAGAGCTGTCTGAGAGACTTAGAGAAAAATAGAAAAAAGAATTATAGAGTAAATTAGAAAAAAAATCCTAGAGAATTTACAGTGTAAGACTGACATTAACTAACATTAATAAAGACAAAACCACATTTGAAATGCCTACTGAAATTTTTGTTTATTAATGCTACTGATCCCTTCTTGCCCACAAATGCCCCAGGTATCTCACAAGACACATGAGCCTTGTGGGCTCTGTACACCAGGACTCAAGGCTGAGATGACCAACTTAAAACACAGATGGATCTTAGTGACAAGACTTTCCTGCCTCCCTAAATTCAGAGGCTGTTTGGCAAGCAAAATTACTTCACTGTAACATTTTAATTAGTTTACCTCTTCTCAAGCTTTCTGACAGATGCAGATTTTAAAGCAGGATTTGAATGAGAATGGTGTATCTGGCAATAGACACTGCAACCTGATGAGTCTGGAATCTAATACATGTTGGCTTGCCACAGGAGATAAGCTCCTGAATCACACCTCAAAATCCAGAAGCAGTGAAACCTCGTGTTATTTTTCAACACGCCCTCACTTTTCAGAACATTACAATTTCTCAAGATCAACAGCCATTTATGCACAATGTAAATATCACATTTCCAAAATTACAGAAATTATGTTGCCTTAACACCCCTGCAGAGAGTTTTAGCCTTATGTTTCCTTCCTATAAAACACCTCACCACAGCTCCTGGTCAGCCCAAAACTTCTCCAGCCATCTAGAGACTGAATCCAGTGTGATGGCTTTTGGATTAACTCACAGCAGCAGAGGTTTCAGTGCACAGGAAAAGCAGACATCTAGCTGATTATGTGGGGTCATTGGTCAGAGACAGAGAGGACACAAGCACGCTGAGCATCCTCAGCAAACAGCAATGGGTTTGTTGTGGCTGCCCTTTTTACAGGTTTCAATTTCCCAGGTTCAGACAGACAATTGGCTGGGGTCTCTCTCTGCCCAGATCTCTGGCCAGGGGTGTGTCTGCATCTAGGCTTGAACAGGTTGGCTGAGGGTCCCTGTCTGAGTTCAGATCTGTCCTGTCTTTGTTCACCCAGGGACTTGTTCTACCTCTTTTCTAGAGTGAGCCAGGTCAGCTGAATTGGATTTATCATGGACAGATTTATCTTGTCCAGCTACACACCAGCTGTACTGTGACAATACCTAGAATCAGTTTTGCAGAAATAAGAGCTATAAATATAGGCAAATTCTGCAGATTCCTTTCCCAAACACTTGAAAGTGTTGCCAGCATTTATTTCCCTGTAATTTAATTTTGAGCTGGATGCTGTGACAGATTCCCCTTGCTGTGTCTTGTATGCACACCTTCTATATTTTCTAAACCTCTTCTCCTCCTTCTCCCACTCCCTACAGACTCACCAAGACATAAAAGGAATCCAGAAAAAACCCTGGCATTAAGTTCTTATCTTTGAAACCTCAAGGGTGAGTGGATTTGAAATCTACAGTAAGTTTCACAAGAGCTGAACATATGGTGATAGGAAGTTTTATGTGTGTGAAGACCAGCTCTGCTCTCTCCACCAAGAAATGTGAGGAATATTAAAATTCCCATTTTTTCTTAGCAGTCCCCTTCTATGTTGTCCTAGAAGCAGGCATATTACACCTTTTTGTCTAATAAACAGTTTAAAACCACTTCCCACTTTTCACACCCATAAACTTAGGTGCTTTAGGTTTGTTTGGTGTTTGTTTTTTTTTTGCAAATGAGCTTTTACAGCTGTCACTTAGTAGCTGGATGTGAACCTGACAACCAATCTGCTCTGTACCTGCTGCTAGCACCACAGGAACCCTTGTCAGACTACAAAAACCAAGAGATTTAAAACAATAATTGTTTCCAAACTCTCATTTTCTCCATTTTCAGCTGACTGACATCCATTGCCATGGAAACAGTTGGAGAAAGTAGCAGGGATACAATCTGACCCAGAAGTTCTAGGATTCTTCCAGCTCCCTGATAACAATTTTCAAGAAGTGACCTCTCTATTTCACCTTTAACAAGAACCAGGGACACATCACTTAATCATGCAGTAAAACTGAGCTAAAAAACTGCTTCTAATTTTTAAGCTGGGCTTCCAGTCCCAATTTGCATCACTGAATTTCCAGGTGTATGGTAACCCAAGGCATCTAACACCTTCAGCACAGCCACCATCTCCTCCCAGGGCTGGAAGAGCTGCTGCCTTGGGTGGGGATTTCCCCTTGCACAGTTCACTCTGCCTGCAACCCTACAAGCACTCAGCTGCTTCTTCTCATTGTGCCCACGTTGTGTCATTAGGATCTGAACAAGGCAGAAAGAGAGCTGAGCAAACAGAGCCAGGCAGTGCTCAGGACAGCAAGAGATGAGCCCTGTCATGCTGAGCAGGAAAGGAAACAGATGCAGCTACCCAGAGGGCAGTCTGGAGTCAGACCTGAAATTCAGATACCAGCCCTGGAACACTTCCAAGCACCACCACTTCACTATCAGAGGTTTTCATGTATTTAAATACTCATTAGGTAAACCTTAAATATTTTCAATTCTATATGATGGCAAGTATTCTGGTCTTTTGATCCCAACCTTTTGTTTTTGTCACTTAATTTCCATAAAGCCCCAAAAGATTTGTATTTACACTTCCAGTGCTCAAGTACCACAGTGCTGATTCAGACCAGTGACACCAGAGATAAAACCCACAAAGCTCAGGGATGATGGGGATTTTCCTTAATGGCTGTTATTTGGAGAACCAGTACCAATTGCATTGCAAAGATGCTGCACACACTTGAAATAGACTTAAAATTATCCTTGGGGCACCAGTTGCTGCTTGAACAACAGAATGTCCATGTAGCATCAACATCACACTTTCATTCTGCACTGGGAATAACTCTGGAGAGGACACCAAGAAACTTCTTAGCTGGGGAGACACTTTTGGTACTCAGGCTATTTCCATTCTAATTTTATTCACTGAGAGCTACATTGAGTCTACACTGAGTACTCAGGGAAAGCTCATCCTGAGTTTCTTTTGGGGATGATCAGCAGAAAAGTAACATATTTTTTTTCTCAGGTAGTTTTTTTCTCTCAATATTCAAGATTTCAAAAAGCACCTGTATAGACTCCCTGCATTTTCAGCATGGATTGCATTGTGCACTTCAGAGTCTTTGGCTGTGATCCTTTCATGCAGTTTGCCAAATGCTTTGAAAGGTCTCTGAGTTTGTGAACTCAAGTTCAACTAATTAGAGTGAATGGAGAATTCTGAATTTATGAAAACCATAGGACATCAATAAAACATAAAGCCTAGCAGGTCACTCCAGGAGTCAGCAAGTCCATTTGGCAGCTACTGAATAATGCCAAGGATGAGGAATGCCAAATAGCAATGGGAGCCTATGGCAAGAACAGTCCACTCACCCACACATTCAGTGTGGCACAGAGAGACACCCAGATTGTCCTTTGTCCCTGAATCACCCCAGACTGAGACTGTCCCTTCAAGGGGCACTTCTGATGTGTCATCTAATTTTCTGTGCCATTCTGCACCCACCAACCACAAGCCTGGCTCAGTAAATAGAGCACTGGGATAGGGAGTTCCATTCTTCCCTAAAGTCCTTTAGCTGAGTGACACTGGATGAGCCAGCCTTTCCCCACAGCCCTGCAAAATCATATTTATCTCTGCAGAGTGAGATTACCTGATGGAAACAAAAAACCCAGGCATTATTTTCTTAGCAGGCAACTAAATAAATTAATCATCTCAACTGAGAGGAAAAAAAATATTGTCTCACAGATTGTTGTGGTATCCAACCGTCCCCACATCAAAGCTATTTTAATTGGAAATCTTGAAGGGCAGGAACTTTCCTGCGGCTCACAATCTGAACAAAGTAAGTAACGATTAAAAACCAAATAGGTTCTATTAGCCCCTACTCCTTCAGCTCAGCTACTGACCAGAAAGAGGAAGGCAACTATTCTTTTTTTGGTGTGTAATAGGAGCTCTTCTACTGTGTCTGGGCCAGCAGCCAGCCCGTGGGTGTGTGAGTGTGGCTGTCTGGCACTGTGCTCTTACACAATCCTGCTGGGAGCTCTGCCATGGACAGCTGCCTCTGCCATCCTAGACTAGCTGTACAATTCCTTACCTCCTCCTGCCTACCTGGCCCCAAAGCATTTTGTGTGCTATTTATTTACACCCTCGTGATTTCGGCAGGTTCCAACAGAGGATGGGTCTTGTGCTGCACAGGCACAGCAGAGGCATTCTCCAGCCTCAAGGAGCTCCTGATCAGAACAGGCCACACATAAATGGGAAGGAAAAGTTGTCTTATTTAGAGTTGCTACTTAAATTTTCCATCTCTGTGCTCCCCAAGTCCCTTGTTCACGGAGGTGTGTGCTCTGCATGACCTTGGGCAGGATTTTGTCAAATGAATCCACTGTGCAAGTGGTCTGACAAGAGGGCAGTGCCTTCAGCTCTGGCACAGCCACCTTAAGCAGCAGCTCAGAGCCCTCTGCCTTGTGCAATTCACCCACTCAGCACCAGGATCTGAGCTCAATGACCAGTCACCGAAACAGGTCCAGGTCAAACTGTGGGTACTGGAAAGAACTGGGAAATAATTGCCTACAGTTAATCTAAGAAGGAAAAGGCAATGAAGAGAAAGAGATACAAGAATGAAAAAAAATAATTTAATTTCTTAAAACTATCTGGGTGAGATTTTGATAAAAATCATAATGCAATTTGCTTTGTTTGTTGAGAAAATATTGTGTTGTTAATTTATGAGTTGGGCAGTACTGAGCAGCAGTGAGGCTGTTATTTGTTCTGTCTCTTCCAGGTTATGAGGGGAAAGGTAATCAGGAATAATTACTACCTGCTAGGAAATATTGTAGATTAACAGAAGGGAGAAATGAAAGGCAATCTATACACATATCATGTCTTCTCAGGGCCAAGACCACGTTGGTGAACTTCAGCTGCCTTCCCTAATGCCAAGCATGAACCTTTGACACCCTGCCATAGCACATTTATTGATGGTAAGAAGCTCAGTAGAAATGGATCATTAAAAGAACACATGCAAAGAAGTCCACAAACATCAGAGTTTGCATGGAGAGCTGACAGAAAACAGTACAGAGAAAATTGATGTGGGGAGGCAGCAAAGGAGCAAGAACTCTGATGGAACAGAAGGAGCCTGCTCTGCTCAGCTGCACCTCTGTGCTTTGCATTGACTTTTCACCAAGGTGAAAAATGGCTTTAATCAGGTCCTTGGGGCCTGTGCTTGGCTCTATCAGCCTCTCTATTGACAGTGAGAAAGTCATTTCACCTTGCTGGGAAATCAAAGTGTGGGGTGGAAATGGCAAGATGTGCACCTTCACACCAGAATTATGGGGACTCCTGGCCAGTGGAGTCAACAAAGTCTGTCTCAGTTCCCTCTCTATAAAATCATGAGCCTCTCTGCCTGCTTGGCCGAAGGAACACTTCTCCAAACACTCCTGCTCTCGGTGAGCAGGGGATTTTCCCACACCATCAGCTGCTAGAAATATAATTCTGTTTTGTTGCTTTGCAGTGAAAACAAGGCAGCACAATGCCAGAGACAGGAGAGACAGATGACATGGGAGAATGATAGCCTCCAACTGGGGCACCCAGCCAGGCTGCCTGCAGCACTCACAGCCAGCCTGGCAGCCTGAAGCATCCATCCGGGATCAGGCCGTTGTTCTGGCAAGTTTAAATGTTTGCCCTTAGCAGCCAGAAGTACCAAAGATTTCAGAAGGAGATAAATCCTTCCCCCTTGATACAGCTAGTGAGTCGTCCTCTTCTAGGTTAAAAATGCTACTCCTAACTTCAGCCCAAGATCACTGGAGCTTAATGTTTATATTCAGTCTCGAGTAATGGTACATCAAAGTATTCTTAAAGCCTTTCAAAATCCTACAACATTTGTTTGAAAGTGAGAAGTTGCCCACTGAACACCCACCTCAGTTATGCTGGCAATCAAAAAAAAAATTACCTATGGCTTGGTACACACAAGAGAAAGCATTTCCAGTTATTCCTTTAATAGTGATCATCTTTGCTTAATACTGACCACCTCTCAGATTTCAGGGTCTTTGTGGGCATTTATCACAGTCTGTGAAGCTACACATAAATAGGTTTGTATTTCTGTGGGTCTACAGTGGCTTCACTTGGCAGACAGAACAAGCAGGGCCATCTCAGCTGTGCTGTAATTCAGTGCATTCAGCCCTTGGGGAGGGATGGGACAGACATTGGTTCTCTTCCTTCAGGACTCCAGGACTCCTCTATATCCCAGGAGCTCTGTGGAGGGCAGGGAAGCAGTCTGGCTGCAGGGCAGGCAAACATCTGTGCGTAGAGTTGGGCTTCTAAAAGACATAGATTAGTTCCTTCTGCAAACTGAACTTAAATCTTGCTGGCAGGAGGGCCAACAGAGTATCGATCGTGTTGGACTCTCCAACTGCCAAGATTTAGGTCTGCTTCAGAAGAGAGGCAATTTACTAAAAACGAATGAGATCAGAGTTCATGAAGAGCAGCAAATTAGCCAGCAGTGGAAACTCCCCAGTATTTAGATTGATCCCCAAGTTACACACTATGAATCTGGGCAGACAGTAGATGCACAGATGTGTCTATGAAGCAAATTTTTTGAAAATTAGAAGTACTGTGACCTTGAAAAAAGCTATCATACATGACTTCTACAAGAGATGTTTAGGTGAAAGACAAAAATAAAGAAAAAATTGGACCTTTCTGTTAAGGAAGCAAATCAGAAAAGCTTGAGGACCCAGCCTGCTAACCCACAAAACTACAACTCAACTAGCACAATATATTCTATATAATAGCATGAAAGTGCTAAAAAAAGTTAAAGCTTGACTTATTATTACTTGAGATGTGTTGACAAATAATATTCCACTCTTGTCTGGCCATCTAACTACATTTTTTTATCTAACACGTTTTTTCCAATATCCAAATAAGTACATCACAGGGAATACTTTACCAAATTCAGACATATGACTTTGAGTTAAAACAAGAATATTCTTCTTCTAAAGACTGTCACTGTAACCAGCTGGCACCAAAAATGTTCACATTTTGCAGAATCATTTCAGTTTCAGGAAGATTCATCACTGAGACAGCTGACAAATTCCTGAGGCCACTAGAAATGGGCCTTTTTAAACCATTTTTGCCTTGTTCTTTTTAAGTTACAGGCAAGTGGAAACAGAAATTTCTCCATATGGTTTGATTTTTTAAATTATTTTTCTTTTTTAGTGAAAGAAAATCTGGAGCTGTGAGGTGTCTGGGGTTTGGATTTTGTTATTTTAACAGGTACACAAGCTTCAAATCTCTCAAGGCTGAAGGATTTCTTTGCCAAATTTCAGCAACGACAAACTGTTTCATGTCCAAAGTATAAATCTCAAAAATTCAAACCTGTAGTGACAGGAGATGTTATAATAATGGAAATGCAAAATGTTAGCACTGCAATAAAATAACATTAGCAATCTTTTCACCTCATCAATGGGCATCAAATGAAGAAAAACGGGGAAGCTTCAAATGTAACCTTTTAGTGGGTTTATCAGGACATGATAGGATGTGAATTCTCAGTTTACACACTATAATGTTACAAAGAGGCTGTAGCTCTTGACCAAACTAAAATGAACCAACAAAATGAGAAATTCATGTGTTTACTACACAAAACAAAGTCAGTATCTGAGTCACTGTTCATTGGCACAGGGTAAGACAGTGCAATGAATTTACTGCCTTAGCCAGACGTTTTCTTACAAACATTTGGTTCCTCCTGCTGGTCAACCTGCCCATTTAATTTCACTCTCTGGCATCATAAAGGCTTTTCCTAATAGTTTACAAATCATAACAAGTACGAAAGACTAGGAACTGACTTTTCCATTAATTTGTTTTGAAGAGCTGACTCTAACAGAGGAAACCCAGATAATCCTTCCCTCCCTGCACTTAAACCTTTGAGGTTTGAATTTCCTGCAGGCAGGACAGGACCAGAGTGGGCACAGGCATTCACAGGGACTTAGCTGGAATTTGTGCTGAGAGAAACCTGAGCTCAGCTCAGCAAAGTGCTGATAATTAGGCCAGGACACCTGCTCAGCAACCACCTCGTTCAGGCAGGTGTGGGGAGAAGCTCAGCCTGAATGGAAAGGTGGCAGAGGCGTGGCTGTGACCACCTCATGCAGGTCCAGAAGCCTGGACCAGTGCCACCAGACAGGCTTGCCCTGTTGCAGTGGGTCAGGAAATGCCTCAATTAAACTGTTCACTGGGATGGTTCTGACCTCAGGCTTTGCCCCAAGCTGCCCATTTCCTATCTCCCTTCCAGTCCCCTAAATATGTATGTGTTCCCTACTCCCACCCCCCAAAAAAAGAATCAGACCCTCTCAGTAAAGCAGCCTTCAGCTGTGACGGCCATGAGGGGGACATAAACTAATTTTCACCATTTATCAAGTGACTGGAGGCAATTTTTTTCCAGGCAGGTGTCTGTGGACACCAGAGGAGTGGTGTATAATCAATGTGACCCAATGCATGCCTCATCCTTTGGCAGCAGGAACACCCCACTTCCATCACAGCAACTCAAATATGGTTTTTAAAGGACCAGTAAAGCTGCACACTAACTATTAAACAAGACAAGAAGAGAAGAAATCACCTATGAGCATAAACAGGGAGATTTAATGATGCAGGCAACAGCACTTTGGTAGTTGCTTAATCATTTTAAATGGAGTAATTTTGGAAGTGAAGCAGGTCATCTCACTATATTTTTTGAATTCTCCATCTTAGGTTCACCTCACCTAGAATATAATAGTCAATGAAATTTAATCAGTCAGGGAGAAACATGCTTCAAGTTCACTGAATTTTTTCTTCCTTTCAATTTCCTTTTAGCCAGTTTAGCTAGACTTTTGAAGTGGGGCTGAAATATTGTTGGAAAAACTACACCAGTATTCCCTTTCAACCTGACTGTGATGTATATAGCATACCTGTGGCTGCAGCTTTGGAAAATTTTGATAAATGAAGAGAAAAAATACAGGCAAATGCCTGCAACAATATTCTAAAGATCATTTTAAACAGGAAAATATCCTCGTGACTGTATTTAACAGGAAAAAGCTATCAGCAAACAGACAGAAACCGAAACTAGTGCTGCCCCATGTCTAACAGCACTCAGCCTTTCAATTCAAAGGCATATTCTTGTGACTGTTTAGGGATTATTCTTTTTCTACCTAATCCCATTCTGACTAGCCCAAATCCAACATTTGAATGTGAAGCCAGCAGTATCCCCTGCAGAGGCTGCAGCTGCCACCTCTGAATTAGCATTTCTTTGGAAACCAGGAAACAGTCTCACCTTTAACAGTCTGTTGGAGGTGGTACTCCTGGGGTGCAATCCATCCTGGTTTATGTGTGATCATTGCCCAATTTGTTCTTATTATGTTATTAGTGCTGAAAGATGTTTTCCATTAGAGGGTGCAAGCTTTCAAGTTCTTGCTGGCTAAAAGATGAAGTTAAAGGCTTTCAGCTCTTAAGGGAGAGACATATTTACAAACATTTTGTTTCTATGGAGCAGATCTCTTTTGCACAGTAGCTCTACTGTTTGGATTTTCAGGTGTCAAGCATGAAATGAAGCTCCCAGCCTACCCAGGATCTTTCAGCATCAGCCTTAATAACATGTTAATACTTCACAAGAAGTCTGATCAATGTATTTAAAATCACAGTTTAAATGTAAGACTCACTGACACCAGCATCAGCAATAGAAACAGCTGATTCACAGGAGGAGTGGCTGGTGCCACGTATTTCATTAAACATTGCTTCCCAGCCCAAAGGAGGTCTGGTGGCAGAGTGCAGCAGCTGCTCACTCCACTTTGGTTGCTATTCACTGCCAGTGTGAGCGGAGTTTGGGCAAACCACAGCTCCAGCCAGAGCTCCCAAATGTCCTGGTCACAGCCAACACCTGCACTGCCAGGCACATTCACAAGGCCAGACCTTTGACAGTCACAAACAACGCCATTTGTATTTCCCTGCAGCCTTTCTGGACTGAGATTAAAGGAACTAGGTGCTGCCTGCTGCCTGGACTGCAAGAGCCATGAGCCTTCAGGCTTCATCTGGCACTTACTGTCAGGTGCAAATCAATAAAACAAGAATTAAAATGTATGTTCCTAACTTGCTGAGGAATTGCTTACTCATACCTTGAGCTGTCATTTTTTTTTACTCAATAAGGAAACAAAACTCTCATCCCTATGCCAATGCCCTTTAATTTGCCTGTGAAGAAACCTGTTCTGGTAAAGTACAGACATCTCCAAGTCCTTCAGAAAGATGTTACAGACTCTCATTTTACAGATGACAAAGTGAGGTGATGTTGTCTGGATTTTTGCTGTTCTCCTCTGTCTCTTTAAGAAGTTTTTCTAAAGTTCTATTTTAGCTTTCTGTGTTTACCTTTTGCAGTGGAGTCAGACACGATTTTACATAAACAACTTTCATTTTTATTGTAACCGTCTACCCATGTTTACATTCTTCTCATAAGGAGGAGACTGTTGATGGACTGTTGGGGTGACCAGTGTGGTTGAAGAGGAAGATTTTTTTCCTCTATGGTCACTGCTGGAATTCTATAAATGTTGAGGTCTGTAAATAAACTGCCCCTTTTTTGCTTTGGACATCTCAGTGTGTGAGTGTTGTTTCTTTTGTGTCGAATACAACAAGGTGACACTGAGTCTAGACAAGACACAGAACTAGAACCCAGATCTCCTAAATTCTTCGTTTTCCTGCTACATTCATGATGGACAGACCATTTGGTATCAATCTTGTAGGAAGCCATCCCCTGCCAGCTGTTAGTGTAAGTAATTGTAAAGAAAAATTGTCACAGGCCAGATACTCATACAATTGTGTGTCTGTACTGAGCTAGACTTTTGTGGGATCAAACTCAGTGAAGTTTTTCCATTTCTAGTGACAAGAATTAATTCCCTTTTTAACATTAGGACCTTTGCTCTCAGAAAACTGAGACCAGTATTTCTGACCTTGAGCAAAACACAGTGCCCAGACGTGGGAACTCCACTCCACGTGCCCTGCATTTGCAGGAGGGATGTAGTTTCTGCTACCCCCTATCAAAACCTGACAACTGTGCCAGCTTCCAAGTGAAAAATACAAATTTCAGGTTACACCAAGGCAATTCTAAGCATGAAACCATCCAGTGATGAACTGCTATTTCCAAAGTACAAAGCTGCTTGTGTATCCATTAGAGCCTCAGAGCACTTCTCCATTCCCTCCTGGAAAATTCTGAAAGGAGCTATGACAGCAGAAACAGGACAACCTGGTTCTCAAAAATATAAGCTCATATAGCTCTATACAGAGCAATTTGGTTGGGGTGTTTTTTTGTGTGTGTGTGGTTTTTGTTGTTGTTTTTAAAATTTATTTTATTTAACTCATTATTCAAAGGAAACATCTTTTTCCTTTGCTGGTTGATATAGTGCATTTTCCCCCAGTGTTTCTACAAAAGGGTTTTGGTGGATCAAAGTTTGACAGCATAAATTGAGGCCGCGGGGGCTCCGGCAGACGGTCTTGTCCCGCTGGCTTCGGCTTGCCCCCGCCGCCCCGGCTCTGCTCTGTCGGGTCCTTCTGGCAGCAGTGTGACTACAGCGAAGGAAATGATGAAAGGAGGACCTTGCAGGGGTTATCAATAAGGTTTATTGGAATCCCCAAGCAGGGGAACATTGTCACCTCAGAGGGTCTCCCCAGGCAAGGCGGGGACTGGCTGGCGCCTGTTGCTTTAATACGGGGGAGGAACAGGGGAAAGGGACCAATCAGGGAGATGCTCCAGGGATGAGAGACAGGAGAGGGGACAAATCCCCTGCGGAGTGGGGGGGGGAACCCCCGACATCCTGGCCAATCACTCGACGCTCTCCCCAGAACTTTCCAGAGGCAGGGCGGAGACTGTGTCAGGATTGACAGGTCTGAGAGGCAGGGGGGACAGAGACTGACATAGAACAGAACAGGGGATACAACACTGGAATAAACCAAACTGGGGATGAAACTGGGGTACATAGAACAAACCATTAACAATTAAAAGGCAAAGAAAATAATGCACCACTACAATAAACCTTTAGTTTTGGGTTAATAATTAGGGGGGAAAATGTCAGAGAAATTTATTTTATATGAAGCTTAGAAGTTGCCAATCCTTTGTGTGACTTTGACAGTTCACAGGTAATGGGCATTATCCTCAGTACAAAGTCTCAGAGGATTAACTAGAAGCCTTATTATATGTGAGATACATATAAGATAAAGCACCTTGAGAACATAAATACACATTTTCCCTCCCTAAGTTTACTGGATTTTTTGTTAGGTTTACCAGGCTTAATGAAATAAACTATTTCTTTATTCTCACACGGAAGTTTTGGAACCACCTATAGTAATAACAAAATATTCTACCAGAGTTATTTGATTAATCAAGGACACCACTCTCAGCACTTCAAAGCAGAAATACAGATTATTCTAAAGTCATCTTTCAAGTATATACAATGCAATGTGAATGGGCAAGCCTATGGTGTCTCCAGTAAATATTTCAAATTGTTTGAGCCACAAATGCTCTCAACATTAGCAAGAGAACAAGAAAAGAACTTGAAAAAGTAAACATTGTTTGTAAGGTGAAGACTTAAATAGACTCCAAAACAGACAATTTAAAATGAACAAATAGCCCAACTGGCTTAAAACAATCATATATTATCATGCGAATTGTATTTTTAACTTTAAAAGCTTAAAAAAGTGAAACAATGCTATTCCTGCCTTGAGTAGCAACAGCTGCCAAAACCCAGGGCACTGGGGGCCCCTTCCTACTGCACTTTGGCTCTGCTAATCAGACTAAACAGTTCTCCTTTACTCCAACATATAAATTAAAACCAACTTGATCAACCCAGGTATAAACTCTAATTAAATGTGGGCAGCTCACAGGACTGGGCCCAGACCCCAAACACATGTTCCTGTTGTTAGCACTATGGGAATGAAGGTGTGCTACAAACACACGAGCCAAATCCAGCCTGATCCCAGCCCAGGTGAGGCTGCTCTTGCCCGCTGTGCCAGTTCTACCAGGCAGCAGTGCTCTGGGAGCTGCTGGGATGGATGCTGCCATCCCCTGCCAGTCCTGTGTTCCATCATACCCTGAGCCCACTGCTGGGCAAGCGCTGCTTCCTCATTCCTTGGCTGCCAGGAATGGCCCAGCTGTGAATGACATGGACAGCACTCCTATTTATCAGCTCAAGCCCAGCTTTTCCCATAAAACACATTCCTATATAAGCAAAGAGATCCACATGCTGTTCTGTTACTAAAGGAACTGGTAACTACCAGCTGTTTTGGAACCATTTTTCCCTGGCTGTGACTAGTTTTCTAAAAAGGGAAAGGCATATCAATATTCAAAGGAGAGTGACATTTAAGCATTCGGAAACTTAGGGGACACTTAAACAGTGCTGAGAGTATGTGATCACCTGAAATAAATCTGAAAAGCCATTTAAGTCACTGCCCAGTAGGACAGCAGAACCTAATCCTAATTGCAGTTAAAGGCCCTTATACTTTTAAGACTGAAGTCACTGGATTGGTCCCTGTGGGCAGGGAGATAAGAGCAGTGAAAATCAAAATTAATCACTTCAGTGATTCTAAGCAGATGGCCCCTGTAAATCAGGGAGTTTCTGATGCCCTGAGCAGCTCAGCCTGAGGAGGCGCAGGCTGGGCTGCACTGGGCCAGGCTGGTCTGGGCTGGGTTGGGCCAGGCTGGGCTAGGCTGGGCTAAGTCTGGGTGGGTTTGGCTGAGCTGGGATGGGCTGGAGGTCCAGCCTGAGCCTGAGTTGGTGCTTGCTGCACAGGAAGCTGGGCTCAGGGTGAGCTCCCCCAGCCCAGGGGGCCAGAGGGGGCTGAGGGCAGCTCCCACCAGCACTGAAGCGTCCCTGCCTGGGACTGGAGGTGCCACAAGTCCTTGTGTGAACTTTAGGTTTGTTTGACAAGAGAAGTATTTGATGGAATAGCTTTCTTTTAACAAAATCCTGAAAGATTTCAAAACTGAGGGGCAAGTTTTCCACAGGTGGGATCTACCTGGGTGGAAGCCCACCTGATTCCAAACAATTTGAGACTCCCAATGTCTGAAAGAACTCAAGGTTTTTTAAAAATCTCACAGAGTCCAAGTGTTCTTTTTACTGAGATCATAATGGACCTTGTGCAAAACAATGACATGGGAAAAAATAAATCCTTAAAAGTTTTCTTCCAGAATTCCCAATATTCAAATCTTCCCTTTGGCTCTAAGCTACATAAAGTGTACTGACTCATGACTGCTTGAGCATCCTTACAGAAAGTCATGTTGTCTTGGTTTGGAAAGACAGGTATCCACCAGGGAAAGCTGAAGCCTCCCCTGGAATAGAAAATGTAAACCCCTCACCCCCCGCCAAATTACAATTTTGCAATTAAGGGCTTTCAGGCAAAGATTTGGGAATAGGAATAACAGTTCTTTACTAGGAATATTAACAGTACAAATGTAGTAGAAAACAAAACCACCTAACCCAACAAGCAAACAAATAAACAAGCAATCTTGGAAAACCCTGACAGACTCAGAGCTACAACCTGACACCCTGTTGGTCGGGGTATTGGAAGCAGTCCAAAAGTGAGTCCTCCTGGAGTGGCAGATGTGGTTCTGTTGAAGTGGAGATGATCCTGTAGATAGGGTCCAGTGATGGTGAGAAGGCCAGTGATGGTGAGAAGGGGTCCAGTCTTACTCCGGGAACTGGGTGAAACCAGACAGCTTCCTGTTCCCGAGTCCCAGTTTTATCCAGGTAGGAATGGTTGGCTCCCCCCACTGGGTGAAGCATCTCACAATAGGATGATGGAATGTGGATGTACTATTTTGGGGAGAGTAAGTTTTTGGGATGTGTGCTTTTAGGGGTGTCTTAATGGTCCATTAGCAGAAAAGAGATAAGAAACAATGCCCTACCTGGTTTTAGCAGTTGGGCCCATTATCAAAAGGCACCCGCCCCCCTCCTTCCAGAGCAAACAAGAGATAAAGGAGAACAATTCCCCAGCTGCTTTCAGCAGATGAAAATAGAATACACATTTTAGGTTCCATAACCCAAGACACATGTTTAAAGGCTTTGCATCTTACACATAAATAGTCCTTTACTATTTCATTGCTGATACTTAGATCTGAAATATTCAGTCATGAGTTTGCTTTTAGTTATGCCAAAGGAAATATTCTATTTTCACATTCAGAACTGGAACAAAGATTCCTCTCCAACAGTTGTTACTGCTTATTCTAATAGATTACAACTTTAGTAATAGTTAAATATGAGAAATCACTGAGACTGTAGGCACTCCAAACTCTGGTTTCAAAACTCTTGAACTTGAGAGGAAGCACAGCATGCAAAGAGCCTCCAAGGAGGCTGTATGGGGTGAATCAACTCAGACTGCAGGAAATCAGCGCCAAGAATAGCCTGAGCTTTACACAAAAAAATGAGCCTGACATGGTCACTGGCTAAGTGTACAAGGCAGGAGGCATTTACTGGAGGAAAGACTTTAATAGCACCCTGGCAAGATTTTAATCTTGGTATTATCTGTGGTTGTCTCAAAAAGCAGAGAGTTAACCCAGCAGGTCACGCACCTACCTTCACACTTCAAATGCAGAGCCTCATTCCTACAATAGATTTTTCACCTGAGTAGTATATTAGATTGTATTAGCCACACTCAGAAGTGAAGTATGTTGAATCTATTTTAGCTCCAAATTCTGATTATCTCTGTATTGTTATTATTTATTATTTAATTCCTTCTGGACCATAATAGTCAAAGAAAATAAATTATTATATATTTCTAAATGTTCCCATACTTGATATACTACTTCAGTAACACAGTAATTTTATTTTTATCTCCTAGAGAGATATTGAAACAAAGAAATAAAGAAACACAGAATCATAAGTTGGAAAATAAAAGCACAGTTTCAGCTTCTCAAAGCCTCAGAAATTCCATGGCTGTTGTCTAACAGGGATGCTCAAAGCCACCATTATTCTGTAATAATTTCTAGAAGGCATCAACACAAACTCCTACTTTCTCTGTTCTTTTGAAGAAAAAAAAATCCAAAATGTACTTCACTTCTGAATACTTCCAGTGATCCTCACTATTAAAATCTGCATTTCCCATTTTAATTACTTACCCCAGCAATACCAAAACCCTTGTATTGATGAGCTCTATTGTGATCACGTTATCAACACCAGTGAGGAGCTTCTGACTGAAATAGCTCTGTTCAGGTCAGTGGAATCACTTGTGTGAATGATTTACCAGACCAAAGCTCTGAGAACCTTACATTTGTTAGCACTGGGCACAAATATGTGATGGATAAAAATTTATGATGTAAAAATGCAATATACCCTACTGAATACCTACTTCTTAATATATGCATTCAGATAATGGTCTAATTTAGGGCCTTATAAAAACCTTTATGTGACCAGTTAACATTTAGAGCAGTGCCCACCACAATGCTCACAGCAGTGCTACTGGCCTGTATTGACCAATAGAGACATTTGGGATAACTCTGGCAAAGATTCCTCAGCCATTTTCTTTCTGATATTCTGATTTCCAGTGTGTTCTGAAAGGTTGAGTTCTCCAGACCTGAAATTTTCGTTGGATTTTGGGAGGTTTTTTTTTAAAGGTCAAATAAAACATGGTCTTGTCATTTCTGTGACCATGTTCTGGAAAATTTACAAGTTAGTTTTTTGGGGTTTTTTTTTTTTTTTTTTTTTTTTTTTTTGCTTGTAAGAATTATTTTGGAGGATCCTGAGCAGTTCTATTATTTGGAACACTGAATGAAAGCAAGGCAGGATTTCTGGTGTCAAGTCACATAAAAAACCATGTATTTGATCATATTTTTACCTTTAGACACACCTCAGTTTATATACATGCAGATTTCACTCGGGTGTGGCATATCCTAGTTCCTCAGTGTCCAACTTCCCGGCTTTATCAGGGCTCTTGGAATATTCAGTGTCCGGCAGTAACTTAGAATTCAGTGAGAATTTTGTGAGGATTATATAGACACTGGTTCCTTTCTACATACTGTACACTGTCAATAGAATTCAATAGTATCTGGTATTTGCTAATTTACTGGCAAATTTACTGGCAAACTTCATTGCAATTTGACCTTCTCCAGGCTCAACCCTTCTCAGAACTGCTGTTGGTAAATGTCTGTCTGTGCCTCACTGTAACTTCATAATCCAGAAAAACAAACATCAGCACAGAATTTTTATAGGATATAAATAATTGGCTTTTAGATGTCTATGATGATACAGCAGGCAGACAAAAAAAATCAACACATCAATAGCAGTTTTTAGACTATTTTAAGCAATATGAATGTTATAACCTGAGAAACAACAAATTACTGACTGACTCACCATGTGCTTCATCTTCAAAAGTGATTTCACATCACTTCAAATACTCCCAAATTAATAGATTTCATCCCTTCAGAATTACACCAAGTACAGGAGATCATAGAATCATTAAGGCTGGAAAAAAACCTCCAAGATCAGGGAGTCCAACCATTTCCAGCACCGCTGCTAAATCATCTCCCTTTGTTGCACATTTACACGTCTTTTAAACCCCTCCAGGGACGGAGGCTCCACCACTTCCCTGGGCAACCTCTCCCAGGGACTGGCCACCTTTCTGTAAAGTTTTTCCTAATATTCAGTCCAAACCAAAGCTGTTTCCTCTGGTCCTGTCACTTGCTCTCTGGGAGCAGAGCCTGACCCCCAGCTGGCTGCCCCATCCCCTACACCTCTCTCTCTGTGCAGAGCCAGAAGGTTCCCCCTGAGCCTTCTTTTCTCCAGGCTGAGCCCCTTTCCCAGCTCCCTCAGCTGCTCCCAGTAGGATCTGTCCTCCAGTCCCTTCCCCAGCTTTGCTGCCCTGCTCAGGACATGCTCCAGCTCCTCAATATCTTGGAGGGAAGGACCTAGAATGGATCTGTAGATCCTAAAAGACTGCAAGAAAGGTCCTGAAAGGAAAGTTGAAATTGTTTATGATGTTAGAGTTATTATGAGTCTGAGTTACAACACAATTGAGCTGTGACTTCTTTCTGCTTCCTAAATAGAAAACTCAGAATAAGGCACTCTTTGAAGGAACCACCCCAGTTACAGCCCAGCCAAGGAAGAGCAGCCACTGGCCATCACAGGAACAACTTCATAGTCTTTTTTGCATGATAGTCCTTCACCAATATTGGTGTAAAGGATTAGATGAAAATTCACATTATCCACTCCAGACCCCCAGCACAGCACGTGTAGTCAGTCCTACAGTCTCACCATCTATCTCCAGCACATAACAAACCAGGAAACAGCCAACTCCAAACGATGAGGTTCCATCTCATAGCAGCAGTTATTGTAATTAGTATCTACATGTTTGACTTTGTGCAATTAAACTTCATTCCATTCCCATTTGTCAAGTCTCCAAGGCCATATAAAATTTGTGGATGACAAAATGAGAAAGTATTGCCAGTCCTAGAGGAAGACTGCATCATAATTCAGAAAGAATTATTCCCTTAAGGCTATCTAATCCTTCCTAAATTATGACCCACTCCTCTTTCAAAATTGGTAACACTTTCTGACTCCGTGTCAGACACAGATTTTATAATTGTACCCACTTTATTCTTGTAACAAGGTCACTAATTGAAATATTAGACAGGGTGGCTCTCCAGACCAAACCTTGAGAAGCAGCACTGGTAACTTCTCTTCATTCCGGGAACTTTCCCTTCCGTAGAATTCATCCAAGCTTCCACTTGAGCAAGCTTTTTATCCACCTCATAGTTTTTAATTAATCCCCATTTTCTCTTTCCTTAAGAATAATTTCCCTTGAGGAACTATGTCGAATACTTTGCTTAAATTTAGACAGATTAGGTTCATTGTATTCCCCTTGTTTAAGAAGTCAGCTATCTTATCAATTTATTAAATCAGCCTGATAAAACCTGCACTCGATGGAACTATGTCCCAAGTTATTTCATTTACCTCTGAAGCTTTGATTGTTCTTTCATTCCAAACCTAGAGATTCTGCATCTCATCGGGGTCAAAGTCATGACTTCATGCATGGCTTATAACTCCCACTTTTGTGAGTATATCTTTCTGGTTATTCTCCATGTTATGATATCAGTACTAGGGGGACACGGCAGCAGTAACAAGAGACAGATTTCAGGCAGGATTAAGGCAGAGGTTTAAGCACAGGCCTTGGCCTCAGAGAGCTGGACATTAACATGAGTGACTGCTCCATAACCCCAGCACGCACTGTGGCAGAAGTGTGAGCTGCCTTTGACATCCCCATCCACGAGTCCTGGCTGGGAGAATTCGTTTCTATGGAGATGTGTAAGAGCATAATGCTCTCACTGAACCTTGGTGTGCCAGAAGGTGCAGCTCTGCAAAGGTAAAAAATAGTCAGCTTCATCCATTTGGAAGAATTGCCCAAAGATGGAAAGAACAGTGAGGCTGGTGAACCCCACCACAGGCAGGATCTGCTCACAGCCAGCGAGGAGGGTCTCACACAACGCTGCACACACCAAAGTTCCCAGGGTCAGAATTGCATATAAATGCCATCTGTATTGCAAAACCAAACCTTTTCTACTGTTTACACAGTGATGCAGTAAAGCATCCACAAATGACCACACTTCTATCCAGATGTCAAAGGAACTGCCACTCCCCCAGTACAGAACAGTAGCACATACCCGGAGTAACTTCATGGGGAGCAAACATTTTTACAAAAATAATCCTCCAGCTTCTGGTCACCCTCACAACAATCTGCCTGCAGACTTTCTGACGTTGCAGAAACACCATGGAGATATTTGTAAGATCACTCAAATAGGCGTTGTTATGATTTATTTTGATACAATTGTACATATTACAATTAAGTTTTATCACCTGAATTCTTTTTTGAATGAACAGGGCCCCACTTACATTCAGTTTTGGAATACCAGTAATTGTTTCCTCAGTAATTTTCTTCTCCCAGCATATTCAGCTGATGCTACCCACAGCCAGCCATAGCAGGTCCATCACCAGTGGACCCATGACTTTGCTGTAGGAAGTGGTCTGTGATAAAGTGACTTGAAAGGAACAACCACTGCTAAACTTTAAATGCAACACTTTCTGTAGATACTCTAACATCCAGAGCTATATGGGAACATCCAACCACTCTAAAACGTATAATGAGTAGTTTTTACCTGTGAAAAATTCTGTGTGCTCAGGACAGAGATTCTTTATGAGCTATGGATTGTTAAGAACAAGTTACCAAGAATAAAAGAGATTTTGTCATAGCCTGCATGAGCTCAAGAGCTCTACAGGTTATTGGTATTGATTTGACATTCAAAAGAACACTACCCTAATTCTTTCAAGAGAGTCTAACTCAGCAAGAAACACAGTAAAACCATTTAAGTCAGGCTTGGAATGCTACAATAATAGCAAGGTTCAGGTTATTTCAATTCCTGCCATTGTCAGTTTGAAGCACTAAGTACAGAGAGGCAAGTGAGGAAGGAGAGAGATTTTTGAAAGATAGGAAGACTTGAGATACTTCTTGACTTCAGCCCATTCATTATTAATTGCTCTTTGATACACTTAAAAGGTAAAATTGAACCAATGACCAGTTCAAAGTTGATGTGTGTTGATATCCTGGCTGAGAACCATTTGAGAAAAGATTAGAGGACACAAAGCGAGCCCAAGAGGATGAAGTAATCCTACTGATGACATGCTTAATTCATCTGAATTCCCACATGTGGAAAGGGTAATCAGAGATACCTCAGTAAGGCCAGGCTCCCTTTCTATCTATATTTTCTTTTAGTTTTCCATCACTTGTATTTTTCAAAGCAGGTGTCATTGCTTTGGATACCTCTGGAAGTTTACTAGGTATTTGAGAATGTATGTTATGAGCATAATACCTTTCATGCTGATGTTTTGCATAAAACCCCCAACTTCTATCAATTCAATAAGCAGAAACATTAGAAAGCTTTAAAATGTTTTCCCAGTGAACCTTTCATTTTCCATATTGCTTTGGATAAGTTGTTTTGTACTTACTTGGAAAATATACACAGCCAGAGAGCACGTCCAAATTAGAAGCTAATTGATTGCACTTCAGACTGGAGAGGGTAGTAGGGGAGGGGGACAGGGCAGTACTGCTGCCAAGAAGCATCCTTATAGTCATTAGATGCAGAAAGGACTGCTCCAGAGGCTCCTGGAACAAGCAAACCTTTCTAGTAAAATAATGAGGAGTTTTGAACAGTAATCTGCTCTCTAATGAGAGCATTTCAACCTTTATGAACTCACCAGCCACAGATCCTTCAGTCTTGCCTGACGTATTGCCAGGTAGAAAACCACACTCTGGAAGTGGTGAATTGATCCAAAGAAAGGCAGCTGTGCCAGGGGAAGCTGGGGACAAACCCATAGCAAGAGCAGCCTTTTCTTGTGGGGCCTCAGCTCCAAACCAGCTCCTCCTCTGACAATGTCTTGGGTTATGGAACCAAAACTGTGTATTCTGTTTCATCTGCTGAAAGCAGTTGGGGAGATGTTCTTCTTTATCTCTTGTAACTCTGAGAGGAGGGGGGACAGATGCCTTCTGATAATGGGCCAGCTGTTCAAACCAGGTGGGGCAGTGTTTCTTATCTCTTTCACCACCCATCCTCCCTCCAGGGGCATATTCACTGCTGATGGGCCATTAAGGTTCACTTAAGGGCACAACATATCCTATCATCCCTATTGTGAGATGCTCCACCCAGTGTGGGGGAGCCAACCATTCCTACCTAGATAAAAACTGAGACACAGGAATATCAGGGATCTGGTTCCATCAGATTCCTAGAGGAAGACTGGACCCTTCTCACCATCACTGGACCCTTTTCTCTCAGGATCATCTCTGCTCCAACAGAACCACATCTGCCACTCCAGGAGGACTCACTGTGGACTGCTTCCAACACCCTGACCAACAGGGTGTCAGGTTGTAGCTCTGACTCCTATTCCCATATCTTTTCCTGAAAGCCCCTAATTACAAAATTATAATAATGTGGAGGGAGGGGGTTTACATTCTCCATTCCAAGGGGAGCTTCAACCTTTCCTGGCAGACACCTGTCTTTCCAAACCAAGGCAGACAAGCTCTGTCTCACCTCTCCGGGACATCAGCTCACTGACAGAAATAATGAACACCTTGCTACTCGTGTCGTGCCATAAATGTACCAAAGCTGGCAGAATACAGAATTTGAGTGCTGTAAGATGCTGAGAGCCAGGTTCACTCCTGCTCTCTTGTTCTGCTCCCTCTCCTGGTGTCCAGAGTGCCAATGGATTAATTTCAGTGTTATCCTGCAAAGACATATATGACAAAATGATTGTTTTTCATTTGATACAAATCACCTATGGATTATCAAGATTTAGCTCCAATTGCTGAATTATACTTTGTGATTTGGAGGATGGCTTTCAGATAAGTCCCATCTGGTCTTCAACTTTTTTCTGTCAGAGGAATCAGGAGTTACAGAGATCCTCAACAATTATCAAAAGGAGCATGAGTTACTTAGTGATATAAAATTAAAGGCATCTATTTCTGGGTTTGTGATAACTCCAGAGACTATTTCCCATGGCTATAGATCTTCATTTCCATTTCTAACTCAAGTATGTTTTCTGTGTCAAGCTTCACTTGCATCACCTCAAAGTATCAGAATTTTCTGTCCCAGTTCTCCAAGACAGGAAATTTCCATTGTGCTCCGTAGGTGTGTGGGCTCTGGTAGGACCAGGATCCCTTTCCCTGCCTCAAGTGATACCTTCTTGGGGCTACTTAAGAACAGAGGCCAGACAGAATCAAGGGAATAAAAAGCTGTTATATTTATTGAAGGGCTTTCAGGTACATTTCAGGCAGACAAGCCCCCCAGGGGCTACACCCAAAAAAATGTTTGGGTCATGGGTTTTCACACTTTTGTAAGTTTGGTTCATTTGCATACTGGGGTTAATCTTCCAATTACAGCTTCAGGTAATGAAGCATTTACCCCAAGTTTGCTTCCCCCAACTCACTTTTGCTTACATCTCTTGTGGCCTGAGGCAGTGAAGTGTCCTTGATTCCCAGGCCTGGAGAGGAATTGTTGTATCTGACCAAAATGGGAAAGCAGCAGCTAACACCGTATATGGAGTTCAGAGTTATACACTAAAGACTTACAAATACATGAAAAATATACAAGCTAAAATCCTAAGGCATCATAAGGAATGAGAATTTCACTGTCAGTCCCACTGCAGCCCCACAGTTCTGGTGAGGACTCAGACCCTTGCAGAGAGCTTCAGCATCCTGAGGCTGTGCAGTCTGGGGTCCCTACTCCACCTTCCCAACCAGCCCTGGGCTTGCTACACAAGGAGCTGCTAGAGCTCAGCATTCCCAATTCCCTGTCATTCCAAGGATTTTGACACAACCTAGTGAAAAGCAGCAGCAAAAAATGCCTGATGTTGCAGTAAGTGGAACTCTGTTCCCTGCCACCAGCTGTTGCAAGGGAAAAACTCTTCCTGGCACGGCAGAGATGGCACACACAGAGTGCAAATTAAAGCCACAGCTTCTCCCCAGAAGGGCTGGAAGTCCCAGCAGTGCTGGCCCAGTGACCTGTGCCCCTGACCTGAGTGCAGGAAGGAGAGAAGAGATGGGAGGGAAGGACAGGGACAGGGCATAGAGCAGGGATGAGCAGCTGGGTGTGCTGAGGTGGCTCTGCAGCACTCAGGCTCTAACCTGGAGGTGAGCTGCACTTCTGAGCACAGAACCTGCCTGAGTGAAATTTATTTAACATTTTAAAAATCTAAGTGCTGTAGCTTTTGATTTAGCAGTAATTCAGAATCTGTAATAGATGATCTATGTACTTTAAAATATACAGCTTCATGTTAACATTTATTGTTCCCCTAAAGCAGCACGAGCCACACAGAGAGCTCTGTACACTCAATACCAATGAAAAGCAATCAATATGCAAGCAAGAAGCAGCTTCTGATTTCAGCTGCAGCAGGACAACCTCACATAAGTGAGATGATGCCAGATTCATTCTGACACCAGAGATCAGAGAGATCAAATTTGCTGTCAGAGCCCAGTGGCCTGAGCCACTGTGGCAATGCAAATCACCCCAAATCCAGAGAGCCCAGGGAAGAGCCAGGACTGGCTCCTCTGAACCAGAGGAACAAAGCTGCAGCAATTTACTGGAGCCACTGGGATAACACGAATTTCCTCAACCCCATCAAGAAACTGAAAACTACACACACTAAATGCAGTATTTGCCACAGTTTTTGTCTTTCATTTTTTTTTTGGTGTAAAGCTGGAACATTTCTTGTGTTTTCCCTTCTGTGGGCCACCTCATTATGTATTTATGAGACTGCCTTGTTTGCTTCTCCTTCATCTCTTTTGTATCAGAAGGGACTTGGTCTCAACACAGCTCTCAAGGGGAGAGGGAAAGGCAGAGTGATGCATGAAGTCAAGAACAATATGTATTTTCAAAAAAAGAATGGAAAACATCTTTACAAAGGTCCTAAAAGGCAAGCTGAAACAAGGTCTTATTTGCAGAAGACAAAATACTTTACAGATGTGAAGTCCTTCCTGCTTTTATGCCATGATCAATAATATTGGTTCCCATGGATCAGAATAGTATTTATTCTTTAGAGAAAATAACTTGGTTCTAACGGTGTCTCCAAAATTTAGAATCGACAAATATAGCTAAATGCAGGAACATCCTTAGAATTACAACAGATAATTTTTGCCTCCATCTTTGTAGAAATCTAATATATTTAAATATTCCTAGTATTTTAATTTCATATACATTAATCAAAAGTACAGGTCAGCATATGACACCCTTCCTTTTATTTTTGAGTCATTTCTCAGGATATTCTGAATGCTCTTAGCCAGAAATAACCTGAACAACACATTACGTTGTGAACAAATTCTGACTATAAAATCCTGCAATAGACTTGAAGCACAAACAGACTTTTCCAGTCCTTGTGCTACACAGGTCCTTCCTCACATTTATCGTATCATTTATCATAGCTGCTCCAGCAAATTGCTGAGGGGTGCCCTCTGAAATACCTTGCAAAAGCTCCAAGACTGAGGCAAAGATCTGCAGCTGAATCCGAGATCAGACAAACAGCGCCAGGAGCTCGGCTTGGTGCATCTCCTCCAGTTCAGCCCCTGATCCTGGAGTGCTCAGCCAGCTGTTCTCACGCCTCTGTGGAACAGCCCAGCATGCAGGGAGGTGCAGCAGGAAAACACTCACAGCAAAAGGGGATATTTTGCACCCAGAAATGGCTGGGTGCACACAAAAGAGGGGTAAACAATTTCCCACTGATGACACTTGTTAGGCCAGTTCACACACCTGTGCTTGTCAGTGAGAATCTGGATGGATAAGGCAGGAAAATTCGCATATTCCAGCTTTTCAGATTCAGAGAGGGAAACTGTACTAAATAGCTCAAAAAGGAAGAGACCAGTATAGCTACAGCTCTTATGGCAGATCTGTGCCACTTGTTCCAACTCTTTTGTTACAGGAACTTTCCAGTGTCAACTGAATATGGAGTCGTTAACAGCCTGATCACACACATTTATTAGGAGCACAACCTATTACCTGCCTGGTGGAACTTAGGATACAGGGAGAAGTACATCTGTGACCCTTGTGCAAGAAAATGGCTGCTGACATCAGATCTGGAGAGAAAAAGTGGAAGACCGCACACTGAACATAAAGAACATAAAGTTTGCTGGTGTCTCAGCATCTCTGTTTTCAGGGCAGATGACCCTTGTCCTCTCACTTTGCCTTCCTTTTCCTACATCACCACAGCATATCAGCAAGGCCAGCTCTGGCACTCACACTGAGCTGCACGAGTATCAGTGTGAAATGCAAACTGCCACAAAAAAAGTGATCATTATTTTTTTGTCCCACTCACTTGGGCAACAGCCATTTTGCTCACTTTTAGTATCACGTATTTCCAATGCAAACACCAGAACTGGGTTAGGGAACAGCACAGTGGACTGTGGCCCACAGGGGACTTCATTTTGGAGCAGTAAAGCAGAGCCATAAAGGCCCAAGCCCCAGAGCATGACACAGGAACCCACAGCAGGAATGTCAGCTGAGCTCTTTTCTGTTTGACGTGTGTCTTGGTTTGGAAAGACAGGTATCTGCCAGAGAAGGTTGAAGCTCCCCTTGCAACAGAGAATGTAAACTCCTCCCTCCAAATTATTATAATTTTGCAATTAAGGGCTTTCAGGCAAAGATATGGGAATAGGAATAACAGCTCTTTACTAGGAATATTAAAAAATACAAATGTAGTAGTACAAAAAAAAAAGAAAAAGGCAAACAAATAAACAACAATCCTAGAAACCCTGACAGTCAGAGATACAACCTGACACCCTGTTGGTCAGGGGGTTGGAAGCAGTCCACAGTGAGTCCTCCTGGAATGGCAAATGCGGTTCTGTTGGAGCAGAGATGATCCTGGGAGAAAAGGGTTCAGTGATGGTGAGAAGAGTCCAGTCTTCCTCCAGGAATCCAGTGGAACCAGATCCCTGGTGTTCCTACATCTCAGTTTTTATCCAGGTAGAATGGTTGGCTCCCCCCCACTGGGTGGAGCATCTCACAATAGGGATGATAGGATATGTTCTGCCCTTAAGTGAACCTTAATGGCCCATCAGCAGTGAATATGCCCCTGGAGGGAGGATGGGTGGTGAAAGAGATAAGAAACACTGCCCCACCTGGTTTTAACAGCTGGCCCATTATCAGAAGGCATCTGTCCCCCCTCCTCTCAGAGTTACAAGAGATAAAGAAGAACATCTCCCCAACTGCTTTCAGCAGATGAAATAGAATACACATTTTTGGTTCCATAACCCAAGACAGTGTGGAAATGCAGGCTAAACACCATATAAACACTCCCCTCCTTACAAAGTAAATGCATTTTTGCAAATCTGTATTTCTCATTTATTCGGTCTTTTCTCAGAAGCAGCTTATTAGTGCTCTGTTTTCCAGTGTGTGAAATCTGGCTTTTCCTCGCTTTGGATTTTCTTTAGTTCCAGGCTTTTTGGAACAATTCTATGGATTTCTTATTAGCAGTGCCAATGTTTCATTTAAAATATCCCTAAAGCCAATTCTATTCTAAAAGCATCAAAATCAAGCTGTCATTTTCCTGCTAATCCAGTAAGTGTATCTGAGGAGTAAGTGATCACTCACTGGACGTTCTGTGTAGGGTACACTTCTGGCACCATTTCAGTGCTAACAAGGATTTTATTGATTTATACTGACATATATTCCATTACAGACTCTACAGAGGCATTCATAATATTTGAAATTTTTTTGGTGGTTTTTTTTTCATCCTCACAGATACATGAACAGAATGACATTTTTTTAGACAGTTTGGTTTGGTAGGCAGTAGATAAAGCTGCAGAATTTGTAGAAAGTACCTTCCAATAAATATTGTTGGCGATTGAGAGACAGGACTTGACTTGGTGCAAGAAGTTGTTTATTGTGAAATCCTCCATTGTTTCCAGTGTTTGGTTTATATACTCTTACAGCTCCAGGTAAAATTTTCCACTGCCAAGCAATAATCACATTATTTATGTTCCTTAGCAATATTGCTCAACCACAATCTTGCAGGTGCAGTCCTACATGACTTCCTTAAAACAAAGTACCACGTTCCTTTTCACTCAGTCCCTTCCATTTCTGTTTGACATTCCCAAGGTTTCTGGCCCACCAAGGCCAAGATGTCCACATCATCCATCAACTCTGCAGTACTTTCTGCTCTTCTGCTCAGCTGCAAAATTTCATCCTACAAACAACTGATACAGTTTTCTACTAATTTTTATATCAGTTGCTTTAACTTACCATAGTTTCTCTCCCTTTTCAGTATTTATTTTAAGTATGGTGCACTGCACAGCTTAGGGAGAGTATTGAATTGTGTAGATCAAGAATGCATTGACTTATTACTGCTAAAAGGAATTACATGACTTGGTTATTCTTTATTGTGTTCTGTACTTCTGGATCTGCTGGTCAAACTTATTTTAACCTTTTCTTTGACAAGAGCAGTCAACAGGTGCATTATATTTTCTGAGATTCCTTCCTGCTTGTAAGCCCATCCTGACAAAGCTTCTTTTACAGAAGGAATTTTAAAAATCCCTTTTCAGAATTACTATAAGAAATTCTAGTTATGCTGTTCAAAAGTAGTTATATCATTTGCTAAAGAAATGCTTCAGAGGAAAGTGTGAGAAAAAGCACATTTTTTACTGATCCTGATGGCACCAGAATGTCACCTTTCTACAGAGAAGCCTGATACCAGACAACTACAAAACTTCTGCAGGGCATGGAGAGTCCTACAGAGTTGGCCTGAGACATAAATTTGGGGTTCTTTTCTTTCAAAAATTTTCATAATTTGCAATGGCCAAATCACACAAACTCAGGCCTTCTAAATTTATCTAGATGCTTTAGACTAATCTACCTTAATAGAATCTGTATCCTTTTCCTCCTCCTTTACTTTTTTTTAAAGAAGTAAATCCTTATCCCATGTAAATGAAAAGCTAATACACATTTTAAAGACCATCAGTTCCTCTGTAACAAGTGCCAGCGATTGATAGGAGAAAAAGTTACCCAGGTTTTTTGAAGCATGTCTTTTGAAGAATTCTTATTCTAACTTAAGGACAAATTCATTTATTGAATAAAGCAGTGCCAGTGTCATTAACCTCACTGAACTGCCCATCTTGGCAAAAAAGGAAACCACCTTTCCTACTACTTCTTTGAATGTAATTATTCATGATTAAAGAAAGCCAAATTAGTAGGAAATTTGAATTCAGTTCCATAAAGCAATTTCAGAGATATGAGCAGCTGCACCTTTGCTGCAGAGAACTGTAAAAGAGAACCCTTTACTGCCTGCTCACAATTCAGAGCTGCTGTGCACGGGCTCAGGAAGAAGAAAGGAAATGTTCATTATGTTTCTTTTAGCCTAAGCCTCCTTTAATATACCTGTTCCTCGGAATGCCATATCCATAGATGGTTGAAGTGTTCTTGGGTTAAGAAGCTTTATTTCAAATGTGAAAAGATTGAAATCAGGTATTACATTTCCCAGCTATTAATTATTTCTTTTTAAAATTTTTCCTGAGTATTTTTTGGAGTTAAGGACTTCTCTTTAATGAAAGTCCATTAGCTATGTAAGAACATCAGGCATACTTCTTCGATCCTGTTCACCTCATTGTGCCATTTCCTGCAAATTGCAAAGAAATTGAGTCGTTCTAAAAATGGCACTGCGGAGCTCACTCCCTGCATTTCAATGTCAACATACATTCAGGTTTTCAGGGTTATTTTTTCCTCCTCTTTTCTACTGGTTTATTGTCTGATTTCCCATCCTTTCTGGAAGAGGCCAGCCCTTTCTCCAGTTGTTTAGTTGTATACCTTGTATTCATAAACAACAGTTAAAGGTTAAAGACACCAATATTTTAACCTTTCTGCACATCCATGTAATCCTTCCTCCAAAGAGAGGAAGTATTCCACCCTGCTCTCCTCATACATTTTTAAGCAGTTCTTTATTCGGTGCCATGCTTTAGCTTTGAAGGTTTATAACTTTTATCTTGCAAGAAATCTCTCATTGTTTCCACTGGGGTTGAGAGTATTAAATTCCAAACCATTAATCCTGCAGCTGGAACTGAATTGGTCACTTATGCAACTCCAAGGGCTCCATGCTGGAGTCACATTCTGCTCCCAACAAACACCACTATGGGGGGAATGCAGAGAAACTGAAAAGAGCAAGGAATTAAATACCAGCTTCCAGCAGTACAGAGGGGTGGGAGCTTTAAAAACAAAAACCTGTTTGTGATGAGTCCCAACACATCTGCAGGAAAGTCTGGGTAAGACAGGAGAAAGATGAAGGGCTGGCTTTGTAGGTTCTGTTCACTTTTTCTGTAAAACTGGCAGCACAAAGAAATGACATCACACTAAAGTTGCAACACTCTACGTAAGGCAACCCTGACTCTGCAGGCTCCAGGGAGAGGCAGACGTGGCCCTCATGGCCCAGGGTTAGTCATGAACAACAGCACTGGAGCTCTGCTGAGATTGAGACACTGAAGACTGGAAAAGCTCAGGGGATGTGGGACAAATGGAATCACCACTTTGGATTTTTGTTTATTTGAATTGCAGATGCCTAAGCGGGAGAAAGTAACAAGCAAACGAGTCTGCTCTGTACTTCATGAATGTTTTCAGCAGAACTACTGTTTCCTTCTCCCTTCTATCATTTTCTAATCCAAGAGGTGTTTAGGAAAAATCTTTTTGAATGGGCTGAATTTCCTTCTGTTGCTGCTGAAACAGCTACTAGCCTAACACAAGGCTAGGCTTTTCATTTTAACAAACAAGGTGTGCAGATCATGATTTTTGTGTCTGTCTTGCTGCATTAAAAATCTCACATATTATGATTCCATATTTTGAGAAGTTTTCTTGTTATAAACATCTTCTAGACTAGCAGAAGCAGTCATTAGAGGAAACAGTCAGTAAAAATGCTCAGTAGAGCAGGAGGAAAGTGAACGTGAAAAGAACAACAGAGGTAATGTGGACAGGCAAAACCATAAAGCTCAGTGAAAAGAAGGGGGCAAACTGCAAGCACAGCGAGAGCTGAGCTAAAGAGGGGTACTGAGATATCTTTTCAGACTCTCTTGGGTCCCCTGGAGAAAAAAGTTTTGTTCAGGGGCAGAACTCAAGTAAAGCCCTTTGCCCAAGAACCGAACAGGCAATAGAGAAGCACACAGATGCCACACTGAGATGCAGAACTAACAGGTCACATCTCCCCCTCCACTCGCAACTGAGGTACAGAGGCCAGCATCAGCACACACTGTCCCCAAGCATCCAAACTACCTCAGAACTTCCCCAAGGACTCAGTGAACTTGGGAGTAGAACTCTGTCTTTTCTTTCGGAGAACATGATAAAATATCCATGAGCAAGCTTTAGGGATAGTATCTCCCTCTTGAATGGCTGTTATGTAAGAGACAGCCACAGCCTGAAGTACAACTATGCAGATGTGGCCTTATTCTGAGGTTTATACCTGCAGCAACAAAAAATATAAGCAAAAAAATCTCAGGGACTGAGCTCCTCCTTCATAGCCAGATGGTTTCATATTCCAGACAGCTCCCCCCGTACTCTGATCACATCATTAATCATAAGGGCCCCATAGCTAACAAAATATCCTTTTCTTCCAGAGGAATAAAACAATCCTGAAAGGTCAATAGAGGTAACAGAATGAATCATAATGGCAGGCAATGACGTCTGCTGCAGCATCAACAAGGTGCTCAGAACCCCAGAAGCTGGTTGATCAATGGCTGCAGCAGGAGCTCATCAGTGCCAGGAGGTGACTTGACAGCTCTGGCAAAGCCCTGGTTGCAGCCTGGAGCTGATCACTGTAAATGGCAGGTTTCCCTCACAGAATCCCAGCAGGGCCAGTGGGCAGGGACAGAGGTTTCTGCCCAGAGCTCTGCTGGGACACTGATGCACTGATAGGGTTAGGATTTAATGGTGCGTTGCATGTTGAGGATTCGGACTGGGAATTTTAACCACAGTCATTTGCTATGTTTTTGTTAAAATCTTTTCTTAAAGGCTGCTCTCTTTGAGTTAACTTCAAGAAGTCATCACAAGGTATCAGACTACTGTAGGCAACTGCTTTCAATGGCTGAGTGTGACTGGAGCCATCCAGAGAAACACAAGACAGCCTTTACAGTCCCAGCCTGTTCTCCCTGTGTTTCGCAGCAGCAGAACTCCACCTGCACCTTCCACCTTCAGGTGCATTTACATGCCCTGTGCAGAAATGGGGAAACGTTATCCCATCTCCCTTGCAAACTTTTCTTCTGCATCAAGTAATTCAGCTAAGAAATTTTTTTGCACATAAAATCATTCTGGTCTTAGGCATCTCTCACAAAAGAACAATCCAGCAGTAAGAATTGACAAGAATTCCCTAAAGAATTATGGATTGCAGAATCAAGAACTAACTTATGCATTCCAGTTCCAACAGAAATTCCAATTTCTAGACAAAAAGGTACCTCTGAAAGCAACAGAGAGTTTTCATTTCTGAATTTCTGCCTCTCTGTTTCTCTCCTTTCATGCAGATAAATTAACTTGTCCTTGTCATCTTATTAGCCAAGAAATTCTTGCCATCTTACAGTCACATAATTTCTGCTTTTTCCTTTATGTTGGATATATCAGTTTAGCCTCCATCACTCATATTTCCTGTTTAATATACACAAAATATCAGTAATAGTTATCTCACATACTGTCCAGGTGTTTTTTGAAAATAAATTAATGGCAAACTGTTGAACCTCACTAAAGGGAGATTTTGCTATTTTTATTAGAGCATGCAAATAACTGTAATTACTTTTGCCACAAAAAATATTAGTAAAAAGTATTTTTGAAAGTCACACAGCAGAAAATACTCTTTTTTTTTAATAAACCATGAAAATATATACAGGAATACTGCAATCAACTATACTCATAATTACATTTAATACAACTGAGAATTAAATTTTCCTAACCCCCACCTGTCTGTTGATTTAAATGGTGCCTTTCACAGGCTGCAATAAATCTGCAGCTTTCCTATATGCAATAGATGAATAGTCCAATGCAGCAATCGTGGTACATAGGGGGAGTAAAATAATAAACAGCCACAGCTCGAATAATGTTTCTAGCTTGATGACAATGTCAACAATCAAACAATCAAATACTTTTTCTCCTGAATAAAATTTAGGGAAATGAATAATACTTAAAACCTCATGCAGGTGACATTCATGAAGTATTTTTCTCATTGCTCAGCAATAACTTCTTTTTTTTATTTTATTCAAGCGAGTCAGAGTGTTGCCAGGACATTTGTGTGGGAACATTTACCTTCATGTATGCTTGTCAAAAACATTATTTCTCCACAAAACAGAACATTGCAAATTGGATACTTGAGGGCAAGGAAAATAATGTTGTTTACTGCTATTTTTTCTAGGTTTGTACATATAATAAGACTCTGAAATTAGCTCCATAGGATGGTTAATGAAGTCAAGTAAGCCCATTCATTGTACAGCAGAAGCAATAACTTGTTTTAATTCCATGTTAATATAATTTTGCCTGGATTTTTTTTTCAAAATAGACCAATTGCACTCCATTCTGGAGCAAATTACGTACCCTGTGCACATACTGAGCATGCCTTGATAACCAGAGATCCCATTACATGTTTAATAATTGACTATTCAATAGAGCATTGATGCATTTTTGTCTGGAACTAATTCACCTTTGTCTGTGTATCAAGAAGAAAGTACAGTGAATTACAGATACCGTCTTGAAATGTAAAGGCCATATGCTTTATTCATCTCAGGTCTTTTAAACTCCATATTCATGACAGGCACTGCTTGGGAATTAATATCCTGGCTTGGGTATGCCAGTATATATACAATATGATTTATTAGAGCAATGATTCATTGAAAAGCACCTTGAACCTATCAGGGAGACAGCACCTTGTGTAACAGGTTTGACCTCACAAATAAATCACTCACTGCTGTACTTGCAGAGATGTGTGTGACGTGTCATGCTGACAAATAATCCCGGTGGTTACAGTATTTAAAATATCAAGTTTAACAAACCCACCAGAAGTTTAAAAACTCCACGCACAAATGTCTCTGTGGCAGAACAGGAAGCACAAGAAGGTCCCCACTGTTCATGCAGAGCTGTCATCCCGTGACTGCCAACTTAGGAACAGAAGATCTCAACAGAGGGCCTACTCTCAAGTGTAGGATGTTTCATCTCACCAAAAAATAAGCTTCTCTATCACCTCTGTTCCCACCAAACAATTCTAACCAAGGTCAATCAGCCTGGCTGGTTTCAAGCACAGACTCACTGATCTAGGTCTCACAACCCCATTGAATTCAGCTCAGAATGAAAAATAAGACTGAAGAAAACAATCTCTAAAGTTTTCAATAAATGGCATTTAATCTCAAGGAGAAAGAGCAGTAATTTTTCTCCATTGGTAAACATTCTCCCTTAGCTGTACAGTAACCAAACTCCCTCTCCATGTTTGGAGGCTGCATGTCTAAAGGCGAGTTTGTTGTATATTATGCCATTCAAGCCAGCACCTTCAAGAGCACTAATTTCCCATACAAATTATTTTTGTCACTTTGCCACAACTGCACCATCGGCCAAACGGTGCCTCTGAATTTCCTCTGACTATAACCAATGCCAAATCCCTCACAAGTAAAGCAGCAATGCCCTGAAGTAAAGCATCTGGTATTTTTCTAGTGATTTGTAAAGTCACAGATGTAGATTTGTCACCGGCCAAATCTGGTGAAGGGCTGCTTCTATCTGATAATCTCACCTGTTACACTCCCTTGTAACATATACACACTGACATAAATCTTGTCATGGAAAAAACCTGATAATGTTCAATTTAACATTTTAAGAGATTTCAGATGCAGACTCTGGAATTACTTCACCATTCTTATTCTTAGGAAGTGTTTATCTTCAGATCACCATAAAGTAGAAAACCATTTCAGACATCTTTTTGCATCTTAACCTTAATTTTTGCTGTCTTCGCAGCCATTCCTGCAAAATATTTGGGTTTCATCTCTAAATGTGCTCACTTCAAACCGTAGCAGACTTCTTTCTGTCCTTGGCAGTTACTTGGTTTCCCTTGGAGGGTTTAAGCAGTCCTGTACAACACAAAGCACCCCGAACTTTTCTATCCACCAACACACAGCTATGTTTTGAGAGGCTTTTATCAAAGGAGGTCAGAGTTTTGCCATGGCCATGACAGACCCCACTACATGCATCACTCTGCAGAGATCCCAGATGAGTGCACTGTTCCCAAAGCCCCTTCTGAGGGTGCACTATCACAGCACTATCACAGAAACTCAGATGATCCCCAACATTTGTTAAATTCTGCTTGAGGAATAGCTGCAGACAATCCCTGTATGGGATAAATGACCCTTCATTGCTGCTATCAAACCCAAAAGCCAGAGTGTTCTGCTAAATAAGTGCTTTTTTCACCCTAAATAAGTGCTTTTTTTCTGTTGCTGATGAGCAACAGAATTTCTTCCCATCTCAAGAAAGGATTTCAAGCTATGTCAGCTACAAGCCATTGTCTCAGCTCTAGAGGTGGGGTGACTGCAAGTACCTCATTCACCTTTAGGTCTGGAAGAAAAACAAAGTAAACCACCAAAAAGACCTGAGCCAGGATTTTTAGGAATCTACATTCATTGCTTTCTAACACATTTGAGATGTCTAAATTTCATTTCCCTGTGGACTGTGGGTTTGACTACACAGCTATCCAAGTGTTAAACAGCTTCATTTGTGATTGGATGCTGGTCTGTGATTTTATTTTATCCTTTACTGGTGGGGCCCTCAACAGGCAAAGTCAATTTAGTGATTTTCTGAAGCAAACAATAACTTACAAGATGTGAACTCAATTCACGCTTCAGTTGAAGTGCTGGGAATCACCCTGGTGATCTCTCCACATGTTTAATGTGGTTCTGCTGTACTTGGGAATATTTCCACTCTTTCACACCCTTCTTTGTTGAAAATGTCTTTGGTAAGTACCATTGACTCCCAGTGATTTATTTACTTCATGTTTATTTAACAAGATGTGCTCTTTACCCACTTGTGTGGTGTTACAGCCCTGATAAGCTGCACACTCACAGCTCCACTTCTGGCTTTGTTGGGATTGTGTTCACAGACACGTGGACAACAAAGACAGTGGACACTGAAAATCTTAATTATAGAGCCTGTTTTTCCTTTTTTTTTTTTTTTTTCTTCAGGACAACCAATAATCATTTATAACACAGACAGCTGTTTATTTTTCTGTTCCCTCATAACTGTTATGTTGTCAGCACACTCAGTAAAACACATCTAGTGAAAATGACAAGTTCAGGAGATAATGCTGGTCCTGCATTAGCTGGAAAATTACTGACATTTCACTGCATGAGGGACGCTGTTTCCTAAGTGGATACTTCACCTTTTAAAGGGCTTATTACAAGCTTGGCTGTAGGCTGTACCATTACACACAGATTTTGTCTTTCATCAACAACAGTGGCAATCACCAACACTGCTCTACAGCTCCAGAGACACTTCAGCTGCTCACGGCCTCCAAGTGGTGAAAATAACCAGTTTTGCATTCCTGAGTTATCCTGTGGTTTCATAGCTGGCTCTCTTGGTTCTCTGGATGCTGTCTAAATAAGTCAAATGCCCCGTCCAGGACCAAAATGAAAATGCATTCAGAAATGTGTGGGAAAGGAAGATTTTTGTGGAAACATTCATATACTTAATGAAAAATAGACTAAGGTCTACTTATAATTTCTGTCTGTTTTAAATATGAGTATATTGTCAACTGTTAGCACATCACAGTCAGCTACACTATTTTGCAATAATAACTAACAATTATAGTCATATACACAAGGTTTTATGACTCCCCTGAAGGAAAAAGTCTTGACACAGCAGGTATGAAAAGTAAAACAAACAAACAAACAAACAAAAAACCAAAACAAAAAACTCCACACCAAACCAAACCAAAAAGAACCAAACCCCCCAACAAACAAGCAAAACCAAAACCAAAACAAAAAAAACCCCCAAACAACAACAAAAAAAACCCCCCAAAACCACAAACAAACAAACAAACCCACAAAAAAACCCAAAACCAAAAACCCAAAACAAAACAAAACAAAAAACCCCTTATGCCTGCTTTTCCACAGCTCCACATAAAATATTTTTCTCCGCAAGGGTTTATTTCAGCAGTGATCTCTGCAGGAAGGACAGAGCTTCAGACAAAGTCAGGCACTGCTGCTGGATTCCGAATTGCCTCTGTATGGGCAAACCAATTAGTGACTGGCAATAAGTCATGAGGTGCAATTGAAAGGAATCTGCAATCTGCCTTTCCCTTCTCAAGAGGCACTTAGCTTCCCATCCACTGCTGCTAGAACGTGAAACTCCTCTGCAGCTGCCATCTGGCATGCAAGTGTGGATCTGGGCCTAAATGAGGAACAATAAAGATGGATGGAAGCCTTGATGCTTTGCACTGCACAATACAGCTTTGTAAAAGATCCTTTCTATTAAATGATACTGAAATCAAGATTTTAAGCATTATGACTACGCTTCATTGTATCATTTCAAAGTTTATGCAAAACAGATTAAATAATCTTCTATCCAAGTCACTAAAAACTAAATTGGTGAGGGATGAGAAAAAGAAATCTTCTAGCTGACAAAAATAACAGAAACCATAGTTAAAAAATGGATAAAATGTAATGTTTACAGCACCTTTAATTTTTACTCTCTGGAGTACAATATTGCATGTCCTAAAAATGTGTAGAAATACAAACAAAACCCCAATTTCTTTTTTAAATTAAAACCACGTTGTGCCTCAATAGTCCTTGAGGAGGGTGGCAGTACTGATAGTATAGGGTTAAATTTTAGTAGCATAGGGATAAAATGTTTCTAAAATCATGGGAATAGATTAGGGGGGGTGGAAAGAAAGGTTTGGCTCAGGGAGGCCTGGAAAAGGGAACTAGGCCTCGGGAACAAATGTTTAGCTCTGTTTGTACCAGATCATGTACACCTGCACCTGCATGATCATCATCTGATAAATGATATGATTGTTACATGTAGTAATTGTTGGTAGTTGAATATGATTATTGTTTACTCGTAATAAGAATCATGAGAAACAATGTTTGGGGGGCCTGACGAAAACGGTAAGAATTCATGCTGGATAGGATCAATGTATACAACAGAACAATATGAGTTCAATAATTAATATACAGTTAGTTATATAACAGAAAGGGTATAAAACATGTCTCAAAACCAGTATGGCAGTCAGATTTGGGTCTGTGCCCCTGATTCCCAGAGCTCTTCAATGAAAGCACCTGCATACAATCATCCTGTGATGATTGTTTGAGTGTTTCAACACTAACAGTACCGGGTATGCAGAGAAGGCAGCACCTGCTGGCAGTGAGGGACTGCAGCTGCCCTCCTGCGTGGCCTGGTGATGTTGCTAAGGGCCAGAGAGCCAGCACTGTGTGGACATTGTGAGGGAATTCCTTGTGGGAACAGTGACCCTGCAGTGCCTCCCCAAAACACAAACCCCACATTCTCTTGACCACTTAGTTTGTCCACAAAAATCCCACTAACTCTGTACTAACCAGAGATCAGTTATAGGAAGGGAAAAATTCTCTCAATTTCCTCCTGACAACTCCAAGAGAAGAAAAGGAAGTTACATGGGAGAAAAAACCCTCTAAGTATGGTTTACTTTCAGAAAATAGCAAGAAACTTGAGTATTTCAGCAAACCTGTGTGTCTGTGGCAGCAGAATCAAAGGCTGGAGTCTGTTTCTGAGAGTGGGGCAATGATGTGCCTTTACAGCAATTCCTCTCAGAAAAACAATAATGAATGCATATCTTAAATGCATATCTTAAAAACCCAGTTTTTCTACGTTGCACAATTCAGTGTTACAGAGAAACTACTCTAAAAATTACAGTGCTCCCTAAAAATGATAGCTCTGGTTCATAACAAACCTTCAAGGTTTGAAATTAACCTTTGTTCTTCATTGAAAGAACAGAAAATCCTATCTGTATCTTTTCCAAAGAGAAATGTGTCAGTTACCCAATTTTATGAAAACCCAAATGCTTTGCAGTCCTGGTATCATCTCCTTTCTCTCTGTGTAAGAGATAAGCGAGTACTCTGCAGTCAGAACGTTATCAGAACAAATATGCCACCACAATACATTTCCATATTCACTAGAGCCACGTTTGAACCAAAAGCAAATGAATTAAAATCATCAGTACAGGGCACACAGAGATCCAGCAAGTGCCAGTGTTGGACAACACCACAGAGGGAAGTTCTAACCCTGCTGGGTTCCCATGTTCCACAGTGGGGATGTTACAGAACCTTTGCTGCACAGAAACAGATTTCAGATTACAGTGGCAGTATTTTTCTGTCTTGGTCCTTTCTGAATTAGAACAGAGCCATACCAAAAAACCAGGAATGGTTTCTTTCTGATAATGGGATTACTCCCACTTTCAGCTCAGCAGAACTATTAAATCTCAAACTTTCAATGATACAGAGGCTTTAGGTATAGGAAAACTGACATTTGACAAAAACGGTGCTGTGGTTTCCAGTACAATTATTAGAAATACCCACAGTTAAATTCTGTAGGTTACAGAAGAACACAGCACCACGCTAACATTCACCAAGAGAGATCCCAAAGAATGCACGAATGAAAAGTGTCAAATACTTTCATAAAATCCACTTGAAAAAACAATATCAAATTTCTTATATTAAAAATTGATTTTTAAATGATCTTACAAAGTTTCTGTTAGACTGTCACGTGTTGTTGTTGTTGCTACCTCCAGATACAACTCTGAAAATTGTTTTTGTGATTAAAATACTGAACAACTATAAGATTTTATCAGCCAGTAATACCACTTACTGTGCTGGAAAGATAATATGGAATGTCACTGGAAACGTTATGCAAACAAAACAAGCTGTTTTAGTTCCACTAAAATACAAAATACAACCAAGTAAAGAAAATGACAAAAACAACTGATACATATTGACATAACTTTACAAGCAGTGGAGGATTAAGGAGAGGGATAAAAAAAGAACCCGAAGCAATTTAAAATGCACGTCTGAGAGACTTTCTATAAACAGAAAGAAATGAACCAAACATTTCATTCTGACTACCTGTGACAAAAAAAACCACTGTTTTGATGGTCATGGAACCGAAAACAAGTGAAAAATTTTATCTCCCTTTCTCTGTTGTATTTTATCTTCTAGATAAGTCTTCCTTGCAGCCAAGTTAAAAAGTTTTATGATTGTATTTTGAGCCTTTTTAAGTTGGTTTGTGTTTTTTCTTAGCTTTCAGACAAAGTTTTGTATTCTGCCCTGTCTCTACCTCAGCTCATTTATCTTCTATGGCTTCAGAGGAATCAGCACACAGGAGCCTGCTTTGCTTTGTTTCTGTACTGCAGTTTAGCCTTTTGATTCCTGCTGCTTGCCTCAGTAATAATGGACTTGCTAATGTTTGCCTTCAGTTCCAACAGCAATCAACCAATCGAATGATTTTCATTTGCAGGAAGTCAACATTTTCTTGCCCACCTGTATTTATGATATTCGATGCAATGTCCAAAGTAGCTGTAACTGCAGCACCAGTAATTTCTAGATCAAAGCTGTGTATTTCCTTCACTTGTGTATAGATGAAGCCATGTGAGTATCACCAAAGCTTCAAGCCAATGCTCCCCAACTCTGTTATGGAGGGAAAAGGTTAGTGAATACTTCTCTCATGTCTCTCTTCTCCATCTCGTCCCAATAGCATTTTCTTCAGATCTGAACTACACACAGAGCAGATGCCAAGAACTAAAAGATTATTTATTGATTTAAAATTACAAGCCCTAATTCTACAGCCCTGGTGTGCACAACTTGTGTAAGAATCTGGGAGTTTTGCATCTCAAGAACTGCATTAAATGCCAAATTTTCTTACAAAAAGTGACTCACAACATCTGGAACAACTTTGGCTTGGAATTCCATAATCTCAGTTTCACACCTTGACATGGGTATTCTGATTTACTTAATAACTAATATAAGAGTAACAGAATGACGTTACTCCAAATTCCCCCTGAAACTAGGCCATGAACCCGTGAAAATAATTCTGTGATAAAAAGTAGAAGCCAGTCTGGTGATTACCATTCTCTTTAGGTAATTGTCAGAACTTTACATGATTCTTCTGTAGGGGTAACTTTGTCTAACAGGTTTTGATTAGCCCATCATTATCACTGGGGAACTTTCTGTGGTCATCTCTTCTTCCCTTGCAGAGGAGCACCTCAGTGCTTCAGCTCCTGTACACATTCTTGTCTGATACTCATCTCTGCCCACATCATCCCCTTCACAACCCTGCACTTCAGGCATGGTTTCCAATTTCACCCACTTCCAGAGGGCTCAGTGGAGAACTCAGCTTTGGATCACGCCCAGTGCTCTATTTGTTGCCTTCAGCAAATTATTCTCAGTTCTAAAGCATTTTATTTATTAAACAGTTTCTTAAAAACTAGCGTACAGTGGAAGCCTTATGTTTAAAGGCAGCAAGGCAGAAATGCTTATTACTACACCTGTGATTCCGTTTGCAACAAAACTGATGAAGGACAGAACTTCAGCCAGCACAAAACAGCTCCCACTGGGATGAGTGGAGCCACGTTAATTTGTGCCCACTCACCACTTCATCCTTAGTTTTCCAATACAATGCACAAGATTTAACCTTTGGATTGGTTGTCTTTTCTATAAATGAAATGTTTCCTTTAACAGGGAATCTTATATATTGACAAAACATGTAACAGTAATTCAAACTCTAGAAAGATGAGGTTTTAATCCTAGCTACTACTTTTCAGAAAAAAAACCCCAAAACCTTAATATGTTTATTAAGCCTGGTCAGCCAAAATAAGTGGCCCATTACGCACAGGATGTCAGTGTCATAATGTTTTTTAAAATGGACTTTTGTCTCTCAAAGGGAGTCGGGGAATTGCTTTTTCTACAAAGTTCTAGATCCTTTTGTAAGAAAGATTATTTATACAGACACATTCATTCATTTCAAAACTGCTAATCTGGCTTTTCATCATTATAAAATCCCACAGCTTTTGAAAGTTAAGCACCTACAGTCTGGACTGCTTATGTGTAAGAAATTGCTTGTGTAGTCTTCCTCCAACACCCTCCCTGTTTTAAACAATGACAAAAGTCACCCTGCCACTAACAATAATAGTTCCCTAATATCTCAAATTCCAAGTTGTAGTCTATGAAAAATGAAAGTTTATGTGAACAAAGCAGGACCAAAGACAAGCATGGAAATGTCATGGAAAGATACACAGCCACACACAATTTCAATTCAATTTCAGCACTGCCCACGCTGCCACTTCATCCTCCTGAAGTTAAACCTCAAAAGTGCAAACTCTGCTCCCAGTCTGAAGCCAAAGCCCCACTGCCAAAACCACCTCTTCGCCAGCTTTCTGCAAGGGCAATGAAAGATCTGAAGTACATCTCTTGGCCTCTGTGCAGGAGTGAAGCTTCGTCGTTGGCATGTGCATTTCACACAGTAGAGCTTAAAAATGAATTCCACAATTTTATTTATTTTTTACCATAATGTCAGAGGAACATTCGTGTTTCCCTTCAATGGTATGAAAAACAGGATGTTTGTTTGGACTCTAAACCTAACTGGTGACATTCTGACATCTCAAGAAACTGGATTTTATATGCCTAAGAATTAAAAAAGCAAATTATTTAAAACACTCGGGGCTTCACCTTTTGCAAAATCTATTTAACACACTTTTCATTGTGTGTATTTTGCAAAATGTTCCATAGCTGATGGAGAAAGAGAAGACTTTGTGAGGCCATTTGACACAGAGAAAGCTGAGCTTCATGAAAGGAATGATGACTGTGTCTTTACAAACACATCATGTGAATCTGCTTGTAGACAGGGCCAAGGACTTACACCTAGGGAAGTGTTCGAAGAGACTCTCAGTTCTAGAAAATGGTACTAATTGGCATGGACTGTTGCTCAGCCAAGGCTGTTAAATTCCTGAACTTAGAGAGGCAGAACAAAGACTTAATAGAGCTATGAACGGTGTTTTGTTACATAAAAGACAAACAAAAGGGGGGATACATAGTAGACGGGGACAGGGAGTAGGGGATTCGGGAAGTCTGTACCTTGCGAGAACCTCGGCCGATGGGGAAAGCAAGAGGGTGATGTGGATGGGAAATCAGGACAAAAATGGGGCTATGTCCCCCAACCATTTGAAAGATTCCATGGGAAATGCTCGATGCCCTCTCCCTTTATTTCAGCGAAGTTACAGGACTCCTCTACCTCCTTTTTTGGACACAAACCGGCGCTGTGAATTTTCCAACACGTTCATTATACTCCAAGCCTCCAAAGCCGACCGTCCCCACACTGTCAGCACAAGCCTGGCGCCGCAGGGCCCATCCTTAGGAACAGCAGGAAGCCGAAAGTTTGGGAGTCACCTTCAGGTGACACAACAGAAACACACCTCCTGCGTGAGGCGGCCCGGCTGCCGCTGTGCAGCGGCGCGGGGCCAGCCCGAGCCGGCCCCGGGGAGCCGCGGGCAGCGCTGCCAACCGCCGGGGCCCTCGCTTGTCCTGCGGTAAGCACAGAAGGAAGCACGGACGGACTAGACGGACAGGAAGAGGGGAGGAGCCGGCCGGATCCCGCGGGGAGTCGGGAGCGGCTGCGGGCTCGGAGCGAGCGCTGAGGGCATTGCGGGCGCTGCGGGCACTGCGGGCGCTGCGGGCACTGTGGGCACTGCGGGCAGGCCTTAAACCCCCGGCCGGGGCTGCCGGGCTGGCCACGCCACGCACTCGATAAACGCATATCCACCACCATATAGACATATATATATATATATATGTGCGCGTGTGTTTAAAACAGAAAGCTTTTTTCCCCTGCTCTCCCCTCCCTCCCCCCCCCCCCCCCCCCTCACACCTAGCAAAGTGCAGTGAGAGTTAAAGAGGGCAACAGCAGGATATGGTTACTTTTCGTTTATTTCAATCACCGCATAACTTGTCTTTCTCCCTGGCTTTAAGAAGGTGAAGCAGCTGCTGTTTGATTTTATAAACAATTCACGATGTTTGTTAGCTTTAAGCTTTGTAGCTTAAAGCTAACAAAGGTACAGCCCACTTGAGAGGTTGGTTTTGTAGGCGTGGTTTGCTGCTGAAGTCTGGTTCCACCGTGTGATTGTACCAATAAACTGCCTTCGTGCCTTTAACTTCAGAAATGCCAGTTTTAGAATGTAGCCTCTCTGTGACAACCTAATTAGAGTTCGGATGATCTCAAAGACCTTTGAGAAGTACAGAAATGCACTGAGGACACAATAGGTGACGGTCCTGTCAAAGGGGAATTTGAGCCTTTTCAAATAATTTATTGAGACAAACTGGATTTCAAGGCAGTGATGATTTCCAAGGATTTAATTCATACAACGTTTCAGTTGCTGCTGCTGCACCTGGAGCAGGTGAAGCTGGCCGGGTGAAGCTGTCAAACCCCACCCGCCTGCTCTGGGCCGGCAGGTGCTACTGGAGAACTGCCTCAGACTCACCAGCCAGCTTCACATCTGTGTCTTTTCCCACCACATTGCTGATTTGGTGCAATCACCACTCAAAGAGTTGCGTGGATGTCACTCTGCTCACCAAGCACTGTGCATTTTTATGAACAATAACCAGCAGAAATGAAGAAATTAGCCATGCAAGGTCGCAGGGAAAAATTGAGAACTTCAGAAACATAGGAAATGCCATCCAGCCCCGTGATCTGGCACCGGCAGGTCTTGCTCTGTGTTCTGGAAATCCTGCCTTATGCCATGGGTGCTATATATGATTATTGGCATCAGAGTGTTCTGCAGTAGTACTGCTAGGGGTTTCATTAGTTTGCTGCCTCCTACAACCAGCTTTATAAGAGCAGATTTTTGTGATTGAAGATGTTTTCTTTACCACTTAAATTTATCTTCCATTTGTGTGCGAGCTCAGTTTCTGAGATTTGCCTTAGGATATGCTAAATGTGTTTTGTTAGTTGAAAGAAAATTACAGAGATGTTGATAGACAAAAAATCACTCTGAATGGCTTCTCAACAGGAACTCTTGAAGTTTTAGCAAGAATTTGTTTTGACAGACAAGTTGGTGCTTTCACTAAATCAGCAGTTTGTTTGCCTAAAAATAGGCTCCCAGAGTTGCAGTTCTGTGTGAATCCTCTTTTTTCTGTAAATCAATATATTGTGCATTGTGGATGACTGACTCGTACGTGCAAACAGAAGGAGGACTACTGGCTTTGCTTAGAATAGTTTAGACAACTGTAGAAGAAGGAAAAGCTTATTTATTAGTGTGATATGGGCACAAAGAATAGGAAGGGAGTTGAGTGTCAGATGCTGAGTGATCACTAGGGATTATTGGAGCGGTAATTATAAAGATTGTACTGTGGAATGATCTGAAATACAAGCTATCAGGATATTATTGCATTCTCTTGAGCTGTGGAAATGCTGCAAAGTTGTGCAGGGAGTTGTGTTGTGTGAGGCCAGTAAGATCCTGCACTACCCAGCAAACACTGGGTACGAGGTGTTGGCCAGCCTGGTCCTTTTTTACTTGTTTTCTGCATGGTTCTGGGTTAGTGGAGTATCACTGGCCTTGTAACCAAATGAAACTGCTACAGAGTCTGAATATTGTCAAGTGTTTTATGAGCAGTTAGAGTGCAATTAATGCCTTTTGTACAAAATGGGGTTATTTCATTATTTTCTCTAATACAGAAAAAGAACGTTAAGGACGTTATGTTGTGGTTGTCTTTACATGTTTGCTGTTTAAGTGCAGCAGAAAATCTGAAATAACCTCATAATATTTAGTAAATGCAAAAAATTGGGATGATAAAAATATGGGAATTAACTGTTGATGTGCACGAATGGAGGCTTCTGAGTTCTGTGTTGCTGAGTTGTATTCCTTATTGTTCAGGCAATGGGCAGTCTGTAAGCATGATTATTTTGCAGGATGATTAAGAATATTAATAACATATACTATTCTTAAGAATACTAAGGAAAGTATATCATTCAGGATATTAACATGGGAGTACCTCTGTGAATAATTTATTGGCTGGACTCTGGGACCAGACACTCTTGTGCCCCACTGTGGAATCCTAGTTATAAACTTGCAGCAACTCACAGCCTTAAAAAAATGTGGTGTTGGCTTGAATTCACAGGCATTGTTTTGTGTGCGTTGAGAATATAATCTTTGTAACCTTGTGCTAAGCAATAATTCTGCTCAGATTTTTCAGAGTTCAAAATTGTTGAAGGCAATGCCGTGTTCATTATTAACTGGAGGTTCAATGTTTGCATGCATTTCAGGCTGCATGAGTCCTGTGCTCAGTATATTATTTGTATTTGTTGTGCTTTGTCAGTGTGTACTTTTTATGGTGTATTTTCTTCTTTAGTCCCTTTCAACTGCCAATTCTCTGTAGCAGTGGAGCAGAAAGAGTTGGGATTGGAAGCTGAAAACAGAGAACTACTTGCATTCAGAAGGCAAAACTCATTCCAAGTAAACAGAACCATAAGTCACGTTTAGGTTGATTTTAGTGATGTAACTGATAGAGTGGTTTTGTTGGTTCTTCTGTGAAAGGGAATTTCCCCACTGATAGAGCCTGAAACAAAGGAATGGCAAGAGTGAAGTGTTGTGCTGTGATTTGAAGGATTATAATCTCAGGAGAGGAGGAGACACTTCTGCTGAGGCTGCTTTCTCTGGTTGCCACCAGAGTACTTGGACTTTGGGCCACAGGCAGTTTTCTGTGAGGTGACTTGTTAACAGAGAACTTTTTGTTTTGCTGGGAAAATTGCTGCCTGGACAGAGAGGAAGAAGAAATAGTGAGTACCTCCAAAGTGAGCATGTCTGGCTCAGGCAAAACTCCCTGTGCATTGTTAAAGGCAGCATTTGTTGTGTTTTGAGCCATCCTCAGTGTTACATGTGAAAAAGGCCAGATGGTTTTTATAGGCTTGGATAAATTGCTGCTCTAGTGAATACTGCAGTGAGGAGGGGAGCAGATCTTGAAGCTGCAATGGGACTTGTGTTCTCTGACTAAAAGTCTGGTGTGGGCATTGGAAGGAGCAGCTTCATAGTTCTGCTGAGGTGAATCTGATAGGAAATCATGTATCCTGTCATGGCTTTCAGTGAAAGTCAAATAAATGGGGCCCACCTGAATCACTGGAATTTAAGAATAATGTAACTCACCATATAGCCTTGAAAAAGCAGTTTTGGGGGGTTACAGCATCATATTACAGCTGTGTGTAGTATATATGTACTCCTTGCAAAATCCTTTGTGGCTGGAGTGAGTAACTTTTTGATGAGTAAATAAAATACCGCCTCAGATTATACATTTTCCATTTTTCCTCACCCAGGTACATATGTTCAGTATTGAAGGGGATATACAGATATATATATTTGTCACTGTTGTGGAGGATTGGTGTTGGTGACAGCAAATGCTGGGAATTTACTGACTGGAGTAACTTCTCTATGGCAGCAGCTCTTATTATTAACAGCATGAGAAACTCTCGTATCCAGTCATATTTTTAAGGGATATTTGTGTACTGTGGCTTGCTATGATTTGGGTCAGCTACTAAATGTACTTTTATTTCCTAACTTTCAACTCTAATATTCTTGGTGTCACTTGGTGTAACGCAGCTGGTTCCAGTGCATCTGCATGAATTTATATGAGGTAATGATGTGGCCCAATAAAAGAATGGAATCGGGCAGCTTTGAACTTGTTCCAATCTAAATTTCATCTAAATTAATCTAGATTCACCCTCACAGGAGGAGATAACGCTTTAATCCTGTGCTAGGATTTGGTTTATTTCTGCTTTTTGCAGAAATGTTCGCTCAAGGGTGAGTGCCTCATAGCGTGCACGTATCAGTGTCTTGTTCTCCAGTTTACTAATTTAACAGCTCATGAATCAGGCTGTGCTGCTCAGTGCTCCATCCTGCTGCTGATAATTAATCAGATATGGCTCTAATTACTGACTTTCAGCAGAACTTAACTGTGGTCATCTGTAACATCATCTGTTATTGACATATTGTAGGAATATAGGCACCAGAAAAAGAACTTGCAGGAATTATCTAATGAAAATCATAATGCTTTGTCCATCATTAAACCTTTTTTATATAGCTTGAGTGTAGCCTCCCCATCTGAAGGTGACTGCCCTTTTCTGCATTGCCACACGGTGTCCCTGTTGTTGGAAGCTTCCCAAAATGCAGCCTGGCATTTCTAGGAATTCACTGCTTGCCCAGGGCTGCTGAACAGGGGCCCAGAGCGGGGCACACAGACTTTGTGTCTAAACTTTCCCCAGTGTTTGATTTCTCAAGAGAGCTTAGTTAAAAAATAAGTTAACTCTCTTTTTTTTCTGTTACTTTGAATAGTGTTCAAATGATTTAAAACCCCACAGGTAATTAATACCAGCTGAGACAGTAACTAAATCAGACGGTTTTGTTTCAGATACTAAAAGTTGTCCTAGATCTGTTGAATAGGTGTAGGGAGCACTATATTCGGGGATAGTAAAAATAAAAACACTGATTAAAAAAATCATCCTAATAATATATATATGTGTGTGTGGGGGGGGTGTTTTTGAGTTTATAGATATATAATACCTTGTGAGATGCTTTTTAATTACATGTTTATTTACTGTTAGTACAATCTTAGTTTATTGTAGGGGTTTTTTTTCTGTTTTCTTTTTTGGTTTTGTTGTTTGTTTGTTTGTTTGGTAGTGGTGGTGGTGGTTTTTGAGTTTCCATTATCAGTACTGTCAAGTTATCACTAAAAATCACAGGTTGAAGTCTTTCCTTGGAGTTTTCAGGTATAAATGAGTAAGAGCTGTGATGAAACTGTCCAACACCTTTGCTTCAGGTGAGAAACAAAGTAGCCTGTAGAATTAAAAGCAAAGCAAAAGAAATCATTCAGTTGAGATGGCAAATAAAGGAACAGCTATGGAAATAAAAACTTGATCAGAACGGGAGGGAGCACAGGAGAGCCCTGAGCCAGCAATGAGAGCTCCATTCAGATGCTGATGTTTTGCTCAGTTTCAGGGCAGAAACACCTTCCCCCACACTATGGAGATACATTTACAGCATTGCTGATACTCAACAGAAGAACATTTTTGGGGTTTTTTCTCTGAGTGAAGAAGCTGTACATTTTTCAGCATACAGTTTTCATGTGTGAGCTTTTGTGTCTGCACAGGGACAGTAAACCAGAGGAGAGAGCAGGGCGCAGTGAAAGGAGCTTCCTCCAGCTGCTCCCATCACAGACCATAAAACTGTTGCTAGCTTTCAGTGCCTCTACAGCCAGCAAGTCTTTTCTCCCCAGAATGTCTCCCCTAGAATGATGGAAGGTATGAGGAAAGTAGCATAAAAACCTTATAAAACAATTGTGTTCAGTACTAGCTGCTGGAGTTACAGGTAGCACTCAATGCTTCAAGGAATTTTCTCAATAAAAAGGCTCAATGTCAAAGGTTCAAACAGTCACAAATTACAATATTTACACTTGCTGCTTGGTGCACTGAGTGCTGTGCCATGGTACAGTCCCAGTCTTCAGGCTGGGACTGTTTTGCTGGGAAAATTGCTGCCTGAACAGAGAGGAAGAAGAAATAATTAGTACCTCTGTCTTGGGTTATGGAACCAAAAATGTGCATTCTCTTTCATCTACTGAAAGCAGTTGGGGAGATGTTCTTCTTTGTCTCTTGTAACTCTGGGGGGGAGGGGGGCAGATGCCTTCTGATAATGGGCCAACTGTTAAAACCAGGTGGGGCAGTGTTTCTTATCTCTTTCACTGCCTGTCCTCCCTCCAGGGGGATATTTTCTGCTGATGGGCTATTAAGGCTCACCAATGACAGGACACATTCCATCATCCCATTGTCAGATGCTCCACCTGGTGGGAGGAGCCAACCATTCCTACCTGGATAAAAACTGAGACGTAGGAACACCAGGGATCTGGTTCTACTGGATTCTGGAGGAAGATCAGACCCTTCTCACCATCACTGGACCCTTTTTTCTCAGGAGCATCTCTGCTCCAACAGAACCAGGAGGACTTACTTTCAGACTGCTACCACCACCTTAACCAACAGGGTGTTAGGTTGTATTATTCCATTTATTTTATTTTACTTTTTTTTCCTCCTCTGCTATTAAATTGTATCTCTGACTTGGAGTCTCACTGGTTTTGCTTTCAAACCAGCACAACCTCCAAAGTGAATAGGTCTGGCTCAGGCAAAACTCCCTGTGCATTGTTAAAGGCAGCATTTGTTGTGGTTTGTGTTGCATAAATGAACTGATCATGTTGGCAGCTATAAAACATCGACTTGACATGGATTTAACCATTATTAAAATTTTCTAAGTCAGAGGAAGGGGGGCGAGAAGGAGCAGTAAGAACTGGGAGCAGTAAGAGATGGACTCTGAGCTGCAGGTACAGTGCAGATGGAGAATGAGTTTTGACTGATCAGAACACCCAACTGTGCTGGGTTTGGTCTGTTACCTCAAGACTGAGTTCTGAAGTTTGGGATGCAGGTGTCTTCTGCAGGAAACCTGTTCTGTTTGACGGGAAGGGAGGAGAGTGGGGTTTGTATGATACACAGGTGTGAGCAATGTAGGGATTTCAAATTCTAGGAAAATGCTTTGGATTTGCAGACATGGATGTGGGACACAATTATTTTTATCTTGCCACTTGTATTCTGGATTAATTTTAAAAAGAGTTATGCAAGTAAATAGCTCCAAGCATAGTGGATTGAAACTGATTTTTGCTACATTTTCAGTAGATGACTGACAGTTCAACCAAATTATATCAGGGTTGTTTGTAAACACCCCTGCAAGGCTCTTCACAGCATTGCTCCCTACCCATTCCCCCTGTTCACAGCTTTTTAATGCCCTGGGGATTTCCTGACACAGCTGTGCTTCCTCTTGCCTGCTGCTCCCTGTTGTTGGTGCACTGTGCTTTGCTCTGCAGTCCAGCAGAGGAACCACAGAGGCCAATGCTGGTAATCTGGCTGGAAGTGTTTGCCAGCTGGCTGACCCCCAGTGCTGCCTGCCCAGCTCCAGGGAAGTCACACCTTAGGATTGGGTGTTGCACGTGAGCTTTTGTCACGTGTGGCAAAGGTTCACTGTAAGAAGTTATTTAAAAAAGAAATAAAATCAGATTTTGTAGCATGCCTGCAGGTTCCAACATCATCACTGGCCACAAAGACAGAACAAAACCTTTCTCTGTAATAAAGGCAGGTTAAAATTTAAAAATAAGTAAAAAATAGTCAGGTTTTAGTAATAAGAGTGTAAATTTCTAGAAGTACGTTCTGGCCATGTCTGTGTGTGGGGATGCAAAATGTGTTGGTGTTCTCCTAATTAATATCCAGGAACAGCAGTGTTCCTGAGCAGGCAGATGCTGAATGCTGGGACAGAACTGAGCTGTGGACACTGCACTGGTGCTCCAGGAACACCCAGTTCTGGAAACAGCTCCTTTTAGTTCAGGAACCAAGGGCAGACTGCTCTTTCTCAACTTTATCTTTTGTTTTATTTTTTTTTTTTTTCTTCAGGGAGGAGGTGTAATGTTTTGCTGTCAGGATGAGGAGCATGATCCCTGTCATCCTCCTGGCCTGTGGCTCCTTTAACCCCACCACCAACATGCACATGCGTTTGTTTGAGCTGGCCAGAGACCACCTGCACCAGACAGGTCAGTGAGGGCTGGGGAAAGCAAGAAAGAGTTTTAATACTCACTTAGATCAGCTCTTACTTTACAGCTGGGTTTATTTTAATATTCTTTACTGATATTAATGTAAAGCTGTCATGGGATATTCAGTATAGAAAGTCTGGTATCTCTTCAGTGTATAAGCAAGTATAATGAGTGTTCATGCAAAGAGAGGAAAAGTTCTACCAGCAGTTTGAGGATCCTGTTCATGGCACTGGCTGCACCTTGTGAAATAATATGGTTCATAATTTTGAGACTTAGGAAAATCATTTGTGTTCCAATTCCATGCTTTTATGATACAATGTTTTTTAACATGAAGAGAGTTCCAGGTAGCAGTTTTGACAGCCGGGAAAACTGGAGAAAAGATGAAGTGTTAATTATTCATTATCTGTCTTCACTAAGAGGCACTTAATCTATTCTTGAAAAAGATCAGAAAAGAGAGATGCCATCAGGCTATAATGTTTTGGCAACAAAAGGGCAAGATGGTAACATCAGGAATTTAAGAATCAGAAATGCTACTGAAAAGCCTTGAACTCTATGCTTGAGCAGCTCCTTAGTTGTTCAAGGATTTATTTTATATTTTTTTCACCTGGTAGCTAAAATATGCACTTAGGTTTCTGGAAGTGGTTGGGAGGGAATCATTATTTGTTGGAATCTGACAGAGAAGTTCCTAGGGAGGAGGTTCAGTAGCAACCTGAACAGCAAATAATAGTGAAAGGAATTTGGCTGACAAACTGAGCAGGGGGAGAGAATCTGGGAACCCACCGATAGCACTGTGCAGTAAAAGCTGCAGCTGCATACTCAGAATATCCTGTGAGGAAACTTTGACTGTCATGAGGAGGAATTACAGAGCTGCTCTGAGGGCAGCCTCTACAAGTCCCTGTTTTCCTAGAACTGAAATTATTTTGTTGCTCCTGCAGGACTGGAAATAAAGGATTAAACAGAGATTTTAATTGACCTTTTTTCATTGTAGTTTTATAACTGATTCTGCTGCCCATGTATGCGAAGAGTAGAAAAGTAATATGAGACCAACTAGTAATTCTGTTTAGGTCATAAATTATTTTCCAATAACATTTCTCTTTGCCTTTAAAGAAGGACTGAACTGAGAAATGAATTATTATTCTGTCTGAAACAATTTAATGTCTGGTGTGCTCCAGGGTCACTCTAGAAAAACTCCACCCCTTACTCAGGGCAGTTTGCTTAAAGTCTAGTAAAAATCATATTAAAAATGAAATTTTGAAAGGTTGAAATGGAAATTGTGCATTATATTACACCTGATGTCAATGCCTAGTTCTGGGTAGGATGTGACTTGCCTTTTGGCTTCTTATTTTAATTTGTGAAGCCTTACAAGGGCTTTCTGCATTAAAGAATCCTTTTTTGATGTCTGGATTTCCTACAGTGTTATCTTTGCACTTTCTGAAAGCTTAACCCGACGTGACAGCAAAGTCAGAATCCTCAGTTTGCAGAAGCTTTACCCATCCTGAGCAGAGGTGGCTGTGTCTGCAGGAACTCCAAGAGCAGATGTTTTTGTTTGGGTGTGTGGGTACACAAATCCATCTATGGCCCCTCCTCCACAGGGAATGTAGTTTCTCAAGCAGAAGGGGTTGGCAGCATGCTGTAAAAATGACTGATTATGGATGCCTGTTTTACAGTAGAACCATTCCTACCCAGGAAATTAATTGGTCATTCTTTCATGGTTTTAGCCCTGTTTCCACTTCTGGGATTATGCAGGGAAGGAGAGGAGAAACTGGAGCTTATTTGCTGAGAAGCAGCAGCTGCAGCCTGGGAGCTGATGGAGGGGCTGGAGAACAGGGGTTGTCTGACTTGAGGCAGCAGTGATTCCCTTCTCAGAGGGAGCAGTGCACCTTGGAGCTGACATCCACACTGGATGCCTGAAATGAGTGAGGAATTAATTAATTAGTGTGAGGGACATGTTTCCTAGGCTTGAGAATAGCTTTGTCCTCCTGCTGCTTCAGGAGTGCTGCTCCATCACAAATGAGGCTGAAATGATGAGCTGGGCCATAGCTTGGCTGGAGCTCAGTCACCAACCCTGGAAGTGTTCAAAGGTCATGTGGATGTGGCACTTGGGGACATGTTCTAGTGCTGGGTTACTGCTTGGACTCAGGGATCTTAGAGGGCTTTTCCAACTTTAACAATTCCAGGATGCTGTGACTTCAGAGGCAGGTTTCACTGCCACGAATGATGTGACCATCCCTGATGTGCATCCTGACTGACATCTCCAGTAATTCTGTCTGCCAGCTTTTTGTGCATCACGTCAGTTTCTAACGCTGCCTAATCCTATCTTTCATACATCCCTATTTTAACTAAGACATTTTATTGAGTTTCTGATACTTTAAGTGCAGTGTCATTGCAACGTGTCAAGTAATTCATCCTCTTTCTGTTCATATCAGCCAACAAATCTTGTCATGAGGCCTTTTAAATACAACACACATAGCTGTGTGTGCCTGAATGACTCAAATCATTCTCTTTATCTGGATTTTCTGTCTACTCATTTGAACTTGGCACTTTACACGTCCTCAAACACACCTAAAATTTTCTGAGATTCAGTCCCTTGTTTTAAAATTGTTTTTTGAAACTTGCAGTGACTGTGGCAGATGCCTTTAGAGCCTATGAATACCTAATGTCAGGCACTTTTACTTCTCTGTGACTGTATTCCTCATTTGACCATAAAGACCAGAGAAATAGCACTAGAATCAATCTATCTGAGATATTTTTAATCTTGTTTCCCAAGTGTTGCCAGTGGAGGATGCTTACATCCACAAGTCTCCAGGTGAGACCAAAAGGGATGGAGGGCAAAGGAGGAGGGTGTGAAAGACAAGGTGTTTTATCTGAGGCAAGACAAATGCAAGGGGAAGGTGAAGAGAATGAGTTACTATTTATGAAAACTGGGGAAAATGTGACACCATTCATGGGTTCTGTCCAATGCATTCCTGTGCTCTGGGTAGGGTAACACCAGGAAACTGCAGGGCTTCTCTTGGGGGATTTTCTCTTGACACTTAGAGGAAAATGAGTAGTGAGCAAGAGTTAAACGTGTGGAGGGGTTTCATTTATTCGCTTTTCTGTAGTGGTTATTTACCTTTCTTATTTACTTCTGGCATAATTTCTCCCGGTGAATTCCAGCCTTACTACCGCAAGAAATTAATTTTTAGATGCCCCACCAAAGTACACAAACAATTTTGTATGAAATTGGCATTTGATAAATTTGCTTTAGTATTAATAAACGAATTAAACATTACAATTTGTGTTGTCTTTGTGACAATTTACAGTGACACCTTGATAACAGAAAACTAAATAACGATTTTCCTTGATAATCTGCTTTAACATGTTTGAGGGGCAGTCTTTGTTTCATTACTTTTGTTATGTTCAGTTTTCTGAGCACTAGCCAGTTCTCCTGAACAGTTCTTAGAGAATAGAAGTTCATAGGAAGAGGAACTTGTTTGCAGCTTTTGGTAGGTATATTTTGAAAAACAAAGCCACTTCAGGGCCTGGAGGACTTTTACACATATTTAGGACAAGCAATAATAACATACTACGTGATGAAAACAAATAGAATTACAGAGAAATAGAATTTGAAGATAATTCTGGACCAAGGATGGTTTGAAGCAACCTGTAATAATTTCTGGGAGAGAGAAGAGAATTGCAGTGGACATTAAGAAAAGCCCAAGGTGACAGAATTTAATGATTCCTCTTCACACGCCTGCCAAAACTAAATGAACATATTTGAAGAGGTGAACTTTTAAATTACTGAAAAGGAAAGAAGTTATTTAGAGCCAGTAATAAAATTTTTCACCTATTTTGATGCTAAAGTTTCTATTTCTATGTGGAAGTCTCTCGTGCATCCTGTTGGCACAGTGCTGGGTTACTCAGTTGTGAATCTTCCCAGGCCATTCCTGTGTTTGACTCTCTGAAGTGTTACCAACCTTGATTTTTCTCTTCCAGTTGGTTTCATTTCTGCTTTGGAACAAGCTGATATGGCATCAGAAGCTCTTATCTCCTCCCATTTATGCAGCTCTAGGGCAGACTAGAGACTGGAATCTTTCCATCTCACAAGGATCTGGCAGACCCATATCATTCTTGGTTAGCATGAGCTCACAGATAGATGATTTTTTCATTTAATATAGTCTTCTAAGGTATAAGGAAACAACTTTTATCCGTAGAAACTTAAAGAAACTGAAATGTGGAAAATAAAATCATCATGTAGAAAAAACCTTTTAATAAGGTTAACGTAGTAGTGAATTCAAACTGCAGTTTCCTTCCCTTTAAATGAGAAATTAATTTAAACTGCAATTTCTTTCCCTTTAAATGACAACTTGTTATAGCACTATATAATACCAGAGTATGAGAGAATAATTGTTCTTCATAAATCAAGTGGAATTATTTCCAATTTCAAATCAAGGAATGGACTTAATTATATACACATCTTTGCATGATTCTGGAAAATTTTATCTTGCTCATTTTGCCTGTAATGAGAATATTTCAAAACAGAGGATGGTTTGAACTGACATCTTAAGAGGATGTAAATCTCACTGAATCTTAATGCTGATTTTTTAAGCCCAATTCGACGAAGTTTTTTGAAAATTTTATTACATCAAAATAAATGTGACATTGCTAGAGCATCATGTGAGAATATTAAATTGTTATGTGCCAGTATCAGAAATGTCAGAGGTACTGTTTTCCTTACAAAGCAATAAAGGTAGCATGCTACATTGAAGTTTCTTTGTTAAAATAATTGGATTAGAAAAAAGGAAGAGGATTTTTTTCCTCCTCAGTATCATATTTCTCATAGTTACTTAAAATGCCTGTGTTACATTAGAAATAATTTTGTTCATTTCTGTTCAGTTGAAACACTCTTATTCTCCTCTCAATTTCTGGAGGCTTGCAGCTTATGGTGGTGCTTTATTTTTGTTTCCTGATTTGGGGCCAGAACTTCAAAATCTCACCAGTCTGTTATGTTAATGATTATATTGTGTTACAGGGGTGGGAAACCAGGGGCATATTGTCAAATGTATTTAACATGGTCAGCCAGGTACAAAGGCATTTAGTGACTGCTGAGCTGATGATGTGTGGAGCACAGTGCTCCAAGTCTCATTTTAGACTCCGCTAGCCCCATCTTTGTGCTTGAATCTTCTGATTTGTCTGAATCACATCAATCACAGCTGCAGTAATATGCAGTAATTCTTACTGTAACACAAAGAAAGGCACAATGATTCTGATAAATAACAATGATTAGATCTTTAAGAACAAAGTAGTAGTCAGTTAAGTCATTCTTTGCTCTGGCTATATCAAAACTGTACTAACTGGACTATGAAACTTAATTCTATCTAACAATTTTGATAGTTTGCAACATCAATTATGACTGTGTCCAGGTAGTTTAAAATTGTCTGTTTACCCTGCTTTCCTTTTTGGATCACTTCTCAGGATAAAAATGATAGTAATTGTGGGTAGTTCACAGAGGAACAACCCCTTTGCATTTTAATTTTGTAATTGCTGGGAATGGATTAAAACAAAACCCAAATCAAGTTGTTCATGGCATCTTAAAACTTTGAAGTTAACTATGGAAGTTATCCTTTGAAGAGTTTGGACTGGGTGAGCTCCCAAGGCCCTATCTGTCCTAAATTTTCACGATTCTGTGAAGAGGTCTTAATTTTCTTTTTTTCTTTTCTTTTCTTTTTCCCCACAGGAAGATACCAGGTGATTGAAGGCATAATGTCTCCTGTCAGTGACAAGTATGGGAAGAAAGGCTTGGTGTCAGCAAGGCACCGTGTGGCGATGGCCAGGCTGGCCCTGGAGACGTCTGACTGGATCCGGGTGGATCCCTGGGAGAGCGAGCAGGACACCTGGACAGAGACAGTGAAAGTGTTAAGGTGATCACATTATCTTCTTCCTGGCTTAATGAAATGGCTGACTGCCAAAAATCCACCAGGTGTAGTAATGCACCCCCCACTCCTGAGTGGGCAGTTCTGTGTAAGGAAAGGGTTTCAGTTTACCTTTGGACATTTTAGGAAATTTACCCAGAAAGTTCTATATTTTTCTCTTTGTAATTGGCTCAGTGCCAGGAGAGGAGCACCTCCTGGACCTTGTCACTGTCAAAACCTGTACCTGTTTCCATTGGCAGTTTGCCAATAGATCCATCCTGGATCATTGGATAGAAAAGGTGACAGAACAAAGGGTCTGCAGGCATTCTTGGGGTGTTGTAGCAGGTGTAGGATCTGTCCTTACACTGTGCTCGGTTTCGATCTTTGTTTGTAGTTTTGTATTATTTTGCATTACTTTATTAAACCTTTTTGAGTTTCAAGACACACCCGGTCATGCGGTCCCACTAATTATTATTAAGCCAGCACTCCTGAACAGGGCTGGACCCTTGGAGATTATGTGGGGCAATCTCACAGCCAGCTGCCATGTCAGTACACAGAACTCGCTCCTCTAAAACACCCAGGGGAGTCAGGATTCCCCACCAGGAGTCTTTCATTTCCTTTCCCCAGACCTGTGCAATAACCACGGTACTGCCCTCATGTCCTTCAAGTAGTTGGATGCATGTGGAAAGCCTCTGCAAAATGATGGCCACTGCTGGGTTCTGCAGGAAGAGTTCCTGCCTCTTAAGTTGCCTTTCTTGGGTGTAAGTCTCTAAGCAGGTAATAGATTGTGATCAGAAAGTAAGCGAGTTCACAAATGAATTCTGTTCTTCAGGAGCATCTCTGTTCCAGATTAGCTATGGTAGCAGTATTATGCATCCAGGTTTATCTGTTCACACATCCTTGTAAAGTTTTCTTATTAACTCTAATGGTAAATTAAGCCTAAGCCCCTAACTGCTGATGTTTTCTTCAAAATCTTGGAGTTTGCTGTGGTTTTATGCTGGGAGGAGAAATTAAACACGTTGTCCAAAACTTGATGCAAGAAGCTTGAAACATGTCTTTTCCATATGCTAATAAATGCATATGGGGCAGGGTGTGAAAACACAAACCTCTTGTCCTAAGTGCTCTTTGCAAAAGCTGCTGCAGAAGGGAACAGATACCATTAAACTGAAGGCCTTCATGGAAGTCTAGAGCAAATGTGCTGTAAGAGCTAGCACTGATTCTTCATTGTTATCCCCATTTTCTAAGTTACTTTCTAAGTGGAAACAGGTGTTCAAGGCTCAAATTGTACCTTCCAACAGCTGCCCCAAGAGCTCTTGTGGCTCTGTGTGAAAGCAGTAAAAAGCCAGACCTGTTACTTTACAAAAGCATCCCTAAGAATTCACTACAAACTTACAAGACCAAGTAGGGCCTTTTAGATCTGCTTTTATTTGCTTCCCTGAGGGAACACAGACATCCAGTTCTCCTTTTGCTCCTTCCCTCCAGGCAGCAGAGCAGGATCAGGGTGGGAGGTTTTCTGTCTCTGCAGGAAACTCTTCTTTCTCTAATCATAGCTGTATGTCCCAGTGTGAGAAGTCACCAAGTGCTGTCCTACAGTATTGCCTGGGTATGGGGCTTTTGTCCTAAACTTCAGTTCAGTCAAGCCATTTTCCTCTGGAGAAGCAGTCCAAAATCTTACAGATCAGGTGATCCTACTTTGGTCTTGCACAGCTCCAATGGAAGTACTGCTTGCAAGATTTGGTTTGTAAATTATAAATCCACTTCAGAGTTCTTCAGGATAAGAGATCCAGTAAGTAAAACCTACATGTAGAATTTTCTCCTCAGGCAATGCAGTATAAACAGCCAAACTTCCCATCTGCTTAGAAAGTGAACCTGTAGTTTTATATTTATGTAGTTTATATTTATGTAGTTTATATTTATGTAGTTATATTTATGTAGTAAATCCATAAAAGGTTAAAATGGCTGCTTGTTAAGAAGAGAAATGAGCTTAAATCTTGTTTTGTCCACAAATGTTGATGTGTATTAATGAGCTGAACCAGTGCCATAACCGAGTGCTGACCCTTGTCCCTTGAATGGAGAAACAGAATTCTGAAGAAAGCAGGTGTTTGCGCTTTACACTGTGTTTTAAGTGTCACAGTTAAAAAAAAAAAAAAAAAAAAAGAGCTGTTTTTAGCAGATCCTTACTAAGTATAAACAGGCAATGGTTTGTTGTAGAGGAGTTATCTTCACAGGCATCCAAAGCTGATCTATAGGTTCTTCACTACTCAGAACCCAAGGACTAACTGCTGCCTTTACTATAAGCTCCCTCAGGTAGGAACCTTCAGTAACAATAGAAAGAGATTTTCCTATTGCAAGGCAGAGGAAATCATTATTGTACTAAATGTCTCTTCTTATCAGTAGTTTGAGTTGTACACTTAACTGCAGTAGAACATTTAGTGCTAAAACACAGGAATGGCCTTTTCCTGCAGTACTTGTTTTAACTGAGTACGATAAAAATGTCACATTTCATCAAAACCTGTGGATTTTGCAGAGAATCCCAAGTAGTTGTGACATAAAAGAATTTTAAGCAGCAAAGCTCAAATCCCACTTAACGTCAGTGCTATTATATGAGTATGGAAATCTTGGAGACTACCCCACGGCTTTTCTTAGAGAGGAGAAGGGAATATAATAAAGCTGGTTTTCACTTAGCTGCTGTTTGTGAGTATTCCTAGACAAGGAAACAGTATTGTCAGTAGGCAAAGGACTGCATTTGTTGCTCCTGTGGGTTTGATTGGCATGCAGCTATAATACAGAGTAATTAAAAATTGGCAAAGATCTGCATTACCCAACTTCTGTTGAGTTGTGCTTGTGATTTAGCTCTATAGTTACTCAAAGCTTCACACACAGTTCAGAAAATGTTTGAGAAGCTGGCAGATGGGTTTGTCCTTTTTGCTGTATCTAAAGTAATGCAACCGCACTTGCTCCAGTCCTTGATCTGCTGAGCAGACCCGGGGCAGCTCAAATTTTGCAGTGTTTGTAACATTGGTCCTGCAGGGAGCTCTTTGCCGAGCGTTCTTGGTTTTGAATCCTGGCCCAAGAATGTCAGAGCACGACACACAGTCAGTGTGCTTGGCTATACATAGCAGCAGCCTGTTTACTGCAAGGCAGGGTTAAAATTAGATGTGTGGGAAGGCACAGAGCAAGCTCCTGATACCCACTCTCTGCTGCCCTGTGTGCCTCACCTCTTGGCTGTGCAGTTTCTCTGGCCAGTGGCTGAGCATCAGAAGTCCCTGGAGGCTGCTGTGCAGCCTGGCTGGGTGTAGGTTCTTGACACATCTGCAGCTTGTTCCTGTGGCTAAAGTGTTTGCATGATTTGAAGAGTGTGCTTTCAAATCATTGATGTGAATTCCTTCCTTACAGCAGACATTCCAGGAGTCAGCTGGGGCTTTGGGCTTTGGACACGCACTGGAATGAGGCTGTTCCTTGGAACTCAGAACCTTTGTGCTGCTGCAGTTGGATAAGAGCTGATAGTCACTGTGGCTCTGTATGTGCTACACAGAAGTTGGACACAGCCTTGATTCTGTGTCTGCTTGTCCTGCCTGACCAGGAGCTTGTATCCTTGAAACAATGTTGGCTTGTGCAAATATGAGCAGTGCCTCAGGCCTGGCTCAGGATGGTGCAAGGCAGGGACTGTTCTAAACAAGCAAGGCTGTGCTGATTTGGAGGGAAAAGGCCATTGTCATGAGGTAGCCATAGCAGTATTGCAGGGGGGCACCATGGATCAGGAGTGGTGAAAGGATAAAAGTGTCAGAAACATGGAAAAACCTGCAAAGGGATCCTTGCCTGCCTTCCTGGATCTGAACTCAGTAAAATTAGAAGCACAGCAGATGTCAAAAATCTATGAGAATTTTTAGTTTCTCGATATTGTGATTCTTTGTGAATGGGAGAGCAGCAAGGTGAAAACTCAGGGAACATATTTTTATGGAGAAGAGGAGGAGAGAGAACAAGAATGTCTCCTCCTTAAAACAGTGCACACGTTGTAAAAACACTACCATGAGGGGTTGTATTTAGTCAAGAAATTACAGCTAGTGATTGAAGTGAGATTTAGTCCTGTTTCAGGCAAAAAACCTCTATGTTTTAAGTGTAGTACCAAAAGTGCCATAATGGTAGAATTTCAAAAAGGATTTACACACCAGGATGCCATTAAGGAGGTCACTTGTGAATTCCACAAAATGTAACTACATTGATACAAATCTCATGGCAGAATGAATGTGCCAAATTCTTAACAAATGGTATTCAAATCCAAAGGGCATAAAGGTAGACCCTGTTCTGGAATGGGAAAGTGCCAGGTAATCACTTTGTTGCATCTCTGAGAGGATTACCTCACACAGAAGCCTTTATTTTAAATGCAGGCACCATTATAATGAAGCACTCAGAGCGTTCCAGTCCAAGGAGTTCATGAGAAGCAAGCATCCCACAGAAAGCTCTACGAGGGATTCCCTTTCTTGCCAGCAACCAGGTTGGTTCATGACTATAAACATGATGCTGTGTTTAGCATTAAAAACTGTACAGCTTTACCAGATTAGTAGTGAGAAAATTGAACAGAGTAGCTGGTGAGTTTTGAAGGGTTGGAGCTGTGTTTCAAAACCAAGCCATGCCAAATGCCAACTTAACTCCCGGGGCAGTTGTTTTGTAATAGCTCCCACACAGATAGGAGGCCCTGGAGTTTATAAGCATCTCTTTAGCTCTGTCAGAGATGTACATTGTGACCCTGCTTGTTTTGCAAAGCAGAGAATACATTAATAAGAAATACGAAAAATACAGGGATTGCTTAGAATTCCACTTCTAGTGTTAGCCAATGGACAGAGTGTACAGATAGCACAGCAGTGATGCTGCCATGTTGATACTTGCTGGCCAGAAAAACTCCTGTTGGCAGTAGAGGAACGGCAGGGTCTGAAAACAATGTCAGCTTTCAGTTCCCTATCTAATCCTCTTCCCTAGCCCTATTGCTTACCAGGATGCTGCTGGATTTTTGATACGTTGCCTTTTTCCTCCAGTGTTGTAGCACCTCTTGGACATGAATGATACATTTCAGTTGTTCCTGGTTGTTGAGGAGTTGTATCTTTACAGCTGATGTAGGAAAGGAGTCACGCTTTTCATGCATCATCACTGGAATGTTTTTACATTCTGAATCTCTCCTTTAAGGTGTTTGTAGAAGACTTGCAGATGTGCTAACCATCAAATAAGTGTAAAGTGAAGGCAAACCTCCATCCTTCCCCTTCATTTCACATGGCTGTGAATCTACCTGGTCAATGTTTTTACAATGCTTAGGTGGAATAATGATGGGTGCTGTGGAAGAAGTTCTGCTGAGGAAAGAGTTCTGTGCTGGGGCTTAGGCAGGGAACAGCAGATAAGAAATAGAGACAATAAAGAACAGCAGAGCAGGATGGTGTGGAGTAGCCTGCTTTAAACAAATCAATCTTTGTGTTAAAGTATTTCTCTTTATTTGCTTCTTCCCCTTTTTGGATTGCTTGAGTGGAGTAAAAATATTCCTTTAACTGTGTACAGATAATATTCAATATGCTTTGAGTGATGATGAAGTAGATGATAAAGTAATTGTTACTTTATGTGTAACAGACACATAAAAACTGAAACTGAATTTTTCTTGCAACCTTCTGAAAAAAAGCTTGGAGTAAAGGTAAATGATTTTAAAAATAAAATTTTTAAAAAATTGAAGTGACGAGTTAAAACCAATTTTAAGTATAAACTTCCTAGAAGACTGAGAAAGGATAAGACATCTGTTATTTGCTTTTGTCTTTCCAGTTCTACCAGAATTAAAGCTGCTCTGTGGAGCTGATTTTCTACAGACATTTAAGACACCCAATCTCTGGAAAGAAGAAGACATCAAAGAAATAGTGGAAAAGTTTGGTTTGGTCTGCATTAGCCGGGCTGGCTCTGATCCATCTCAGTTCATCCAGGAATCAGACCTTTTATCTGAATTTCAGCACAATATTTTCCTAGTGAGGGAGTGGATCCAGAATGAAATCAGTGCGACACAGATCCGCAGTGCCCTGTGCAGGGGGCTGAGTGTGAAATATCTCATCCCAGACTCTGTCATTGCCTACATCGCACAGCACAACGTCTACACCGCAGAGAGCGAGCGCAGGAACGAAGGGCACCTGCTGCAGCCTCTCATGCTGCAAAACACAGCAATAAACCCTCTGAAGGACTGATTTCCACACCGTGTGCCCTGTCAGACCAGGAGCTTTGTCATACAGATTTCTTGAGAAAGTTGTTTCCTATTAATAATGAAGGGAAAGTCTAAAATGTCTTGAAATTGTGTGGTGTTTTGAATCCGTGCATCTGTGTGTGGTAGTGCTCAAGAAAATTGGGATGCTCAGCTGTGTGGCTTAAAATACACAAAGAACAGCTTCCTTGTGAAAATAAAAGAAAGGACATCTTTACAATAAATATTCTTAGTATTTCAGTAAGTCAGTAAATATGACTTAAGGGTCAAACACAGTACTTTCCTGACTTTTAATTCTGCAATCCTTACTGTTCTAAAATAGCAAAGTACAATGAACATAACTTGTGAGAGAGAGACATGTTTAAATATATATTACTTCTGAACTTTGACTCTGAGACCCTGAATAACTTCTTTGATTTTTGGCGATTTGGCCAAGAGATGGAAATCAATCTTTCTTTTATGCAAGCACTTAAAAATGCACGTGGTACTTCTGCCACTTCTAAGGCTTTGGGTTCTCAAATGACAGACAGTCCTCATCCCCACATTTAATGTGGGTTTCTTTTCTTCTCTGATCCAGAGTCTTCTTAGGAGCAAGCAATTGCTAAAGCCCCAGAGTAGATAAAATATCCAGTAGGGGCTTCAGTTTTTCCATATGCAAACATCTGAGAGGCTCAGTACTTGAGCTCTGGTGTCAGCAGGGAAAACCCGTGCTCCTCTACACTGCTTGCCTGTTACACTGATTCAGTGTCTCTCATTTCTGACAGGAGTCACTTTCAGAGAATACAGGACTCTATAAAGAGCTCCCTCTGTGTTTCAGAGTTCCTTAACTGAAAGCATTCATGTAGCATTTATCACCGTACAGAATAACCACCGCTTCCCAATACAAGTTTCCACCCAACTGGTCCTTCTGAGCCCCCAGCTGGCCAAGCAGCTTCACTGGTGGTTCTGTAGGATTCAGGAGCTTGTGGAAACAAATACCAGATACAAATGGCTTTGACTGAAAGGGTCTGTATGATTTTTTTCTTGAAAGAAAGCATAAAGTAGCTGAAACCTATTCGAGAAAGAAGAATTTGGCTCAAAGAACACACAAGCACTTTTATAGCTTTGGCTAATATCCTAAACTAAAGCTATTTGAAAGGCATTTTTTTCTGAGTGGCATGAAGAATGAAGAGTAATATGGTTAAAATGGATTTCCTTTACACAAGTGATATGAAAAGTGAATATTTCATTCTTTTTAAATCAAGTCATCCTGCTGTCATTAGAAATCTCAGAGGTTCAGCCTTCTGGAAGGATCTTAGGGCAGCACTTCAACAATAATCGGATTAGAAGGACTTGCATAGCTCCATGGTCTAAAAAAGAGATAAAAGAAACCAGGGTTCAAGCTTACCACAAAGCAAGGCGGTGAGTTGTGTGGTGCAGAATCAACCCACGGCTCTGAGCCTGTGAGTTTGACAATCACCTGAAGCAGGGATGCCTGCAGACTTCAATGGGTACTGGAAAATGGTCAGCAATGACAATTTTGAGGAGTATCTGAAAGCACTGGGTAAGGTTCCCTTCAAACTTCTTGACTGAATAATCAATAACTGCCACCTTATTCTTTATGTGAATCTATTTTTTCTTGTACAGTCATTTTTGTGAGAAGTATTTTTTTCAGAAATGCACTCTAAGAGTTGCCTTAAGCAAAACTGTTTTGCCTTAAGCAGCCTCTACTTTTTACCATCTTGAAGCTTACATTAACAGACATTAAACTACATAGCTTGAAGAGGTAAGTGGTGGATTCCAAACATAAAAAAACTCCTGTAATTTGAAAGGCAGTAAAATTTTTATATTTAATAAAGATTCAGTGCAGTACTTAATGCAATTTTGTGTTTGTATTTGATGTTGTGTTAGTATCTCTGTAGAAGTATTGGAGGCCTTATTAACTGTCAAATACAAATGGTATTTTTTAAAGATTCCCCATAATCAAGAGATTGAAACATTACGTTATTTTTATAGAATTAGGTTGCAGACTTTTTCTGGATGGGAAGGTTTGGACATCTATTTATCTTTGTCCATTTCAATTCTCTCTAGAAGTGACAAGCTGCTTCTTGTGGAAGACTTTTCCGGATAAAAATAACACTTTTTCTTTTTCAGATGTAAATGTTGCTGTAAGAAAAATAGCAAATCTGCTAAAGCCTGACAAAGAAATCCTTCAGAATGGGGATCATATGATCATTAAAACGCTAAGCACTTTTAGAAACTACATCATGGAATTTGATGTAGGGAAGGAGTTTGAGGAGGATTTGTCTGGGGTGGACGATCGCAAGTGCATGGTAAGAAGTAGAACTTTAACAAGGGACAAAGAGGAATATTGATAACCTGAGGCCTTTCACAGAACACATCTTTTAACCATCCTGGGTGGCTATTCCTAAAATTATTTCTGTGCTTCTCAGTTTGTCACAATGTACCTACAGTTTTGAGCGTGCCTTTAGATTAGAGGAATGCTAATTTTAATCAGGAGCACAAAGCAATTTTATCAATCAGTGAATAATAACCTTAATGAAGCTGTGCTCATTTATAGTGGGATGTTTGTTAGTCAGAAATATATTTAGGGTCACTTCCAGAACCTCTTTAATGAGTAAGGTTTCACAGTAGAGGAAATCCACTGATTGCAAGGTCAATGTGTGAGAATGGCCAAGTGCTTAAAGATTGCCTGGGTGTATTTATTAGAGCACACACTTAATTAGCCCACTGGAACAAATCTTATTGAAATGAACAAGCAAACACTGAGGACTTTGTTTTATGTTAGCTCTGTTCTATGAGCTCTTTTTGCTTTTTAACGTAGGACTAATAAACATCAATTTACAGGGGAAAAGCTTGAGAATAGCAAGTCTCACCTATTAGTTTGGCAGCATGACTGGCAATATTTTACAGTGGGGAAGATGACAAATAAAAGAAAATTATCTCAGGAGGGGCTCTAGAGGAGGAATCTCATACAAGAGAATAGGTTTCCCTTCTGAGAAAGATAGTGCTGTTTAAAACCAATGCTTTTCCGTCACACTAAGATTTGCAAATCTGCTGTTGCTCTAATCATTGCAGGAAAGGGAAAAATTATGAAGACCAGAGAAGAAGAATGGTTGGCTACTGAGTACCTCAGCAAATTCCTCTGTAGTCCTTGTTACAGAGGGTACAAGTGTGGCGAGAGTGCAGAATACAGCGTTTATGGAAGGGAGGAGCAGGAGCATTTGTGTTTAGCAAAGTGCCCCAATGGCATCATGTGATTTTGGCTCCTGGAATGCTCTCAGTCAGGATATTGAAGTCTAGATTCACTGAACAGTTATGAGCCCAAGGAAAGATTTAAGACTGAGGTGACTAGATTACCATCAAAGATAGCAATGTTCAAAACATCTGCTGCAAACGTTCATGTGTGCACAGAACTGTCCCTGTGTAAGCATTGTCTGTACTTGAATACCATTAAACTCCCACCTGAAGGAGAACTAAACCATCCTCTGCATGGTGTAAAGAAGTAATATTTTACTATTTTTAACAAGCCAAAATTCTTTACCCTATTTTGCTAAATTGAGTGATAAGGGAAGGATTCAAAATGCTGAGCCAGAAAGAAGAAACTAGAGCGAGATCATTTCAGTCACTACAACAGCTGATTGATTTGGGGTAGAACCTAGTTCAGTCTACTTTCAAAGGTTACTCAAACATTTCTCTTTTTACTGTTTAGTGGGAAATGCTTATTCAGCCTTGGAAGCAGAAGGTATCAGTACCTTCCTGCCTGTTACAAACAAACAAAACCCCAAACAACCAGGGGTAATCACTGACTCTGCGGGTTTTTTTTAAGAAGGACTTAAGAATGTAATTCCACACAACCCCACAGAGATCTCTGTGTTTCTTTGTGGTCTCCAACTGTAGCTGGGCACTTCAGGTCACTGACCACTGTTGCTCCATTTGCCTTGTAGCAGCACATCGTGCTTTAAAGTTTAATTTTCTTATTAAAGATTTCTTTTCTACATGAGACCTCTGTTTTGTAAACATCAAAACAGTACAGGAAGCTGTCTTTCTGAAGTGACTTCAGTCCCAGTCTGATAACCATAATGTCAGGCAAAATTTGCAGTTGTTTAAGCAGCAAAATTACTCCAGCAGTGCAGGAGGAGTCTTGTGAGAGAAGAGTCATAGAGGTAATAAGAGACACTGGACCACTCCCTGAGTGGTGTTACAAAGAAAACCACCATGAAAGCAAAGGTTGAATATCATTCTTGGTGTTCCATTTGTTCATGTAGAGCCTTGGAACTGCATGCCATAAATGGCTTAATCATTAATAGTCAGCCTGTGTAATGGGAGAGGATGTGAATCAATTATTGTTATTTATGTTGTGGACTGAGCAGACCACTGGGCAAGTTTTATCCAAGGAGCTCAATGTATGAGCAGTACAAAGGAGCATGGATAAGACAAATTACACATTAAACATTAATCTATACAGCAGAGCAATGATCAGGAAACTAGCAAAAATAACCTTAGAAGTAATCCTTCCTAGAAGTATAGATTGTTTTTTCTTTTAATGAAGAATATATCATCTAGCTAGAGTTAACATATCTGTAAAAATAATATCAGCATGGTGAACAGGTTAGATCCTGTGTGTAATTCACTGAAATTGTGTTCACCTTTCAGTTGTAAAACATATCCTTGAGCCAGTCAGGGTAGAGTGTAACTACAGTAATTCCAAATCAATACTGTCTGTGAGGAGCAAAGGCTAAAAAGTTTTGCTGATACTTACTTTAGAAGTTGAAGTTTTGACATTAGGAATTTGATAGTCTTGTGATACTACAAGCTCTCTCCTCCTTTGCATTTAGGGTTTTTTCATTTTTATAGTTGGTCACTCCTGGGAGCCTGTCTGAACTTTCTGGATCAGGGAGTTAATTTAGGAGGATAAAGGTTTTTTCTGCATGCACATGTTTTTGGGTAACTGTTCTCTAGAGGGATAGAGGGAACAGCAGCTCGTGACATCAGGTCCTTTAGGATGTTGTTTCTGTTGGGAAGTGCAAACTTGCTACTTTGGAAACTCTAAAGCCCTGCAGTTCAGTTAAAGGTGCAGTTTATGTGTTCTGCAAAAGATGGGATAGTTGACCACTGGAGAGATCACAAATGACAATTGGTATCAATGCTCCTCGAGCTTTCCACCCAGGACTGGATCTCCTAGATAAAGTTAAATCTATTCACTTGGCAGTTTTGTGAAAGAGATCTTTCTGCAACTTCAATCATACTTAACTATCCAGGGTTGTTAAAAACTTGGCAGTTTCAAGTACAAACGTAAAATGAAAGTTTGCCTCTTCAGGAGCATCTTTCATTCTTTGCAAATGTTCCAAGGTGTACATTAGATGGTGTAGAAAGAAGTTTAGAGCATTAATTTGTGTGACATTTTTTCTCACATGATGCAAATTGGAGCATGTAGGCAAGTTTCTACTGCTTGGAAGAGTTTGTTCATAGTTTTAATTGGCAACGTTTTGTCAAATGGAGTATGAGACGGATATTTAAAGTTAAATGGGGAGCTCTGGTTCTGGTATTTCTCACACCAAGCCTTTGATCCTGATACCTTAATTCTCAGTGAAGCTCCAGTCTCTTCATGAAACCTCAGTTTTAAAGAGAATTTATCCAGTCTCACATTTTGATTAATTTTGCGTCTCGGGTGTTGCTCTAAGTATGAAACTTTGTTTCATGTATATAAACATTACTGTGGAAACAATTTACTGTGCATGCAAGAGGAAGACTTTATTGAAACAATTAATCCAAAACCATCTCTGAAAGTCTCCCTCATTCATCAGCAGATAGTTGTGCTTCCCTTTCTCACTGTCAGTCATAACCAGTGAAGCTGGTGAAACACCTACAGTGTCAAATATGTGCCAGCATATAGGAACAAGGCACGTAAGCCTTCTGTACCTTCGCTGTGTCACTTACTTAGTGTCTGGTAAAGAAATTATGAAAAAGTTAACTGAAAAACCTTAAAATGCTGAAACAAAGGCTGAAGTTTCACATTACAAGTCTTTGCATCCAATGAATCAAAGCAGATTGAAAATTGGATAGCTCAGATGCAAAAATCACTTCCTTAAAATTTTTAGTTTTCTAATGATTCTGCTGCTAAAGTCAGAGGAAACTTTTGCATTATAATTATTCTCTGCTGTTCAGGTATTTGAAAGACTGAATTGCTTTATCTTACACTATGCAGAATTAATCTCTTTTGACAGAGACTAAGGGCAAGTGATCTGTTAAAAAATCAAGCAAGATTTTATGTTCTAAATATAGAAGAGCAGAATTTCTTGGATAACTGAGAACAGTTGTGTTATAACTGAGTATTTGTCCGAGCAAGAGGTGCTTTGGTAACTCAGAACCTTGTGCTCTTTGACACAGTAATTTTCTTCTTCCACTGAAGCAGGAAATGAAATGACAAAGTCAGGGAACTGTGAGACAGAGAAAACTGCAAGAATTGTAAACTGAATGTGGGAAATAATACATCTTAACCATTTAGTTATCTGAACCTGAATACAAATGGGATATAACCATGAATAAGTTATCAAGTGGGTGTTTAGGGTTCCTTTATTGGAACTAACAGAACCTGTAGTCCTGGTTAAGACTTGCTGGGATGGGGTAGGGTGAGGAGGATTTGGGAGTTGTGGATTTCCCTCATCAGATCTGGAATACATGTTAGCATGTGAAATGTCAGTTAGTGTTTGAAACAGCCACACAAGGACTGTTCAGACACCTGACTGTGCCATATCCTGCTGAAGTTGTTCAAAACTGATCATGGCCCTGTTTTAATTAACAAACGTGCCTAATGTGACATTGATTCCACTCAGGTTTGTATTCAGGAAAGCTGCAGTGGAGGTAGTTGTTCTGGCCATAATTTGATTTATACCACTGCAAGGTCAGAATAAAGCCCTGTTACAAAATCACATGGTTCATGAAGCTTATTTAACTGTTTAGGTGGGTTCCTCTGTTACACAAATGGAATTCACAGCTGTTAATCTAGTTCTGAGCAGGTTTGGGAATTAAGACTTTGCTGCCAGGAAAACAACAACCAACAAACAACATTCATGAATTGCAGGAGGAATCTCCCACAGGGTCAGAAGATTCAAAATAAACTGTGCCTGTCTAGTAAGATGCAAGATCAGCAATATGTCTTTACCCAATTCCTCTGATTTAGATGTTTTATTTCTTTAGCCTTCCAGTGCTGCCCTTCTGGCCTTGTAAGTATTGTCTCCTGTACTTTGGTGGAGCAAGCATTATTCTAGAATCACTGTTGCTGGGGCTGGTCTTCTCACAGATTTAGTGCCTCCTGTCTCTTTGTAGTACTGTAATTTTCCCAGCTCCTCATTGGCATAATCCCTGATTTTTTTATTTTTTATTTTGGTGGGGAGGTGTAATTTAAAATAGGTAGACTTTATGATCGTTTTCTGTTGGTATTTCTGTCCCTTTACTAATTGCTCTCAACAAGTGATGAAGAAAAGTCTTTCAGTCAACCCCTCCGAGGCTCCAGAGAGCAGAAGTCCATCCTAGGTCTGTCTCAGGCTCTGTCAGGATGGACTCTAGTCCCTTCTGCCTGTGCCTCAGTGAGGAGGAGCAGTTTCCTTTTTCCTGCTCTGTCCCACCCTGCTTGCTCCTCGGGCATTAGTTACTGCCTGGAAGTGATGTGCTCAGCACATTTACACGGTGATAGCAAATGAGGTGATTGGAATCTTGGGTCGTATAAATGTCATAAACTTCAGGTTTTTCAGGGCTGAAACTGCAAGGCTGAGTAGAAGCTTTGGAGCTAGTTATTCACAGAACTGCTGCTAGCATACTGAGGCTCTGCAGGGAAAGTGGCTTTGGATGGGTTTAGCATCTCTTCTTGTTGTGAACTCTAGAAAGCTCTGAGACTTATGAATGCAGAAGGTGCAACCAGAATCAACTGAAAAGCTGAGAACCAAACTTAACAAATCCAATTTTGAGTGACAAATCATTAGTGTTATGTACAATTGCATCTTGCTAAAATTACACAGGGGATAAATCAGTTATAGCCATTAATTTAAACAGTAAGTGTCTTAGAATTGATTCTGATCTTTGCACAGAGGGAATTGGATGTGATGGTTTTACTCTTTTTTCTGGCATGGGATATACACAGGTTTTCCTATTTCTGTATTATTTGTATACTATTTTATTCCAGTAAGAAAAAAGCCACCTTCCTAAGAAATGAAACAATATGCACTGTCTAAAATATTGATTCTCCTCCCCCCCCCCCACATATTGTCAGCTGCATAGCCCAGAGCTTTGCACCTTCACTTTCCTACTCCCTGGAACAAATCTCTGCTTTGCTTTGCTCTGTTGCTTTTAGGAGCAAGGATTCAAAATAAGGAATTGGAGCATTTAGGATCTGATCCTATCTGACAGCAGCTTACCTTTCATCTAAAATTTTTCAATCCAATCCTAAGCCCCTTTTCCAGAAGTGCTACCCCTGGAGATGCTGACAATGACAGAAGCAAAGGAGACTTGGCCATGACTGAGCTGCAGTGTGGCTAAATAGCTTCAGCCTTTGGCCAGCACCAGCATCTGCAGATAAAGGCCAGGAATCCTTCCAGGAATTGTTCTGTTGGGTTTGTTGTTGTCTTCTCAGTAGTTCCTGTTGCTGAACTTCCAGATGCAGTTGTGATGAGACAAAAGGAGTTTCAAGGGGAGAGGTGGCAAAGCTGCCCGTGGCTGTACCCCTGGAGCAGCCTCCTGCACAGAGGCCATAGGGAGTGACCACCTGGCAAAATTCCCCCTCACAGCTATATGGGACTTTGTCTGGAACATCAACATGAGTTTATTCTATCAGAACTTCACTCCCCACCCCTCCCCCAAAAAAACTGCTTTACAAGAGGTTTTTATATCACTTTGATACTTAATACAGATGAAATGGTTTATCTTGAGAAGTTGTTAAATTGGAGATATTGCTGTGTTGGACCAAAAGTTCTAGGATACTTTCTTTGGTGTTATTTACAAGACCCAGCTCAAATTGGATTTTTCTGTTTCATCTGACCTAAAAAAAATTACTTTCCAATTTTTGATCCTTCTTAGATCATAATTACAGTTGTAAAATGGGCTGTCATTCTCCCAAGCAGAGAATTAGTGGATGGAGATGGAGCAGGGAGTGTGGTGCACTCCTAGCTTTGCAGTCATTTGGTGTTCCATATATAGAGACAACACTCTGAGGGAGGCAGGAGAAAAATAGAACTGATGCTGCTGTGTTTCTGCTACAGATAGGAAATCAATAACGTGTTTTTGACGAAAGGTGGGAGCTGCAATTCATACTTGTAAAGGCAGTGTGTCAAAAATCTATGTAGCATTAACAAAAAATGTTCATTAACTGCTTGGAAAAAAGTTATTTTCTTCCATTCATCTGTAAAATCCGTTCTGACCCAGGCAGGCACACAGGAATTGCCAGCAGGGGAGTGAGAAGGGCTGTGCAATGCCAGCACCAAGTGTCTTTGCACTTAGACCTCACTGGAAATGTAAAGTACTCTGATAACGTGTTTGATGACTATTTCAGTAAATTACAAAAGTCACTGTCTCTGCCTGTGGGTCAGGATGATTTGCCACTGAAGCTGAAATTGTGCAACATTTTGCTGCAGTTGCTGCTACTAAAGGAAAAGCAGATATGTAGTCAATAATTTTTTAAGAGGTTAGTAAAAATTTCATTTAATAAATCTACCTTGTCTCATAACTGGAAACAGTAATGACAATACTTTAATTATAATTTCCTCCAACTTTAATATTCAGGAAGATTCAGGCAGTGCTATGGGTATGAATTCAAAACTTCATAGCACAAAGAGATTAAATCACTAACAAAAGCATGTGGATGCCTAAGTAATAAAAGGAGAATATCAAAGTACACAAAAAGTGAAACTACAGAAACCATACCATAAAACTAAGAGAATTTGAACATTTTTTGTGTCCTCAGGCTATAAAGGATTTTTCACTTCTCAGAAGAGCTCCATTCTCTAGTACTAGATCTCAAGAGCAAAGTGTACATAGTCTGAAAAACGTGCAATATTGGTGGTTGGAATTTTTGGGAAGAGTTAAAAGTGAGGCAAGACTCCCTGGTTTTTTTACCCCACTCAGTCACCTTTTCTGGCTTTCCTTTAGTATTGTTGATAGTACTCTTGGCCAATTGCACCCATCACCATTCTCTGTTGAAGTTTCCTACAGAATTACATGTATGTGACCTAGGAAGTGTTCATCTCAGGGCTCAGTATGAGCAGGTGGTAATGAGCAAGATTTAAGCTCACTTATGGTGAACTGGATTATGTACTATGTAGTTGAAAGGAATAAACAATGTCTTCCATTTATTATCAAATAGTACAAGATGCTCAGAAAGGCAGAGTTCAGTGTTAGAGACATGCTCCATTTTCAGCTAGTTGGTTCTGTTACTGGAAGCTGCAGCTTTCCAGTGTCCCCTGAGTTTGTCTGCTTCTCCCCCTCTTGTGGAAGAGGATGAGGAGCAGGAGCTGTGTGCCAGGGCTGCCGTGTCCCACAAACCCTGGCAAGGATTTTCAGTCATTCCAGGCAGGTGGCAGCAGCTCTGTAATCAGGCAGCCCTTAGGTAATACTATTACCAAAATGGGGGCAAACAAGGTTCATTACAAAGGCATACTTTTCCCAGAAAAGTAGCTTTACATAAAAGGTGAAGTGTTTGTTTATCTTGGGAGTGTGCCAGGAAGAACCAAAGAGTTACACAGAACTGCCTTAGCAGCCTGCAAGTGCTTGGCTCCTGATTATACCATGGTAATATCCTGATCCACTCCTCAAAAAAAAAATCCTTGCTCTCTGATACAGCAAGAGAGATTATATATCCAACATTTGCCCTACAGTGTTTCTGGAATATTGGTTTTATGTTCTTATTCAAATATTTGGAATGTTGTAAAGTAAGTGTTACTCTGATTTAGGTGTTGTGGAGGGTGGAATGTTGGCAGCAGCCAGGGCACATCAACACAGAGCAACTTCAACCTCAGCTAACACTCACTGTGTCTCTCAGTAGAGATATTTGGGGTGGAAGGACGTGTTTCAATCTGAGCTAAAGAACAATTTTTTGTTTTGTGTATTAGTTTAATAAAAGAGACATTGAGACATTACAGTTTGACCTAAAGAAAGGATACAGATGCCAATGATGAATCTTACCTCACAAAGTGGTTTTTCCTGCAAACAGAGAAAATGATATTGTGTTCTCTTGCAATGTATTCTGCCCTTTATAACCTTCAGAGCAAAACAGCTACATACAGGAATCAGGAATTGTGTGGTTTACTCATGTCCCCTCAGTATTTATATTTCTCAAAGGGAAGGCAGAGGATACCTGAGAATATTGTCTGATAAGACAGCTTTGTTAATGTCTGTGGGTTTAGACTCTTCATGGTTATCACCAAATTGCAAAAAGCAATTTCTAATCTTGACTGGAAAAACAAAAAATCCTGAGAAAAAAAGTGTGTTGTTTTCTGAGATGAAACAATTTAAATCACCCTAGGAGGCTGAAAAGTTAACATTTCCTTGCTACAAATATTTCTCTATTTCCCCCAAGTGTACTAAGTCAGTGCAACGCTCACAACTGACTTTGAGCATTAGTAGGACTAATAAAGTTGGATCCTACTTTATCATGGTGTATTACCTCTGAATTCACATATAAACCCACCAAATTTAACTGTTAAGCTAGAGTGAAGATTAAACTATGCTGAGTAAATACTCGATGGATATAAATAAATGCAGTTATTAAGCACAGTTCTACATACAAATTCTTCATTCCATAGTATCCCTCACATCTACAAATCACCATTCATTTTCTGTTAGATTCATTTTTTAGACTCAGAAATGTGTAGATATGTTAACTTATAAATTAAACATTATTCACTCTGACTCCTACTATTTGTTGTGTTCTATCTCTTCAGGTGGATGTATTCAGATTCAGATATAGGAGAGGATTTAGGTTATGGTGACCACATTAACTGCAGCTTTACCCAAATGTGTTGTTCCTTCCTGCATTAGCATTTTTTTCATTAAAAGGATATGGTTTCATAAAATGTTATCTACTGCTTGGTTTAAATACATCACTTTACAGCAGAGAACAGAAGAATTTGTGAATGCATGTTCTAAATTAGAGACATTTTTAGCAAGGACATGTGAGTTTGTCTCTCAGAGCCCCCATGTGGTGCAGACAGACTGATGGGATCAATCCCATTGCCTTGCCCATGATTATCTATCCTGGCACTCTTGGAGTGATTCATTTTCCATGCTGGTTTAGTCTAAAGCTTCCCACTGGAGGAGGCTGCTGCCTGCACTCATTTAAAGATAGTGGCTGTCGAGGTTATCATTAAAGAATTAATTGTTTGTGACATACACAGATGAAATAAATAAGACTGGATAGGTTTTGAGTGTTAAACAGGGTTTAGTTACCAGAAGGAAGAATGTAGGCTGACTCCCTCTCTTAGGAACTACACAGGATGGATGCAGCAAGTGTCCTTTAATGACAGATCAGAATTTATCTTCTCTCCATATCTGACTGCTCATGCAAGTGGTGGCTGAAGACTTTTACAAGGTAGGCAGCAATTCCATATTTAGTCCTCAGAGTGCCTTCAGACAAGCTGATTTACAGGCCACGTGCTGATATTAATGCTGAGCTATCCTCACGGAGCACAAACTGTCAGCGCTCTTCCCTTGTTAAGTGTTTTACAGAGCATTGCTTCTCTCTGTCTTAGGGAGATAGGAAAGGCAAATTGTCAGCAAATGCTAACCAGAGGAGGAGGCTGCAGGATGCACTGTCTTACAGTGAAGGAGCTTTATGAACTCAGGTTTCACTGAACCCCTCAGGACAGCACCAATATTCACAGAGGTGCACTATTGATTACTGGACCTGACTCTGGACTTGGCGAGTCCTGGCTCAGGTAGTTCCCCAGCCTCAGCTGCAAAAAGCAGGGTGCTGGCAAAGTTACCAATTTGTTGATACTTACAACCACTCAGCTCAGTGAAGGAAGGAAGACTGAGACATGAGGGAAAGCCAGCTCAGTGTTCAAAAGCTTTTTTCATCCATAGTGCCAGGAAATGGGAATTGTTTTCAGGTAGAGCACCTGGGGGATCATTCTTAGGGTGGAAGAAAACAAACTGGATCTGAAGTTTTCAGCTCCTTTTGCAAATACAGTGTTAGGCTGCAGGGCCCTTCATCTGCTGCATTTTTCAGCAGGGAGAGAGGAGTGTGTTCTTACACAGGGGTTTTGATGATATTTTTCCTTGCTTTATCTCATCCCTCCAATTTTTGGCAGGCAGTTGGGCAGCAACTTTCTGTTCAAGCTCATTTCTTTGGTAATTATCCTAAGTGGTACAACACTCTCCAATCATTCTTTTTATGAGATACACTCATCATTAGAGATAAGTTTTGCTTCACAGAAACTAATGATAATATCAGAGAATATTCCAGTAATGCCAAACATGTCTGTTTTGTTAGACCACTGTGTCTTGGGATGGAGATAAGCTGCTTTGTGTACAGAATGGAGAGAAGGAAGGCCGTGGCTGGACCCAGTGGATTGAAGGAGATGAAATGCACCTGGTAAGATCATGTAAGAGGTTTTGGATGCCCCTCCATTAGAATGGTTAGATATAACCCAGCAGGGAATGTGCTATGTCATTGCAGCTTACTTTGACATAATTGTGTATTGATGCAGCATTTGACTTGTCTCTAAAGCAACAATTTCATTTGCAGTCATTCTGGTTTTATGTCCCTTAAAAAGCCTGGCAATTTCAAATGCTCTTTCTGTGCTCAGTGTCTGTCCAGACTCGCCAGGCTGAAATGCTCACAGGAGGAAGACATTTACCAGAATGTCCCTCACAGTCTGTAAAATACTCAGTATGGGAGCTGTGAAACTGAGCACCCAACAATAAGGGGAATATACACCATTTTCTTTTAAAATAATTACAGACCACACTACATTATAGCCTAGAGAACTACAACAGCAATTATGCTTTTGAAATCGATGTTTTTCTCAGATCATCATTTTTATCTTTCTAAATTAATAGGGCCTGAAAGAAGATGCCTGTTCTTTTGTCCTATAACTCTTTATAGCATCCTCACTCTCTCATCAGTGTGGGTAAAAGGCAGTGTTCCTGCTGGGATAATAAACTCCAACCTCCATTTCTCCTCACTGTGCAGTACTATTAGCACTCAGCAAGCTAAATGGATATCTTCTAAATGTTCAAATCAGTAGCAGAGTTATGAAATCTTTGCAGAAGTACCCCAAGCCCCTTATTACTAAACATCATTTTGAGGAAGTATTGGCAGTCCCAGAATCCAGTGTAGGAGAGGAATGGATATGACAGATCTTCCCACCTGTCCTTGGTGCAGCACAGGCAGGGAGGAGGTTGCTGTGTAAGTGAGGACTTTGGAGATGAGGCCATGGGCTCACCTAGAGGAGGGGGGGCAGCAATCAAAATGAGATGCCCAAGTTTCCTGTGCATGCACATTCCCTCCAAGAAGCGCCTTTCAGCATCTCCACACTCTCCCAGCTGCACAGCAGGCAGGGCCATGGCAGCAGGCTCCAGCCCTTCCAGCTTCTCTGCTGGCAGCCAGCTCCCAGTTACCTGGCACAATTCCTGGCCTGGAGCTCAGCTCACTCCTGGCTGCCCTGAGTCCTGCACATCTGGGCATTCTCCTGCACACAGGAGCAATAGCACCAGTTGCTATTGGATTTCTCAGTTCTGGCAGCCTGCTTTCTGGCCTTTGCTAGCTCCCAGGCACTATCTCTTCCCATCTTCTGTCCCCAGCACCACTCCCTTCAGCCCTGCTTTCTACTGTCCTTACTCAGATTCCTGCTCCAGCCACACAGTCTGGCCATGGACCTGTGTGCCCAGAGCACTTTCTAGACTTGTCCCTGTCAGGAGGTTGATTTTACAAGTCAGAAACTCAGATTCAGTTGCTCAAATACTTGTGTCTAGTGCCAGTTTAGGGAGCCCAGGATAACCTGACTGCTCTGATGCTGCTTTTCAGAAGGCTGGGGAGAATTCTGGATCACACCTGCCAGCTGATGCATTCACCAACTGGCACTTGGAAAATTTGCCACAATCTGTCTCCCATGTACACAGAAGTCAGTACAAAATTAATTCATGCAAAGGAAGTAACCAAGTATTTTAGAGCCCACTCCTCAATATTTCAATTTTCTCATTTCTTGTATTTCATTAATTTCAAAAGATGTCCCCTTTATTTCTCTAATCCTTGTTAATGCAGCTCTCTCCATTGAAAGTACAGTAGAGTCCCTTTCAGTACCTTATTTTTGACCAGCTAAGATTACTAGGTCCTGTCCTTGTGAGAGTGCTTTGATACAATGAGCAGTTACCTTTAAAGAATTGATACTTCAATAGCTTTATGATCCTATTGAACTTTACACAACGAGCCAAGTGTTAATTTATTCTTTCCACAGTTCTGCAGAGAGTAGGAGCACATCCTTCAGTAGTTTATCGCTTCCTATTTTCTTCATTTCATTCTGTGGTCTGTACTTTGTAGTTCTTTTTAGATTTTATTTTATGTGAGTGACTTATTTGACCATTCCCCATTTCCTTTTGAGTTTTATTGTCCTTTTCTATTGTATTGATTGCTTCTGCAATCCTGGAGTTTTTGTCACTGTCAGCAGATCTCTCAGCCTTTATTGCACACTCTTCCTTCTGGGTTACCTCTGCAGGAGTGAACAGAGCAGGTCCTAACTGAAGTCCCTGCATCAGTCTGTTCCACCAACTCAGAATGAAGCACTTTCTCCTATTGGGGTCAACAACATATGTCAGTTAAGGTTATTGACCTAGTTTGAGGTTTTTTAAAGTCATTTTATCAAAGTCCCCTGTAAGAAATGTGCATAGCTTCCTCAAAATATTCCAGGAGCTTTATTAAAAGTCTCATCTTGAACCGGAAAGTGTTCTATGAAAATGACCCTTTTGCTAGGTCATGCATAAGCACTGTTTTTATGTCCCTTAACAGCTTCAATACCCTTTTTCCTTTCACCTAAACCTTGCCCCAGGCACACACCTGAGTGCACTTCTCAGGTCAGACTTGAGGAGTTTCAGGAACAGGGATGGGTGAAAAGGCAGCAGCCTCACAAATCCCAGCCCAGGATGGAAACTGCCCCTACTCATGCCCAGCTCACAGAGATCCAGAGATCAGCAAGGGGGGTTTGGGAAGGCTCTTGTGGAACTCAAAGGAGCAGCTTTGTGCATCCAGGGTGCTCATGCTCAGTCAAACCTCACTGCTGTGGTGGTTGACATCTGTACAGTCACCTGCCTTTTGTAGCCATGAGCTCTGTGTTGCTGAAGTGGACCCTGATTTCTGAATTTGTAGGCTCGAGCTACCAATCATCACCACACAGGTTCAGAGCTGGTGAGGCAAATCCATCCCCACTTCTTTATGTATCCAAAGTAGGGAATGGCCATTCCAAAGGCCTAAAGCATTTGCATATTATTCACTGCAAATAGAGAATAAAGCACCAGGAACATATCTGACCCTTTGAGATCTGAGATCCCAAAACAGCTTCCATTGCTCCACCTTTTAGCAGAAAACAAACCCAAACCAGATGGTTTCTTTTAGGATGAAAAACAGGCTAAAATACATTCAAGCCTCCCAAGCTAATTTAACAGAAAACTGTGGATTCAAATTAAGCTGGACATACACATGAAGCTATAATGTTTGTGTCCTAAGTAAAAGTTGTGGTTTTTAATTATTTTCTCTTTCTAGGAAATAAGAGTGTGTGGAGTCACGTGTAAGCAGGTCTTTAAGAAGGTGCAGTGAGCTACTGCTGCTACAGGAGTGAAGAACAATAGAATTTACAGACCTGCCACCAGCTCTCCAAATGCTAGTGCTGAGCATCCTCAGCAGCAAGAGCAAACACAGAAGTGAAGATCACATTAGAACTGTGTAGTTGGAATAAAATATTTCTAGGAAATTAAAAAATTACTGCAAATAAAACTATTTTTAGAAATGCCAATTAAAGATACCAAACTCTCTAAATCTGTGCATACTGTAATTCTTGACTATTAGGTATAAAACAGGATGCTGGAGGTTTAGACCTTGTAAACTAAAACTATTGTTTTACTCTCAGTAGACATCAGCCTTTCAGAGCATCAGCCTTGTTTTCAGTTGGTGAACTGCTGTTGTAGGGAAGCAAGTGAGAGCTGCTTGCACTTATATCCTGATTTCACTGAAGCCAGTAAGAATGTTGCCATTAGCTCTGGTGGAGTAGCTCTACACTGGGAGTGTTCCATCAAAAATAAAAATCTGATTTCTCAAAACAAGGAAATTTACGGATCAATACTTTGGGCAAAAGCAATGCTTACAAAAGCAAGGCTAAGGGGCAATTCTCTTCCAAATGCTTTAGGCAATATCTGCCCATGATTTTTTGCCTTTTTTTTTTTTTTTCTCTCTTGTTTTGGAGACACTGAGAGTAAGATCTTGGCTAGAAACTGTCTGTAACTGTACACACACCACACAGAAGATGAGACCAGCACTGCTTTGTGCAGTATCATTTGCAGATGTTTTTGTGCCCATCACAACCCTGTGTTCTCTTGCAGATTGAGTGTAGGAGAGCCTTGGCCTGGCAGTTGAAATCAGAACACTGATTAAACATTAGTGAGGGGAATAATACTGCCAGATTGTCAGTCCACCAACTCACTGGATAGTAAGCACCACCAGGTCACATCAGAATGAAAAAGGTTTAAATTCACAAAGCTGTAGCATGTAACCCAGAATTCCAGGTGTCTCCTGTAACAGCTGAGATCAGCCATTGTCAGGGACTCAGTCAGTGGGGAAATCACCATGGCAGAGCCTGCTCTCCAGTGGGAACATCCCTTTTTCTGCCCTGAAATAGGAATATCCTTTCTCCTGCTCTGAAATGGGAACATCTCTTCCCTGCTCTGAAATGGGAATATTCCTTTCCAGCTCTGAAATGGGAACATCCCTTTTTCTGCTCTGAAATGGGAACATCCCTTTCCCCTGCTCTGAAATGGGAACATCCCTTCCCTGCTCTGAAATGGGAACATCCCTTTCCTGCTCTGAAATGGGAACATCCCTTCCCTGCTCTGAAATGGGAACATCCCTCCCCTGCTCTGAAATGGGAACATCCTTTCTGCTCTGAAATGGGAACATCCCTTCCCTGCTCTGAAATGGGAACATCCCTTTCCCTGCTCTGAAATGGGAACATCCCTTTCCCTGCTCTGAAATGGGAACATCCCTTTCCTGCTCTGAAATGGGAACATCCCTTCCCTGCTCTGAAATGGGAACATCGCTTCCCTGCTCTTAAATGGGAACATCCTTTCCCCTGCTCTGAAATGGGAACATCCCTTCCCTGCTTTGAAATGGGAACATCCCTTCCCTGCTCTGAAATGGGAACATCCCTTTCCCTGCTCTGAAATGGGAACATCCCTTCCCTGCTCTGAAATGGGAACATCCCTTCCCTGCTCTGAAATGGGAACATCCCTCTCCCCTGCTCTGAAATGGGAACATCCCTTCCCTGCTCTGAAATGGGAACATCCCTTCCCTGCTCTGCTGCAGCTCCTGTGCTTAGCCCATCTTTTGCCTTCCCCTGGACTCAGTACTGACTGAGACATTTTAGACATGTAAACAGAACAAATGCTGCCATCCTCTACTAACCAGAGACTCTTTTTTAAAACATGCACAGTTATTAATCCTGTTTAGGAAAGCTGTGAGCCTGATCTAACATGGAACCATGGGTTCCTGGAATCACCCACCCACGGAACAGCCTGGAAGGGACCTCAAAGATCCCTCAGTTCCAACCTGCCTGCCGGGCAGGGACACAGTGTTGTGAAAAATGAGGTTCACTTTCCTGGTAAATTTTAAGAAATAGGTTTAATAAAATAAATAATAAAGACAATTAGGAAACAGATGAAGCAAAGGAGTTTAGGGCCGGGTGACTTGGTGTTCAGCCAAAGGCACAACTTCAACCAAAGAGCTCCTTCCTTAAAATAATCGGCCTGTTGCACATGTATAAATTCACATGCATGATTCAAACATTCCTTTTGGGTCAGATTTTCTTTCGTTCAGTTTCAACTTCCCCCCAGTCGTTTTATCTGGTAGATCCATCTGTGGATGGCTCCATTCCTTCTACTGTAAGTCCCATAAATTCTCCTCCTGAGGTTTTGGTGATCTTCATTTGGATAAGATACTTGATAATAGAGGTTCAATTTCTTTTTGGTCAGCAGCCTTCACACAGGAATGCAGGATGACTCCCCCTACCCTCTGGCTTGGCCAGTTTAGATGTTACAACAAAAAGCCCAGTCTTTTAACACTATGTTAAAATCATTAAAAAAATATACATTCATCACATTTCTAAACTCTATTAATAAAAGAAAAAACAGTACAATCTTCCCACATTATACATATAGTATTCATCTTAAAACTTGTGAAAAGCCAACTGTATAATATGCATTTATAACAGCCTGGAGAAAAGGAGCTGCAGAAACAGCCACTGTAAGATCTAAAGTGAGCACAGCAGGGATGGGAAACTTCCTGAACTCTGGTATTTCAATGGCACTGTGTCTCGTGAGTGTAGCACCAGATGTGCTGTGACAGACATCTAATTCAGTTTTCTAAAGTTTTAGGGTTTGCTTTACTTCAGAAAGTACCCAGAAGATATTATCCATGAGGATTAAGCATCCCTGTGTGATAAACAGATGAATAATTCTCCCTCTCCATGTAAATCCTTGTGCTACCATTGCAACGTCTGTGGATGATACCACTCAGAATTGCAGACATGCAAGGAAATTATTTACTTTAATTCCCCCATCATTTTTTTTTTTTTTCTTGGCAGTACTTATGGCTAAAGAAGTCTCTGGGAAATATCCTTGAGTCTGATCAGGTAGGTCCATGCAGAAGCTGCTTTTCTCTCCTGGAAGCCTGTTTAACCAGCCAGCTGTGTGTCCATAGCTGAATGGATATCCTGACAGACAGACAGACAGACAGGCCACCAGCTCATGGGGACTGAGTTTTCTGGTACTTGGAATGGGACAGGTCAAAACTGGTTACAATTAAATAAGGCAGAAAGGTTGTAGGAGAGGGAAAGGATCAGAAGCCTGTGGATCTTGGGATAAAATGCTGCTCTGCTTAAGGGAAATTGCCAACACTTGCCTATTTAAAACGCTCTTTATCATCTTACACAAGGTTGAGGATATCCCAGTTGCCAAATTTCAGTGCATCAGCCATTTGTTTTTCTTGAAAGATTATTGGACACAGAAACTTTTTTCCTTCAAGTTTGTAATTATTGATTTCATAATCATGGACCCCCTCCAGGTATCATTCTACTCTTCAGCCCCAAGGAGAGCAAGAAAACAAACAAGCAAGGGTAATAAAGTGATGGCTCACACCACTATCCCCAGATAAACTTGGCAGGATTTTTTTTTTAATGTTCAGCACTGACTGAGACCTTTTTTGAAATGTAGTTTTCCTTCAATAGAACTTGGCAGTTCATAACCCTTAATTCACCAGCTGTCTCCTAATTTTTGCCTGCAGCTCTCTCCAGTCTTGTGGAACATTCACAAACTCTTTTTGCAGAAGGTTGTAAGTGGATCAATTAGCATCTAGCTAAGTAAATTCAATTGTTAAAAGCTATTATTATTGTAATCAAACAGACAGCTTTTCCCCTTTGGGTCATTTGGTACAAGGGCAAATTTAGCACCATGCTAATAACTAATGGCTTATCAAGCAGAAGCAGTAACCTACTGCTAATTATGGAGGAAAGGCAAACTCACATAGCTCTTCCCCAGCTCTTGGATGGAAAATACAGAAACTTCAGAAATGTTTAACTTTGAATAGATTTGCTTCAACTGCTTGTCATTCTAATTGTAACCTCCTACCTCACTGCAGCAACCCTTGCCCTTGGAGAAGGAAATGATGCTCATTCATTGCTTCCACGATGATGCTTTCCAATGAATGTCTGCAAAATTAACCCTGCTGTTTCCATGAACCTTTGGCAACTGTTATCAGGAAATGTAATTCAAAACTTTCTCCATGAAATAGATGCTTACAGAATGTATAGCATCCAACAGTTACTTGACAAACATCTGCCTCTCTGACTATTTCACAACTACTTAGTAAGCAAGACTTTCACAGGGAATTCAGATTTGCTAGCTGCTCAGGATTCGGGAGTATTCAGGAATCAAACTTTATTTCTTGATCTTCAACAGACTTTCAGCCATGGCTTGCCACTCTGTGTTTCTACAGAACTGCAATACCTTCAGATAATGGACATTTTATATTTTGTTAGGAAAGACCAGTGCCTGCAGAAGCAGTGTGAATGGAAAGTGCAAACAAAACAGGCTTTTCCTGTTGAGAAAGCCCTTTTTGTTTACTTGAACCTGCTACCTACAGAATATTATAATGTAATTCCTCCCACCAAACAGCCATTCCCTGTTTTGCCCATGCCACTCAGGTTTTCTTTACCCCTTCCAGTGAATGAACTCAGCTGTTTTCATCTCTTACAATCTAAGCCATGGAAACCAGGATTGAAATCAGAGTTGGGGTTACAGTCTACATTTATGCAGCAGTCCAGCTGTGAAGGGTGGGGAGGGGTTCCTTAGGATGACCTGTGTAACAGTTTTCTTGTAAAATAAACATGGGCTGGATGGAAAATTCCTCACAACAAGAAGGAGCATCAGATTCCCAAAGAGCCTCCCATGGGACTGAGCACTGGGGCACAGCAGAGTCCTGGTGTGGCATGGATGTGCTCCCCTGGGCACATCCACTTCCACCAATGTCTGTCATTTGCTTGCCTCTACTCTGTGAAACTTGACAGCCAAAAGCAAGAGTTCACCATTGCAACATTAATAAAACCTCCTAGTATGTATCATTTTGTGTTATATTCTCTCTTGGACAGCCTCATCTGTAATCACAGAACAGATTCCCAGCTGTCCATCCTCTCACCCTCCATCAGGAGCACATTTGTCTTGGATTATTACCTGGGTGGTGCAGCTATTTCTATTTTAAGAAGTTTTTTTTCACCTCAAAGCAAATCTTTATTTAAATAATTTGCTCCTGTCTAGCAAAAGAGCACACAAAAGTAGAGTCCCTTCAGCACCATGTATTTTATTATCAGGGCAAGCACTTTCTCTATATTAATGGCTAATAATAAGAATCCACACTGAACACTTAAACAAAATGGCATTTCAGTTCTTCAACAAACCCTTCAATAAGACTGCCTGACAATTAAGTTTCTGGAGGCAAAATAAAATTCCTTCTTTCAATGGTAACATTCTTATTAAAGGAAGGGAAGCAAGAAGGATAGGAAACAGTCTGTGGTTATTGACTCTGCACTTATTTACATAACAAGAGACGGTTTGTCTTGTGGTACACCACTATCCTAGTGCTGGGCAAATGAGAGGTCAATATTGTGACAAGAGCATTCCAAATTCAAAATATTTTATTTAAATATTCAGCTCTTTGACATTTCCAGATTGGAGCAGAAGCACGAGCAGTTATTTGTGGCTCCACCAGCATTACAGAGTAGCTAACATTTAAAACTTGTGTGTGCCTCTGTAGAAACACACAGAACATGGTTATCAGTGGCACACTGCAGAATTAGGCAGCCCTTTCAATACTTTTAGGCTCACTCCCAGAGCTTTCTTGTGTCTGTTTGATTGGCCTTTATTTCCCCTCCTCCTGCAGCTACACGAGGCAACAGTGCAGAAGAGCAGAGGTGAAACACAAGGAGTGATGGAGACCTTAATGCACAATTGTACTGAAATCTGGAGTTAAACAGAAAAGTTCCTCTCCATCCTGGTGTTCCCACTGAATTTTTCTCTCATGTGAGTCAGTGATTTCCTGCAAAAGGAAGTGTTTATAGTGCAGTGCAGTCACCATTGTAATTTGGTGAGGATTAGAACCACAGCACTTGGGGAGGGCTCACTGGAATTTAACATTCCATCAAGTGCAACAAGACTCACAGTAGCTCCTTGCTCCCCTTCTCTAATCTGCAATCAGCATGATTTGAGTTATATTTTCCTACCATGGCACTGATGCTTGTCATTCACAACCATTCCAATCTCCAGCACCCCCCTCCAGCTGGGCATGCCAAGGGCATGCAGAGGAGGGTAACACAACTCAGTGGAACTCCTGTGAAATGACTGTGTGATCTTTCACTCAGCCTGTCAAGAAACATGCTGCCATTCTTGATGCTGACATTTCCAAGGTTATTTTTGTAGAGGAAAATGAGAGGAAAGAACCATTTTATGTGTGTTACAGCAACACAGAAAGAACTTACTCAGACACAGAGCTGAGCAGCTCCTGCACACACCCAGCCTTGGGTACAACAATGCAATGCAGTCTCTCCGTTGCCACACTGATGCCAGTGTTCATCAGAGACACTTAATTGCTCAGGACAATCTTCAAGGGCAGCATGTGGTCTGAAGCAGCCCTGGCTAGAAAGCCAGGCCATCACTGCTCCTTCATCCCAACACATTTGCTATTTTAGCTACGAACACAGATAATCTCTCAGTTCCTCCCTGGAACTGGTAACAAATTCTAACTCTGAAAGGATCACTTGGGAGTTTTAGACCTATCAAACCTAAAAAAAGCAGCCAAAAGCAGAGAGCAGACTTTCCCAAGGCTCTGCAGCAGCAACACCTCACCCCAGCTTTGCCTGAGCTCAGCTTCAGCCAGTCTGAGACACAGGGGCTGACAGGAGCCAGGCAAACAAGGGCTGCACATGAGACTTAACACCCCAAAATGATGCAGAACTGATGACTCATTCCCCATCAAGCCAAACAAAAAAAGAGAAGTAGAACATCAGAATTCCCTAGCAAAATAACCTGTGAACAGTCTGGTTCCAGCTCCTTAAGGACTAAAAAGCCCCAAATTCCACTAGAAGCTTTTCTTGTCATCTTTTGTGCAATTGAACACAAGGAAGATGATTCCCAAGCACAGATGCAGAATTATTTCAGATAACATTTTTTTTCAACATATGTTCAACCCTTTATAATGTATTTTTCTCTCACAGCAAGTCCACCTTGCAGACATTTGAATTATCACATTACACAAAATTCAAATTCTGGTTCCACCTCTCAGTGTGGAAGCATCTATTTTTGACTGTCTTTCCAAATGTATTTTGGGACCAAAGAAACAAGGTGGTGCTTAAACTGCTGAAGGTCACTCAGAAACCTTACCAGGTGCTTAACTTTGAGTTTAAATTAACAGTTAAAAGGTACCTAATTTGCTTGAACATCCTGTGGATGTTTTTAGGAGAGCCTTTTCCCCTCTTCAGCCACAAAAAAAAAGCTTTGAAAATCTGATTAATGTCACACAGTACTTCCCAATCCAGCTGGTATAACTTCAGGGACATTTAGGTACCTTCTCAGTCCCATATTCCCCTGAAGTGATTGGTTTTCAGTACCCATTAGACACTAAAAATTTGAAAAGGAAATGCCCAAATCTTAGTCAAGTGGAGGTAAATGTAGAACATATCCCCAGATAAATAATATTGCTCTTAAGTCCCCCCTTCACAATGAAAAGGGAAAAAAGGCCCCACAACAGCAAAATCATCCATAGCAAAATAAGAACAGCTTTCAACCACTGCTGACCAACAGTTCATTGCAGTTCCTCCCTGAAGCATCAAACCTCAGGACACTGGATCATGAGAGAAAAGATAAATGTACCAGGTATGCACAGAGAATGGCCCTTTTCATATGAGACATTTCTTTGGGAAGTGAAGCTCTTCCTGGGCCCACTGCAGCTTTTTCTGGAGTGCATTTTGGTTTGTTGTGCAGCAAGTGCATTCCACCAGACAAAAGTAATTGTTGATGAAACAGCTGGGCAGAACAAGAGGATTTTTTTCCTTTTTTCATGCTCCCTTTCTTTATAGTGTAAACACTCCTACATTTTAGAAAATTCAGGTTTTTAAAGATGTACCACGGGTCATTTTGGTGCTTATTTGTTTATAATTTGGTCTTTTCACAATGAAAGTACTTGCTGAAATGACACTTTTGCATTTCTTTTTATCTTTTGCCAAGACAACGAAACTACCTGTAGTTCTGCCAAGGATTTCAAAAGTAGGTATTTCCATGTTCAAGATTAATTAATTAACTTCTACATTAGGATTAATGCAAGTATGTTTTCTTGTTGTATTTAAAGGTGTAAATTCAACCAACCGTCTGCTTTGCAAATGCCCTTGAATGGGATTCTGCAAGGGACTGAGATCTCTGCCCTGATATGGGAGCTATTAAAGCACAATGCTATCACTGGCAGAAAGAAAAAAAGTTATGTTGATGTGCTGAGGTGATAAAAGGAGATTAGCCAGCAGCTGCTGTGTCAGGCACTAATGAAAATGTATTAATGGGGGGAAAAGGAACAGTCTTGGGCTGCTTTTGATAAACCTAAACTTCCAAGGCATCCAGTTAGAGACTGGGCCTGGTGAGTGTGTGTCACAGCCTCTAGGGAAAGGTGACAATGATGGTGTGATGTCTTCTTTGAAACCCCAGCCACACCCGATGGCCAGGCAGCAACAGCACCTGGAGCTGGGAGTGGAGGATCTGTGGGGCAGAGATGGCAAATCAGCCTTGGAAAGCCATGAGCACATTCCAAGGGATGGGCAGGCATGGGGCAATTCCCCAGCTGTGTGTTCCAGCCACGCTGCACTCTGTCACTGCACCCTCACATGCTGGTGCTGTGTGAGTCCTGAGCACTGCTGGCTGCAGAGGTAGCTGTGGCAGTCACAAATAGGAAAAAGGAATAATGTTTTCCCCTCATGCTGAATATTCTTTTAACAGCCATTTTTTCTACCTTAAAATGCCCCCTGGTCTCAATCTCCTGCAAGCAGAGCTAATTCATGCAGCTCTCCCCAAAAGCTCTCCCCATCTTTCAGCTGGCATGCAATGGAGCACAATATCCTGATAACCTGGACTCCTCTTTTCCCTGACAGGATTGTCTTTTACCAGCCACAAAGGCCATGATAAACATCATTCTAACAGATATACAGCTTACTGCAACCACTTTGCTTTATGTTTGGCAAGCTAGAAAAGCTGCCCAGTTATCTATATTTTTACAAGTAACACATTTCATTTCAGCACAGGACTTTGTTTTCCCACTGTCCTGAAGGAGACTCCTCAGGAGGAGTCTAATGGTGCTGAAGAAATACTTCCCAGCACAAATTCCTTTCTCATGGCTGTTATTGCAGAAGTCAGAGCTGACAGGTCACTTGTGCTGCTCCCACACCCCTGGCAGCCTCTGTCTGTAACAGGAGACACTCCTATCCATACTGGGATGGCTCTGATCAAACCTCAGATCACCTGGAAATTTCCATAAAATCATGATAGAGACAAAACCCTACAGTAACTATAACTTCAAATATGGTCCAAAAGGGCCAGGTGGGAAAAATCTGTTCTAGGCAAGCTTCCTTCCTTCCTTCCTTCCTTCCTTCCTTCCTTCCTTCCTTCCTTCCTTCCTTCCTTCCTTCCTTCCTTCCTTCCTTCCTTCCTTCCTTCCTTCCTTCCTTCCTTCCTTCCTTCCTTCCTTCCTTCCTTCCTTCCTTCCCCTATTAAACCCAGTTAGTGTATAAAAAATGCACTTGTGTAGTTCTCCAGTTTCTAGGAAGTTTTAAAGTAAATCTGGAAAAGTAATTTTCAATGCTCTGTTGAAAGTAACTCTCCTTATCAATTGATTCATTTTTTTTTTTTTCACATATAAACTGGAGAAACACATCACCATGAATATTACTCTGAACTTCTGGGGAACCCTTTCCTAATTTGAGATTGTATTTAGGTCTCAGGTTTTCAAGTTTCAATCATTTTTCTCTTTCCTTTTACTCTTCTAGTGAAACACAGCCTGCCATTCTCTTATATAGATAGATAGATATAGGTAAATCTCTATCTAAATCTATAAATCTTCATCTAAAATAAAGAATTTAAGAAACCTTATTTTCTCGTTCTATAATAAATGTACTTGGTACATTTTACTGAAAAGTGAAATTACCATATTTATCAATTCCTTAATTCAGTTTCCCAGTGGCAATGTCAGTAAAAGAGATACAAATGCTCCTCCCCCTGCTTTGCATGCCTGTGCATCCAGTGGCTGGAGCCACGTGGCACCACTCCTGTTAGGAGCCAGTCCTGTCCTGTGTCTGGGTGAAACCTTCACTCCTGCAATGTGTCCTGGATTCTCTTGCTTGGCCCATCCCCAACACCTGATGGATTATACACCTGCCTTGGGAGCCAGCTTGCAGGGTGTGCTGCATTTTAACAGCACTGAGTGGATGGACCCATTGAACCACAGCAGACAATACCAGGATTTTTCAACTTAGGGTTTGTTCTTTTGATTACTTTAAATTTTCATCCTAAGTGCTGTTTCTATCAAGTAATTGCCAACTTAGGGCCAGGAATTCACCTAAAGATCAGACAGATGTCTAAATGCCACTGTTACTACAACAAACTGGTTTCCAGTGTTCCAGGATGCCTTGGAGAGTTGAACACTGGTTCATTCCTCAAACAGGGTGTGGGAGAACAATACCAGAGCCTTTCCCACAGGAGGGATGCTGCTGTGGAGCTGGAAATGCAGACAGAAAGGAATTAACCATACAGCATTGTGAGAAGAGTGGATTCCTGAGATTTACTGCAGAGAGCATCCCTTAATCAACAGGAAATAATGCCCTGATGTTCTAAGAGAGATGCAGCAGCACAGGATGAGGGTTCTCATTTACCCTGATCTGCTGCTGCCTTTCTGAGCTGGTATTTCTTTCTGTCTGAAGCAGTAAAAGTGATTTATGGCAGAAAGAAAGCAGTCAGGAAACAGACACAGTCACCTATCCAGGGATTTTCCTGGAGTGGGGGAACAGTTCTGGAGCTGCTCTGCACTGATGGCAGCACAGTGAAGGAAAACAGGCTGAGGGTTACTGTGGATTCCCATCAGGAGCACCCAGTGTACAGCCCTGCTGCGACACTGGCCTTGAGTCCTGCAGGTTGTCACAGGAATGGTTCTAACCTTTTTCTAAATGGCTACAGTGAACCCAAAATTGTGCACTGATTGCAACAGCTGATACAACTTTTTCTCTTCATTGGGATTCTGGAAGCAAAATCTTTCTATCATTGAATTCTCTCACTCATGAGTTATGTGGAAGCTTGAGGTCTAAGGTATTTGAAAGTGTCTTTATGAAGTGTTATTCAGATGAGGTAAAGAGGATTGTTTTTTTCTGACAAAACTGATTCTCTAAAATATTCTTCTAATGGATAAGACCCTGCATTAAAATGGCATTTCAGCTTTTATGGTCAGGCATGAACAAGCCAAAGGAGATACATATTTTCTTAGCTAAATTGTGCTTGTCGTGGAAGTACCAAAGAAAAAACCTCAGACTTCTTTCTATAGATTCTTTTAATTCAAAATCCATCCATCAGTATTCCAGTTCAATGTCTAAGTAATGCAACCTTTGTCTGATAAAGATAAGAAGTGGCAGTTGCAATTACAAAACTTTGCCACAGAATAAATACAATTAAGTTACAGATTACAGTTGCGGATATTAATGCATAGCTCATGCAGGGAATTCACGTCCTGAAAAAAATCAATTTAAGCAGCCTGAACAGCAATGACAAGGCACTTGGACTGGGTTCAGATTTTCCATCCACGTTAGAGTTAGCCCAGAAGGAAGCAGGCTTTAGTGGAGAACATAAAGGGTTCTGCTCACTGATTGCTCTGCCTGCTGGCTTCTTTCATGACCTTGGCCAAACCATGTTGTCTCCTCAGTTTTTCTGATTTCACAAAGGCTGATGTTTTTTATCTGCTTCCTCAAAGCCTGAGTAAAGAGATTTGAATAAGTGCTCAGGAGAACTAATAAATTAATAAATAAATAAATTCAGTATTTCCCATTTATTTTGAAAATCAAGGTTGGTCAGTTTTACCCACTGGCTAATAATTCTCTAGAGTGTAATATTTCATAATGTAAACTGTGTTAATAAAAACGAGTTCTCACGACAATAGAGTCCACTGGATTGTATTTTTAATGTTATCAAACTCAATTATACAATCATAAGTGACATTATGAAGTCTCTAAGAGCTAAGCTGAAGTCCTTAATTGAGAGGAGGTAGGCTTTTGATTAATAATGTGTGTAACATCTGCATCCAACTCCATCAGCAAAATCAGATGGAGTAAGAGAGATGGAAATGACTGAAAAAAGACAAAACCTCAATGGCTGAAACCAAATTATTTTATTTCTAAGAGTGATTTAAAGCATATTTTGTGCATCTTTGCTGAAGTTGAAGGTAAACACAAAATGTGCTGAGCTGGCACAGCTGTGAGCTCTCTGTGCCCTGTGTACACTGCTGCCTTTTTCCCAGTCTGGAAATGAAACTCGAGATAATTTTAGTAAGGAGGTGTTTTTATTTGAAGGCCTTTGGGGGCAGTTATGGAAAGATGTCCACAAAAGCCCACCCCCTCAGGAGTGAGCACATTTTTATAGCTTTTAGGAAATTACCTGTCTTGGGTTATGGAACCAAAACTGTGTATTCTCTTTCACCTGCTGAAAGCAGTTGGGGAGATGTTTTACTATTTCTCTTGTAATTCTGGGAGGAAGGGGGCAGATGCCTTCTGATAATGGGCCAACTGTTCAAACCAGGTGGGGCAGTGTTTCTTATCTCTTTCACCACCCATCCTCCCTCCAGGGGGATATTTTCTGCTAATGGGCCATTAAGGCTCACTTAAGGGCACAACACATTCCATCATCCCATTGTGAGATGTTCCACCCAGTGGAGCTCCATCCATTCCTACCTGGATAAAACTGAGACATGGGAACACCAGGGATCTGGTTCCACTGGATTCCCAGAGGAAGATCAGACCCTTCCCACCATCACTGGACCCTTTTCTACAGGATCATCTCTACTCCAACAGAACCACATCTGCCACTCCAGGAGGACTTACCTCTGGACTGCTTCCAACACGCTGACCAACAGGGTGTCAGGTTGTAGCTCTGACTCTGTCAGGGTTTCTAGGATTGTTGTTTGTTTGGTTGGTTTTTTTCCTTTTTTGGTTTTTGGTGGTTTTTTTGTACTACTACATTTGTATTTTTTAATATTCCTAGTAAAGAACTGTTATTCCTATTCCCAAATCTTTGCCTGAAAGCCCTTAATTGCAAAATTATAATAATTTGGAGGTGGTGAGGGGTTTACATTCTCCATTCCAAGGGAAACTCCAGCTTTCCCTGGCAGATGCCTGTCTTTCCAAACCAAGACAGAGTTCGTATAACTGATAAAAAGCACCAATTAGGAGGACAAATGGTGATGCAATTCCCCCCCAGGTCAAACCCCTTCTCTGGAGCTCCCCCTCAGCACTGGCTGTACTTTGTCCATGAGAATGCATCTCCAAGAGTTGAGTTGTTCTCAGCCTTGGTGCCCAGGAAGAGCCAAGACAGCACAGGGGCCATGGAAGCTTGGATACCCCCCAGGGCTTGCAGCTCTGGAATTTGTCTTTCTGCCCAGGGAAAGGCTGTGGAAAAGTACTGAGAAAACTAGCCACTAATACAACAGGCTACAGAGCTACACATCCAGGATCTGGGTATAGAGGAAGGATACAGAGAACATAGGAAAGAAAAGAAGTCAAAACCCAAACTGGCATCAACACCCTCATCCTCCCACAGCATCTGCACCCATCCCTGGTTTGTCAACGAGGTGTCAGACAAGTTCCTGCTCTGAGATGGGAATGAGGGAATTCCTCCTTCTCTTAGGTGTCAACAACAGGTTTGTCCCTGCAGATCTCTGTTCTTGCATGATCAGCTAAGCACTGACACCAGATAATAAGTGTTTGGGCAACAAGAACTCTGTGTACAACTGGCCAGAATCCTTCCATTCCTTCTCTGGAGGGCTGAACAAAGCAATAGAGCCCAGGAGTCACAGCCAAACCTGCAGCTCCAAGGCACTGAGGGGGCTGGCTCGTGCTGACCCAGTGAGCAAGCCTGGGATCAGCCAGGGCTGTCCCAGGCAGAGCAGTGCCAGTCAGTGCTGGGGAAAGGCAACCAAAGCATGGGCCAGCAAAGCGTGTTTGCTGAGTCCCTTTTGCAAAAAACACCTTTGAGTTCTGCCCCCTCCTGCTGTACACACCTCTCCTGCTCCTGCCACGTCCTGGGGAGGTCCCTGGGCAGCAGCTGAGGCCTGCAGGACATCACACATGGACTTTTGGTGTCATTCAGAATGTGACTCCTGGTGTCTGAGTGTGGGAAGCTCCCTTTCTGGAGTCCCCAGTTAGAGGTGATCTTTTTCCTCCAAAAGTCCAGTACCAGGGTTATGAAGATAAAAGAGACTTGTAGCTTCAGTCTTCAGAGCTGTTTACTCTGTTTCTTATCTCAAGTTCTGAACTTAAGATTCCTGGCTTAACACACCAGAAACACAACTAAAACCCATCCCAGACAGAAGATTCCAAAGTTTTTTAAAGGTTTCCAGTCCAATTAACTCCTAAAACGTGCTATGTTTATTATTCTGTGCCAATGATCACTGCCTATTCTAAACACACAACCTCTGTGTCAAACCCATCCTGCCAATGTCTCTGTGCCACGGTCACAGCAGAAAATGGAGCAGAAAAAGAAGAAGAGACACCACCCAAAATTCTCCATCTTGCTCTCATCTGTCTCCATACTAAAAACCCAAAACTACAAACTTTCACCCTGTGACAAACTAGACTACTATTTCTTCCAAACCTTTGTTGCTTTCAACTCATCTCTGAGTGTTGGAAGTTTTTCCCATGGACTGAGGTCAAAGGCAGGGCTTTCCTGGGGTCCCTGCCGGGGTCTCAGAGCCCCCAGGGCAGCACCAGGAATTTTCCACGTGCTCTGGACTCCAACATTTGAGCAGAACAGAGCCCCCAGCCTGTGAGACAGCCCCTCTGATAGCTTGTGCAGCAGCAGCCATCACTGAATACATTGCAAGTGATTAATTTTTTTAAAAATAAAAATAAACCTAGTGAGTGCACATGTGCTAACAAGTTAAAAATAATAATAGGTGTCTGTGACCATGCTGCTTCTGTCTGAATCCTTCAGGGGGATTCAGTTGCTAAGAACAACTTGCACAGTTTGCCATATTCCTACGTGCTAAACAACAACCACGTAACTCCAGGCAGAAGTCCCAGCTGTCAAGCATGAGGAGTGTAGGGGCTGCTCGGGGGAGTACCAGGCATTTCTCTCTGGTGTTGTGTCTGCATGTTGGATCATTTGAAAGGAAAATAAATGAGGCAAGGACAGAGCATGTTACCATCTCTTCAAAACACCATCCTCAAAAGTTTACAGGGAAAATTCCATTTGACTGGTCCTTCTGTGCTTTACGTAGAGCTCTGACAATGCTTTACAGAAGAACTTTAGCAAGGGGAATGCACTTGCAGCTCTTTCATACAGCAAGAAGGGCTTTATTTCACCTACCCAGACAGAATTTCTCTCTGGGCAGGTCTCAGACACAATGGGAGGAACTGGAGGAAAGCAGCACCCATAAGTGCTGGCTCTTCCACACAAACAGCATTTGGGTGTTTTCCAGGAGATCTTTTTTTTTCAAATTGCCTCTGATCAATCCTGACTCGTAGGAACAAGGCAAGCAATGCCATCTTTGTTTCTTCATGTCACCCTGTTTTTCTCTGCCCTTCTCTGTTTTTCTAAAGTTCTTTTCAGCCTTCTGTGTTTACATTTTTGCAATGGAGTTTCTCACACACTTTTCATGTAAATAATGATTGTTTTGCATTCCTTTCTGGAGGAGGAGAGAATTGATGGACTGTTGGGTCGACCAGTGTGGTTGGAGAGTACAATTTTCTTCCTCCAATCCACGGTCACTGTTGGAATTCTATAAATGTCGAGGTCTGTAAATAAACTGCCCTTTTTTGCCTTGGACATCTCAGTGCTATGAGTGTCGTTTGTTTGTGTCGTACTGCGACACTTCACACAAGTAAAGACTGGAAAAGTTACCTAGGCTTTTGGCAGAAGTGAGTTGATTTTTTGTGACTTTGCTTTATTTCCAAGGCTTCAATATTCAGCCATAAATCTTAGCCCTGTGTTGAAAAAAAAAAAAATATATATATATATATGAGCTCAGAGTTTCATTTCTAGCAAGTGGTTTTTGCAAGAAAAGGATGCTGAGAACAAAACAGTCATGACAATTAGGAGAGGGCACCTTATCCTCATTTCTCCAAAGGGAGACCTTTTCCATGGGAAGGAAATGCTGTTTTGTCATTTTGAAAGTTTGTGTATGCAGTACATAAACAATAAATACAGAGCACAAAGGATAATTTCTAAGATTTCAAGTGGACAATAAGTCCAAATTTTAAAATTTTGTTGGGAGGCAGTTCAGTCTAACTGGCAAGGCAGACCTGAGAACTTAGAACTCTCCACCCAGGGCTTTCAAGCAATAGTGTAAGCAGTACCTGTGCTGTGACCCTGTGATTCAGGCAGGCATTGACTGTGGTAGAGGTTTTACTGTCTCTCAAGATATCGACTCATAAACAGAATTTCTCTTTGTGGACCTTAGCACAACACTCTTTAGAAGCTCACTGAAGTGTCACAGAACTCTGTCAAGTCAATATTTCATGTTTTATTAATTCCCTACTTAGCCAGTTCTCTGATTAGTTAAATGTAGTGTCTGTAAACCTCTCAGCTGTATTTTTACCTGAAAAGGCTCAAAATGCTGATTTAGTTTGATGGATAAACACGTGCTTAGAAAAGACACATACTGGGGAAAAATGTAAAAAATAATAAGGCATGAACATAACCAAAACACTGTGGGGAAAAGCTCTACCAGTTTATGTCTATGCTGTTAACCAGTTATGATATTTTAGGCAAAGGATATATTTGTGTCATAATTAATTCTCTCAGAATGTGCCTAGCTCTGCACATCTACAGCAATGGAGCCTTCTGTCCCTCTGTTAGTTGTTAATGGGCATTAATTGCTGGTGATCACACAATACAGCTTCAGTCTCTTCTCATCAAAATGAGTGTCACACAGGGAGACAACTACATCAGAACTGAGACCAGTGAGCATCTAAAACATCCCACCTAGAGCTTCCAGCACATCTCTGATCCTAGGAGGTGACTGTAGACATTCAGTCTGATGTATGCTTATTTTTACAGCACCTTTCGGTATACACATAAAATGTGTAAATAGTAATGATGTATTACTGACATTATTGATGCAACGTGGAGGCTGAGAAGGAAAGTATACAGAGATGTGCAAATTCAAACTATTACATAAGCATTACATAATATCACTACAGAACAAAAGGGCTTTAGTTTTCACTTCCAGTGTGACATAATTCACAGAGCTTCATCTGGAATTTCTTAGAGTGGAAACAAGCACATCAGTAGCAGATGTGATCAGCCCAAAAAATCCTGCTTGAAATGAGACACGTTTCAAGTTCTCATCCTGCGTTAAGTTGTCAGTGACCACCAAGTTCCCTGGAGGAACTGCTCTGCACACAAACTACACCCCACAGCCAGGGATGCAGGTCGTTTCCTGGGGGCATCCCCACAGGAATTCACCTTGCTCCAGCTTTCAGCCACAAATCCCCTGGGCCTTTGCTTGATGCCCTCTTCAATGGCTCCTACAAGTACAGATCAAGGTACTTCTTTTCCTTGTCTTAAATGAGTTCTTTAAGTTGAGGCATTTTAAGAACTCAACTCCCAGAAACCCTCAACTTTCTTTAGGTTTGGTTTGAGGTTTTTTTAAGTCCCTGTACAAATTTTCATCATTTGTGGAATTTTGCATTACATTTTAACAAAGTAAGGGCATAGAAGAGAAATCATAAGATGAGTAACTCTTCCCTTTACTTATTTCTGAGTTGAAGATCTAGACCTTAATACGTTTTCTAGCAAATTTTTAAATAATATCCCCATTAAAAAACGTAAAAAGGAGAGGAAGGCAAGGAGTTTGAGAAGTTTTTGACTTTTGGCCATTTCAATTATTGTCTCTCTAGAGCTGCCTGTAAGTTATCTTGACTGATTAAAGCCACATACCATAAAACCTTATCTTTAATTTGCTTTTAGTACTTACTCTAAGTTCCAATAAAGTTTGGCTGCACATTCTCCATCCTGACACTTTCTAAATGTGCTTATCTGTGCAAATGAAATCTGTGTTTTTCCCCACAACAATGTACAAAATAGCTTTCCAATGCAAACTGACATGTTCCAGAGGAATTAAGAAATCATTCTCAGGGCAGGCTTGATACTAATTATGATTGATTTTGATTTACTTTACATTTGCTAAGCTTGCTCTTAAACCAAAACAAAAATACGGAAGTGTAGTCTGTACAAGTACAGCTATTGGTATATAGCAGATATATTGAAAATCAAACAAAACCGAAAATGTTTTGGACAGGAATATTCTCTTTCCTGCCCTGTCTAATGTTTGTTTCACATTCAAGACTCCCATAAGCTTTAAATGGGGGTTGTGGATGGGTCAGCTCCCTAAGACTCCACTTCATAGGGAAAAGTGACACGTAGAAAGGAGCTAAAAACCAATTCACCTTGGAAACTTTAACTGGGTTGTACAATTTGCCAGAGTGTTTAACATATTTCAAAGGTGTCCCATAGCAGCCAGCAGTTCTTTACAAAGGTCACTGTAAAATCATATCCTGTATTACTCCACATTTCTGAAAGTGCTCCGTGTCTGCCAGCTGTTCAGCTGAACTTTGTCAATGAAAGCAAAATTTCCAGGGTTATCACTCTGCCCCTTCAACTGCATTATCTACAAAACCATAAACCTGAGTGGAAAAAAAGGTATGGGCAGGTTTATAAGGCATTCTCTGAGCAGAGGCTGTTTCCAGTCTCACCTCCTGAGCTGAAGTTGACTTTGGGCTCTCGCCACCATGCCTGCTGATTACAATGGGACCTGGGAGATGGTGTCCAACGAAAACTTTGAAGGCTACATGGTTGCTTTAGGTAAATGACAAAACATTAATTGTATCAAGAGAAAGGGGTTCAATTCTAAGTCAAATCTTCTAAAAATTAATGTGCTTTTTCTGTCATGTATTTGTGGCATAAGGGTTTCCGCCAATCAAATTACAAATCTAGTAATTGTTCTTAAAATTGCAATATGATCTAAATATGTAAGCAAATGAAGGCTTGTGGCCAAAGATGTTTTATTTAGATAAATGATTCTTTATTTAGATAAATGAAAAAACAGATACAAGTGGGGAAAAAAAGCCCCAAATCAACAGATCTAGAAGCTCTTTTTTACTCCTGGTATATTCTTACTGAACAGTGGAGCCAAAATCTAGTTAAAGAGAAATAAGATATTCTATACCACTAAAGTAACAATAATGCCATTTTTTTAATTAGTGCTTTGAACTAATTATGGCACAGAGATGAAAATTCTGATGCTTTAACTGATTTTCTACTAGTTTTACCAAAGAACCTTAATCCTAATTGATTGATCTGTTCTGACTGGTATAGAAGAAATACATGAATACATAAAAATAAACTCTTATCATTATGAGTCAACAATTCAAAGCAATTTCTCAAAGCTGTAAAGTTGTGATTTTCTCAAAGCTTTAACTTTCTTAAGAGAAAAAGGCAAGTTGCACTATTCATAGTTTTTAGCTTTTGCATTTGTGGAAAAAAACTCAATAACTTCAGGGGCATCTGTAAATAATATATCTATACACCTGTGAGGGACAAAAAGAGAGAGTGCTTGAAGATGAGAATGATTAGGACAATGAGAAGGATTAGGACAATGTCTTGAATTTCAGGAGAAAGATACAGATTAATTGAAGTGATTTTTGTGCATATGTTCATATATAAACTACAAGTTATATCTACACTATCAGTTACAGTAATTTAAAACTGCCAACGAATAAGCCAAAAAAACCCTACAGCAAAAACCACTGCAAACAGGCATATGCTGCAGGTGATTCTCAGAAAGAAATGGCAGGGAAAGGGTGAAAAGATATTCTTCTGCTCTTTTTCACTCCATTTTACATTTTGTTGATACTTTAAGTATTAATGTGCTCAGATTCAAATCACACTGAGGTTTTGAGTGGTTTTTTTTTTTAATTCATCTGTCCTTTTAATTAATGCATACACATTTCTATACTTTAATTAAAGATTAGTTTTGCCCTTTAAGTCAGAAAGTTTGATTTTATCATAAACATGCTACAAAGTATTTAAATCTACTGTAATAGAACTACATATCATTTTTATTGCTTATATTGTTCAAAATGCAGTTATGAAAACCATGCTTTAATAAAACCTCCCTGATTTTTCTCCAGGAGCAACAAGACCAATATATTAGTCAGAAACTAGCATTTCTTTAGAGGTCTAGACATTTTTTCCCTCAGAGAGAACTAAATTTTATGTTGCCTGGCTATAAATCAGCCCCGGAGATACCTTTAATCCACCACAGCAGATAAAATATACCCAAGAAGTCTTGAATATAAATACTGAACAAGACCATTATTCCCCGTGTTTAAAAGTCACATTTTTTTCAAGCCTATCCTCTTACTCAATTCGATTAGTACTTCACAAGTAGGATAATGAATCTAGCAGAAGAAAAAGGGCTCCATTAGCAAGTGGCATTGCTGAGCTGACAGTGATTAACGCCCAGTGAAACCACCAAAGGATGGCCAGCAAACCAAACCCGTTTTTCAGTCTCCTGCAGAAGCATGGGAGATGGTTTCATTTGCATACAGCACCAGGATAAGATTCCCTGGCAGCTGGTCAGAAATATTTATTGCAGATGGTGATGCTGCTGGCATCAGGGGGTTGGGCAGGCTGGGATTGTGGTCGTGGATGTTCTGCCTTTGGTGACTGGCAGTGCTTTCAGTCCCCAGCAGTTGCGTGCATTATCATATTATGAACATATAATCATGAACAAAATAAGGGTGTTAAGGAGATCAGTACTGCAGAAAATGTTGGCAGAATATTAAACAGAAACTGTCAAATTCTCTACATGGATACTTTTTTGACTTTTGACTTTGTCTCCTTTTGAACTGCAATTTATGTGTGTGTCTGCTATCGAACAATAATGGATTCCAGGGTTTTATTTGATTGCTTCTTTTTTCAATAATATAATTTTCATTCTTTCAAGCTAATTAATTAACCTCTTCTATACTCCCACAGACTACAGGTTCATCATAAAAGGAACATGCCCAGGTCCTCTTGGTTACATACCCATTCTAACATGCTAAATCCCTGTTAAGGAATGTTATTCTGAGATCCTTCTTTAGTGAGGCCAAAAAGGCACTGTCAGGCTTCGCAGCCCCTCTTGTTTCACATTCTCAAAAAAATTCAGGTGATTTAATACACCAGCATCTATTCACTCCTGGTTGTATGTTGCATGCTCACAATATTCCCACAGATACCCTGTTAATAAATAAATTCATTATCAGTGGAAGATCCTCAAGTTGAAAGTGTACTTGTAAACACAAGATGGTTTTTATTTGAAATCATCTTTTCCTCTGAAAAATGATGCCAGCAAAAGCACCATTTATGGAACTATGTTTCCCTTACTTTGTTTTTTAATGTGTATATAAAAATTTATTTATTTTTGTTAGCAAATGCTGAAACTTTCACACTCTTTTCTGGTTTTTGACAGGTATTGATTTTGCAACTCGTAAGATTGCAAAACATTTGAAGCAAACAAAGGAGATTGTCCAAAATGGAGACAATTTTAAAACCAAAACACTCAGTACTTTCAGAAACTATGACCTGGATTACACTGTGGGAGTGGAGTTTGAAGAGCACACCAAAGGACTGGATAACCGAGTGGTAAAGGTAAAAACCTGGCACTTGGTATCTGTTTATGCCACAGTCAGCACCAGGGGCCAGCAGTCCCCAAAATCAGCTGAATGCCTTAAGTGAAACCCCAATGTTTTACAGACATCAGAGGATTCTTATAAAGCTGAAATGATTTGCATCCTGAGACAGCTTTCTTTCCTGCTACAAGCATTTATTAGAAATGCAGATCAGGATGGCTACTGAGGGATGTGAGGAAAATCATTAATTAGGTTTATTTATTGGGGGATTTTTCCAGCTTTTCTGGTAGACCTCATGTATTTACAAAGTAGCACAATTGTATTTTCACCTTTGCATCCTCCTTAATGGACCCGTGGGTTCATCCCTGTGAATTTAGGACGGTGTCATTATAACCCTTCATTTTGGGATGGCTGGGTTTGCACTGCTCAGTCTCAGCTGGGCAGTTTAATGGTTGGACATTGTTAAAAACAAACCTGCACTTAGCTTTAGATGTTAGGGGAGCTTTGGGAAGGGGCAAGAGAAAAATTGCCAAAGCTTGGAGCAGTTCAGGGGGCAGGGCACTGGCAGGGCAGAGGGGCAGCAGTGGGTGTTTTACAACCCTTGGGATAACTGGAGTAACCTGAGCTCAGAACTCCTCCAGGAACCTGTGGCCATTTGTTCAGACACCTTTCAGGGAGGTTTGTGGACAACACCAGTATTAAGGGCCACGTTGCAGCCCCTGCCCTACCTCCTGTGGCACAGTCAGTGCCTGGGGGATTCAAACAAGGCTCTCTCTGAGAAGGCAGGGAGGAAAAGAATACACACGAGCACTGACTCACTTCCTGAATTCAGTTTCATGTTTTGTACCAATACTGCCTCTGTTTTACTTTCTTCTCACCCTAAAATGCTTCAGGAACACTTTGAAATATAGGAAAGCCAGTAGGTCTTAAATTTCCTTGGGCTGTCCCTGTTGGAGCCTGGCTGATGCAGCATCTACCTCCTGCGTTGGTTATCATGCACTGAATGTCCCTCACCAGCTCTGCTGGTCTCCACACCTGTGCTCTGCCACTCAGCTCACAGCTGCCAGACTCTGAGGAGCCGAGATCAAAACTCTCTGTCCACAAGACCTCTTTGTTTTGGCAATTGCCACAGGGAAAGTGGCAGCATAAAGGACATGCTTGCAGTTGAACTCACATCATCCTTCACTGGAGGGGCACAAATTTAACAGAAGATTAAAGGTTGTTTGTTCACCATGGGACACTTTTAATTCTGAAACTGTCTTTGTGCAGTGTAATTCCTATGATTTCTTCCAAATTATTTCTTATTCACAGCACTGCAAGCCATCAAAGAGTAAGACCCATTTCTTTTCACTGTCCTGAATATCCCTATATCTAAATTTTCTTTCCATCTCCTTCTCCAGTGGGCACTGGGGGGAACAAATTCCTGTGGCAAAGTCTATGCTTAAAAACACTGCTCCCACAACTCTTCAGGGCAGTTAAAGGCATTGCTAAGAATCTAAGGACTCATTAGTTTCATCACTCCTTAAATCCATCAATTAGTGCTCCTCCAGTGCTCATCACCACTACCAAAGCCTTGCTCTGGGAAGGAAGGAAGGAAGGAAGGAAGGAAGGAAGGAAGGAAGGAAGGAAGGAAGGAAGGAAGGAAGGAAGGAAGGAAGGAAGGAAGGAAGGAAGGAAGGAATTGTGCATTTATAACCCTACCTGATTTAATTACTTTGCCTAATATTCATTTTTAGACAAATCATATTTTTCGTTTCTAGAGAGGAGAAGGAAAAAAGGATGCATGTCATGCCGTTATTCTCTGAATTGCTCTAAAAGTATTTTCTGGTAATTTTATTAACAAAACAATGCCTCAAACACATTAAAGTTAGATGAAGGTAATAAAATTGGTAGGCAACATTTAAATGTAAAGAGGGCATGGATAATTTAAAGAGCATGTAGCTTGAAAATTCCATAAATAAGGAAGAAATTAACTGAAATGGAATGAGTTTTGTCTCATTATTAATGGAAAGCTCCCTCATCAGAGAAATAAATCATCCAGTGCCAAACTAGAAAGTGAATTAAGCTCCCAATACACTTGGAGCTTTATAATAACTGAGCTTTCATGGACTGTGACTGGTGTCTAATAAGGAGGTGTCTGATACATGGTTCAATATATCCCTAAAGGACAGCGGTTCAAATGCAGAACATTTCCAGCAAAGTTGTTTGAATGTACCCTGCCACATCTCTGCACAGATAATTCAGCCTGTAAAGAGAACTTCTCCTTACTGAGGGTTGTCCTGCTCATGGGCAGGAATCAGCACACCCAGTACCTTGTCTGCTGCTGCTGGACTGAATCACAGCAGGGCAGGAGGTGCTTGAGGATGGATCTCCTGAGAACACCAGGTCCAACCCACCTGCTCAAGCAGGGTCAGTTACAGCACATTGTCCAGCTTGTGATCACAGCTCTTTAAATTTCTTTGTGAAAGCACATGAAAATATACAGCCAAATTTAGTCTATGAGATTATATTAACATCCTCTTCCTCTTGTTACTTTATTCAGAGCTAGAAAAAGTGTTAGCACTGCACTTTTCAGTCTAAGCCCTCAAGTCTTCACTCATGAAACGCGATAATTTTTTCATTAATGGCTTTAAACAGCAAGGGGAAAATGCACTTTGCATATATTGCACAGGTAGCTGTGTATAGTATATAAACACACTCAACAATTCACCAGTCAGTGTGAATACTTGACACTCATGTATGTGAAGAAACTCATGGAAATACAACAAAGCACTGCAAAAGCTTCCCTTCATCACACTGTTGTCATCCTGAATGCATCTGGGTTTTGTTTAAATGATTTGGGGTTTGTTTTTTTATGGGGAAGATGCAGAAGGATAAGAAGCAACTGTAATTGTGTATTCACATTGTTTGAATTTATTTTTATATGTTCATAAACTTCTGGTTAATGTGAATGAATTATCTGATTCATGCAGACCCTGGTGACCTGGGATGGTGACAAACTGGTCTGTGTTCAGAAAGGTGAAAAGAACAACAGGGGCTGGAAGCACTGGATTGAAGGAGACATCCTGCATCTGGTAAGGGCTGCTCCACAGATCCACAGCACATCACTGAGGCTGCAGCACAGGCTCAGGTTTTCCATTTCAAAGGATTCGTTATTTTTTTCTAGTTAGAAAGGTCTTTAGACAGTTCTGATCTCTGAACTTCAAGAAAATTCCCCTTGTGCTTCAACTCAGGAATGCTCAATTTCTTTCCACCTGCTCTCAATTAAGTCATGACCCTGCAGTGTTTGTTTTGCTCCAGTCCACTCCCCTGCAGCTCTTAACCCTTCCCGTTACATTGCACCTCTAACATAACCTCATTCTTGTATAATCACTGGTAGGAAAAAAAAGAAGGAAAAAAACCCCAATCAGATTGCAAGAAAAATGTTATTCTTTGGTCTGAGCAAAGCAATATGAAATTTTAGCACACTGGGCTATAATACAGATCAGAAACCCCTAGATGTTCAAGAGGATCCCACAAACAACCTATGCTGCAATTTTTTTCCCTAGTTCAATAATAAATTCAAACATCTAAAGTAGCAAGCTGTAGCCCAAAGACAGATGTGGTGAGTCCAAGCGAGGGCAGAAAAGCCTGTGCAGACAATCAGCAATCAGTGACGTGCAGAAAGATTTCAAAATAACAGTATTGTAGAATCACAGAATCATTCAGGTTGAAAAAGAACTCCAAGATCACAAAGCCCCAACTTCAGCTGAACACCACCATGTCCATTAAACCATATCACAGAGTGCCACATCTACTCATATTTTGAACCTTTCTTGTAGTGATAAGCATTGCAGAGTTCCCTGGGAAAGCAATCAAGAAATGGGCATGATAGTGCTGGATGGCACAGCAGGTGGATGGAGACCCTTGAGAAGAGCCCATTGCTCTGTTCCAGGCCATCTGCTCCTTCACAAGTTTGCTTTACACGTGCTTGGTGTGAGCAGTCACAGTGGCTCCCACCTCTGTGCCTGAAAGGTCAAAGACAGGAATTCAAAACCACAGAGTGCCCACCCAGCTAAAATCACCTGTCCTGGGCACTTCTCCAGCTCTGCCTGAGCACACACTCAAAAGCTGACCTAAAAGGTTCTACATGCTGACACCAAGATTTAGGCTGAGTCTAGTGGAAGAAAAGCCAAGCAGTTCAGAAATTGCCCTGCAGGTTTAGCCCATTGCTGGCCACAAAGGAAGCTGCAGTCCCTTCAAAGCCCTGTTTGGCACAGGAATGCTGCTGCTGGCAGCATTGCATTACAATGTGCCAGCCTGTAAGAGGTCACTGCATCCCTGGGCAGCAGTGGTGCAATGTTCTGGCCCCTGAGAAACAGCTGGGGACACACACCTCTGAAGCAAATCAGCTTTTTAAAGCCTTCCTCTTTTGTTTTTTTATTTCCTTGTTTCAGTGCATCTCGTGAATTTTGAGGTAACGTGAATTACAAACTATTACAGTATATTGTTTTAATGACAGGACATGAGAAAGCCTTGAATTAAAGCACAGTTTTAATGCATTTTTCATGTTTATTCTTCTTAGAGTTCAATTCGTGTATCAGAAACTAATTACTGCAACATGAGGTGCATACCTGCTGTTTGGTTACATATAATATATGTATTATATATACATATAACTCTGTTCTCTGTTTCATAAGCATGAGTTTTTAATGCAGTGGCTCAGTTGTAGCAATTTCTGGTGGAATTTGATAGATATGCAAAATAAAACTGCTATCACTGTATACTTACTAATTTTTTTAATACTCTAGGAACTGACATGTGAAGACCAGGTGTGCCATCAGACATTTAAGAAGAAGAACTAAAACGGAGCAGAAAGCCTCCCAGATCTTCACCACAATGTTATGCTGTTATGTTTTGTCTAAAAAGAAGAATGAAGCCAGATTTTCATTCCTTTGACACTTCTATGTGAATATATTATGTGCCTGTTTATGGAAACAAACACATTTTTTAGAAATAACAGCAAACAAATGCAAACCTCATAAATTCCTTTCCCTTTCAGTCTGGAGTTAAATAAAAGTAATTGTCTTTCAAATAATGCTTCCCTACATCTTTGTAATGACTTCCAGAGGAATGTCCGTTAGCAACAAGGCTGAAAATGAGCAGTCACAATTATTTCCATCTCAGTGTTGTATTATCACAATGTCTTTGGGTGACTGAGTAACACTGGATACTCACTGGACTGTTTCTATTCCATTTAGTCCTGGATCACTAAGTTATCCATGGTTTCAGGCAACAGAATGCCTCACTGAGCACAGTACATGTCCTTTCACATCTGGACTGTTCCCTTGAATTTGGCCCAGGTCTAAAGCTGCTGCTGGTTATCACCTGACAAACATCTCATGGCCTTTGTGAGGTGCTGCAGCTCCTCACCACGATCCTAACATGGATCAATGACAATGCTGTAACTTCCAGTTAGAACTGGCAGCCTAATAACCATCCCAGTGGAGAAATCTGCTGTTTGAAGCAAACTCTGCAGCTCTGGAAGAGTTGCTCCATGGTGTGAAAACTAAGGCACACCTAGGACTGTGAGATGAAAACTGCAGAGCATACACAGTCTGCGTGTACCCTGTGCAGAAAGAGCTCCCAGCATGCTGCAATCTTTACCTTCCACCACCTTTCAGAGACTGTAAAAAGAAAAGCCTTTTCCATGCGATCCTTCTTAGTTTTATTCAGGGTTTTTCAAAAGAATTCATGTTCTTTGCTAAAGGCAAGTTTAAGTTAACCATGGGTGATGAACACTACTTCAGTAGATAGAAACTTTTATTATTCAACAAAATGTGTGCACACCTTCCCCAGAAGAGCTTGTATGCCCCAAAGCTCATCTGCTTTTTCCCAACATCATGAATTATTCTAATAAAATTCACTGTCTTTCCTACAACCTTGCCTTTCAGATATAAAAACTTTCACATCAGCTTTAGCACTGCTAAGTTCCCTCTTGTCCATAGGCCCCCATCCTCTGGTATGGGAGTGAAAATCCACTAAACAGATCAGTGCTAGGGAAGTACAGAGAATATGTGAAAAAACTTTGGCAGAAATGGAGGAGCATATGCTTTCTCCTCATCTCCACCTGCTCCTCAGCCCACTCACTGTCAATAGCTCAGGGTGGGAAAGGAGTGAGTCTCTCAGCAGACAACTAGGTTACATCTGCAAAAATCTGATTAATATACCACCAATACTTCTATGGCCACAGCCAATATCCTGGTTCCAGCTGGGATTGAGCTAAATTTCCTTTTAGGAGCCAGTACAGAGTAGTGTTTTGGATTTAGTATGAGAATGATTTTGATATCACATTGGTGGTTTAGTTGTTGCTAACTCGTGATTCCTCTAAGTCCAGGACTCCAGGTTCCCTGTTCTGCCTGTGAGGAGGTGCACGAGGAGCTGGGAGGGAGCAGAACCAGGACAGCTGACCCAAACTGGCCAAAGGGACATTCTACACCACAGAACATCATGCTGAGCATATAAAGCTGCAAGAAGGAAGATGGAGAACTGTTGTGTTTGGGATGGCATTCCCCAGTAAGTCCTTGGTCTTCCCAAGGAACTGTTACACGAGATGGACCCCACTGCCCTGGACATGGCTGAGCACCCACCTGGGAAGTGGTGAATGAGCTCCTTGTTCTGCTTTGCTTGTGCATGTGCCTTTTTCTTCACCCACTAATCTGTCTTTAGCTTAGCCCAGGAGTTTTCTCAGGGAGTGGCTCTGTGGTGCTGACTTGCCAGCTGCAGGTAAATCACAATAGGCATAGAAGTGCATATGTCAGGATATTTTTTTGAATTGGACTTTGCCTCTCCTGATAAAAGTTGACTTGATATCAAACTTCCTGTGTCCTTTGCCTGAGCAATGCTTTCATGTTAGTTTGCACAGAAGAAACTGCACTTGGTGTTACTAAACTCCTTAGTTTGTCTTACTCAGCCCTGACCTGGACTTTTTAGTAGAAATGTATTTAATTCATATCTCTAAGTCTCTGCTAGTTACAAGGATAAAAAAGTACTACATCTCTTTCAGTTTTCAAAATATTACAGCATGTAATCACTATGAGACAAAATGTGCATGTTTTAATCAGTGACATTTCTCCTGGTTGGTTCTTGCAGGAATAACTCTGTTTGTAAATTCACACCAAATCATAAATCCTAAGAAAACCTTTCATATACCACAAGGAAGTATCGTGAATTCTAACCATCATCTAATGATGAGTTTGAAGAGGGAAAGCAAACATCTTCAACTGGTTTCTTATTGTGCTCACTGGTTCTATCTAATGGTTATGGTTCAGAAGCAAAGGAAGTAGGCAATTGAGCACAAGTAAACTTTGATTAGGAGAAAACTGGATCTGACCCTATATTTTTTTTTTTTTGCCTATCTTGGAAATTAAAATTTCAGCCTTTTAAACAGGAAGTGAGGAGATATGCAAGCTTTTTTTACTCTCCTAAACAACGTTTTGTTTTTGCACATACTGATACACAAGAAATTGCAGCTCCTTTGGAGCTGCACACGCAGTGCTAGAGACAGAGGAGACACTGTTCCTGTTGCATTATAATTACTTCCAAAGGTATCCTTGTTTGTATCATATTTGTGATGTTAGGCTGGTCTCTAAGCTGTTCAAAGTCCCTTATCTCCTTGTCAGCAGATTAAATACTTGTGCTGGAGGAATGGACCTTGCTGGTAAATCAAAGAACGTTCATTCACATTTTTTCAGCCCTCTGGCACACAGTGCTGTCTCAGCGGTTTTGGAGGATTACCATTTGCATGGATTCTTTTCCTCACAGAGAATGTTGCTCAAATACAGCCCTAGGAAGGGAATTTATCAGCAACCCTCTGATCCAGTGCAGTGGGTTGAGCCTGGATGGATTCTAGGAACCCACCAAAGCTCCGTTTCTGCAGGGAGAGAGAAAACAAAAAAGGCTTCATGGGTTGAGATAAGGACTGAGAGAGAGATCCCTCACCAGATACCACGGGCAAACCAGGCTCTAATTAGAGATATTAATTGACTTTGTTACTAACAAAACAGAGCAGGATGATGAGACGCAAAATTAAACCTTTAAACCACCTCCCTCCCACGCCTCCCTCCTTCCCAGCTCTACCTCCTGCCCCCAGTGGTGCAAGGAGACAGGGAATGGGGGTTATGGTCAGTTCCTCACCTGTGGCTTCTCCTGCTGCTCAGGGAGAGGAGCCACCACCTTGCTGCACGTGGGGTCCCTCCCACAGGAGACTGTTCTCCATGAACTTCTCCAGTGTGAGTCCATCCCATGCACAACAGTCCTCCCAAAACTGCTGCAATGTGAGTTCATCCCATGCACAACAGTCCCCCCAAAACTGCTGCAATGTGAGTCCATCCCATGCACAACAGTCCCCCCAAAACTGCTGCAATGTGAGTCCATCCCATGGACAACAGTCCCCCCAAAACTGCTGCACTGCCCGTGCTGGCTGCAGAGCTGCTCCTCTCACACGTTCTCACCCCGCTGTTCTCTGGCCACAACTGCACAGTAACTTTTTTCTCTCTTTTCAAATCTGTTCTCCCAGAGGTGTTGCCACCATTTCTAACTGGCCAGCCCCGGCCAGCAGCACATCTGTCTTTGGAGCTGCCAGGATTGTCTCTGCTGGACACAGAGGAAGCTTCCAGCAGCTGCTCACAGAAGCCACCCCTGGAGCCCCTGCCCTGCCAAAGCTTGGCCATGCAAAGCCAATAAATCCAGAACAGAAAAGCCTGAACAATACAAAAGCACTTCCTCGTGAGTGCAGTACTGGGGAAAGCACCAACACCATCACCAGTCACTGGGCTTTTCAAATGACAATGACAAAGCTGTGGGGAAGAAATGTTTACGGTAGAATTTCTAAAAATCTCTGCATTGAGCCAACTGGCTCTGCATTAAGCCAATTTTTCTTCAAAAAAATTATGCATTTTATTGCCAGCTCTAAAAGAGGAGAGCAACACTGCAGGCAGAGGCTGTAGAATAATGTTGTTATTGCTCCTACCAGTTGTGTTCTGTGGCAATGTCCTACAGTGCTGTCTTTCTCTTAGAAATTTCTTTAGAAAGTTTTTTTTCCTCTCTAGATGGCATTTTTTAAAATTTGTGACTGATTTAAAGGACAGAGGTTGCAGATACTTTAATTTCAGCTTGCTGATTACACTTCTTATGCAGATTGTGAGGATTAGAAGAAATCATTTTGTGAAAATGAGACTTAAAATAATATTAATGAGACAAGCTTTTCAATAGCTGCAAAAATTTTGTCATTTATTCTCTAAATATCACATTTTCTTTAATTATAACTCACACTGCAGTGCTTCAGCCACCATTAAATAGAAATGGGAATGCAATAGATGACAATAGATATTCCAGAGTTCTTCGAGGTGGAGGAATCCGTGGAAAGATGAGGAGCTTTGTCTCATATGAGAGCAAGGATACTTCATTTGGAGAAAGGATATAAACATGGAAGGAAGAGGGGCACACTCTCCTCCAGGAGAGGAAAGGATCCAGGACAGGAAAAGATGGACAGGACAAGAAGAAGCAGCCTGGAACAGCAGCATGGCAACTGCAGGTGGACATCAGGCAGTGCCTCTGCTCTCCAGAGAGCTGAAAGGCTGGGAGAGACTGGCAGATGTGCCTGAGGAGTCTCTGTGGTCCCACCACAGAATCCACTTCCTTCCCTCAGCAAACCTATCATGGTACCTGCAGTTACAGTGGGCAAAAAGACTGCAAGAGGATCCCAAAGGTATTATACTGCTGGCTGTTTTATGGGGGGGAAAGGGTCACATAAAGTCCCTGCAGTAAGAGAAAAGCTACTAATGCATAGCAAAACCCAGAAACAGGAGCCACTGGAAGTTCTCTTTATCTGTTTTCATGCTACTGTGCTTTGGATTTCTGCTGGCTTTGGTTTAGGGCACAGTCTTTCAAAGAAAGGCTTCCTGAAGATATGATGAACCCTTCCCAAAGGCTTTTCCTGTAAACTTTGTTACCACTTCAGAACTGAAGCATGGCATGAAACTTAAATGGGATGGCTCCCTGTGAAATCTGCAACAGGCATCCTTTGAACTGCTTTTTAATGTGCAGTGCCCTTGCTGCCTTTGTCACTGCACCCAAAGTTAATTGTTTTTCTGTAATTGCTTAATTGTCTTCCCCTGTCACCTCTATTTCATTCACTTTTGGACATACACATATACCATATCCATGGATATATATATTTATGCATCTTTACACACACATGTATTTACACCCAGGGGTAGAAGGGTTCATAGGTGGCCACAACATTTGTTGGCCCACACCCCACCCAACTTTTGAACCAGTTGCCCAGGGTAGATTGGCCAAGCAAACCTGACTGTAAAAGATGAAGTCTCTAAATACAATATTTCTACAATATTATTTGAAATTTAATAGCCTGATAGAACACTTCCAGTAAAAGAAAGGCTAAGGGTGCACTAATGTTTACCAGGTTCCAGAAAATCATTTCAGATAAATGCCTATAACCATGGAAAACCTTCAGCTGGATGCCAATGAACTCAACCATGAGATAAAATCCCCTAGAAACCACGCTTTGGTGGTTCTGCTGCTTGCAGCAGTACTTGTTTCACTGTCTACTTTACAATATTTAATATTTTTTCTACTTACTAAATGATCTGATTTGTCTTTTTCTGGCTGTCTCTCTAGGAACTGACTTGTTTTTTCAAAATTTGTTCATTTTTTCCTACACATGTGCAGGGAAATAGAACTTTAATAACAAAAGTACACGTTTTTTCTTGGAGGTGTCATAAAGCCAAAGATTGCTTAAATTTCTTAAATTTAGATCAAACTAAAGCAGTGCTCTTCCAACAGGGCAGCAGTCCTAAAGGCCAACTGCAGAGTGTAGTGTTCCTTTTCTGCACATGGCCTGAAAATCCCCCTGCTCCGTGGCCATGCCTTCCAGCTTGAGCAGGGAAAGGTTATTGAGCTTTGGCACAAAAGTGAGTAAAGTCATATTAAAAGTCAGATGGTGTGACAAGTGAGACAACAGTAGGTTCTCAAAATGTATAATTTATCTTGTCTTGATATGGTTTTAGTTAATTTTCAGCTTTTGAAATAATTATAAGGGTGTCAAACTAGATATTGGAGCTTGTTTTGCAAGTAGTTCTACTTAAGTCAGAGCACTTCCAGGGAGTCATTTATTCAGTTCAGCCAGATCAGATCCTGATCAGGCCTCTGCTGAAAACAGGCTCTGAAGCTGCAGAATTTAATGTAGTCAACGTATCAGGGTCAGAAAAATGTATATTGCTATTCACTGTTGTTGATACAATAAGTAAATGCAATGAAGTTCCTGAATGTTTAGAGACAGGGTTTCAAGTTAAACATTTTTCTTTTGATTTAGATCTTGAAAACAAGCAACTAAAAATAAATAGAGGCATGTGACATATGGCATTTTTTCTGTCATTTTAAAAAAATGAGAATTTACATTTATTTATATAGACATATCATTGCATTTTTAAAATAATCATGTACAACTTAATTTAAATCAGTCTTTCATTTTCTAAACACTTTTGAGAAGCCAAAAGCAGTCAAATAGCTGGGAAAAACACCTGGAAGATGAGGTTTACTGATTAGAGGATTAAGGCAGAGTTGAATTGCTCCCTTTGTGAAATAACAGCCTTGGTTCTCTAAAAACACAGATTGCTGTTTGCTACTAATGGGTGCCTTGTGTAGCATTACAGCAAATTGCTTTCCTTGATGGCATAAACTGAACACACAGCAAACACCAGCACTTAGTTAAAATGTTAGCACATCCAGAGTGGCTAAAGGAAAAGAACTGCTTTCCAGAGCAAGGTTTTGGATGATCAAAACTGCAGGATTTCTGTTTTAGGGGTTTTGTGTCATTTGAAACAAGCAGCCCCAGGTTTCCTGTGGCTATGCTGATTGCACAGGAGATGAACCCTTGGCAGGATCAGCGTGTCCCAGGGGAAGCCCAGGCAGCTCCAGCCTTTTCCTGAGCTTGGCTTTCCAGGTTTTCATAACTTGCTTCTTCACCAGGATGAATCTCTAGATGCTGTTGGTACAGTGTGTGTTTGTCATTTGCTTCAAATAAGAAAGGCAATCCTTCACAAACTCACAAGGAAAAATATCTGTTTTGCTTACTATGTATCTCAGTATAAACAAATACTGTGCATGAAAACACCATAACAGCTTCTCAGATCTCAGGTTTTATTTATAAGGTATGTGACAGAACACTCTAGATGTCCTACTGCAAATAATTTAAATAAAAAGAGACCCAGAACATATTTGGAATCTTCCAGTGAAAAATAGAACATATTTTGTCACCTTGGAATGGATTAAATAAGGTCCAAATTGTTCACCTCACCCTGCAAATTTGTTTCCTAATGGAAGTGACATAGATTAAAACTCTTTCATAGAATAAATCAGCATCACTCTGGCAGATATAACAGCAGTGCAATAACTTATCTAATAATCTGGGCCTGCAATTTATTCCAAATATATGCAGTACTCTGCCTTGATGGCCAACAATAGAACAACCAAAACTTCTCAGTCCATCCACCCTGGATAGAATTCTGCAGCCAAATATGTGCCTCACACCCAGCAGCCAGTTTCTCCTTTAATAATTTACAGGCCAAACAATTTTCTCAAACATTAGGACAATGCTAGAGCATTTGATGGACATGTTTTGGGTTTTTTCAGGATTTCACTTGGACTTAAGGACCAAAATATGAAAATATTTCTATCAATTTATCCCACTTTGCTAAAAGGTTAAAACTTCTCCTTCTTCCCTGACCACTCCATTAGGTTTTGGTAATGAAACCATTAAACCATTACTATCTATCCTTCCCTGCCAGCTCCCTCAGCAGTAATTAATCCCCACTGACTGAGGAGCATAAAGGTGCTTTTATCACCATTTTCCCCTGCATTATAACGACTATATAAAAAAAAAAAAAAAAAAAAAAGGCACCAAAGAACATCTTTAGGTAGGGAAGATTTCATGTGAGAACTTCAATATCCAGTTCAATGTCAGATCTTCTTATCTGGCAGTATTTAGAGAGAGGAAAAAAAAAAAAAAAAAAAAAAAAAACATCTTGGTTTCTGTAGTTCCCTGTAAAAAGTGTGAGACTGTAACATTCAGAAGTTACTTGGAGTCACAGAAGAATTTGCAGCATCTTCTCTGGAGATAAATGCTTCAACTTAGTGATATTTGGTTTTTTAAGAGAACTTATATGAGTGGTACAATAAGCACTTTTCCCCCTATGCTATTATCTTCAGCATAGAAACATTTCCTCAAAGTCTGGTCTACACTGCAAAGGCTTATTGCCAGAAACCTCCTTTTGTCACAAATCTATAAACACAAACATAATGACAGCCAGAAAAGCCCAGTTTTTGTCATGCCCAAATCAAATCTACTTTCCCAAACAGCAGAATTCTCTCAGCCAACACACAATCACTAAATATCCTGCTGATAGAATGACAGAATGACATTGTCTCCAGTGCTGTTTTATAAACATGTCCAGCTTCTGTTTGCAGCCAGACTCAGTCTTCTGAATCCCATTTCAGAGGAGCTTTCAAACAACTCCAGCACTAATTCCTAATACACTGAATATAAACAATATTCATCAGTTGTCGTGGAACAGTTCACATCGAAAATCAGACAGCATTTCCATTCAAGTAATTTTGTGACTAATTTAAAAAAGCTTCAAACAGTGGATGGCACCTCTTCCAGTTACAAACTCACCCAATGAGCCTGGATTTTGTCAGCAAAACAGACAAGTGTGCACAGAACAGAGCAAAATCCAAAAATCTGTTATTTTGGGGGGTTTTGTAATGGGTGTAGTGCAGCCCCTTGACACAGAAAAAAGTATCACAAAGGAAAAAAGCCTTGTTGGTCGCTTTGATGCCAGGAATTGTTCCCATGCCATTGTCCACCCACAAATATTTATGTTGAAGAACTGCTTAACCAAAACTGAGGGAATTTTTCATTGAAAGACTGGAGTTAGAAGGCATCAGTGAAAAATTAAATTATTTTATTTACTTCTGGAGAAGTCATAAAAAACTATTGTTTAGAAGTATGTGATAAATATTCTTTCCCAGACAGATTTACTACAAAACCAGTTCAGGGATTTTTTTTTGTCCAGACATCAGAGAGGAAAAAAGAAATGGAGATGAACAGAATTAAGGCGCCATCGAGTGGTGAATTCTGTACTCACACTGCCCTCCTAGCAAACCAAAAATAATCATTATTGTCATTTCATACCTCTGTGGTAAATTGAATAACATCCTTATCGTTTCTTTTTAAGAGCAAAGCTGTTAAGATAATTTGTGTACTCATAACCCATCACAGCTTTCCAAGTGCTTTTACTTTGTGAGGGGATGAAACTCCAACAACATACTGGCTACATGTTGTTAAAACTCCTCAGTTTTAATTTGGAAAGCCATATAAAATATAATCCATCTCCATTTTCGATGGAAGAATTCATAAAGGATATAAAAGTATGTGTGGGTGATGGTTATTATCACTGCTTGGAGGGAGGGGGCAGCTGACTGTATTACAGAATGGCAAGAACAGCAGCATAAGAGCTGAACCAGAAACCTCTAGCATTAAAAGCCTGAATGTTTTTAGTCTAAACTGAGACTCTGTACTGATCCTCACTCACCAACAGATTTTATACTTCATCTTTGGGAATGAAATTGTCCAGAAAATCTGAATGCTGCAAATCCTACATCAGGTTCCATTTATGTCATATACTGACCAAGGATTGAAAAAGAGATATTCAAAGCTAAAAGAATCAATTGCTACAGTCTGAGTTTAGAAATTCAAACAATGGACAGAGATTGTTGAGATAACTTGCAGTCTTCGGGCTACACGAAGAAGGTACACAGCACACACGAATATTATTTAATTATATATATGTGACTGTATCTCTGAAAAAAATTAATGATTCAGGTTCTTTTAGAAATGGGAAAACAAAAGAAACTGGTTCTATAAGACTTGTACATATAAATGTATAGCTACATTTGCCTCTGGCAGTATGTTATTTATGTGTGATTATTGTAAAACAGCAAGGATAGAATTTAATATAACTTTCATCATGGCCTACTCTCCTACATAAACAACTTGTTGCTGGGTTATTGTGAAGAAAAAGCTTTCGATGCAAAGACACACTGTTCAGTGCTGCAGAAATGCCACAGAATCCTGTGTGCTTCTGGTTTTCTGAACACACTGCAAACTCATAAACCATGTAACTATGCAGCTCCAATCATAAATACAGAGGGATTTGACCTTTCCTAGAAAAACACCTACATATTACACTGCTGTAAACAAATTTTAAAATAATAATAGATTAAAAAAAAAAGTTCCAAACCTGTTGACAAAGCCACCTTCCATTTGACAGGCGTATCTTGAGAGAATAGTGTTAGTTTATGGTCACATTTGGGGTTTCTAGAAGGTTCTTCTGACACCCTGTGTAAATTACCTTGCCCTGAAACCAAGACACAGCAGCAGGGTTTGGTTTGCTGTGCCTAGCACACCCCAAAGCTGACCTGCATTTGAGCCTGTGGGGAAATGACTGATATCAAATGATAAAGAGAACAGACTGACCCTAAGCAGTGGGATCTTAGTGACAACAGTGACATCTGTGCTTTAAACCCATCCCCTTTCCTTTGTTGACAAAATGCACAAGTGGAAGGTATTGTCTGGTATTGCTGCACTGCCACAAAAGCAATTTTAACATCTGTGAAGCTGTTCCTTTGAGGCTGTTTGGACAGGATTTTGAGATCCTTGGATTCTGGACTGTTCTGGACATTGTACAGACATTGCAGTAGGAGCTGAAGCCTCACCTCTGCACCTGGAAAATGCAAAACTGCCAGATCAAGAGAAAACAACCAACTCCCTTCCTTCACAAGCCACAGTCAATTAACAAAGTCTGGCCACGAACTTTTCAAACTTTTCATGTTGACTCCATGTCCATAGTGCTGCTCTTAAATTTCCTTTTATTACCACTTTGTATCTGGATAAAAAATAACTCTATGCCAATTTTGTCTAACTTTAACAGAAAATAAACACAGTGTTCTCAGTTTTCCAGGGTGCTGGTAACACATGCTATTCAATAAACAATTTTTGCAAGCTTATGTAAAATCTTATGCTGAATCATTTCCCAAGTATGCTCCAACTCCATAGTCAGCAGAGATAAGTTAATAATATATAATAGCAAATAAAAATGGAGATCACAGAATCTCTCTGTCCTGAAATCAATGTTGTTGTTACAGAAGTTTTTAAGTAGCTACTGGACTGATACTCCTCAGACAAGAAGAAATCATTTTATAGGTTTTCTAGTTCATGTTATCTCAAGACTATATTCAGGGCAAACTAAACTGCTCACTGAATCAGATCTTAGGAACAGTTTGGCAGGTGTGAAGATGAGCAGAGAAAATGGAACAAGTTTATCTGATGCCTCAAAACTCCACAAAAGATCATTAGCACCAACAGTCGACTACAGCGGAAGGCACGGTAAATCTGATAAAGAAAGAAATTACAAACTTGGAATACCTGGGAGGATATAAACTGCTGCCTTCTGAACCACTTCTGTGGTTTAAGGCCTTTTGCCACCAATCTTAATGAAAATGGTATCATGCCAGAATTGGAACTGTGGCCTCCAGGAAATAAAACAAGAAGCAAGTGTTAATAAATCAGGAGCACTAACAGGTCAATCAGGATGGTTCTTGCTAAGTGATTACATGAATAACATAAAGATAACACTTACCTAATGAATCTAATGTGCCCAAAGAAGCTGTAGCACAGGAGGTCAAGAACTGGAGTCCTTATATTATGTAAAGCACTTTGGTCTCTCTCACTGACAACCGTTTGTCTCAGAGCTGTCTGTTTAAAGACATCTCTATCCTTGTTATTAGCATTTGGGTATCACATACTATGGTGCTACTACAATTAATACTTTATATTTTCTCTTTAAATTAAGTCCATATCAGATGCTGCTGAAAGTATTGCTGATCGTCCTGTTGCTGATTTTGAAGAAGGTGGTACCTGTGCTCATTTAAAACCTGCTAAAAAATAGTAAACCTTTCTAGTGAAATTTGAAAACAGTCTGAAATAGGTTGTCTTGTTGAGATGAAGACACCTAGCACAAAACATCCACATCCACGGGGCTGAAGTTTGGCAGAATTGTGAGTTGAAAAGGCAGGTCTGTAATGAAAGTGTCAGGCAATACTATTTTAGGTGACACCAAATACAGAACTTCCAATCCCTCCTTTACCTACTGCAGTATCTTGTTCCTCTGCAAGCACCACATACATGATTGTATTTGAAGGAAAAACCAATTTTGGAAACAATCATTTTATGCACCATCAGGCCACTACTGGCAGATTGCAGGTTTTGGAGGGGATGGGATTATATTTTTTCTAAACTGAACTCTAGCCTTTTGACAGTTCTTATTTCTTTACTGGCATTTTAATTCCTCGTTATTCTAGGCAGGTTAATGTTTGGTACATGGGTCAGGATTGTATCCAAGGCTGGGATGTTTCCAAGAGAGTAAGACACAGGCTGGGCACCTCAGACAAAGGAGACAAAGTGCATTCCACACCACTGCTGTGTCCCTGAGCCACCACAGAGTGAAGCATAACAAGGGAGGCTTTAACTCAGATTTACAGCGGGGTTTGTCTCACAGCTCTGCCACCTACACGCCAATAACACCTTCCCTTTAAACCCACCACGTTCCATCAATCTTCACTGTCTGCCAAGTTAAGGCTGCAAAGAGTTTCGCTTCAGTTCACTGCACTGCAAGTATTAACTCGTGGCAATCAGCAGCACAGCACATTAATTTCACATGTAAAATAAACACTTCACAATACTGTAGAGCTGACCTGAAGAGGTAAGTGCCTGCTTCTCCTAAAAGCAAGGACCTTATGAAAAGAAGACAACACTTCAGGTTACAGGGTAGCTCACAGACACTTGAGGAATTGCTAAACCATCAAAAGCAGCTCAGTTAGCCAAGCCCTGAGGCACTGGGGAGCTGAACCCCAGCTGAAATGCAGAGATCCCAGGAGGTGCCAGAGAACCCTGTGAGGAGAACCAGCAGTGCCTGAAGCCTGGAGAAAGAATTTGCCTCCTGGGTAGATCAATCAGGACATGGACTCCAGGACTGAGCTGCCTACTGTAGCAAGCAGCAGCACATGTTATATTTATTGCATATAATTATTACATTTAATACATATACATTACATTCTATTTATTATCTCTATGACTATATTAATAACAAATTACATTTGTTATTTATTTTTAGGTATGGCTCTACCTGACAGCATTCCATGGTTTAATAGGAATTTTCACACATATGGGATGTGCCACATAGATATGATTCTTATTTCCAGACCTCTGGTCTTTACTTGAGAGAAAAAGAAAGTGGACTGACATTTTATTGTTAAGACACCAGGTAAAATTCATTTGGTACACTAAGGATAAACTATAGGTGCTTGTGATTGATATCCCAAACTACTTTAATATTTTTCTCTGATATAATGATACTGTACTTTTTTTTTAACCTTAAAATGCTATATCCTACTTCCAAAAAAACCTTTTTATTGCCAAACAAATTCAAAGCCTGCCAATAATTTTATAGCCAAAATGGATGCTGAAATCTCAGAAAACTAAGGTTGAGTGGATTGGCTCTCCTGAGAGACAGTTACTTGGGTAATAAAAAAGATCTTTTTTAATACTTTGCATTGAGAACTTTAAAGAGATTTAAAAGTAGCTCTGCACCTACAGGAAATGTGTCCTGCAACACCGTCTAACCAGTTCCTCTATTATACACATATAGACACACCTATTTCCACATTCACAGAAATGCTGGCTGTGTTCCTAACAAGAAAGCAGCTGCGGAATGGCCATTCACACTGCACTGAAAATGTTCTGTACAGCTTTATTCTGCTTTTTGAGGGAAGCCAGGCCTGCTCATTGCACTCTTCTCATCTGCAGCCATCTCATCATTTCCCTGCATCATCCTCTCCTCTCCCCTTTCCCTGTCTGTGGTCTATAAGATACCTGGTAGCTACAGGAGACAGGCCAACTCAGGTTTGTGCTCTTCCTCCACAGTAAAGAAAATGCCAAATTTCCTCCAGGCCTGGGAGGAAAGAGCCCAATGCCCAGCCCAGGTGAGCTGCTCCAAGTGTGCTGCTCCAGGTGAGCTGCAGCAGGGGCTACTGCAGAGCCAAGCAGGCAGAGGTGAGAAAGGGGCCCAGGGCAACTTCAGGGCAATGCCCAGAAGGAACAGAGTTACCTTTCTGTCACTGCTCTGCAATAGAACACTGAGTTGAGGGTTTTTTACCTGAAAATTATCTCTCAGTAAACAAGCATAGGAAGAGCTGTTGAGTTACACAAAAAGCCTGAAGCAGAGATTTTGTTCTCATGTAATCACTGTGCTGAAAGGCTTCTCAGAGACACACCACAGTTCCAGCTGTTCTGTATGCAGCCCCTGGTGAAACAGTGGCCAGTACAGGATACACAGGAAACCACGTGAAAAGCAAACAAACATATAACATATTCCCTCTGTATACCCATTTAATTTCCACAATGGATCACGGTTTGGACTCAGAACTCATACCCAGCTGGTAAACTTGCCTCTAACAGCTTGAGAGGGATATTTCTTATTTTGAATTTAATTGCTTTTTTCCATTTCTGCTTTTCTCCTGTAAGGTCAGTCTTGGCTTATACCCTGTGCTTTTTCTTTCCCCCTTAGCTTTTCTATTACTACAACTTCCCAGGAGAAACTAACAGCAAAATAATTTCTTCCTTTCTCTGCTGTTATTTCCTTGACTAACAAGCTCTACACCTTCATCTTCCCCTTACTTTGCTGATCACCTTTAATTGCCCTGTAATAGTCTCATCTCTCTCTGGACAGGACTTCATGGAGTTTTTCAAGGAAAAACACATAGTGTGTGCTGTATATCCCCCACTACCTACATTCTCTATCATGGTCACTTTTGTCTACATCTCTTCTTTCAGTGTTCCACCTCAGCCATCTAAAAATCATGAATTACACTCAAAATTCATAAATTTTACTCAAATAATTCCTTTTAGACAGGGTTATCCAGATTCTGCATCCTCAAATGCTGTACTCAAAGATTTTGAGTGTTATTAATTACATTGTAGAATCATCACTGTAATGAATTCAATGTAGAAAGGAAGACTTAAAGCTGAAAGCCTAAACTCATCCATAGCACGTGACAATATTGTGCCCCTTTTCTTGCTTCAGGCATTTCTCTTCTCACTTTTCATCAGGGTTGTGGGGTTTTTTTAAGATTGAATTATCAGTCTTTTCTCCTTCACAGTGAAAATGACAAGAATTGCAGTAACTGTTCTGTCTCTCTTGCTTTTGTTTGTTTATGACCTTCAGACTGTAAACACTCCAGGCCGGTGTAATTCTTCTTGCAGTGTTGTGGGATAGAGGACACAGGGCTCCTAATCACCAGCAGAACACTTACATTGAAAGGAGAATTTTCTGTAACTGGATCCCAACAAATATAAACAGCGTCTGTGTTATTCCTCTCTTTTTACGCAACAAAATGTGAGAGATGCAATTTTTAGAGATGGAACTTCAATCTGGCAGCAGGGGTAGGAGAAATTCCCTCGAGAGTGGTTCCTCATGCTCTGGTACTTCCCATATCCTCACATTCCCCGTTTTTCTATTAGATGCTGTTCAGAGTTGCAGCAATTTTAGCTGGCAGAATTATCAGGAAAAGTGTCCCACTGCCTGTCTCAGGCTCTGCAGGACTGACCAGGCTCACGTGTTTGTGTTTGAGAGAGATGGACACGCTGGGCCCCCTGCCAGGTCTCCCCAGAGCGCTGTCACCAGAGTCCTGTCCCCTCAGCAGTGTCACCATGGTGCACACCCAGACTGCACCGAGGGGACAGCACCGGGCACACCTGGGCACACCTGGGCACACCTGGAGATCGTCACCACGTCCTCTCACTGAGGGCTCCAGGGTCACACAGGGGGCTCTGTCTGGGGACACCCAGGGGACACAGTTTGGGCCACCACAGTATAAAAAAAGGCATTCAGTTATTCGAGAGTGTCCAAAGGAGGCTGCGAGGAGGGTGAACGAGGGGATGAGTGAGTGTGAGTGGGTGAGTGAGTGAGTGAGTGAGTGATGAATGGTGAATGGTGAATGGTGGTTTAGGACACTTGGTCTGTTCAGCCTGCAGGAGACTCTGGGGAGAGCTCATAGCAATCTCCAGCATCCTCATGAGGGTTAGCGAGGGGCCAGTACCGATCTCTGCTCTGCGGTGACAGTGACGGGACCCAAGGGAACGGCAGAGAGCTGCGTCAGGAGAGGCTGAGGCTGGATATCGGGAAAAAGTTGTTCAGAGGTTGGGCACAACAGGCTCCGCAGGGCAGTGGGCACAGCACCAAGTCTTGCAGGGTTTAGGAAACATTTGGAAAACGCTCTCAGACACACGGAGCGGTGCTCGGGGTGTGGTGTGGATGGCCGGGGGCTGGGTACGCTCTCAGACACACGGAGCGGTGTCGGGGTGTGGTGTGGATGGCCGGGGGCTGGGTACGCTCTCAGACACACGGAGCGGTGTGCGGGGCCGGAGCTGGGTTCCACGGTCCCCGCGGGCCCCTTCCCAGGCTGTGACTCCACGGGCTCCGCTCCTCAGGCACCGCGCGCCGACTACAACTCCCACCCTGCCCCGCGCCGCGCGGCCCGGAGCCCCCGACTACACATCCCGGCATTCCACGGCGGCGCCTCGCTCTCGCGGGACTGAGGGCGCCCCGGCGGCGCTGTCGCGAGAGCGGCGGGCCCGGAAGCTCCACGTCGGAGGTCGGACCGAGCCCGGGCGGCGGAGCCGGGGCAGCACCGGGGCAGCGCCTGCGGACACCGGGGCCGCACCTCGGCACAGCGGGGCCATGGTAAGCGACAGGCGGGGGCTCGGGGGGCGCCTCGCCCCCGCTGCGGGAGGGTGACCATCCCAGCCGGCGCAGCCATCGGCGGAGCGGGGGCAGGAGGGGCCGGGGCCGGGCGCGGCGCTGCCCGTGGCTGTTCCTCAGCCCCCCCGAGCGGCTGTACCGCGGGTCGGGGTGCCTGTCGCACTCACCCCTCGGACTGGCCACGCCGGCCCTCGGGAGCTGCAGGTCCCAGAGGTTCCAGGGTTAGGCACGGAATCGAGTGTAGCTGTGCTCGCCTTCCTGGTGTTTGTAGCAGGAGAAATGACCCCAGATTCATCTCTACGTCCCATGTCATGTCTGTGGTACAGGTGCTACATGATAACCAGGGGTTTTTTTCTCCTTGCAGTGTCTAACATAGGTAACTGCGGTGTTCTTTGATCAGCTGTTGTCCACTAAGTTCTCTGAGATAAAAGCAGCGTTAAATGATCTTAAATGAGTGTCTAAATGAATCCACAATGCCTCGAATATATTAGAAAATAATTTGCTAGACTTCATGCCTTTTAAATACTCGGGCTTTACATTGCCAGTGATGAAAGTGGAAGGTCAGACCTGTCTTTGTAAGGGAAAGACTGTTCCCTCTCTCAGTTTCTGCAAGACAGTGTTCCATTCTAAGATGTAATTTTGGAATTATGAATGGAAGTAAATTCATAATGGGCAAGCGTTGTGCTGTATTGTGGTAACTCAGTTTTCTTCCTGGTTTGTCAGGTGAAGTAGCAGGAAAATTAATTTTGTGACGTTTGTATTAGGAGCAAGTTCTCTTTGCTTTCGTAGTTCAGGGACACCAGGAAGATGTGCAGTGCATTTTTTTCTTTTTTTTTTTGGCTCTGCTGGAGATACTTTTTACAGTATGAAGGAATTCTGAATTTCACAGAACTAAATTAAACAGAGCCACCGCCATTGGCGGGGACGTGATGCTTCCTACAAAAAACAGATACACAGGCAGATAGGAAAGAGTAGTAACCTTCTGTCTGCCTGAAGAGCAGGATTGGATCCTTTTATTCTGAGAGTGAAGTGCAGCTTTCCTGTTTGCTGTTCAGTCCCCTGGAATTCCCGGTTGTTCCCGCAGCCTCTCCGACTGGACATCAAGCGGAAGCTGACCGCCCGCTCTGACCGCGTGAAGAGCGTGGACCTGCACCCCACGGAGCCATGGATGCTGGCCAGCCTCTACAACGGCAGTGTCTGCGTTTGGAACCACGAGACACAGGTGATGGCTGGAGCTCTGCCCCGCGGTCAGATGTGCATAGCTGACACGTGTCTGTCTGCTGCTGGGAAATGGGATTTGTGCAGAGCCCTCGGTCACTGCTGCCAGCTGACCCTGCTCTCCTCTGGCTGAGTGCAAGAGTCACTGGATCAGTAGACAAGGAAGTGACATATTGGACACACTTAAGAAAGTAGAAAGAGTTGGTTTCAAAATCTGTATTTTCCCCAGTGCTATAAACTTAACTGTTTTTATTTTCAGACTCTGGTGAAGAATTTTGAAGTGTGTGACCTGCCCGTGAGAGCTGCCAAGTTCGTGGCCAGGAAGAACTGGGTTGTTACTGGAGCTGTAAGCTGTTCTCTTGTGATTTCCCATGCAGCTGCACTTGCTCTGATTAATTTTCATGCTGTTACTTTTTGCATCACATAATAATCTGATCTGATATGAATTTGTAGAGGAGAAGGGAATACTTCACTACATTTTCCCAGAAATTTTCTCCTTCAAGGAAGCTTAGAAGCTTAAACTTTTCATTTCAAAAGAGAGCAGCCTGCTAAGGTGACTGACTCTGCAGGTAATGCCAGGTAGATGGAGTTTAGCTTTTCCTGCCAGCTGGAACATACTCAGCACACAGTTCTGACTCAGTATCGTAGATGCTGCTTTGACTAAGATGAAACTATTGACAGTCTAGGTAAGGTGAATTAGAAATTGCTTTCTACTTTTGTTCTTGGTTATATTAAAAATAATTTTTTAGTTTTGCTCACCACTAGAAAATGTCTGCTTTTATTCAGTGAATCTACCTTGAGAGGAATAGTTGTATTCTGATCTTGGTAACACATTTTTATTTATGGAGTGAATACTTTTTAGATAAGTTAAGGTAATGCCTAAATATTTTTGTCTCAACTTTCATTTCTTAGTCTTCTGCCCTTTACACGGAGTAAAAATTTATTTTCATTTCATTATATTATGGTGCCATAATTCAGTTACTTGTAAAAATGAAAATTTGGTTGAAGTTTTTTCCATTTCATAAATGCCTTGGAACAGCAGTGTGTAATTTATAGCCTTCTGAATCCAAGTATAATTTGTATCGCTAGCAAGCAAAATTCCTTAAATATCTTATTGTCTTCAATGGTGGAATGTTTTTTCCTAGCTCCCCTGCCTTGCACAGAAGGTGCACTGCACAAGAAACTGACTTTCATGTGGCTTTCCCTCCCTTTCCAGGATGACATGCAGATCAGAGTTTTTAATTACAACACCCTGGAAAGAGTTCACATGTTTGAGGCCCATTCCGACTACATCCGATGCATTGCAGTGCACCCCACGCAGCCCTTCATCCTCACAAGCAGTGGTGAGAGTCCTTGGGGGTGTTTTCATGTTTTCAGCTGTTTTCAGGCTCCTGTTTTCTGTGGACTGAGGGCTTGCAGGTCTTCTTGCAGGACTCAGGATTCCTTGAGCAAGTAGCCAATGCGACAGTTGTCATTTTGTTGTTTCTTGGTAGATGTATTCATGTTTTTTTAATGGAATATCAACTGCACTTAAGTTTAAAATCTAATGGCTCGTGTTCTTGTCAGAGAAGAGCAAAGAGCCTTCTCTCTTAATATTTGCCAGAGGAAACATTGGAATATGTGCTAATTAGTGTGGCAAACTCTGAAATAACAGCTCAGGTTATGATTTTTTAAAAAAATTCATTGTGGTTTGGAGTAAGTTTTTAGCTGGGAATCTGACTTGAAAGCAGCAGACAACCCTGTGGTCCTTCTGCAAGGACTGGTAATCGTATAGATGCAAATAGATTATTAGCAGTGCCTCCTTTCCAGCCTGTAACATGAAGTTCTGGAGGATTGTGCAGTTTAAGGAGGTAGTTATTACCCACTGAAGCTTGGTTGTTTGTGGTTTTTTTTCCAGATGACATGCTGATCAAACTCTGGGACTGGGATAAGAAATGGTCTTGTTCTCAGGTGTTTGAAGGACACACCCATTACGTCATGCAGATTGTCATAAACCCAAAAGACAACAACCAGTTTGCCAGTGCCTCTCTGGATAGGACAATTAAGGTAGAGAAACTATATTTGGGTTTTTTAGTCATTAAGTGAGTATCAGTGTACACAAACCAATAATCCTGTATGGATGATGGGTCATTAGTCTTAAAAGCAGGTGCAGAATTTCGACTGAACAAAGACCTGGACAGTGGTCCAGGCACCCACTAAGTAATTCAGTAAATTTAACAGATTACCTGTTGTAGTTCTTTAAACTCTTTTAAGTGCTGTATCTCCATTTGGACCACACAGAAATACGGGAGAGGAGTAATGGTTTTACTGTCAGTGAGTGGTCTGGGAGTACTGAAACTGTATAGTGGATAAAGACTTTAAGTGTGCATTAAAAAGAAAAAACTAAACCCTGGTAAAGGTGTCTCTCCCATTAATTTCGTGTCCTCTGCTGTCTGTGCATGGACTTGTTTCCAGAGATGCCTTCAGCCTTCTCATGGTCTCATTTGCTGTGCAGCTGCTACTAAATGTCTGTGACTACAGATTTGCAGCCCCTGAGCAGTGACACCTCCTCACATTTCCTGAACATTGTCAGTATATTGGCTGTAAAAAGCCAGCACTGATTTCATATGGTCACAGATGTTGAGATCAGGTGCACGTGAATGTTGATTTGATGTGATAAAACATGGGAAAACACTAGTATATCTGCACTTGACTCATTTCATTTTGTATCCTCATTTAACGTGAGATTTGATATTCTTTAGTGTAGCTGGAAAAATTAAAATTTAGGACATGGAGGAAACTCATGTATAATAACAATTAGTTACTAGTTGATTTTATAAACAGATACTACTTCTTAAAAGCAGTGCTTTATATGGTTTCATGTCCTTAAAAAAACGTTCAAAGCAACCAATTTCATTGCTTAGAGGTATAAGCAGAGCATGGGCAATTCAGTATGTTATTTGTGTTTATTGGGGGAAGGACTGGTGGTTTGCTGAGCAGTTGTTGAGGTTTTTCACCTAAGAAAACAACAGTTTCTTTGGAATTCTGTGTTCTTTCTCTTTGGACTTGTGGAGTTCTTCTGGATACCTATTGTGTTTGCCAAGGGTGACCTGGACACAGAAGGTTGCTGAGTACTGGTGGCTGTGTTTTGTTGGTCAGGTGTGGCAGCTTGGATCATCCTCTCCCAACTTCACCTTGGAAGGCCACGAGAAGGGAGTGAACTGCATTGACTATTACAGTGGTGGGGACAAGCCATACCTCATTTCTGGGGCAGATGACCGCCTGGTGAAGATTTGGGACTACCAGGTGTGTGCTCAGCCCCTCAGGAGCCTTTGTGCAGGCTGCCACATTCGGTGTCAAGTCTCTGTTGTTAGATTTTTTTCCTGTGGCAGATTGATTCCCTGCCTTTTAGGCCTCACGTTTTTGGATTAAGCTATTCCTCTTCTATGTTCAAGTGTAAATACTGCTCATGTATCAACTCCTTCCATCCTTCCACCTCTCTTTTTTTTTTTTTTTTTCATTCTTTATAGCTTTCCCCCATCCTGTTTCATCCTGTGCACATTGGTACAGTCCCACGTGTTGCATGCACACACATGTGCTTCTACCCCCAAAGAGGGCAGCAGTGATGAGGTGCCCTGCTGGAATGCTCCTCAGGAGAGAGAGATCTAATCCAGGGGTTCAGTTATGGTGCTGCAGCCTACAACTCCTGAGTTCTTCCTGTGTACAAGTGTCTGAATGGCCAGAAGGGCTAGACAGAAGTTGTTAGGTGGTGCTTTCTGGTGGTTAAAACTTACTGCCCCGGAGTAAATCCAAGCTCAGAAGTTGAATTTGGCGCTGTTAATTTAAGCAATCAATGCAGTCATGAATATTACACAACAAGGTTCCAGATTCTGCCACCATATGCAGCTGGAGACACTATACATGCTCCAGTCTTAGTTACCTCAAGCAGAGTGGCCTCTCTTTCACAACTGTGTGAATGAACCACACAGTTCTTACCAAATGAATTCTTGCCAAAGACCTAAATTAAATCTGTTTTCACCTGTAATGCAATGTGTGGTTAGGATTTTTTTTTGCAGTGAACTCAGCTTTCTATCTTGCTTTAATCTGCTGTGCTGTACAGCTCTGAGAAAGCATATTTTGTAGCCATAAACACATCTGAAAATAGAGGGAAAGACCTCTGTCAAGGGAAATAAATATTTTCTTCTGTGCAGGAGGTACAACTCAATACAATCACAGTTTTTAATAGCTTAGTGCTGTTTGAACGCCTTGCAAATGTAAGAAATCTAGAGAATTTTCAGATCTGTTTTGGATTTGGGGGAGATTTTTTTTAAGAAATAAGGGTTAAGATGTGGCATTGTGTTCTCTCTTTCTTTCAGAATAAAACCTGTGTGCAGACACTGGAAGGCCACGCTCAGAACGTGTCATGTGTCAGCTTCCATCCAGAGCTGCCCATCATCATCACCGGCTCTGAAGATGGTAACTTTGGGTTTTCTGGTGTAGAAAGGACAGGAGCAGAGCTGAGGGGAGAGCTCTCGTGGTGCTGTGGTGTCCCCCTGACACTGAGATGAAGGGACCCATCACTGTGTTTTTCCCCAGGCACGGTGAGGATCTGGCACTCCAGCACTTACCGCCTGGAGAGCACCCTGAACTACGGCATGGAGAGGGTGTGGTGTGTGGCCAGCCTCAGGGGCTCCAACAACGTGGCTTTGGGATATGATGAAGGCAGCATTATTGTTAAGGTACAGTTCATGGTTTGAAGTGAGAAATTGTGATCCACAGCTCTGTCCTGTGTGCACAACAACTGGTTTCTGAATCTGGGATCATACGTAAAATACCGAAATTTTGGCATTTTAATTGGCTTTTTTGATAGAGATTGGCTATTTCACTTGATACTTTCAAGTGAAAAGAAAATCAACAATGTATTTTTTTCCCTAGCCTAACTTCTTTCTTACTTAATTTCTAGCTTGGTCGTGAAGAACCTGCCATGTCCATGGATGCAAATGGAAAAATTATTTGGGCTAAGCATTCTGAAGTCCAACAGGCTAACTTGAAAGCGATGGGAGATGCTGAAATCAAAGACGGAGAGAGGTTGCCACTGGCTGTGAAGGATATGGGCAGCTGTGAAATCTATCCTCAGACAATCCAGCACAACCCTAATGGACGGTAACACATTCCTTTATCACTTCTCTTGGAATAGTTGGGCTCAAATAAAATGGATCCAAGGTACAAGAGCTGCTCAGTGGAGACCAGAAGGAGCATGATTCAGGAAGGAAATGGAGTTCCATGACATTTTAGGAATGTATAAAGCTCACTCTCTGTGTTTGCAGTGATTACCTTGGGCATGGGAGCCTTTACCTTTACAGATAATTTGCCTTTTTGCTGCTGCCTGTGGAACTGAACACAGATATCTGACAAGTGCCTCTCTCTCCTGCCCCAGGTTCGTGGTGGTGTGTGGTGATGGTGAATACATCATCTACACAGCCATGGCTCTGAGGAACAAGAGCTTTGGTTCTGCACAGGAGTTTGTCTGGGCACATGACTCTTCAGAGTAAGTCTTCCAAGTTCTTTCCTTTGTATTACATTTGCTGCTGCTGCTTTAGCTTTCAGGCCATGAAGACCAAAACGTGTATGGAAAATGAACTTTCAGTAGTTGTCCTGCTTGAAAAGTTTGGGTTTTTAGCACTGCTGTTTTTAGAAGATAACTCAAATGCAGCTGTTTGCAGCAGCTTATGGTTTAGTAATTCACTACTTTAGAAACTGAATAATAGTTTTGTTTATTTACAATTTAATCTCAATTTAGGTATGCAATCAGGGAGAGCAACAGTGTTGTAAAGATATTTAAAAATTTCAAAGAGAAGAAGTCGTTCAAGCCTGATTTTGGAGCAGAAGGTAAGTACTTCAAAAATAGATATGTTGATGTGGGTTTTGCACAACGTGGGCTTCCTCCACCTTGATTTTCTTGCAGGCATTTATGGTGGCTTTCTGTTGGGAGTCAGATCTGTTAATGGCCTGGCATTCTATGACTGGGAGAACACAGAGCTGATTCGCAGGATTGAAATCCAGCCCAAACATGTGAGTTTCTGCATGGGTCTGAAGAGATTTACCTCTCGGGGGTTACTGATTTATAGATATATATTTATTTTTTTTTTTACTAAACTGATTTTCTTACATGAAGCCAAGCTGTCAATAATAAAGTAATAATTTAAGTTTATCTCAGTCATGTAGCAAAAAGGGCAGAAAAATTCCTGTATATATTGGCTTCTCTGTCCTAAAGCTTCTAGAGCTGGTGTGTTTTACCCTTATTTCCCACACAGTCCTTCTTAGCCTGGGGTGTGTAACACTGTGCCACTGTTGATTCTGCTGTCACAGATTTTCTGGTCTGACTCGGGTGAGCTTGTGTGCATTGCTACAGAAGAGTCATTCTTCATTCTCAAGTACCTGTCAGAAAAAGTGGCAGCAGCCCAAGAAACACATGAAGGTGTCACTGAAGATGGAATTGAAGATGCCTTTGAGGTACCTTCTATTTAAAAAGTGGAATAAGATTAGAGATTGTAGAAGCAAGAGAGTGCTTCCAGACCATTTTTACTATCACACATTGTGCATTGGCTGAGGAACACTTAATCATTTTTTTGGGATTCCTGAGGAGTGTGTATCCCTGTCTCAATCCCAGCATAACAGACCTTGATGCCTGCATTTCTCTTCACCTGTTCTCTATTATCAGAGAGTTATAGAGGTTATTTTTAAAACATATTTGGGTCATTGCTTATTTTTTTTCCTACAGTTTTCAAATTTTGAAATGTTATTCAAGTTTGAGAAGTGAAAAAACATCCTGCAGTGAAATGTCAGAAATCAAAAATTCAGAAGGAAAGTTACCTTTGATTGTCTTGCTTAATGCTTAAGTTTGGTGCTTGTTTCCCAGATTTATAATTGGCTTAGTTAAGAATGAGGGTAGCATGCATGTAGAACTAAATTATCACTTAATGTACTTCTAATCTATAACTAAACTTATATTTGCAACTTGCCCAACTATTTAAGTATAGAATATGGAATTATATTTTAAATTGCAGTAGTCTTCCTGTTACCCAGAAGTACTTTTTTATGTATCTAATTAACCAAAATTTGCTTCTCAGGTTCTTGGTGAGATCCAGGAGATTGTGAAAACAGGTCTGTGGGTCGGTGACTGCTTTATTTACACCAGTTCTGTGAACAGACTCAACTACTACGTTGGAGGAGAGATTGTCACCATTGCCCACCTGGACAGGTGAATTGCTGCTTCAGTTGAAGTGTTCAAGGTTCTCTCAGTGAAGGGTGTTCAGGTGAACCCTGGCAGCTGCTGCTGTGCACTGCGTTAGCAGCAGAGGTGGGAGCAGGTTGGGTGTTGTGAGGCAGCAGTGCAGTTCTGAGGGATGAACAAGCCTGTGTAAAGCAGTGCATGCAGGAAGAGCAGAGTATTTGATGGAATATTCTTGCTCCCAGAAGAACTACGGGAATGTTTCTGTACAGACTGTTTGTGTGGGTCTGCTGAAGCTGAGTGCTCTTTGTTTTGTTTCAGAACAATGTATCTCCTGGGGTATATCCCCAAGGACAACAGGCTGTATCTGGGAGATAAAGAGCTGAACATTGTTAGTTACTCTCTGCTGGTCTCAGTGCTCGAATATCAGACTGCTGTGATGAGGAGAGATTTCGGCATGGCTGACAAAGTTCTTCCCACAATCCCAAAAGAACAGAGAACCAGGGTCGCACATTTTCTTGAAAAACAGGCAAGAAAACTACTTCTTAGTTACCCAGCTAAATGAACCAGGTTATTCACATTGTTAATTGAGTTTGCTAAGCAAAACCCAGTGATACTATCTGTGAGCAGTAACCTTCTGCTCAGAGTGCTTTTGTTAAAATATTTAGGATTGTGTTTAACCTGACAGGTCCCAGCTTCACTGTCAGATTTTTGTTTTAGGGCTTCAAACAACAAGCTCTTGCAGTATCTACAGATCCAGAGCATCGTTTTGAGCTTGCCCTTCAACTTGGAGAATTAAAAATAGCCTATCAGCTTGCAGTGGAAGCAGAGGTAATTATATAAATTTGGGTGATTCATCCTGGATTCTGAGTATTAGCAGGATACTCTGAGAAGCCCTGTAAGAAAAGCAGTTATATGTGGGGATGCAATACAGCTCCCTAAACACAACTGAAATGCCTCCAAGCTGTGGCATGGGGACAAAGAATGGTGTCTGCCCAGAAAGCTACAGGAACTCCTGGAGAATACAAAACTTGAGCCCAGAACCAAGCCTTAATCTCCAGTACTTAACAGTGAGGGGGAAAGACAGGGCTGAAGCCTTCAGACCTTTGTTCCAGCCTTGGCAAACCTAGACTGCTGCACTAAAAAAACTGACAGGCAGTGATTTGTCCCATTATCATGCAGAGAATTGATCTCATTGTTCCTGCTGTAAAATAATCAAGTTATTTAGAAGAAATGTTAACTTAGTTTACAGACACAAATGCCTTTCAGCATTCTGAGGGTTAACTTGGGAGCTCAGAGAGATTGTTCAACTTCCAGAGGTGTGCCTGCCTCCCCATTCCATGTTTACTGAGAAGCTGTTTGTTTTATGTAATGTTACAGCTGGGTAGGGATCTCTTAACACTCCCTGTGTCATGCTGGGACTCTGCAGTAATCACAGAACCTCAAAGGGAAGACAAGTGTCGTCAGGGGATACAGCATCTTCACAATTCCTAAGTTCATTCCTAAGCACTTCATACTGAGTGCTCTGAAAAACCTTGAAATGCTGTTCAGAAATGTGAGTGGTTTATTTCTTTCCCTCCTTCTCTCCTTTTTGTACGATCAGTCAGAACAGAAGTGGAAGCAGCTTGCAGAACTTGCCATCAGTAGATGCCAGTTTGGCTTAGCCCAGGAGTGCCTCCACCATGCCCAGGACTATGGAGGGCTGCTGCTCCTGGCCACAGCTTCAGGGAATGCCAGCATGGTGAACAAGTTGGCTGAAGGTGCAGAAAAGGATGGCAAGAATAATGTGGCATTTATGAGCTACTTCCTGCAGGGAAAGTAAGTAGCAAAAGAGCTTCTAATGGTTCTGTTCTGCTTTCTCAAGTGCTGAGACCCTCAGGTTCTTCAGGTGGTTAACTAGAGTGAACTGAAAACTTCATGGACAGATGGGCATAGGTGCTTCTCAGAAAAGCTCATTCTATGATGGCTGCTAGATTTAAAATCTGGAATGAAAGCACCTGAAATCAATGGAGTAGAATAAACAGCTGTTCTAATACAAGAATTTGTCTTTATTAAGTTTACTGGTTAAAATCACATCTTGAAATCTTTTAGGCTTGACTCATGTTTGGAACTCCTGATCAAAACTGGGCGTCTCCCTGAAGCTGCTTTCCTTGCACGGACCTATTTGCCAAGCCAAGTTTCAAGGTAATTTCTAAGCCTATGCAGAGCATGAGTTGTGTTGTCTGAATGAGCTGTCTGTAACAAATCTGGTTTGCATCTTTTAGGGTTGTTAAACTCTGGAGGGAGAACCTCTCTAAAGTCAATCAAAAAGCTGCTGAGTCCCTTGCTGATCCTACAGAATATGAGAATCTTTTCCCTGGATTAAAGGAAGCTTTTGTTGCTGAAGAGTACGTTAAGCAAAGTCTTGCTGACTTGAGGCCAGCCAGGGAATACCCCCTTGTCACTGTAAGTAGAAGGTTTTACTGTCTCTAGAAGAAAAACATTTGGTGCTGTTTAAAATCAGTTCTAAGCAACTCAGTGCAGCACTTAAATGTGTCTGGGTTTTTACTTTTAGCCAAATGAAGAAAGAAACTTACTTGAAGAAGCGAAAGGATTTGAGCCCTCTGGAATAATGACATCTCAGGTCAGTGAGTGATCAGTCTAAGGGAGAACTTTGCTATCTTACAGTAACATCTACCCTGGAGAATATTTCACCAGTAATGGACAAATTATTGCTTTTATTACCTTGACTGTAAGTGCTGCAGTTGGCTTCATGTTCTTTTGCCTTAGCTGCTTCTTAATCTACGTCTGTACCTACTGCCAGCTTCTTGACTGTGAAATTATTTGCGTGCTTCCTTATCTTGGGTCACCCTTTGTAGTGTGAGTAATTGCAGAATCTTTCCATTGAATTCATCCTACAGAAAAATATCTCCAGTTGCATTTACAAACACTGCCTCAGCTGCAGCTGGTTTTCTAAAAGCTCAGTAGCTGGAAATGGAAACTCTTGCCTGTTACAGCAATGATCAATGCTCTGTGTTCATTGCTGGTGTGCTGCATGGTTATGGAATAACACTGCTCCATAACTAACATAACTAACTGGAATCTTACTTGGGTACTTGAGCAGAGATTCTAATCAATATCTGAAGTAACAAACTCATTTTTTACCACCTCAGTTGTCCAACTCTTACCGGACAGAAAACAGGACAAGTATAAGGTATAAGCATACAGATTGAAACAAACATTTGAAGCTTTTTCAGAGCCTTAGGAGACGATGACAGCTTCTAATTTTGCTCAAGTCAAATCCACTTTACATTTGTATGTGAAAGTCATGTGAGGGTTTCTTAAAGGCAGTGATGCTGGCATGACTCTTTGAGGCTATAAACATCTAAAATCAAAACTGCACTGGAAACTGAAGAAGAAACAGAAAAGCTACAACTCTCCATTGTCTGTACATTTTTCCTCATAGGAGATGCACTACAAAACATAGTTTTGAACATCCCTGACAGAGCAGAGAAGTTAGGTTATGTTCAAGACTCTGTAGAGACTCCGCCTCTTGTGCATCAAATGAAATACTATTAAAGCAAAATCAAACTTGTCTGCATGTTTGTTAAAGATGATAAACAATACTGTCAGAGCGGCCTATGGAAACAAATGAGAACTAGCTTGCCATGGAAGCTGAAAACAAGACCTTAATGTCTCTTTGCATTCAGCTCATGATTGCATAGAAGTCTTAAACCCCAGTTGTCTCTTACAGCTGAGGCTAAATATGGGATGTTTTGTAGGAGATAGATAGATTAATTCTCTAATTAAATACAGTTAATTGAATAGTACCATTGCTTCAGGCATAGTACTGACTGATGAATTATCTTAATGTAAGACTTGTGCAGCAGTGAAATGAGATGAAGTGTTAAACCATTGTAAGATTTGGAACACAAAGCCCAGCAACTACTAAAATTTGCTATCAGTCTTGACTAACTTAGTCTCTCCTGCTGAGGATGTTGAAAATCACTAATAGCATTTCACTATCTCAAATGAACTGATAATTTCTGAAGGTTGTCATTTTATCAGTTCCATCATCAACTGCTTCAAATACACGGGGGAGGGAAAGTCTCCAATGGAGTCAGGACTAGAATCCTTTCTGACCGTGAAGATGTGGCTCAAGAATAACTGAGGGAAGCTGAAAGGGAACCACTGGGAAAGGGGCATAGATCTGGTGTTGTTTTCCTGCTTTTGTTGAGAAAATTTAAATTTAAAAAATCTAAAGGAATTTCTTTGCCATTAGAAGAAGGCTGAAGAACCAGTTCCCTCTCCTAAAGAAGAAGTGATGAAGACAGTTGTGCAGAATTCTGATAACCTTCCAGCAAGAGATCAAAAGGTACCCAAACAGTTTTATGAAGGGAAGTATAAGCACTCAATTCACATTAAAGACTTGAATGAGTGTGATTTACCCAAGCTCCTGCAAAGATGACTCTGGCAGTCCCAGCAGTTGTTCAGAGCCCTGCCCTATGAGTGCAGACACTGCACAGTCACAGAGCAGTTCAGCAGGCGGGGGTGACAGGGGGGAGTTCAAACCCAGCTGCTCAGAACATGGTAAAAAGCTGCACTGCTGGAAGAGCTTTCCTCACCAAGCAGGCAGCTGCTCTGCAGCTTCCCTTAGCTCTCATGTTCCTCATGAGGCCTTGGCTGGGGTTTGCAGAGTGCAGATCCATCCCAAAAGCTGCCTCACATGTAACCACAGTGGTATCCCCCTCATCCAGTCTTTTCTCTCCCTAGACACTGCTGGACTTGGAAGATGACTTAGATAACTTGGATCTGGAGGATATTGATACCACAGATATCAATCTGGATGAAGAGATCTTAGATGAGTGAACATCCTTTTTTTAGATTACCAGATCAGGAAATAATTTGGTCAAAACCCAGAGGAATTAATTTCTGTGGACTATGTGCTCCAAGTTATTTTGATTTTTGTATCACAAGTGGACCATGTACATGTAGAAGGAAGTATAGAGCCAGAAACTGTACAAAGAGAATTCAATAAATCCTTTTAAACATTCTGCTCCTCAGTTCTCCATTCACTAGTAATATTTACTAAGAATAGTAGAATTCTTAAGAATAACCCAGCTTCCACAGTCTGTATTCCAAATCTCTGAAACAGGAGCACAGTAGCTGAAAAATAATATTTTAACCTGACTTTTCTCAGACCTACACTGAGGTATGTGGTTTTGTTTTCACTGTGCTGCCATCTAGCTCTGGTAACCATCAGTATCAGCTCAGTTACTCTTTCAGACACCACTTCTGGCTAAAAGCTCCTACAGACCAGTGATACAGCTTAAGGGTTAGAAGGGGTGTTTGTTACACTCTTTCCTAAATGAAGCTGTCCAGACCCTGCAGTTACCTCAATAACTAAAATGAATTGTGGGCAATTCCTTAGATTCAAGGTGCAGCAATAAAAAATTGAACTCAGAGTACAGTGTCATGGCTGCTCTAAGGTCACAAACAGAACTTTTCAAAATAAAGCGCCGTAGTGATTCACATGTATTTCAGTAAAGAAAAATACATTCTATAGCAGTCATTTCCAAGTGTTTATTGTGGAATTCTATACAGAAAACGTTTATAAACAGACTTAAAACTTCTGATGGGCTGAGGTTTACTTCATGAAGCTGAAGAAGTAGCCATTGCTTCTTCATAAGCCTGCAGGGCCAGCTGGATATAACCTTCTCTCTGGGATTCAGTTTTCACAAATACCTGCAGCCATGGCAGGAGAGAGGTTAATGTAACAGCAGAGTCATCATGCCAGTGGCAAGTCAGCCACCCACAACTGAAATCCTGGTGCAGCTGTACATATGTACAGTTTAACAAAAACCCCAGCGTGGCAAGTACAACAGTTCTGGTTAAGTATCTGCCTCCTCAGGTAAGGAGAAATTTCAGTGCTAGATGGGGTTCTGCTGGTTAGAAGCTCTCTTCTGCAGGTTAAGTAGTTTAAAACAGAAACGCTTACCTTGATCAGATCAACTCCTTGAAGTTTCCCTTCTTTAGCTTCCTTTGCTGACTGACATTCAGGGTGAAGCATATGATACAGTGTAATTAAACTTGTAGCATCCTCCAGCCTAGACAAGAAAAGGCTCATGTTAGCAGTTCCTTTCTCTTCAGAGTATTTACAGAGAGTGTATTTTGATGTACTTTGCACACCACAGGCTGTCAAACTGCTGGTTCCACTGAGTATCCAGTCCCTGGAATACACAGGGAAGTACCTGCATCTATCCCTCCTGCAGCTGAAGCCTGCTGGTCTGCTCAGCAGTGATACAGCTGCCATCCCTCTGAAAATAAAATTACTTAAAAATAATGAGTGTTTAGTGGAACTTTCTGACACAGACTGCAATGACCAGTATGTTTTACAGAAGTAGCATTAGATATCCTGTGACACAGAGCTCTCAGCTGAATTGAAAACTACTGAAATGTGTGGCAGGGAAAGACATTCCAAACTCTGCGCATTTAAATTGGCCAGATACGTGAATTTTCCCTCTACCAATCTGATTCTAAACCAGGAACCTTCCTGATTTCTCTGTATGCTCAGGTTTAAAAGCAAGATCTGACCACCTGTTCCAAGTTTTTAACTGAAACAGCAGGAAATAAATGCCACCATCACTGCAACTTGGAGTTCTGATTGTACAAATTTCTTCCAGCTCTAGTGACATTTTGAGCTATTGAATATTGTTCACTTCAGGGAACTTTGAATAAATTTAGCACTGTGTTTTATAGAAATCCACCCATTTAGAATGAAACCTTATCTACATGTTCCTGAGCTACTTAGGAATTGCTCTAAAACCCAGAGCCTGTCAACCTTATAAGCCAAAACTGAGCTCAGCATGGAGATGTCAGGCTTTCAGATCAGCAGTGCTCAGAGCTGGAAGTATTCTGACAATTACATGGGAAACAAAAACCCAAAAACTGCAGAATTTCTGCTCATTTCTGCAGAAACCTATATATACCCTACAACTTCACAGACTGTTACCGGTGCTCCTGTACAGCTAACAGTCAAAGCTGGCCTAAAACATGATGCAAATGAAAGCTTTCCTGTATCTGACAGAAATACTGGTTTTACTGCCGAGCAGTGGTACTTGTTCTGAGGCTAGGCAGGGTTACCAAGGGACAGACTCACAGGTCTCTGTTGATCATGTCTATGAGTAAGCCATCTGTCCTCTTGCTGCTGAGCAGGTACCACACCATGCCCCCGAAGTGCCTGGTGGAGCGCAGCAGGTCGTACTTGGCGTGTTTCTCGATGTCCTCGTAGGTGCGCTGGTGAACCTGCACACACACGGCCTTGTTGCATGGCAGGACTGGAGCCTGGTGACAGCTTTCCCCCTGCACCCCTCAGAGTTTTTAATCCTTTACATTTCCATAAGGTGCAGGAGTAAGCCACATGCCTGAGACACATGCCTGTTATAATTCAGGGTAACACTGGGCTAGCCCAGTCCTTGGGCACAGACATCCTTATGGTACAAGAAGCTAAATCCTGTCTCTGTCCTGAACTTTTGGGGAGGGAGGGACATAAGCTCTGAACCTTCACTGTACTGCTGTCAAGCCACATCTGTTCTTTCAGAGAAAAATGCTACAGCAAAGAGGTGAAACTACTTAGAAAAAAAAGTTACTTGAAAGATCGCCTCATACAAGTTACAATTTCTCAAATCACTGAGAGTATTACAGTTTAAAGAGAAGTAAACACTTTAAAAAGCAAGTGCAGACTAACATTTACCAACAGCTATAGCTATGAATTTTATTCTGCTAGAACTACACTTTTGTAGCTGGTCTTTGTCAAAAATAATACTTTGTGCACAGTGCTGTTTCTCCAAATGCACTCTCTCAGTTCCCTAGCTGGTCCTGCAGTCAGTGTGACTGCAGCAGCACAACTCTGCTCAGAGCCCCTGACAAGTGTTACCATCAGTTCTGCTTTGATACCAAAAGTACCTGAATAAAGACTATTTTGGCATGTGCAGTACCTTTCTAGGCTGGTGAAAATTACTTGTGCAAAATCCTGTTCTGCACAAAAATAAACCCTAAAACTCATCACAAGGATAATCTACATGGGAAAATTAGAGCACATATGACTAACACCTCTGCTCCCAAGATAAATATTTATGTGTACAAAATAAACCCTGCAATTCTCCACTAGGACTTTTTTTTTTTCTAGAAAAATGGGAAGTGAACTTACTCTGATATAGTCAGGTGAATCTGGCTCAAACTGAGCAATGCACATGTTCAGGACATCTTCATGACGATCTTGCTGAAATACAGTCTGAAACAACAGTTCAGATTCAAGGGTAGATTATGTAATCACACCATCCCAACTCTCCAAAACAGCAGCCACGACATTCTGTTTTGGGCAACACTTACAATGAGTAACCCCTTCATCAAAAGACAAAATGGACAGAAGTACAGTAACTGCCTTGATGACATTAATATGTTTCTTGATTTTTGATTCTGAAACACCAGTTCACACTTTCAGATGTACAACTGTTTCTAGTATGACACAATATTTACACCTGCCCAGGATTTACCTGGCCCTAACCTGGAACTTTGTTTCAAGTATTTTAACCAAGTTACAATGAAAGGCAATTGTTCAAAACAGAATTGAAGCAGCTAAACACACCCGTGCAGAATAGCTTATTCCGAGTTACTCTGCTCAGAGAGCAGAGTTTCACTATCAGACTGCAATGAGAATTCAAATTCAAATGCTCAGTTTCAAAGCCAGAAAGAGCTTACCCCAAGGTTCTCATCCTTGAATAATGTGGGGGGGATCACCTTGCGCCCTTCCTTTGGGAAGAATATCTGGATCATCCTGTCTCGTTCCTCCCAGGTGGCTTTGCGTAACACCCCGTTCGGTTCTCTAACGACAATGAAACGTTCCTGCAAAGGAGGTAAAAACCAAACGTGGTCTAAAGCCTTCTCTCTTCACCGCCAGAACCATCCTAAAGCAATCCTCATTTGTCAAAGTCCTTCTACTCCTGAAGTCACCCTAATAACACCAGTTTCTAACTGGCTGTTGCCATGTGGCAGATTCACCATTTCTGCCTTGCTGCCAGCTGAGTAAGTGCTGCTTCTGCACCTCAGTTTTACTGTCTGACAACTGTGCACGTGCCAGCACTGAAAGCTACAGCTCTGGGAAGTTTAATGATAACATAACTCACACCCAAACAGGGTGATTTAGCCTGATTTTATCGTTTGATAACCCATACAAAATTAGGAATGCAAGTGTCATGCACTTTTGTGCCTTTTCTCCAGAGGTAGGTGCTAGAATCGAGTAAGGGCAAGTGCAAGGCAAAAAAATACAACAAATTTAAGTACACTCAGATCTATTCACAAGCACAATTGCTTTAGAGTGGCAAATGGGAAAGTTTGTTTAACAGGGAAGCTTTTAATATAGTGCAGCAGCAGCACAAACAGCAGGATCCTGGAGAAAGCTCTCAGAGCAATAGATGGAAGACTGGGCAGTTCATGTCACAGGATCATCACTATGTGCACGTTTGAACCATGAAGGCTTCTTGGAATCATAACTCTGTTAAGAATTTTTCTTGTCTCTTATTACTGGCACTTACAGACAATTGAGATGCTTCATTACACAAAGGAAACTTTATTCCTATACTCCCCAAGACAACGGTTTCTTTACAGCTTTCCTGGGAATTCATTCATCATTTCCACAGCTTTCCACCAGATCTTTGCAAGTGTGGAGTAGTTCCATCTTACAAAGGAATCCAATCCTACAGAAAGCTTCTAGAACCATGGAAGAACTCAGCACTCCTAGCAAATCAAAAGCACCTGCTTATAACATAATTAATTACCTACCACACAGCTTTCCCCATGCCTGTTTTGAGTAGCAGAATGTAATTTATGATTATCAGTTAGAAGCAAGTATTTAGAAACATGTTTTTCTCTACTGCTTTGTACCAGACTGAATTTTCAACTCCTCAGCCCTTCTGCAAACTGATCCATCTACATTTTCTTTAAATCTTATGTTGAGAACTAATTAATACTGTTGATGACATTACTTACACGATGTGGAATGGAGTAACTTAAGTCTGTAAACACATATTTTGCAGTTTCAGTTCCTTCAAGGACTTTGTCTTCTGCTAAGACATCATCAATTGGCTCTCGTTCTTTCAAAACAGGGGGCATGGTTAGTTTTGTTTTAGCTTCTTCAATGGCTTTTCTTGTGGCCTTGTAGGGAAAAAAAAAAAAAAGTAGTTTAATTTTAAAGTTAAAAATACCATCCTATTGGAAATAGGATAACATACAATCTGGGGACAACTATTTTCATTTAGAGAAGCCGGTTTTTTCTTCTGCAGTTGAGAAAAAATGACACGAATTCCACCTCTAGGTAGGTGCATTTCACATAAACAATTTACCACCACTGAAACCTGGACAAAATGCTGGAGGAAGTTACAAAAACTACAAGGGAAAAACTATTGCAAACACCAAGGTTATCTCAGGTGGTTTTCCACGGTAAATTTCCCCCAAAGCATAAGCCACAACCAGCAGCTTGTACATAGTTTTAATTGTGGTTACAGCAGAACTGGCTTAAGCCATCCTGAATGAAGTCAGACCAGAGGGGAGAGGGAAAAAAAGTAGTCAAAGGATTCCCAGGGCTATAACTTAATTATCAGATGAAGGTATTCGACAGAGATAGAAAGCACAACAGGTTAATAAAGAGACACAGTCAAGAAAAAAGGATCCAATTTCCTTCCAAATTCCATCAAAATCGCACAAAACTGGACAAACCAAGCTATTTCAGGTGCAGAAACACTGATTTACACGGATTTAGGGAATAATCTGAAACAAAGTAAAGAAACCAGAACGTTTTCAAACGCAGCAGTAAGGAAGGCAGAAATACGGGCTATTTACAAGCATTTTGCTAAATCCAACACTTACTTCCGAAGGAAGCAGAGCATCCTACCTCTTGCAGCTGAGCTTCGGTCATCAGCTTGTACTGGGGCGGCTTGAGGCCCTTTTTCACAGGCCGGAACACCTTGTGCAGGTCGAGCCCCGTCATTTTGTAAAGCAGTGTCTGAACAGCTTCGTCCGTGAAGGCGGGCTTGGGCTGGGCGGCCTTTCCCTCTGCGGGAGGGGGCACACACTGTTACCCGGGGGCTGAGGGGACGGCCACGGTCACCCCCTGCCCCCCGCAGGGCCCTCCGCTACCCCACGCCCGCCGCGATCCGCATCCCTCCCCACGGGGACCGCAGCCGCCCACCACCACCGCCACGCGGGGCGGCTGAAGCCCGAGGCTGGGGCAGTCGGGAGCGCTCTGGGGGAGCCCCCGGGTCCCCTCGCGTACCGCCCGCATCCGCCGCCAGCGCCCGCCGCGCGGGGAGCGCCCACAGCGCCCGCAGCCGCGGAGGCAGCACCGCCGAGCCCCGCGCCCCCAGCGCCGCCATCTTCCCGCCCGCCCCTTCCCGCCCCGCGGCGCGCCGGGAAATGGAGTCACGGAGCCGCGGAGTGAATGACCCGAGCGGGCAGGGACCCGCCGGGACCAGCGAGCCCCGCTCCTCCCGGCCCTGCACAGCAGTCACACCCTGTGCCGAGAGTCGCACCCTATGCCTGAAAGCGTTGTCCAAATGCTTCTTGAACTCAGACAGGCTTGGTGCTATGACCACTACCCTGCGGAGCCTGTTCCCGTGCCCAGCCACTCTGGGTGAAAAACCCTTCCATGACATCAGCCTAAACCTCCCCTGACTCAGCTTCAGGCCGTTCCCTCGGGTCCTGTCACTGGTCGCCAGAGAGCAGAGATTAGTGCCTGCCCCTTCGCTTCCCGTCATGAGGAAGCTGTAGATTCGATGAGGTCTCCCCTGAACCTCCTCCCGGCGTGGGAGAGCCACGCGGTCCCGCGGCACTTTCCCCGAGGGAAAGGGCAAGAGCGCTGTTGCTCCAAGCGCTCCCAGCTCATTCGTGCCATTAAAGCGCTGCTGGAGGGCCTGGAGCCCGTTCTGCGATTGTGGCACAACCGGCAGGAGCGCAGGGTGCCCGGCTCCCTCAGCCGCCCAGGGCACGGAGCAGGGCTGCGGGGTTCGCTTCTTCTAGGAGGAGTCTCCGTAGTAGGGAAAAACTACGGTGGAATTGAGGCCACCGTGCGGGACTGAAGCGCTGTTGAGCCGCGGCTGCCGCGAGTCCGGAGAGGTGCGGCCGGCGGCGGGTGCGCTGCACGGGGGCTGCCCGCTGTGAGGGGCGGCTCCCGACCCCGCGTCCGGGCAGGCTGCCCCAGAGGGAGGAACACGCTGGGAATTCGCACATTTACCCCACCTGCCTCTCTCTGTGCTATTCCGGCCCTGCGTGGTGCCCCGAGGCACCTGTGCTGTGCGGAGCACTGGCTTCGTCAGCCCGGCCACGGCTCCACTGCCGCGGGTGGCGAGGGATTGCTGCCCTCACGTTCAGGGAGCTTTAACGCTTTTGTAAAGGAGGGAAAATATATAACTGCGCTTAACCATGAACCCAAAATTAGCTTTATACTCAATAATTACGACATACCGGCTCTAATGTCTTCGAAGAGGGGGTACTGATTTCTTATAACTGGGTGTGTTTCAGGGGGTTGAAAGTTTATTATGACTTGAAGTTTATTTATTCTAGTTGGTCTGTATATCTTGTATTGTGAATTTCAGTCGTACAGACTGTGCTTAGGGGGCTGTGAAACAGAATTTGATCTTAAAGATCTCTTCCAGTCTTGATTATTCTATGATTCTCTTAACAGCAGGCAAGTCTCTGTCCAAAAGCCCGGAATGCCTCAAGTTCCAGAAGGTCCAAAGCCACCCATCAGTGCAAGCTGGCTCATGACTTCCCATTGAAACAGGAGAGATTTCATCTCCAGGAGGGGTGACACAAGCAATGTGCTTATGTTCTGCAGATCTCCGATTGTTTTCAACTTTAGAGGGTTGTTCGTTGCTTTGCTAGATCAAAGTCCAAGTTATACGACTTCTGAAAATGATTGAAGTCTGGGAGAAAATGAAGGCTTTTTAACATATATTGGTTTTAGTTAGAATAAAGTATCAACTAAAAATGTATTTGTTTCTTATATTTGATCTTTTTTGTACTGGGGAGTATTCGTTTTTCTCAGCCTTATATCCAAACACATGCTCTGAGTTGAATTTAATATTCAGGCTTTTCAATATCCTGGCCTTGTCAGGAGGGTTGCAGGAGGATATGTTCTTCTCATATTTGCCTTGCTGCAACTAAGTTGAAATTACTGGGTATTGCAGAGGGCAAATGAAACCCTTAATATTATTTTAATGTAATTTTGTGCAGAAATTATTTAAATAATGCTAAGAAAATGAAAAATAATTTTGATGAAATGGAGAAGGTGTTGTTTTTCAATTCTTGCTTGGAAGATCTCTGGAGTGAGAGCTATACCCTATAAGGGAATTGGGAAGCTATTTGGCGATGTGCCTAAAAGCCACTTCAGACCTGTTCATGAGTTTGGATGGCAAGCCAACATCCATTTTAATTCACAGAAGTGCTTAGAAAAACAACAGAATTTATTGGGCAATATCCAGGAGAGGTTAAATTCACATTCAGTCTGTACTGGAGTAGTAACAGCTGCTGTGAGGATTAACCTTTTTGGCTGGTGGGATGAAAGGAAATATTAACTAACTATACTGTAGATGGAAGTATAGCAGGTTAACATAATTTATAAAGTAGGATCATTTATAATGGATGGGTTGGTTATATTTTATTGTGGTTTAAATTTGTACTGAAGTAACAGCTTTAAGTAGGATATTTTATATTGATGCAGTTAAAAACATAACACCAGCTTGATGAATCGGTGGTGTAAAACTCAAAATGAAATGAAGAATCTTTTAGAGCTTTTGTTATTATTTTCAAGGCATCCCAGGACAGTTGCTGCTGGAAAATTACAACCATCTGATGATGGGTGAAACACATTGGTTGTCCAAGTCTGGATTCTATTGGGAAAGTGTCAATACAAAGTCACCTGCACAGTTGGCATTAATTTCCTTTTCATTGGCAGTTTCAGGGGAGTGAAAGGATCAAATGGCTGCTGAGAGTGCACCAGTTGGTTGACATCTCAGGGAAAGAGGAGACAAATGAGGAGCTTAGGAGCTTGTGTTGTTGTTTTGCCTATTTAATTGATAAAATAAGGGGCTGTAGTTTACTGTCTTTCTGAGCCATGAATATGTCAAATTATTAGTAAGTTGTTTGGAGGGAAGAATTCTTTCTTGGAAAGGATACAGAGAAAAATAGAGAATGTCAGCTTTGGTAACTGTGCATCCAATTTTTATGTGGAGAACACAGAGTGAACACAGGCTGTGCATGTGTTCACAGTTAATGATGTGACTTTTTAAAATTAATGGTTGGTTCCATTGCTCCTGATAAGAAAAATATCTGGCAATCCTGAGGAAAATTTTTCTGAAGGATACAATGGACCAGGTTGGAAGCTCTTTTTGCTAAAACTGCATGGATTAGTCTGAAGACAAATTATTTTTTCTGGAGAAGGCATAGAGTGCTGACATAAGGGAGATGACATAAATGACAAAGATGATATAAGCCCTATTATATCATCAAATTAGTTTTTAAATGAGTGAAATATTACACATGGCTGGTTTTGTTTCACCACGTACATCGAGGGAGTGGGTATTTTTTGCTAAAACTGTTGGAGTGTCATTTTCAGTAGGATTGCCTATTTTCGGTTGCCCACTGAAGCTCAGGTAACCGAGCTCAGCTGCAGCATTCTCACCCCGTGTGCCAGCTGCATTTTGCTGCTGCAAACATCCCCCGTGAGAGGGGCTGAGGATGCAAAAGGCTCCCGGAGCTGCTCCTTTTGGTGCGGTCACTTTTAGCAAGTGCTCGTGGTCAGCACATGTTGAAGACCAAACGCCCCTATAGGTTTTATTTGTGCCGTGACTATTTGACATCTGCGTTTCCAATCCGAAGGGGAAATGACAAAGCGGGAAGGATTATCCGTGCTCTTTATTTTCAGTTTTCAGTCCTGTTTCAGCCGCGCTTGCCCTGAGCTTGTGTGCTGTGTTCCTGCGGGCCACGGCGGGGCAGGAGCGAGGGCTTGGAGCAAGGAAAGTTCCTGAGGAGCTGCAGCGGGGAATGTAAATAAACTGCTTTCGTTAATGATCCACGTTTGCCTCTGTCTCGCATAAAGCTGCCATAATCTCACTTTAATAATGATAAATTAGATACACACAAACGCTGTCCCAGTAGTTGTGATTACATACATTATTTATAGTAGGGATATAAATCCCCCTTCAGTTTATATTGTTTTCTTTGCTACACTATAAGGGCTTGAGCCAAAGCCCATTAAAGTCCTTTCCTAACTTCAGCGGGCTCTGAATGAGGAGTCCCTATTTTTCAAATTAATTTTATTATTCCTTTCTTCTCCTGCAATACTAATCTTTTAAAAATAGTTACAAGGAAAGAAATAACAGAAAGGAAAAAGGAAAGAAATACTAGAAAGGAAAAAGGAAAGAAATAATATGTATTCAGTAATATTCAAAGTCAAATATGGTTTCAGTAATTGTTGTTTTTCCCATTCTTAATAGTTTTTAATCTCCCTCGCATTCCATCACTATTTCAAGTCCTGTCCTTCTGAATCCAAGCGCTGCCAGGGCATGAACTAAATCTGGTGTGCAGCACAAACTGTTGTGTGTGGGCAGGTAGGATGTGTCTGACCCCTTTGTTTCCACAGGAAAAGGACAGAGCAATGATTCTGGCAGATTTGTTGGTTTGTTTTGTTCTTTGGGCACAGGAAAATTAGGAGATGGCACCCTCTGATTCAAAGGTTAATTATGATATTTTATAATTACATAAATATTTTTATATTTTCCATCTCTCCTGTTGCTAGCACAAGTAGTCAATACCTTATTCTCTTAATTGTACTTCTATCTGCTTTTCACTGAAACCTGACACCTGAGAGAATCTTCTGAAACCAACACTGTCCAAATTAAACCTAGATATTAAATCTAGATATGTTTTGTGTGTATGGCCTGGCCTGTTGTCAAAGGTTTCATAAAAATCTAAATCCCACGTGTCTACTAGTTACACTTTGTCGTGTTTCGTCATACTCACAAAGAAGTCTGGAGGTCAGGTTTTCCTGGGTTTTTTTGTTTGTTTGTTTTTTTTTTTTTTTTGTTTTGTGGTTTGTTTTTTTTTAAATTTAATCCAAGTTTAATTAGGGCTACTGTCTCATTTTCTGATTTTTAATATAATTATTTTATCAATGAATTTACCTGGCAAAGCAGCATATCCTCCTAGTTACAAACTGTTTTAATAGCACTCAATGGTAACTGCCAAGTTTCGTTTCTTCCAGCCTCTTCTCATAAGAATTGATTTTAACAGGCAACCACTTCACTCTTCAATTGCCTCAGAAAGTGAATATAATTGTCTTCTTGTGACTTGTAACAGTTACATACATTATTTTTTCCCCGACACTGGTTCCATTTCTATAATTTTGTCTGTTTATTTTTTCCAGTTTAAAGAACAGTTACTTCACACCAACCATCTTGCTGCTTAGTGATGCCAAGAAATCACTCTTATCTGCATGCCATTCCCTTCTCAAGTTCTTTTTCCCTCTGAGACTCATCTGTCTGGGATTCTTTTACAATTTCACTTCTCCTTTTATGCAATTATTTTTCTTTAAGTCTCCTGATTGTTCTTCGTAGTACCTCTAAGCCTCCTTGTCTTCATGTTACTTTGAATTCATCTAAATTTATTAGGATTTGTTTTGTCACCTTGATTCTTCTTTTGTCTTTCCCTAAATTGATTTTTTGTAGAATTATCTCCCGTAGTTTGCTCTGTAACAGTCTACATGTTTTAATTTACTTTGTTGTTGTTGATAAGGGCAATGTGTACCTTTGGCTTGCTGTCATATATATAAATAGCCTGCATGATAGAGCCAACTTTTTTAACTATTTCATACCAATATCACACTATTTAAGACAGAATCCTCTCTCTTTTAAAGGTGGAACTGGAGATGTGTTTGTGTGCTTGGTTTTTTCCTTCTTTTTTTTTCTTATTCTTTCCTTTGGATCCAGACTGTAATACAAATTAAATTTGCTTAGGCAAACCCACTGTGCATTTAAAAAGTCGTTTTAGAGACAGGATCCTGGGGGTCTGACAGAAAAGCTAAACCAGCTGTGCTCTCCAGGACAAACAACACGTAAATCTACAGTGTCTTTTCCTCAGGATCAAATAAGCGAAAGAAAAGCCTCAGAAAGTAAAAGATATTTTTATCTCACAGAAGCAGAGCCAAAAGAATTTCATGTCAGTTAAAATCTTAGCCATTCCTGTTAGACTTGTAAAATCCAACATTTTTTTCATTTTAAGCAGAAGCGTTTTTATTTGCTAACCAAACAGCTCTATTTACCTGTTTGATATGAAGGTGTCTTTAGGTCCAAAGAAAAAATGGTTATTCAGCTCTTTAGTGAAGAGCCAATCTCACAAGGACACTTTTCAGTTGTGTTTGTTCTGGCTGATTTGCTTAAGTAGAAAGTAAGCAAGAAAATTCTAGAAACCAAAACAGAAATATGATTAATTTAGTCAAATAGTTACCAGATTATTTTCCCCATTTATTTCCAAGTAAACCTCTTGACATTTATTAGGTTGCTTACTGGAGCTAATAGGAAGGCTCCCATCCATTTTTGGACAAACTGTCTGATTGAAGAATAAGATGTCACCAGATGATTTCCAGAAGAGCCAGGACAAAAATATGATTCAGCTGGTGCTATCCCTGCTGTGTTTGGGGCAAAATATATATGTATGTTCTTCATAAATTGTTTTAAACCTGTGCACTGAACAAGCAATTGTGTTTATGCATCTGTGGGTTTTCAGAGAATGTTTATGGGTAGAACCCTGCATTTCCACAGGGCTTTCTCCTGCCTGCCCTGCATGCTGTCCATGGCACTCTGCAGAAATGGAATGGGCACTAACAGATGTCGGGGTTGGTACACTGGGGTAGAACAAGTGCTGGCATTTTGTGAAGGCACATATTTCATATCTTAGTAATTAATGTAGCTGGGCAGCTGGAGGGATCTAGTGGTGGTTTTATTAAATGCTTTAAAGGAAAAAAAGGCCAGCAGACAGCCAAGCATGGCAGGGAAAATATTAGTGACAGAAATATAAAACACAGGCTTGACTCTGCCCTCTGCACAGTGCAGGATGTCCCCGCTGTCAGAGGGATGAGTGTGGGACACGCAGAGCAGGGAATTCTGTCATTGTTGGGGAAGGGAATAAGAAACAACCCTACAGCAAGCAAGTAGACTGAAAATTAAAGTAAAAAGTGAAAATTACTAGAAGTCCAAGAGTTTTTTGTCTGGTTAGATATTTTTTTTAATTTCAATTTTCCTACAACTGTAGAGGAAAAGGGAATGTCTTGGTCTTCCCTTTTATTTACCCTTTTCTGGTCAGGCTGTCTCTGATTCCTCCCCTTATACCCACTCTAAATACACACATTGTATCTTTTCATAAGCAATTTCAGTATATTATCTAAGTGGAAACAATGAATCAATTTTCTTTTTGTTTATTGAGCTGAGTCAAGCCACAGAGGGACCCAATGATTTCCAGACCGTCTGAAGGAAAAAATGGAAGTAGAATCTTCCCACTTTGTTAGCAGCAAAGCTCCAGATTGTCACAGCTTTTCAGGTAATTGCAGCCTCAAGGTACAGTTTTATATCTGCCCAAAACTTATCTAAGATTTCCCTGTTCCCTCTCTTCCGGCTGTCCCTAAAACCATTTTATTCTTCTTAACCATCACTAAACAGAGTTGATATTTTTCTTGTGAATTTTGATTAAAAGCATGGTAGTTTGTGACAGAAATTCAGGCTCTGACTCTGAAATGGACCTTAAATGCTGCATGGAAAAGCAAACTGGATTCTGTCCCTTTTGAGTCTCTGCAGCAGCACAGACCTCTCCTAAACCGTACAAGGTATTACTGAGATGCAGCCAATCCAAGTGTATTTTACAGGAGACTTTGGCAGCACTGAGATAATTTCACTTTTCCTGGGTGCTCCACTGCAGCAGAATTGTCTCCAACCAAGTACCATTCATTTTGTAAGGAGACAGGGGAGGTTTTGATTGATATGTACAAATTTAGCAGGGTATTGCTTGGGGAATTTTGTGTAACAGAGTCCAAAATTAACTGTGCAATTTTTATACATATTTCTGCCTGGAGGACTGAATATTTGCCCTTAAAGCAGAGCATCATTTGAATTACTTGTTCGCTGCTTTCCCTGCTCCTTTCCTCTCTCTTTTTACGTTGTGGACCCAATAAAACTTCTTCCAAATGTTGATACAATATGTGCAATTTACTATATTCTCTAAATATGATTATATTTTCTACTGATGGTAGTTCAGCATTGCTTATAATCAGACATTCTTTTGCTTTCTCCTCATAATTTCCTCAGCCCTACTCAAAAAAAACCCAACAACAAAAAATATTCCTCGTCATCCGTTAGATGTGATTGTTTTATCAAATAGTACTGCACTTGTGAAAAACAAAACGGATCCGTGTTTGTTATTGCGAACTAATTCGGAATATCCTTTCCAAGCTCCCGCGGCGGCTGCGGCCCCGGGCGCTAGATGGCAATGTGGCTGTGTGACATCCAGGGAACGGCGGGAGCCAAAGTCTCCACACGTGAGACAATCCTCATGTTTCAAAAATATTTGTAATATTGCCTTTTTATTATGAAAACAATTATAATGTGTAAATGCTCCATTTTTTTTCAGCCTAAAAGCTTTACAAACTTTCTTCTTCCTTCATTATGACTACACGGGGAACATTTCTTAATGAGTCAGACTGGTGAGTACAACGTTTACCTGTTTTTTGGTCTACTGTAAAGCTCTCCAGTCGATTAATCTATCAAAAGGCAGAATTTTCAATTCCTGGCATCATCAGCGTCTTCCTTACCATGAAAGAGGAAGGAGGAATGGCAGGATGTTGCCCTACCCCCTCTCCTCAAATAACCTTTTTCTTGGTGTCATGGCAATGATGAGAATGGACATTTTAAAACTCGGGTAAAAGCAAAAGTTGTTAGGTGGCAATAGCAATTTTACACCCTATTTCAAGCTACAGAGCCATCCTGAAGACAACCAGTGCAGCAGCTGTTCTTCTGTTACTGTTTGAATGCTTTTGGATGACTTTGAAAGAAGTGGCTTCAAAACCACTGACCTTACACGACTGACAATTGTTGAAGGGCCTGATCCTGCACAGGCTCTCTGGAAGATTGTGTGTGTTTTGGGAGTGAAGCTGAACCCCTTGTGGTGTGTTGCCACTTTCCCATGTCGTATCCTACCTCTGCCCCACTGCTTCAGGTCTACCTCTTGACCAGCCTTCGTGGGTCTCTTTTTATCAAGATAAACTGGTGCCCTATGTTTGCCAGGCTTAATGATCTCACTTTGCAGGCAGGCAGAAATAATTTCCCGAGGCATTTTGCATGGAGTGTATTATTGCTGTTCCGACAAGAGGGAATATGGAATGGTGAGGGCCCACCGAGGCTGTTGGGGGTGGGCATTCTGCTTGAGGCACCCCAGGATGTTCTATGGCTCCTGCCACTGGAGCAGTCTCTGTAGGGCAGGAAGGGTTTGTGTCTGCAGCTGTGTCTGCCCCTGGGACAGGAGGGTGAAAGGGCTGTTTCAGCTGTGCTCTGATGGAATTGAAGGGCCATCCACAGCCTGTGGGTCCTGTTGGATTGTAGGGTGAAGGGAGCACTGTCTCATTCTTTCTTTTCTCAGAGGCAATGCTGCTTTCTGTGCCCAAAAGGGGAGGCAGAGGCCAGAGCAGACATTTGATTTCCAGTTTCTCCCTGTTGCCTTCTCCTTCCTAGTGCAGCATCCAGTGCTGTCTTATGATAAACACCAGAGTCATTCCATTGGGAAAGGAAAGCTTGAATGGGAAAACTAAGGTATTTATGGCCTTTATTATTGACCCTTCTCTGCCTCCAGTCTCTTTTTTGCTGTTGGTCTCTCTGCTCTATGTTCTCCACTGGTGCTTTATTTTGACATTTTTGACCCCTCATGCACTTCCCTTTTTTCCCATCCATTGTCTCTTTCTGTCCTTCTCTTCTTTTCCTGGTAATAGGGTGTATCCCTGTGGCATTTGGTTTTGGTTGGTTGGGACTGACACCAGTCCCCACGGAAAACATTTTGGTTTGGGTACTCTTCAACTATTGTGCGTAAGTGTAAACCTCTTATGGCTACAATCTTTTATTTCTCAATGAGGAACACAAACAAGGAAAGCCCTTGTTTAGTGGAAATGAGATTTGGGACTTCCTGCAGACTGATCAACTGTAAAATTAAAGCTGAACATTTTGGAGAGCAATGCTAAAGTAAAACAAAGTACACCCAATGAATCATGAAAGAATTTTCCTGAGGTTTGAACTTCTGGGGTTTTCTTTCAATGGTTCAAAATAAAATCGGCATCGAAACTGGCCACAGAGCTGTCCCCATCATCTTGCAGAGCAATCAGTCTCAAAGCCAGCAGATACATAACCATGAGCACATACTAATTCCAAATCATGTCCCCAGTGCTTTAAAAGCCAAGGGTCTCCTGCCTTTCCTCTGCCAGGGAGGCCACCTGTGCTGAGGGGCTGGGGCAGGGCAGGAACTGCAGCCCACCCCAGGGCCAGGAGCCCCCTGAGCCTGGCTGGCCCTGCTGTTGTTTGCCTTGAAAGACAAGCAGGGCACAGATACTGCTTGGGAACAAAGCTGTCCTTTGAGGTTATCTCCATGACCAGACTATATCCCCTCCTAACAGAAGGAATTTTTCCTCCCGTCCTTCCCACTGATGACACTGGCGCAAAGGACACAAAACTGAGTGTGCTGTGTCTGGGGAGGTGTCCTCAGGGTTCTCAGCTGCTGGGGGAAAACTCTTCAAAGCACCCTTTCTAAATCAATTTGTTTTAAGAGCAGATTAAATGCCCTCAAGCCTCCTACTTATGTTTTCAGTGAGAAAATGGCCAAGCAATAGCTGAAGCCCCTCAGAGAAACAGGACATCCTGAGCTGTGGCAGATGGACTTCCTTTACACAGTTTTAATGAAAATTTTCAACAATAGCTCTGTGCATGTTCTTAGGGGGGTTAACAAGTGCCCATGTTTATGTACACACACACACTGTGCAACGCTACACAAGCTTTTTAAAATAACATACAAAATACTCGGTGTATTTTGCTGGAAGAAATTAGTTTTGTAAATATATATGTATTTATTAACTGTGTGATGACATAAGGCAGGATTAGGTAGAGAGAAAATTTCAGGATGTGGGTGGCCACAATTGAAGGTCTTACCGGGAGTGTTCAGTAAAAATATCCTTGGAACATCAAATTAAAATAAATGAAGAATAAACTTAACCAAAGTGTCAGAGAACATAAACAAATCTTCATGCTAAACAAATAATCCAAGGAAACCAAAGTGCAATAATTAGAAATGGATAATTATGCTTCCTCTGCTTCCTAGAAGAGCTGTGTAAGATTTTCAGTAATTTCCTAAATGCATAGTGTAAGATGCTGGCAAAAATAACATGAAAACCCATGTTAAAGTTTATGATATCCAAGAATCTACTCTGGCTAAGGGCATGTTTCCTGGCAATAAAGACACAGTGAATGAAAAAAAAAAAAAAAAAAAAAAAAAGAAAAGTATTTTAAAGGTGCTATCTGCTATAACATAAAAATATCTGGAAATGTAACATATAAGGGAACAAAACAGTTACAATACTGTAATTTAGACAGGGCTGTGGTAACATATTATCCAGTCATTGACTGTGTTGTCTTTAGCTCACACATTTTCCTCTTTTGAAGGAGATTTTTTGGTTTTGATGTTTGTGATTGTTAATTTCAGTTCATTTCTGAGGTACCAGTTTTCTAGGAAGAACAACAGATGGGCAGTGTTCTGATATCAATTATCTGGAACTATTCTGTGGAACTCAGTTTAGATTTTGAAAGAATGCTCTGAGGTAATAAACTGTTCTTATGATATTTTAACAAAATTACATTGTTGTCAAAATGCAGTAACAGCATGAAAAGTATTTATTAAAAACTCTCTGCATTTTCTCTTATATGGTAAACAATCTGGTCTGCTGATCCCTTCTGGATGAGCTAAGCCTCATACCCATGCTTAGAATGACCCAACCATAACTGCAGTATCACCTTCAGCCTCTCTTTCGTGTTTTTGTTGTCCTGTATTCTCAGCAATGTGTCAGTATTAGAGCCCACAAACACAAAGACATGCCCCAAATTTGGTGCAGTCATAACTGGGAGGCTTTTCTGTTGTTCCTGTTAGCACAGTGTGGAGAAACCTTCCCAAGCTGCTTTAGACAGACCAAGGCTATCAAAGAGCAGTGCTCAATGTTTTGTTTCAGAAGTTTGAGTCACTCTTAGAACTACCATAAGGTAAAGACTTTTTGTTTTTCTGATCTCAAATGAAGATGTGAAAAGTCTCTCTCGTTTTGTATTTCCAAATTGGAACTTGGTTTTGGTGTTCCTGGGAAACAGTGGAATGTGGGCAGGGAGTGTTTGCTGTGAAGGAGGAGCACTGTGGTGTCCCCATCAGCTGCAATAGCTGAGCCCTGAAGGTGTGTGGCTGTGGGAAATCCACTCGGAGGCCAATAAAAGCAGCCCCAGGTAATTTATAACTGCATTTAACATGCACTCAAGAATAGGACAAGTAGCAAAACTCATGCTGGAAAATGTGGATATAAGTGAGCAGGGTTTGTGTAGATAGATGGATGTGAATTCTGGAAAAGGGAATATAAAAACTTACACAAAATGCATCTCATGCAGAAAAAATATTTCATAATCTTTAGTTTTTCCACATCTTAGTTTGTCTTGCATCTTAAACTTCACCATAGAGGAAATTTTTACCATAAACGTAAATTTTCAACTTTCTAAGAAGATTCTTGAGATGCTGATATAGCATCAGAGGAAAAAATAATTGGAACAGTAAGTGGCAATCAGATACATTTTACTAGGACAGATATTTGCATGGCTGTGCTATGTCCAAGAGTCATGGAACTTAAACCTGTGGACTTTAGGAAGATGTTGCTTTTATACCTCAGGACAGAAATCTTTCCACTGTCAGCCTCTTTAGAGTCACTGTGGATTTAAACAAAAAAAATTATGTCCAGAATATTTTTGTTCTGGTGTCCTTAGAGCCCTTGGGAAGGGGAGAGCCCATGGTCAGTTATTTTGGTGTGGTCTAATGCTGTACCTCTCTAGGATCTGTGGAATGCTTAATGTCTTGTGATGGATAATTAGACCTGTTACTGGGAGTACCACTGTAGGTCTCTGTAGGAGCTAGTGAAGATGAAGAGGGCTGAGAGGTGGCCCTAAGTCAGGAGAAGGTTTGTTTGGTATGATTTGGAATCTGCTCTCTGACTCTGTTTCCTGCATGCTGCTTGGAAGGTGAAGCTGCTCATGGGGCTGAGGAAGAAAAGGATGAATGTGAACAGACAGACACAACCATTTCAATGCATGGCAAGAGTTTGTAGGGATGGGATTTTCCTCCACACCAGGAGAAGACTTACAGTGGACAAAAGCAACCTGTGGCCCTGTATCCTGAACATTTTGTTCTGTTATAAAGCTTTGATTTTAGGGTTTGCATTTCCATTCTAATCAAATCTGAACACAAAGCTGAATCTGAGGCTCAGGACACAAGCTGTTATCCTGCTTCCTGTTTTATTTCTAGAGTTTTATTTCTAGAGTTCCTTCTTTATTTCTAGAAATAAAGCTGTGGGACTTGTGCTGCTTGTGGGACTGAATAGAATCACTAGTCATTTGTTTCCAGTTAGGATTTCAGTGATTGGTTTCTCACAGTTGGTCAGCAGATCCAGTTGAGCTGGATATCTTTGGGAAACCAGGTGCCTCCTTTTCAGTGGTTAAATCTGATTTCAGGTCTCCTAGAAATTTAATCCCACAACTGTCTATAAACACAATTTGTACCAAAAGTTGTGATTTAGGGTTATGTGCGTGCAACTCTATGTTGCCACACCTTTCCTCTTGAGGATGATTTAAGATATTGGGATGCAATATTATTTTATGACCCAAGTGTCCAATTCCAGTCTTATCTTTCTCTGAAGATGGAAGTTCAGACAAGTCATTCTTCACTTGAAGATTTGATGCACACACTGAAATAAATCACTGCAGAAGTTTGATAAATTGCTCATACAGATCAAATTCAAAATAGGGCTTTTCTAGACTGCATTTGCCATAAATAACCGAAAGTTGCAAATGCATTACAAACTCGGTTAGCATCCAAGCATCTATTAAAATCATGAAACAAGTAGAAACACCTGCTGTGATTTAATAACCCCGTTGGCTAGAGAGTAGGAAATTCAGTTGGGTAATGCCTGGTTCTGATCCTTGTTACCTGAACTCAAGAGCATCACTGAGCTGTCTACTAGAGGTGTTATTTCCCTTGCAGGTAGCAACACTGAGTAGAAACAAAATAGGTCAGAACACAGAGGATAAAAATGGATCATCTGGGAGCACCAGGCAAGTGACCTAAAACATGAAGCTTATTGTGGATTAGTTATCTTAATTTTGGGGTAGTCCTCAGAGGATGAGTGGAACCATCTCGACAGCCGGAAAAACCCAAAAGAGTATGAGCTCCCAACAGGAAAACGTGGGATTTATTCTCTTTTGCTCAAATCTGAAGCATTAAGCCAGGCAGGCCTGAGAAATAAGAATGACCTGTTGAAATTATCATACTGCTTTCTGTAACTGAAAACTCCAGGCTGACTTAGCTGAGTATGTGAAGGCCTCTTTTAGAGGAATGGGTGCCATGGTTTCCCACAGCTGGATTGCATGAGGAGAATGTACTCTGTGTGAAAACTAAAAAGGACGTGTCATTCAAGAAATTACAAGCCCTGTATGTCCCCCTTTAGCTTCTAGGCTTGGAAGAAAGTAGAGAAATGAAGTCTTGGCTTCCAGTGGAGATAAATTTCTGTTTCCTGATTCCAGCAGTGGCACAACTGTGCTCTCAGTGGCTGGAGTGCATGTCCTCATTACTCCCTCCCTGCTAGCTCCTGGGGAGGGGCTGTTGCCTGCCTTGGTGTTTGGACTATTATTGCCCAGGCTGCTTGTGATCGTACAGTTTCACCTGCATTAGACCTGACTCTGCTGTTTCTTCTGTACAAAAGTGGCACCAGTAACACCTCCCTTGGTGTTAGTTAGCTCACACTGTGAAGGAGGGTTGAGATCTGGGTTCGAGCTGCTCTCAAAGGAACAAGACCCTATGGCTGATGTTAACCCTACAGGACTTTCTTAAAGCCATGCAGGAAATCTGTGACAGATCCCAGAATAAATCCCAGATTTCCTGTCTCTTCCACTTGTGCTGTAACTACAAGGCCCAGAATTTCTTAGCTGAGGAAAGTGCTGTCCAATATTATCTTTCTTTTTCTGGTTTACTGTTGCTGCACAAGTCACTGCACAAGTTGCTGCCATATGTTAGGCTGCGACTATTCACCCCATGATTCTTTTTTTGTTGTTGTATTTTATGGAACATGCATGAGTGTTGTATAGTGAGCAGTGGTAATGCTGAGTACCACTCCCCCAGCATTTAAGCAAACAAAACACAACTAAAGGGAGTATTTGCAGGTGAAGGTAATTTATTGTCTGAGACCCTCTTCAAACTAAACTGCTCACACTTCTAATCTAAATAGCATTCATAGAAGCAGGTTTGGTATATATCAAATAATAACTGCCTGTGCTAAGATAATACATACTGATGAAGTTAAATTATTTGAGTAAGTAATTGTGCATATGCCACTTAAGTACTTTGGAAAATTGGCACATTCTGTTGTTCTCAAGCATCAGTTCTCTTTAATGAATTACAAATTAAGAGATGCAGCATTATCAAGGGAAAGTAACTCATTGTGGATCTATAATTGAATGAGATGCTCTGAAGACATTATGACTTTTATTAGGGCTTGGTGAAGAGAAGCTGGAGGAATTTGGTTTGGTCTTTAGGTGTCTTAGATGTTCACATGGATTGCTGAATGTGTCTTTTTTTTTTAGATACTTTGCCTCTAGGTTAAACTTTAATAGTTTTCATTCTGTGCTTCTCAATTTGCCGTCATATGGTTCTTCTTTAGATAACATTACTTGTACAAATTCCAACCAAAGCAGAATCAGTAATCTTCAGCCAGTCTTGACAGCATTTCTAATGCAGTGCAGCTATGGAATTCCATTCTATCTTCTTGCTGCTAAATAACTGATCAGACACATGGGAACAAATGAGCTTTGCTGATCATCCTCTTCTTAATTTATAGGATAACATTTAGATTGCTTGTTAAAGGTGTAATTGTTTTGAATGCAAAACCTTTGTAGACTTCAGTGGGCAATTTCATAAGCAGGATGCTGAAGGTTTGTGCTCTACAGATGTTTAAAAACAAAGTTTAAAAACTAATTTCCAGCCCAGCACAGAAACTGATTCACGAGTCTGCAGGGAGCTGCTCTGAGTGGAACCCAACCAGTGCTGACCTGAGGGACACCCAAGGAGATCTGTCTGGTGCACTCTCCCCACTATTCCAGGGCTCAAGAAGCTTTTCCCATGGGGCAGATGTGGGTCCACAAGAGGGCTGGTGCTTTGCCACAGCCCTGGTTCTTTCTACAGCCAAGAGCAGCGAGGACCAATGTGCAGAAATCCTTCCCTCTGCAGGAATGAGTTCCCTCCCACTCACCATTATCCTGGTGGGCCTTGCCTGGTCCCTCACAGCTCTGTATACACCTTGCAGGCTGGTAATCATTTCAGCCGTGGCTTTCCCTTTACTGTCCTCATTCCCATTTCAGCCATGGCTTTCCCTTTACTGTCCTCATTCCCATTTCAGCCATGGCTTTCCCTTTACTGTCCTGCCTCCCATTTCAGCCATGGCTTTCCCTTTACTGTCCTCATTCCCATTTCAGCCATGGCTTTCCCTTTACTGTCCTGCCTCCCATTTCAGCCATGGCTTTCCCTTTACTGTCCTCACTCCCATTTCAGCCATGGCTTTCCCTTTACTGTCCTGGCTCCCATTTCAGCCATGGCTTTCCCTTTACTGTCCTCATTCCCATTTCAGCCATGGCTTTCCCTTTACCGTCCTCATTCCCATTTCAGCCATGGCTTTCCCTTTACTGTCCTGGCTCCCATTTCAGCCATGGCTTTCCCTTTACTGTCCTCACTCCCATTTCAGCCATGGCTTTCCCTTTACTGTCCTCACTCCCATTTCAGCCGTGGCTTTCCCTTTACTGTCCTCATTCCCATTTCAGCCATGGCTTTCCCTTTACTGTCCTGGCTCCCATTTCAGCCATGGCTTTCCCTTTACTGTCCTCATTCCCATTTCAGCCATGGCTTTCCCTTTACTGTCCTCATTCCCATTTCAGCCGTGGCTTTCCCTTTACTGTCCTGACTCCCATTTCAGCCATGGCTTTCCCTTTACTGTCCTCATTCCCATTTCAGCCATGGCTTTCCCTTTACTGTCCTCACTCCCATTTCAGCCATGGCTTTCCCTTTACTGTCCTGCCTCCCATTTCAGCCATGGCTTTCCCTTTACTGTCCTCATTCCCATTTCAGCCATGGCTTTCCCTTTACTGTCCTCATTCCCATTTCAGCCATGGCTTTCCCTTTACTGTCCTCATTCCCATTTCAGCCATGGCTTTCCCTTTACTGTCCTGGCTCCCATTTCAGCCATGGCTTTCCCTTTACTGTCCTCATTCCCATTTCAGCCATGGCTTTCCCTTTACTGTCCTCATTCCCATTTCAGCCATGGCTTTCCCTTTACTGTCCTCATTCCCATTTCAGCCATGGCTTTCCCTTTACTGTCCTCATTCCCATTTCAGCCATGGCTTTCCCTTTACTGTCCTCATTCCCATTTCAGCCGTGGCTTTCCCTTTACTGTCCTCATTCCCATTTCAGCCATGGCTTTCCCTTTACTGTCCTCATTCCCATTTCAGCCATGGTGTTCCCTTTACTGTCCTCACTCCCATTTCAGCCGTGGCTTTCCCGTTACTGTCCTGACTCCCATTTCAGCCGTGGCTTTCCCTTTACTGTCCTCATTCCCATTTCAGCCATGGTTTTCCCTTTACTGTCCTGGCTCCCATTTCAGCCATGGCTTTCCCTTTACTGTTCTCATTCCCATTTCAGCCATGGCTTTCCCTTTACTGTCCTCATTCCCATTTCAGCCGTGGCTTTCCCTTTACTGTCCTGCCTCCCATTTCAGCCGTGGCTTTCCCTTTACTGTCCTCATTCCCATTTCAGCCGTGGCTTTCCCTTTACTGTCCTCATTCCCATTTCAGCCATGGCTTTCCCTTTACTGTCCTCATTCCCGTTTCAGCCGTGGCTTTCCCTTTACTGTCCTCATTCCCATTTCAGCCGTGGCTTTCCCTTTACTGTCCTGCCTCCCATTTCAGCCGTGGCTTTCCCTTTACTGTCCTCATTCCCATTTCAGCCGTGGCTTTCCCTTTACTGTCCTCATTCCCATTTCAGCCATGGCTTTCCCTTTACTGTCCTCATTCCCGTTTCAGCCGTGGCTTTCCCTTTACTGTCCTGCCTCCCATTTCAGCCGTGGCTTTCCCTTTACTGTCCTCATTCCCATTTCAGCCGTGGCTTTCCCTTTACTGTCCTGGCTCCCATTTCAGCCATGGCTTTCCCTTTACTGTCCTGGCTCCCATTTCAGCCATGGCTTTCCCTTTACTGTCCTCATTCCCATTTCAGCCGTGGCTTTCCCTTTACCGTCCTCATTCCCATTTCAGCCATGGTGTTCCCTTTACTGTCCTGGCTCCCATTTCAGCCATGGCTTTCCCTTTACTGTCCTCATTCCCATTTCAGCCGTGGCTTTCCCTTTACTGTCCTGGCTCCCATCTCAGCTGGATTACAATTGTTTTCATGTAAGATTGGTTACTTTTTGTTGTGGGAGGAGTTACTCTTTGGGATGGGGGCTACCACCATAACATCTGTACTGATTCTGAACATACTGCCCTGCAAAATAAAACAGAAAACATGAGAGTAAGGAATGGCACCACTCACTTGAGCTCATTGCAAGGCAGAAGGATGATGAAGATGAAGATTTGGAGGATGATGGAGAGGGAGATGATGCTTTAATGAACATGAGAGTGACATGGCACAGATCCAGATATTGAACTCCAGCTTAAATCAGTGTAAAGGGGAAAGGCCTTAACCCAGGTGGTTATCAAATTCCTAGACTGTAACAAAGCATTAAGAGAGTTATCACTCAAAAGGCAAAACTTCAGTCTGAATGCGCTTTTGAGAAAGAGTATGCTGCGGTTCTTAATTCATTTTTCATTTTAAAAAGAGAAATCTGTAGATATCCTACCTGTAATCTCCTAAACAGAGCTTTAGACTGATCTCAGTATTTGATACTCATGTTGTGTAGAGGAGGCTGGTAGCTCCCAGTGGACTTAAAATAGTGTTTGTGTGAGCTGGCACCCCGTCTCTGAAATATTTTTCCACATTTTCTGAGGTGGGGATGCCAGTCTGCATGAGCTACCAGTCTAAATCCTAATGGGCATGGAAATAACCACCTTAGCCTCTCAGTTCCCCTTAGCAGGGTATCCATCTAAGGAGTCAGGCCTGAAAGGAGGCAGAGTTTACAATGCTGTTTGTGTGGCTCTGGTGAGGAGCTTCCAGCCCCAGTCCTGGCTGTAGCTGGGTGAGGGATATGATAATATGGTATCTGCTAACTGACTGAGAAACTGTGTGCTGAGAGGGAAAGATGCTTCCCTTGCCACTTCAAACTACTTTCCTTCATCTCTCGCCCTTGATTTGTAACCATTTTTACTATGTATGAAATAGAAAAGTACAAAATAGTCTCCCAAACAAGCTCTGTGTACATGGGAGGGTTGATCTGGTTCAGACACTGAAGGATGCCCTCTGTACATGGCACAAATCAGCCCTTGGACTGCAAGGACTGCAAGGCCAGTCTTGCCAGGAGCAGCTCCTGGAATGACAGCAGATTTTTGTCCTTCAGCTGCTGGTGCCCAGAGCCCCAGAGAGCCTGGGCAGCCCAGCCAGCAGAGCTCTGGGCTTGCACTGAGCTCCTGAGCTTTGCCCACACCCAAATTTTCGTTCACTTTTCTAAATCAGATAATTATATTCAAGGAATGGAACAGTTGCTAAATTACTGCATTCATAGGATAGCACCATGAATTAACAAGCAAGATTAACGGGAGCAAAACAATAATTAATTATACATGAAGGTACAGAGCAAGCACTTTTGGTCTCATAGCACTTTGTGTTTAGCTTAGACTTTGAATATGGAGATGTATTCACAAGCTATGTACGACTCTATATATGACTGAGGACACAGCTTTTTCAAGGCTGCAGAGTTAGATGGCACCAACAAATTTTTCTCACCCATAATAGTCAATTCTGAGACTCATGGCTTCACTCCTTACTCATGGTCAGCACAGCACTACTCTTCCTCACCCTGCACTACAGTGCCTCACATATTAGTGCCAGCTTCTGCTTAGAGCCTGTGATGTACTCAGGAGTAACAGTGGGTAACATATTGGCCACAGGTCACCCTAAACATATCAGATAAATAAGTTTCAGACACACAGAGGACTTTCACTGCCAGCACAGAGCTGAACTGCTCCATGTTCATTTGGTAGTTGTCTCTAGCCTCCTTTTTGTCTTTGTAGTTTAGAAATACTTACATGTTTCTGTAGCTGCAGAGTTGTTCTTACTTCTGTAATGCTTTGTAAATCCAAAGGGATGTGATTAGCAATTTGTCATTATTTTGATTGCAATTAAGACAAGTTAAAGTGAATATAAAGCAGCTTCAGTTAGAATATTCTATCTTTCCCATAATGTACCCTTTATTTAATCTAGTTGCTTACAGTGCTTCTGCCTGGTTAATGAGGCTACATGCAATAGTGGTGTTAGAAGAAACCATCAGGTCTCTTCATGCTGCTGTTTTTAGTAAATCTGATTTCTTTGTGAAAAACAGCTGTTTTGTACTTGGACTATGAGTTCAAAGACATAATCAACAAGCCTCATAGTTTTGCAGTCAGAAAGCTGTTTGGTTCTATGAGACTAAGGATTGATTGCAGGATTAGAATATCCCAAATAACAGCTGGCTGCATCTGGAGAGTTCTGCAGCCATAGTTTCCTTCTTCATCTCATTACAGTCATTGGTTTCTATTGTTTCTTTCTACATTGATCTGAGATCCAAATAAATTTTAAAAATTCAATTACATTTCCCAAATGAAACTTGACTGAGATGCTTTTCAGGACTGAAGATAAAAATATAACTATCATGTAGCTATATGCACTTTGCAAATTTGAGAAAAACTCAAATGTTATCTGCTTTGTATGGAGCATATGCATAAATCATCATTAATGTATATCATAAAATAGTACCAATTAAAACAATAAAAATGTAAACAGCGACGTTTAGCACAGGCACAGGATTTCAATTTCATATCAGTGGTGAAGAACATCCACCTTCAATTCTTATTGTAGTTGTCTGTGGAAGTACCACAGCACCTGGTCACTGTGAAAAACAGCAGCCATTCTCAGCTAACTGCCTAAAATGGCAATTTTTCCTCCTAATTCCTGTCTGTCCTGTGTGTGCATTCAGTGCCCGTTTCAGGGATAAGGACAGACCTATTTTAACACCTTCCTGATTTACAAATCTGATTCTGCCAGGCAAGAAGGATCTGGTTTATAACAGCTTTCCACAGTAAACGCAAACCCATTCCTGAGCTGAATGAAGTGCTCACCCCAGGAGCTGTGCAGCCAAACCCACACCAGCTTTACAAACCCAGCAGGGGCTGCAGAGCCACCCCCAGTAAGTGCACCCCACTTTGCCAGAGCAGCTCTCCCCATGTGCACAGCCCCTGGGAAGCACAGCAGCTCCCAGGAAAGGCTGTGCTATCAGCAGGGGGATGCAATCTCTGAGCTGATGGAGAAGGTGTGCTGGGGGCAGCAAGGGAGGCAGGGGCTGAGGCAGTGCAGCTGCAGTGCTTTGTCAGAAAGCTTGATATTCCCTCTCCTGTTGAGCTTCCCCATTTGCAAAGTTGCTCATATGTCAGCACTTGCAGTTTAAGACTCCTGACATCCTTAATGTCCTGGTCAGGATGGACTTGCAGTGATATTTCCCCCCCAAATAATCCAGGCTGTTCTGCACCTCTGCAAAGCAATCATCCAAAGCTGGTGGGCAGCTTTTCCTCGAAACCAAACAAAACAAAACAAAAAAGCTTTTCCTAAAAAAAAAAAAAAAAAAAATCAGGATGGGTTTTACTCAATCAGAAGCTAATATGTGCTCATGTCCCTTGGCTGCTGTTCATTTTTAAAGTTGAATTTTTAACTGTTGCACTTAAATGATTTCACAAGGATTTATTACCAAACCACCTGTATTCAGTGCTTTAATGCAGGCTGATAATCAATTGTGCAGTATTCTCTGGAAAGGAAATAACTCTCCTTCTAGCAGAAGATAATAATCTAACAGATTATTATCTGTTACTGTGCCACTTTGTTTAATTATTTTCTCAGAAGGCGAGCAAAGGTAGATGTAGAACTTGACAGTGTAAAATGGAGTAGAACTGCTTAGATTACCAGGTGTACCCCAAAATACTTTAGATCAACAATGGAAGATGAATTTTCTTGCAGAACTTTTTAGCCCAAGCTCTTTCTAATCTTCACAGACATGGAAGCAGCAGCCCTTACACATATTTGAAATAGGTAAGAAAAAAAGTTGTGCTTTTTTTTTTTTATTTCTAATTTGCAGCTTTAAAAGAAATGCTGTTGTGCTTGCCTTGATGCTTTGGAATCACAAAAAAGCATTTTTAGTTTTGTTCCAGTGGATGTTTTCTCTTGGCAAGGTTTGTTGTTTCTAGCAGACTGACCCCATCTTAAAAATCTTCCTGAAACTTTCTTGGTCTAGAACGGAGTTCAGAATTTGTGTAGGCTTAAAAATCAGTGTTGCCAGGGAACACCCATGGGAATGGCAGCTGTGAGTAACAGAGTGGGTCACCCCTTAATCCTTCTTCTGCCTTTCTATGCTCTCATTGCTGCCTCCTCAGTGTGAAGGAGGGACTAGATCAGGAGCAATGCAAGTCAAAGCTACTAAAAAGCAAATTTTTAAGACATTCTTCCCCCAAAACCATCACTCCCCTGTATTGGCAAAGCTGCTTTCTACAGCATCTCTGTCTCTTAGAGAAGCTTGCTGAAATGACAATGAAAAGAGACAATGAACAGGGCATATCTGCTGAGTCAGCTGCTGCTTGGGGAGAAAACCAACTGGAGGGGCTGCAGAGGGGGAAGTAAAAAATACCCCGGTGTAGAGAGTTCACTGCAGAGTCAGTTCAATAAAACTTGTGCTTCCCAGTCCTGGCAATGAGTTTGGACATTTCAAAGGGCCTGATAAACAGCAATAGCCTTGTCTCCCACACACTACAGCTTCATCACGACACTGCATGAAAGAAGCAAAACCTGGCAGCACAGTAAAGCAAAGGGTAAGGTGTTCCTTGGATGGGTCAAGGTGCTCTGAGCTGCTCTTGCTCCACTGAAATAACAGCGTTGCTTTTCTGGCAGCAGAACATCTGTAACCTCTGTCTGCCTCAAAGCAGCACATCTGTTCACAGTTATGGGTCAGTACCCTACAGGAAGCTCACTCGTACTCTGCTCAGAGATGCTGGAGCAGAGCTCCCAAAAAGCATTCCTGAAACTTTAATTAGTGAAGGAGCACAGGAGAAAATGAATGCAAATCAAAGCCAGAAGAGTTAAAACCCCAAACAGCTGCTTTTAACCTGATGAACATCTAGACAGAGCTATAGGCAGCAATCCTGTTTTATTCAATGCTGTATTTTTAATTGATTTTAGTTAAAATTCCCCGTTCTAAAAAATACCAAGGAATAAAGTTTATATTGGTAGTGCTGCAAAGCTCATAAAGAGCCTGGTGAGCTGTCTGGTCACAATAAATTCATGGCACAGCATGTTTTCTGCCAGCCCAGAGCTGCTGCAGTGCTTCCCTCTGTCCAGCAGCTTCTTGGAAATCCTTCCAGCTTTGGGGGAATGGTGAAACACACAGCACACACAGCTTGCAGTGACATTAAAATCAGTTTTCTGGTGCTACAGTTGTCCTGTAAAGAGCACATTTATTTCTTTTGGTTCTCTTACCTCTGAAAGTAGATTTTAAGCAAATTGAGATGTATATTTTCAGTCCTAAAATATGTAGGCCTATACTTTTGCAGCTTTTAATTATAGTATCTGCCCTAAATCCACTTATTCCAAGTCTGCTTTAGCCGGAATACAGAAATATTTCTGAGAATAGTAGCACCAGAACCTTTTGCCCTGTGGCAGGAAATACAGATCAGAAAGCAATTTGAAAAACTAAAACTTAAAATACCTTTGTATTTCATAACATCACCCAACTACTTTGTTCAAAAGAATTAATGGACTTGTTTGAAACATAAAAATATCAGCACAAAATAGACTGAGCTGACATTTTCTCTGTGATTGGTTCTGCTTCTTGATAATCTTAACTATGAGGCTGACCTTGCTCTCCACCTTAAACCTGTTTAATGTAGTCCAGTTTTATTGCTGTGTCTTGGAATAAGCTGATAATACTGAAACTTTGCCTATAGGATGCCTGACTTCTCAGCTGCTGGAAATATGGTGTTCATCTTTCACTAAAAAAGGAAATTGCACTTCCATTTTCCTATTTCCTGGAAGCACAAGCACTTCAGCACTTCAGTGTTCTAGTACAGTGTCTATTCTGTGAACTCTAAATTCCATCACGAGCACCCTGAAAGAGGTCACTGCTGTAGACAACGACTTCTAACACACTAAAAGTTGTAATTGCTAAAACAAATTAATCTGATGACTGATATTTTGTTCTTTATTGACAGACATGACTTCTAACAAGCATACTCACTATGGCATTGCATGCATTCATTTGTGTGGCAGGAAGTGCTTTGTAACCTCAAGAAATAATGTATAAAATATGACTGGGGCATAAAAATGTCAAAGTTATTCACAGAAAGACACTTGGGAGGTTTATAATGTGCTCATCTCTGGCTTAACTCTCTTCTAATTGCAGTTAATAAAATGCTTCCCCTTCCCAAAGTTCCAAGGGCAGTAATGTTCCTGCTGAGGAATTTGTGGCTGAACCTGGAGCTCCTGACACTTAGGGGATATCCAGGGAAAATTCTGTCTCTGTTCTCTGTTGCAGGAATTTCATCTGCCCACTTGCCAACCACACACGGGACACCAGAGTATCACCACATCATGTTGGACAAACTCCTGCTCTGCTGGGAAAGCTCGAACTCGTGCCTAATATTTGTGCACTGTGAAATGGAGAAATTATTGACATGTTATTGAATGGCACCATTCAGCCCTTTTTAGATGCTTGAATATCAGTGTCTTTTTCTTGTGCAAAGTCCTGGGTACCTTCGAAGTGCAGAAATAGAAAACATTAGTGATGCCACTGAGCCATCGACTAAAACTAGAAAAAAACATTTGTGAATATGTATTTGTTCTTTTGCTAATAAACCTAGCAGTTTAATAGGTGTTTGAATAATACCAGTTTAAAGGTATATATATATTTGAATAATAGCAGTTTAAGGTTTAAATTGACAGCAAAGCTGTAAATGTGAGACCGTGGGATGTGAGGAAAGAGCTTTTGGCACGGATCCTGTGTCACAAGTGTTCTGTCAGCTTGGTGAGCCTGATTAGCAACTTCAGTAACCCAGCTTCAGACATCACTTTGCAAAGATCTTGGTGCACAGGTCAGCTGATCCTCTGTATGCAAGCACTTCAGAATTAGAGCCTATAAAATATTACCTGCTGGGCATAATCCAGAGAATAACAGCCATTACAGGCACAGGTCTGAGAAAATGAGCAGAAACACAAACGTGACAAATGTTCTTGCAACTATTCTGATGGCACCAAGGTGAGAGAGGTACATGAGAGGCAATGAGTACCTGCTTTTCTGTAGAAGAGTCCTACTCATTTTCTTCTGTGCACAAGTTGAGGGGGTAGAAGAGCCTGTTAGTGATCATAATTAACCATCAAGAGGTTTAGTTCAGAATTAACAAATACAAACAAGGTAAAATTGATGAATAGGTATTTGAAGGCTGGGATTTGAACTGAAGGAGTTACCATAGCCTATGTAGTCAGATCCAAGGCTTCCTATAGCAGCAAAAAGCTTGAATTTCCTCTTAAAAAATAACTTTGGCCTCAATGACTACCTGTGCTGTCTGGCAGGAGATAGAAAATCTCAAAGCACACCCTGGGCTGGGACAGTTAGTGTAATAAGTTGTTTCATGTCACTTTTTCTTCTGAAATATTCAGAGCAGGTAATTTTTTATGTTCGTTTCCTTTGGAACCTGAACTTTGTTAGTAGTTGCTGTAAGATGTAGTGAGGTCCTTGCTAACTGCAGGTTTGCCTGATTTCCAAAGAGAACATCAGCATGGATAAAGTTCTGTTGAGCAAGTCATTCAGAGGTGGAATCTGAAAGTTTCACCAGCCCCTGGACACCTTGCATGTGATTGGTGCTGCATGTTAAAATACATTAGAGAAACCTGCAAGGATTTCTTCTGTAAACACAGTAGCACACAGACAAGAGAGCTGGCAGAGGTGCTGAGAACAGCTAAAGTGCAGGAGGCAATGAATTATATTGATGTTTAAGGCTGGAGAGAAGCATATGATTGTTTTGTCAAACATCAGGAGTTTTCCCAGGGAAACTTTGCTGCTTTTGTTGATAAGTGCACAGCTGACCAGTTGCTTTTCACTCTAGCAAATTATTCTGTTGTTTGATAACTCAGTTAATTTCAGATGGACCCTTCTTGCTGCAGATGCAGCTGTGAATTCTAATCAAGGGAAGCAATTAACTGCTATCTCTGTGGCTGCAGAGGAGCCAAGTGGAGAACCAAATGTACTGAGAACAGTCCTCAGCAGATAACTGAGAACAGTAAAATCCTGCCCAATATTTACTCCCTGTAACATTCCCCCAAGTACTTAAGCATTTACTAACTGGATTTGTCAGTACTACTTGGTCAAGATTTCTATTTTCATTATTTTTAATTTTACTTAGTTTGGCAATTGGCAAGAGGGATTAAACAAGGAAGACCTTACACTGTGATTAAGTTAAATAACTGACTCCCACCTTCTCAGTCTGGATACTAAATAAGTATTGTGTGTCCCGGGTGGACTTTTCACATTGTCTGCCACAGATTTCAGTGAGAGCAAGTTTGATGCCAGGTCATATGAACTCAATGTCAGCATATCAAACAATACTAGAGTACAAACTTCTCAAAATCATGTCTTTCTGGTGTTCAGATGCAACAGCTAAAATTTTAAAACTTCTGTAACTGCTAAAATTGACAGTCACATGAGTAAGAAGAAGAAGAAAGCAGGTGTAGTTTTTCAGAAGTTACTAACTAGAATATAAAAAGAGGAATATATCACTGAATAGAGTCTCTAACCTGATCTGTAATATTCTTTCACACGCAATTTTTCACTTTAATGCCAGTTGAATTCTATTCTCACTGAGTGGAAAAAAGCAGTAGTTGAATGAAAAAATAACAATCAATTATTTGAACAAATGAAGATATAAAAAAGTTTATCTCGAAGGAGACTAATACAATAATATCCCTTCTATTTACATTCTGTATAAAGAAAAATAATTTTCTATTAAAAAACTGTATATAAAGTCAGGGTTCATCTACAGGTATTGAGCATACCTCTTACAAATGCCACCCTTAAATAAGAAAAAAACCCAAAATAACCTTCTCAACACTAGCTCTGACTCACCCTATATTTTGATTTTCATTATCTCACTTGCACAATGCATTTGCAAAGTGATAAGAGAAGGGAATTGTGCCCGTGTTTCAAGAACTGGGGCCTGCCTGGCCTCCAGCTGTTCCTGATCTTGCAAACTGCAAGGCTACAAGCTGGCAAATTAAGATTCACCAGAACAGCTGAATTGTACTGGCCTAAAATTGGACTAAAAGGAATTAAGGCTTGCTGAATGTTTTAATCCAACAGCAGAAGGCAGTGGTTATTGATTCTCCTTTTTTCAGTTGCCAGATGAAAGTTTAGGAAGTGTTCAGGTATGCTTGGGGCAATTTAAGAATGGACACAAATATACTCACTGACATGCCTGTGGGTGGTAGTGCTTGGTGATTCCCTAAAATTGCTTATCCAATATTTTAAAAGAATCTTTCCCTTTTTCCAGAACAGGGTGAAGGTAATGTTAGTAGAGACCTTTCACTTATTCTAGAGGAAAGTTCCTTGATATGTAAAGCTAATCATGCTTTTGGAGCAGAGGTGATGGAAATTGCTGCAATTTCACCATGACTTTATTTTGTATACAGTGAAGCCTCTGCCCGGGCAACTAGAATATACCTGCTGATTGAAATCGAGTTCAGGATTGCTGATTTCTGGAGATGCTGAGGCTGCTGCTGGCACTGCCAGGTTGGCTGGGCACTGCACTGTTGCCCCCAGCTCCCCACAGGAGGTGCTCCTGCTGCTACCTGCAGCTCCTTGTGCAAGGCAGCTCCTTCTTTTGCATGCAGAACTCAAACCTGCTTCACCTGGCAGTTTGAAAGGAATTTCCTAATGACCTAGAAAGGAAGTTTGAGGTTTAAAAATCCATTCATCAAGGGCAAGCAGTTTGAGCACTCGAGCTGGGGACTTCTTGAGTCACAGAATTCAGAATCCAGCAGTTGAAAACAGCCATATTTCATTCAGAGGAGGCCAAGGAAGAGCTGTTCTCTTTTCTTTCATGGATAGCAAGCTGTAAAACTTCCTCCAATGTGCCATAATATCCATCCAGGCTTTCGTGTGAGACAAATTGTGTGGTGTCAGTTACACAGGGGAAGCAGGCAGGATGGGAAAAGGCAAGCTTTTAAACTCTGGCAAATTTCATCCTCATTCATCCAAAGTTAAAATTAATTGCCTTTGGATCAGTATTACATTAATTGTGAAAGCTGCTTCTCTGGTTTCAGCTTTTAATAATCAAGACAGCTTTCCAAGAGTTCGCTCTGCATCCAGCTCTTTCATTTAGTTCTGTTTGGAAAACTGTTTCTGGAAAAACTCAGAATTCTAAAGCCAAATTTGGACTGGGGCAAGCTCTGCTGGTGGCAAGAAATTTCCACTGGTACAAATTTGAGCTAACTTTTAAACTACCCCTTCACACACTTTGTGTGTGCCAGCCCACCAATAGGTGGGTCAGAAATGGTCTGTTCATATGGTTACTCCAAAGTATAAAAGCACCAAGTGTTTTAGACACCCAGACACTGGTGATGTTTATGATAAATTTTGCTTCCTACTTGCTGTGACTAATGTTTACCTCATTGCTTTTCCAAAAAAATATAATAAAATACATCTCCTCTTCTATGCCCTAAATCCAGTATGTTTTATTTACTGTCCTGGCATAGAAGAACTTTGGAAATGGTAGAAATGATTTTGGGATGGTGAAATGCCACAGTGGGGTTTTTTCGTTCCATCCAACAAAGAGAGAAATAGTTTAACTGCAAAGTACTTGGTCAAGATGTACTTCTGTACCCAAATAAATTCCCTGTGTTTGCCAAGAAGAAACGCAACCCTGCAGAACAAAAGAAAGTTTGGAATGAATAAAAAGTTCAATAGGAGTAGATGCTATCAGAGCTGCTCTTTTACTTGAAAGGAACATGAAAAACCTTTTGTAGTGCTCCTATAAACTCTTAGAGGACACTAACGTCTCAGAAAATCCTCCTGTCTGCAGTGTGCTGTGCACGGTCAGCGACTCCCAGGCTGAAAGAGACTGAGCAGCTCATGGTACTCTCCCATGGGCACCTCATGGGTCACCTCCCATCCCCTGGGTGTTCAGCACAGCTGGGGATTGCAGAGTCTCCAGCAGTGTCCAGGCAGGCACAACACTGTCAGTGACAGAGGTGAAATTTCTCCTCCTCCTTCACCTCCAGCAGTGACACAATCACAGCTCCCTCAGCTGTGTCAAAGGGCACAGACAGGCCTTGAGTGGTGCCAAAGAGCTCTGTTTAGGAATAAACACACATTATTCAGATTTTTTACATTGCTGCTGCATCCACAGCTGACTTTAACCTCTTCCTTCTGACCAGCTGGATCTGAGCACTACCTTTATGTCTTGCAGTTGACAAACTGGCAGACAAGAGATGTGTAAAACTCTTTAACTTCTGATGTTCTCAGTTGCTCCCTTTTAATAATGAAAAGCTCCTACATATTTTGAATGGGATATTGACATCTGTTTTGACAGTGTTGGTTAAGTGTTTTCATAGTAATTATTCTTGAAGAAGGAAAAGCAGTTTGAAATGCAGCTCTAGGCTGAGTTCCAACTGGGATAATTACATGCTACCTCCCTTTAATCCCCCTCCAACATTGTTTCCTCTGATGTTCCTTAGCTGCTGGCTTTAAACCATCGTTCACTGCTGCTCAGCAGAGCCCCTGCTCCTTTCAGAGATGGGTGCACATCTTTGCACATCATTATGTTCATCAAGGAGCCCTGTAGGTCCAAAATTGCTGGGTTTTGGTCCCCATACCTCGGGGCAGAACAGGGCTGATCTGAGCAAATCCTCCTGCAGCTCCTCACCCATCAAACCCCAGCACAGCTCAGCTTGGAGGGCACCCTGAGGATCAGCACACAGCTGCTGCCCTTCCCCTCTCTCAAGGTGAGAGCAAACTGAAGCAAACTCTTCAACATTTACTGAAGTGATCCAGGTGTTTGATTATTTAGCTGAGGTGACTTGGAGCCTGCTGTGGCCTGACTGTGCTGTCTAAGGAGCAAGACAAAACTGCTGATGGTTCCCAGTGTCACTGGCCAGGGCAGGTAACGCAGGGTGATCAGAAAACTGATTGATTTTGCCTTCTCAAAAACACCAGTGTCTCTCACACTTGCTTAGTCTGGCCAACACATGAATGAAAATTATTTTGAATTTTTTTATCCACAAGGAGTGCTTGAAAGAGGAAGCATCTTCCTTTCTCTGTGATTTAGCCTCTCTATCAGTACCTGCTCCTCCAGAAACTACAATATCCTTGGTTCTGTGGCACCTCCCCTCTGTTTCACTGCTGAGATGGGAGTTTTGCAGCTATCTCAGGGTGGGAAAGGCTGTTTTGTTTCCTTCAGCCAGATCAGTAGCCTTGTTTTCAGAACAGACAGTCACTGATGGGAGCAGCAGTTCTTTTTGGTGAGAACTGAACTCAGCTGCAGAGTAAGGCCAGCGATAAACGTCGCCTCCGTGGTTTCCCTGAACCAAAACAACTTGGCACTGCCAGGCAATTAAAACGCAAACAGTGGAGATTAGACTGTATTGGGAAAAGAAAAAATAAAAAAAAAAAAGAAAAAGCTGAATAGAGATAACTAAATTGCAGTTGGGGCAGGTCAGATTCACAGCATAAAACCTGGAGCAAAGTCCTGTGTGAATCTAAAAGGGATGAGTTAGCAACTGATAATGGAGGAGAAAGAGGAAAAACTTTCCTCTTTGGAATTCTGATCCCACTGATGTGGCATGGACTTCCCTCCTTGTCTCTTCCAAGGCTGAACTGCTTTGCTGTCTTTTTTTCCTGTCTATTTACTGGAGGCAAGGGAGAACAAAACAGGCTTGGGAATTGTATTGCAGATGCTGTGGTGTAATGTGGAGGATGAGCTGGTTGAGTTAGCAGTGTGTGCAGTGTTTACTTCTTTTGGAAATAAGCAGGGAGTTCAAATGGAACAAACAGCTTCCTAAAAATTGGACCTTTTTGCTGTCTTTTAAACCCCCTGCTGAACCTGCTGACAATTTTGCAAGTTTGTGGAATCGCTTCCCAAGCTGTGGCAGATCACTGATGCTTGTGGCTGTGTCACAGTCACCAATACTTTAAGGTTCTGCTTCACCTCTCCCTCTCTCTTTTCTCTCTAGTTTTGCTGGGATAAAGTGCCTTGTACACTGAACTGTAAATCTGGGGAAACGGGTAAAATCACTCCTGTTCCAATGCCCTCCATGGAGCTACTCGGATTTATCTGTATATAAATATGTGTGCAGTTGGTTGGCAGCCTGGTCCACTGAGGTGGTGGGCACTGCAGGAGAATAATCCAGGATTCACGGGGACTAAGGACAGTGTAAAATGGAAAGGGACACTCAAGAGGTGGCATTCTGACTGTAGAATCACATCTGGTCCCATTGAGAAGGGAATTTAGCATGCACAAAAAATTATTGCTTGAAGACCAGAGAAAAAGTTTAAGCACATTAGTGGTCAGATTGGCAGGCTGTGTAAGAAAATGGGAATTTTCCAGAGAATGTGTTGTCAATAGAGAGGAGAAAGTAGCATGGGTTGGAAGACAAATTCAGTTCCTAATATAAATGCCAAAATAGGAAAACTGGCTGGAAAAAAGGGGAAATTATAGTATGTGTAGCCCAGAAAACCATCAGAGTGATAATACTGTCCATCAAATGAGTGTGTGATGGCTGATTCCATAGCTGTGGAGTTACTGACACAACACAGGAGTAATAAAGCCTTTTGCAGTCATTGGGGAATTAAGTTTGCTGCATTTTAATGTTATTCAAATGTGTCATTTACTTGGGCTTTACTTCTGCTTCACTTGTTAACAGAAGGCATCTAGAGAATGCAAAATTAAATTTTTGTGAGCCCCAATCATAATGAGTCACTTGTAAACAAGCACAAGAGCTTAGAGACATAAATACATCACTAACATCAGTGCTAAAGTTCTGTGAGACTGATTCTTCCACCACTCTTAGCTTATGTGGCTTCAGAGATCTCACTTTGGATTTCCAGTCAGAAGTTTATGGGAAGCATTTTAACAAAAAGCAAAGCCAGAGGAGTTTCACTTTCAGCACAGTTTATCTTTTATGAGAGGTTTTATAATTTTCATAACAAACTATGCACCTTCCCAGACTCTGATAATGAACACTGTGTGTCCAGAAAATCACACTTCACACTGGTTTTAGTGCATGGAGAGGTTAATGTGTTTGAAATCTGAGTGAATCTCCGTGTTCAGACCAGAACTGGCATGTACACACCAACAACCACGTGTCTGCCTACACAAACTCATCTGAAATAATAGTGTAATAAATTGTAAATTTGCTTTTCCATTAAAAAACCTTGCAAAGGCCTATTTTGATATTTTCTAAACCCAGTTTCTACACTCTTTTTAGTTTGAAATTGATCTCACAGCTAATGATTCAATCAAAATTATTTAAAATCTGCATATAATAACTCAAATTTCTATCTCAGTTTCCCATGGGAGGATTTCTGGAATCTCAAGCATTGTCCGTAACAGAAGTTCCTCTCCTACTTTTGCTTTCCAATTTGAAATTATTGAATGTAGTGTGAAGTGTTGTCCTGATTTGCTACACTAGGAAGACTTGGACAAAAATTCCTTTAATTTCCATTGTATGGGAGATAAGTTACCTAAATGTAAGCCTTGCTAAATCATAGAATATTCACGATATTCTGAGTATCACTGCATGGAGTTCAAGGTGCACCTCTCAGGAATGTACCTGAAAACAAAATCAAGACACAACTAAGGTTTATTGGTTGCTCCTTTTTATTATCTGCTTCAGAGGCCCCTTTACCCACAGCCAGTGTGTTTTTTCTTCTGCAGAAAGAAATGCAAACCCCTTTTCAGACCAGAGGAGTCGTCAGGATCCAGCAAACCTGCCGTGACCAGTGATCAATTGGAAAGGAAATAGATGAACTGATTGCATCTTTTGCTCCCACAAACAGACTGTGTGATCTCATGGATCCTTCTTGTTGTGTACAGCAAGGGAGGAAATAGGCTTTTGGTTTCTTCAGCATCATTTCAGGGCACCTCTGCTATTTTAACTCACATGCAGCCTCATTTATCACAAGCTTGATAAATTCCTGAGCTTTGGTAGCATTCAGGGCTCCGAGTTCCAGAAAGCATTGCTGTGATCCTGTAAATACAGGTGCAAAGCTGGGTTCCATCCTTCCCAAAGAGCTTTCTTTTGCAAAGTCACTGCGAGGGCGGGACACGTCTGGAGTGCAGTAGTTGGCCAGTTGATTTCCATCCTTCTGTCCTCAATTTTCAAGCATGAAGAGCCCTTTTGGCTGCTTAGTGTGACATGCAAAGCCCAGTTCTGAGCCAATGCCCAGAAGCAGCGCTTTGCAATATTGACATCAGGAGAAACTGCTCACCCTGGGCCCTGCTGGGCAGAGCCATGGTGTCTGTGCAGCTCTCCAGCCAGCCTGAGCCACTGGCTCAGGAACTGAAAATGGGACTGGAATGCCCCAAAAAAGGCCCCAACATTACCAGTGGGAGTTTGGGACGGTGGAGTTGTTGAGGTTTTCTGGACTTTGGTTTTTAATCTTATGGTATTTTAATGGAGCTTGAAATATGGACAGAAACCCAAGTTTTAAGTGAGATTTTGAGACCTCTGAGGTAGTTTATTCCTGATCAGATGGAAATCCATGAGATCAATTAGATGGAACCTCATAAGAAGGCCAGTTAGACCCAAATTCCAGTGTTCTGCTAGCAGTTTTTCTTTTTTTATTGCCTCGGGTTTTTAGAGATTCCCTAGCTATTGAAGAGTTGGAGGAGCATTTGCATTGCTCTTTAGGGCCTGGGATATCTTGGGTTTCCTGTCCTGGGTCACTGTTATTGTTGTTTCTGAAAGCAAGCACCAGGAGAGCTCAATATCCAGTGTGCCAACCCCTCCTGAAAACGTTGAAATGGCAATTTTTTGCCAAAATACTGATAGTAGAGGACAGACATTGAGTAGCAGAGACAGATGGACAAGGAGAATGTGTAAAAGCTACAAGAGCAACTATTTAGAAAAGTTGACAGCTATAAATACAACACATTGAAAATTAATTTACAATGTTCAGCCTGTCTGTCCCACTTTTCTGTCTGGGACCTGTGTTAACATTATACACTTAAGACATTATATCATTATTCTTATTTCAATGCATTTCATGCCGATAGATTTAATATAAACAGAGGTGCTGACAGGAGCTTCAGTTTAAACAGGTTTAAATGTGAATTTGACTTTATGATTCTCATCAGGGAAAAAGACTAAACAGTTTAAGTTGATTAAATTTTCTTAAAGCTGCAGCTAAATATAATGAAAGCCATTTGTGCATTTTTTTGCAGGAAAATTGAGTGGCTCAATGTTAGTGACTGACAGCTTGGTGCAATGAATTCTTTTCTTGTGAAACAGAGTCAAAACAGTTTCTATTTTTCATAAACTTCTGCAAGGTAGTTTCAGTTTTCTGATTTTCAGAGGAAGCATAGCTTGGCCATTTAAGAGTGGGCTTATTAGACCAAACTATATATGTCAAATTACTAAAAATACAGATCATACCAGATATTCCTTAAATATTATGGGGTTTTGTGCTATGGACATCACAGTGATCAATTTTTTTCTTCCTTTTTTTAAAATTAAATTTCTCCTTTTTAAATTTTATTTGTGAAGTGTTGTGATTAGGTAAAACCTAGAGCTCTGACCCAGCCTGAATGCCTGTTTAAGCATGGACCAGATTCCAAGCATGGTCTATCACATGAATAAAGGTGGTTTATTATGGAATTTATGGTATTTATGGAAATTTATGGTATTTATGGAAATAAATAATGGGTCAGGCTCTGGCTGAAGAGGTGTTTTTTGCCCAGGAAAAATATCATGTTCCTGATTTTACATGATATCCTGATTTTACGAAATACCATGTTTCCTCTGAAACAAAGCCATTGGAACTGTATTTAAGGGGAATCCTGTACCCATATGCAGATTTTTTGTAATCTTTTTCCTGGGGCAGGATCTGAATAGCACTGACTGTGTGCAGGTGCATTTTGCACTTCATTTCATGGCAAGAACACCTTTAGCACTCCCAGGTGTGCAGTGCTTTCCCAGTGCTGAGGATTGCCCACCCCAGTGTGAGGACATCCTGGTTCACAGGTGACTTTGGGACCAAAAACCAGAACACCTGGGAGGGGTGAGAGCCACCTGAGCAGTCCAAGGGATCCCAGAGTGCACCCACACACAAATGAGTTTTTTCCAAGTGGAGCTCCAGGAAAGCTTCAGCTTTATTTTTGGTCAGAAAGTGATTCATCCTCTTCCTGTTCTTGCAAATTACAGAAATACGCCTTCACAAAAGCTCAATCCTTTCTGACATGTTCTTAGGAATTATTTAATATTCTTGGCTCCAGTGTGGTATTTCATAGGACAGGAACTCGGAGACAAACGCTCTGGGTCTTTGTACGAGTTGTTTTTGAAGTTGCCTGAAAAATTATTAGATTAGACATCACAGCCTGTGTCACTTTTCAGTGCACTCTGTTAAACTTGCAACATCTTGCTGCAAGTTTGTTTGACATCTTTTGCCCCACTGGTGTTAAAAGTCATGCAAGTCCACAGATGTTAACTTTGGAAAATAACTTTCCATAATAAATCAGTTTAAATTCTGTTCCTGGTTAAGTGATAACGTGGGTAACTGGTCATTTCAAATATTTGGCCACTGGTTCCCTGTGACTTCATGAGAAATCACACCCCTGCTCTGTGCCTCAGTTTCCCTTCATCTCTCCATCTGCTGATCTGCTACACCTTGTGTTTGGAGCAAGTTCAGAGACTAAAGAGGAGCAAAACTGCTTTGCTTGAGTGTATGCCTATCAGTTAAAGTTACTTTTTCCTAGAGTTAGTCCTACGTAAAAAATAAGGGAAATTCTCATGCCTGGTGTGTCAAACTCAGCTCTGTGGGTGACCAAGAGTCTGCATTTAGGTGGACATTGAAAAATCTTCCAGGTGTGTTTCCAAATTTTCTTGTGATCCACCAACCTGCATTAAACTCTCACACCGAGCAACAGAATCTCAGCTGGATTTTCACCAGCTCAGAAACTTATTATTAGCTCTGTCATCCTCTAATTTCTAAGGCATATTTTTGGCACCAGTTCCTTCACTTCTTGACCATTTTTTGGGAATAAAATAAGACCACAGCAGCTTCCACACTTGCCAGGCCTGCAATAGGAAGTATCCTTGGGGATAACTGTCTCAATATTTGGAAACATATCCCTCTGGTGTCACTAGATTGCAAGTTTCCAAGGATATCTTTGGACAGTGTCACTATTAGATTTATTCAGAAAGTCAGAGGGGTCAGTGAGTGCATGGGAAAGAGGATCAGTAGGAGCAGTAAAGGCAACCATATGTAAGGATTCACTGTAGTGAGAGATTGCATCCCAATGAAAATGACCCCGGAACCAATGCTGGAACTGTTGCCTTGCAGCTTTTCCAGGTATTATAAGCTACAAATCTTTTTGATCCCACTGTGTACCTAATTCAAAGTCCATCCCATCTGACTGAACTCTGTTGAAGTGGCTTGAAGGAGCTTCTCTCTGCTGAGCTGGGCATTCCAGGCACGTGGGGAGGAGCAGCTCTGCCTGACAGGGACCTGGGGGTGACACTGCCTCAGAGGCACCAGCACAGGGCAAGAGTGATGTGCTTTCTGTTGGGTGATACATGGATTTAATCAGGGCTTATTGTTCAATAATGGTGCTCATTTATACATTTGCTTATTACAGAGACAGCATGAAAAATCCGGCAAGGGAACCTCAGTGGTAAATGGATTTTGTCTTGCATGAAATGGCCATCTCTGTGTCAGCTCTCAAAGCTGTGAAAGCATGCTTGGAGCCACCCCAAATACAACATTGCTATTAACTTCCTCTTCACTTAGCCATAATTGCCTCATGGGCTGGAATGTGCAACTCCAACTGGCTTCCTTGGAGGACAGAAATCTCCTGTTCTTGCCATGCAGAATAAAATAATAAGTAGTAAATAAAAGAAACTTTTCTCATTAAAAGGAAATTTTTCTTTCTGTGAAGAATTTCTTGCAGAAAGTCATAGATGCAGGATTAAAAAAGAGAGAGCAAAAACGACCTGTGACAAGACATTAAAATATTTGCCTGAATCCAATCCACCCACTCATTTGTAAAACATGCAGTTAACTAGATCTGAAACAAAGGGCAATAAAGATAAACAGCTGGACACTGAACAATTAGCAATACCATTGGTCATGAATACTTCCTTCTCCTGTTTGTAAAGTTGTTGTGAAAGAGAAAAAGAGAATCACTCTGAGTGGATTTTTTAAATGTGTATTTTTAAATTGCATTCCCAGGAACATGAAATTCAGAAATGTGTTGGGCTGCATGTTTGTATCTGCAATACCTTCTCTGGCAGCAAAGAGCACACAAACTGCTTTGGGATGTGGAGCCATTCTCTCCAGTTTTGTTTTGTTGGTTTGTTTTTTTTTTTTTAATTTTCTTCTTTTGAACAATTTCTAGGTTTTAATTCTAAATCTGTGCAATACCTAGTGTAAAGAAGCACAGACTGGAAGGACTGCAGAGGGCATGGATTTTAAAATCACATAAAGCTCTTTCAGACATGGATTTTTTTCCATGTACATGTTAGTACATAAAAAGTACAAAATCAATGTCTTGGATGGTTTTTTGGTGCTGCCCCTAAAATCCTGTTGTAATTAATGCAAAGACTCAAAAAAAAAGAAATTCAGCAGGACTGAATCTGATCTTAAAGCTTTCAGGGATGGGGACCAGTTGGATATACCTGTAGCACCTAAAAAAATATTAACATTATAATCTCACACGTCCTTGTCCCAAAGCCTCTGCTCAATCCAGGATGAGTGTTTGGAGTAAAACTTTGGGCATCTCAAGGTCTGCTCTGCAGCAATGTGTGAATGCACACCCAGCTTGCTGCCCCTGAGCCTCCTGTGCTGTGAGCACTGGCTGAGCTCCACATCCCTCTCAAGCAGGGTTCTGCACCTCATGGAAAAGTGGAATTAGTGATGGGGCAGGTGGGGCTCATCTGAGCAGTGTAAGGAGGTAGGAATGAGGTGTGTGGATGGGTGATCCATTTGGCTGTGCTTCCTTCTTCCTTCTTCTGGGGTTTTCCTACAATCAGTGCAGAGAAACAGCCAGAGAGATCATCTGTTCCATGTACCCACCTCAGGTGAGAGGAGCTGGAGACTAAAAACATCTGAGGGTGATTGCTTCACTCCCTGAGCTATTCTGGCTAACGAGTAAAGTTGGGATTTGTGGAGGAAGGATATTTCTCTTCATTTTAAAAATCCATAACCCCCCCCCCACTTCTGATACAGAAACTTGTCTCAGTGTGTGGATAAGGAGCACTCCTTACTCCAGCAGTGGATGCTGCACAGGTGTGCAGCTGCAATAATTGCATCGACAGCAGAAATGTTAAAACAACATCACAGAACTTTAAAACCTTTCATTACTGCACAGCCACGAGTCCATGAAAGTATTCCAGCAGATGTGGGGGAGAAGCAATGAAAGCAATCCAACAAAAATATTCATATTTCTGCCTAAGGTGGCATCAGAAGCAGAGTTTGTCACAAACCTCAGGCAAGAAACTTCATGAAAACGACAAGCTCATGCACAGACATATGACAGTAGAAGCTCCAGGGTTTATTTTATGAGCACTCACTTAAGCTCTGCACAACAAAAATGTAACACTTCCCTGTTGCTATTCTCACATTTCATAATAGCGCACAGAGAATTCCATTTTGGTGTTCTCAGAATTTATGTGATGTCTGTAATGCCCTGTTCTGCTGGGCTGAAGGAAATCATCACTTTCATGTTTGTTGGACTCCAACAACCTTTTTGTACAGGATCCCATGCTGATGCTGGTGCTGTTTAGGGGCTGGACCAGGAAATATGCTGTTGCTTCTTGGCTTCAGAAAACTGGGAAAGCATGTGCACTTCTGGATCTGTTTTTTCCCACCAGCAGCCTTTGGTGTGAGGATTCTTCTATCCTTTTAAAGTGAAAAAACCAACTATTTTGCAATCCTTTCCTATTGGCTTAAAGAAGCCCACGCACACCCTAACGTCCCCATCTCCATGGGGTGTGGTGAAGATTAGAGGTCTTTCCTCATCCCACAGGTCTGATGTTAGTGTAGGATTTCCAGAGAGGAGCTTAGGCTTTCTTCTTCACAGGCCTCCCATGCCTCTTTATACTGCAGAAAATCAGAAGTTTAAATTTTCAGATTGTGGCTATCTCTGATAAGATAGACTGAACATTGCTGTCTACCAAGCAATGTCTTAAAAGTTCTCCCTTTTCTAGAGATCATTTTCCAAACTAACTGCTTAGATTTCAATTAAAGGCTCAGATTCAGCCAGGCACAGCTGGCTGCTCTGTGACGGCGAGATCTTCCTGGACCAACACTCAGCAGTGTTGGGAGCCAGGGATTAAAGTCACTTTCCATCCACACAGACAACCACAAGTGGCCTGAAGACTTAAGGTATCTTCACAAATGGGGTTTGTGCTACACAAGTTTTTTTCTTGCATCCAGCTCTCATGGGTAAGGTGACCATTGAAATGATAGCCATGTATTTTAATCAAGTTCAATCCTCACTGAGGTTACTTTCAATAATTATATAAATCTAACTTTTATAGCAGAATTTATTGTAATAATTACAACAAATTCAAGCACGTCTGTCATGAGCTACATTTGAGACAACCAGATTCTTGTTTGCTAAATCAGCTGAGCAAACAGAGGACATAAGCAGCCTTTTCATCCTCTGCTCCTCTTTCTTGTGAACTGAGCAGTCTAGAATTCCAAAATAAACACATATAAGCAATTTACTACATGTGTAAACAGCTTCTAACACTGCATGTGCTTAATTTTAGTCACAGGAGCACTTCTGTAGAGGGTTCATGTAGATACATAAGGCTTAATTCAGAGAGAGAGGGTCTTTTACACTTACATTGAATTACCAAAGTGGAATTCCCAGGATTATTAGAAGTGGAAATGCAGGTTCTAGGCCATCTGAACTACCAGGTTGTGGAAACATCCCCTTGCTCTTCTGTGTGACTGATACAAACACTACTTCAGCAATTATGTAAATATTGTCTCCCTTGGTGAAGAAATGTATAGGTTAAATTTAGTTAGTTATTTCAAGTTTCATCATGCCTGTAAGAGCTGAAATAAAAACCTCCTAGATGGAGTGTTTTTTCCATTGTGTATTTCCATTGGTTTACTCATTTCTGCAGGGATGTTTCATGGTTATGCACAAAGCTTCCCTGCCTGGGAGGGGATTGCCAGAGCAGCTGGGCACTGTCACCCACAGGGAGTGAAAAACTTCATGAGGTGCCAGTGCAATTCAGCTTCTTTGAATGCACCTGAGAGACCTGCTGGAGCACCACAGGCTCCTTTGGGTAAATCCTTTCTCAGAACCACAGCTTAGCGAGCTGGAGATGTCTCTGTCTGTTCCACTAAGGAACACATTCCAATGCTTTTTCCTCCAGTGTGGAGTGCAGCCTCGCTCAGCCTTTGATGAGCAGCAGACACTTGTTCAACACTGCCATTAAAGAGCTCCCAGCATAACAACTGATGCCTGTGTAAGCAAACAATTTGTCAAGCAGGAAAGAATGATTCTGGTCCTCTGCCATCTGCCCGTTTGAAGGCCTGGCCCACTTGCAGCACCAAGTGCTTCATTCTGCACTTACCAGGGCAGGAGAGATCATCGCCAGAGTTGCTGTCTCAATTGCCACGTTATTTGTTTTTATTGCAATAGTTCAGCAATGAGGTTGTGCAGCTTTACACTCCCCAGAAAAAAAAAATACAGGCTGCCACAAAAAATAAAAAAAAAAAAAGAGGCCCAAGAGCCTGAGCAGACTGAGGCAAAGCTGCTCTCATTTGCATATTTTTAGTTTGAAAATCTCTGTTTCTTTCTTCTAGTATGAAAAGCCAGTGGGGAGGGATGTGTGAAGCATCAGTCAGTCAGGTATTCAGGCAGAAGTGAAGGGTGAGGCTGAGGAGAGGCAGAGACAGGCTTTGCTGAAATCAATAGAAGATCTCTCCTTTGTTACCAGAAATGCTAATTATTTTTAGGAGCAGAGTATTTGTGATTCATTGCTCGGGATCACTGTGAGTAAAACATTCCCTGGTCCCAGTCCCAGAGGCCTTACAGCTAAAGTGTGAAGGAAGCATCAGCAGAGTAGAGACCAGAAAGAGAGGAGTGAGACGCAGTGGCTCAGTGTGGAGTGTGATTTACCTAAAAATAGGTAAAATAATAAAATACATTTCAACACCTTGTGGGCAGATGAGGCAGTGTGGGAAGCTCAGCAGAGTGACCCAGTTCTGGCATTACACAGAAGGGTTGCTGGTAAGGAATTAACCAGAACATGTCTCAGGTTACAAGAATTGCTTGGTGCCAGAGTGGGATGAGCCCTTTAGTAACCTGGTGCTTTTGCAGGGCTTCACCTAAAGGTGTTCATGAGCAGATAAATATTCTTTAAAAAGCCTCAGGATAGTGTTATTTGGGATAATACAGCTGATCAAATACCTTTGTATGGTCCCATAACAATTATCCATTTTGGACTTTTCTACTGAACTATGAATGTTTGGCTTTCTAGTAGACAATTGGTTTTAAATACCCACTGCATTTCCTAACTGGTTATGGGGAGGTAGATAGATAGATAGGTATAGATAGATATATAGATATATGTATGCTTTTTTTCCATACTTTTTTTTTCCAGATGTTTTTTTCTGACCTCTGGGTATGTTGAGCTATTTTTAGGCAGAAACCTACAATATTAAGCTTATTATTTATCAATAAAAGGATTTCTGCTTTTTATACCATATGCAAATTGTCTTTGAGGGTCAGTGTGACTCTGTTTGGTGTGGTTGTCGTTTTAAAAAGAAATAAATGCTGTTAGTTGCTGTAAAACAAAACCAAAGCCTTAAATGAAAAAAAAAATCAATAAATAAAATTTAATACATGCACATGGAAGATATTTGTGTATTTCTTTGTGGCTACACCTATAAAATAAATAGATTTTCATGGCTGTTAGAAAGATAGTGCTGAAATGTGTATTAGAACTGACAGGGTCCATTTACCAGGATTGGGCATGATCATTTCTCAGTCAGAGCTGCTGCTCTCTGCACTTACCACCTCTGTGTTGTACACCAGCCTTGGTTTTCAGAGCAGACTTGGAAAAGGCTCCAACTTCTTGCAAGGCAGGATGATCAAGTTGTCCTAATTAGGACTCTCATACCAAGGGTTCCTGGGGTTTGGCCCCCTGTCCATCCACTGGAGAAGGTTTTCAGCCCCTGCACTGAGGAATCCAGTGAATGTCTATTGGCAGACAGCTTTTCCTCACCTTCTTTCCTCTCCTTGGCTATAAATACCATCTAAAACCCATCCACATGGCTTGTTGCAGAGAGTGATTTGCATCAGGTGTTCCCTCTCCTGAAATACTTTCCTGCTAGAACTGCTCAGGTGATTTTCTCTTCTCCTCAGCTTCCTTTTCCCATCTGTTCTTGTCCCACTGCCCTTCTTTCCCCCAAATCCTTTTTGGAAAGCAAAAAGTAGGGAGTGATGAATGAACCACACATTTTAGCAAATGGCTGACCCTTCCTTGACACTCAGCTCATGGAGGAGATTGAAAGGACCTCCCTGGCTGGGAAATGAGAGACAGAGGAAAGACCCCTGGACTTCATTGAGTAGGAGCTGTCTGCAGTGGGAATTAAAGGGAGCCCAGTAAGGATTCCTGGGGGCTGGTGCTGTGTGGATCAAGCTTGGTCAGTGGTTCCTGCACTGCACAGGCAGCAGTGTTCTTTCTTTGGAATGCTTTGTACTGGGATCTTGCTAAGCAGCTACTGCAGAAATAGTGACATAAATCCCTTCTCTTCAGGTGGGTGCCCCTCAGGGAGGTGCAACTTCAAATCAAAGTGTGCAGCATCCCTCCTTGCACAGCATCTCAGCAGCCCTTGTGACCTGGACGTGTCCCTACACCAGACTTCGAGTGCAACTGGGAAGTTCCAGTGCTGAAATTAAAGCTCCTTTTGGCATTGGCACAGATGGAATCATCACCAGGAAAGAGTCACTGTGTGTTTGCAATGTCTCTGGGCATTGGGGACAGGATCACTGCTTGCTGCATGTTGGCTTTCTGGAGCAAAGGGCAGAACTTCTGTCAGCCCTCTGTCTGCCAGTCTCAGGGAATTTGGATTGGGAGTGAAGCTGCAGCACATAAATTAATAACTTTCTTCAGTAACTTGTTTATTTGTTTCCATTCTGCCACTGCTGGGCCAGAGTTGGAAAGTACAATATTTGGCAGGACTCCCACATTCTGTGTGCATGTAACACACATGCAGCAGTCTGCACAGATGCCTGAAATTGGATCAGCATGAGGTGATTTGCTGTTTTTGATAACAGGAGTCTGCACAGTCAGCTCCCATTTTCAAAGCTCAGTGTCCAGCAGTTGCCAGTGAAAGAATTACAGAGACTTCCCTGCCTACCTGTGAGGCTCAGCCCTTGCACTGTGCCCTGCAAAGAACCAAAGCCACCCCTGTGCCTGCCTCCACTCCGGCAACGAGCTTCAGCAGATTCAGCTTCAGCTTTCAGAGGCAGATATTTAATTGTCTCCTCCTGTCCCTCTCCAAGAGATGATTCCTGCCAATCATTGAAAGAGGGTGTTAAGTTTCATGAGAGCCTCTTGCTTCATGGCAGATTTTCCAGTGGAAACTCCTCCTTTTTTTGCATTGTCCTGGCACCGTGGTGGTGTTTGCTGAGGGGAACGTGCAATTCCTCATTAGCCACGGTGCCCTGCTCCTTTCATTTCAATTCAGTTTAGGTTTTCTGATGATTGGATTACGGATTGCAGTTTTCAGCTTGCTCTGCATCTTCACGTGCTGCAGGACTGCAGCAAAGGCTGAAATTCCCAGATTTTACTTCGATGAAATTCCCATTGAGAAGGAACATGAATGTTATTATTTTTCCAGACTCACATTTTTCAGTATTTCTCCTATTTTTCCTTTTGAACACAGAACCCATTCAAAGTGCCCTGTGGCCATATTTATGACATGAGGCAGAACAAGCAGATTTGGTTGTGTATTTTGTAACTGAAGCTGGACTGCTTTCTACCTTGTTTCCTACAGAGTAACAGAATGTCTAATCTAACTAATTTAATTTCAACCATTAAAAAAGCAACTGTGGGGAAAACACAGTAATTGACAAAACATAAATTATTATTTCCCTGAAGCGAAAGTGTCACTATTAAAAAAAAAATAAATAAAACACACACACACACAAAAAAAACCCAACAAAAACAAAAACCCAAAAACAAAATCAAAAAACACCGTTATTCTTTGATTAGAGATTCCAGGATTAGGTTTCTCTCTTCTGTATTTGTATTTTGGTAATTTGGGGGCTTTATAAATTTTAAGGAAAATGTCTGAGCAAATATATTCAAATTCTTACTCCACAAATGCCAACAAAAATTGTCTGTTTCCTTAGACATAAAATAGGAGACTTCTTAAAGATGGGGATTTTTTTAAAATTTTATACAAAATTTATTAGCCAGGCAGCTATTTCTGATCAAGATACAACCAAACAAAAAAAGAAAAACCCATTATAAATCCTCTCATTTGCAGTGGACAAAACAAGTAGAAAATAAAGGAAAGCTTGTTTAGAGAAGAAAATGTCCTTTGTTTTTATTCTCTACTGACTTTACCGCATATCTGTTTTTAAACAATTAACAGAGAGTACCAAAACCTCCCTCTTCACAATCAAAACATTCCTGTCTAAACCAAACATGTGAGACTTCTGGTATGAAGCCTTCTGTTCTTTAAACATAATCAACCAACAAGAAATATTTACCTTTTGGCCTGGAACAGGAGATACAGAACTCTGCCACGGAGTTATTCATAGCTTTCCCAGGAAATCTTTGCATTTTACCATTTTGCCTTTTCCTCTTGAACATTTGCATTTTAAGCCTATTTTTTAGCCTGATGTACCGTGGGTGTGAGGAGGGATGGTTTGAAACACATGTGCTCCATTTGATTGATGTGCAAGAGAAGAGAGCAAGGAATTTTGCAGATGCAAGTGCTCGTTAGGTACCACCTTTTTTTCACAGCCTCCCTTCTCTTTCAAAGAAAATGTGTTCCCATGGCACACGAAGCCATGGTCTGGCCTTCCTGCTCTTTCTGCCCTGTGTCCTCTGCCAGGAGGTGTTTTTTGCTGGGTGTGAAAAGCTCCAATAATGAACAAATTTACACAGCAGCACCACGAGCAAAGTCAGAGCCTGCAACTTTTATTTTACTTCAGGCTGCAGTAGAAAATTCTGAGTTCAATTTTCAGGCAGCCTGACAGTTGGGTTGAGTTTCATTAAACCAGATGGCCCTTCTGAATAGATGCCTGTAAGGATGAATTACAGGTACATTAAACACTTATGGGTTTGGAGATTTTATTTTTTTAAGAATACCAAGGTGGGCAGGGGAGGAAAGGCTTAGAGACGAGTAACAGTGACCTTTTGCTCTGTGGTTTGTGGTGATGAGTGTCCCTCCTGCCTGGAGAAATGCCTGGGAGCAGTGCACACCTTCCCAGGGCCAGCACACTGCTGCGGGGGGAACGAGGGCTCTGTGGAACCCAACCAGGATGGAAAAGGTGGATTCTGCACTGAACAGAGAGACCAACAGCAGCAGAACAGTGTGGTCTGTCTGTCTGTCTGTCTCGTCTGTCACATGCAGGATTTCAGGTTAGGAAAGCTGAGCTTTGGCTTTTGCCTCTCAGTTTCTGTCACTGAACTCAGTCACACAGCCCCAACACGAGGCTGACACACAGAAACACTGAACATTAACCTGGGCATGCAGAAGGGTTGATTACAACAAAACTGACAGAGAAATACAGGGAAGAGCAGCTCGAACGAGAGAAATGGTTGTGATGTTCAGACAGAGATGTGAACCTTGCCTGTTCTCTCACTGATGATATCAGCTTGGTGGGGCACAACCACAGGCGAGCTTTCCTGAAGATCATTGAAACTGTATATTTTATATAATTATATATTGCTCTGCTACGTCTTTGTTATTGCAGAATAATTTTAAATGCTGCATGTATAAACTAAAATTCATTATTCTCCTATGAAACTCATCTATGGAACTCAAAAACGTAAGCCAAGCATACATATGTACACAACATTTCTAATATTAATTTGATACTCCCTCTGTGTAAATCAATTACATCCAAGGCATGTTCCTGCTCCTCAGGTCAGTCCCTGCAGTGCTGTAGCCATATATAACATGTCACATAAAGCCCTAGTGAGAGGTTTTTGTTCTGCACCTTTGGGGTCTGTTCTCTAGCTGAGTTATCACTGAGTTCTTGCTAATATTCATCATTTTGGCTGATTTTTATAGTCTGTTGTGTTGGCAACTGATTAAATACTGTGGAGCTTCATTAGGCCAGTGGTGCCTCCTCAGCTGCACAATCATATTCCAAAATTTGCACCAAGTCTGAGGACTTACCTTTTTGATAATTTCCAACAGTTCATGACCAGGAGCACCCCTAAGAGCTGCATTTCGTTCTGTCAGATCTCTGTGATGTTTCTCTCTGCTGTATTTTCATTCAGTTACAGACACACTTGGTGACATGCAATATTTGCCTGGCGTTCTTCTCCATCCCTGTGCAGAAACTTGAATCACTCAGAAATTCTAACACAGCTCATATTAAACAAATGCTCCTTCTGTGAGCATCAAAGTTTCTGCCACTTGGACAAGGTCTGCTTATATCTGTAGCTCAGGGTGCACTGAAATCAGAAAATGCTTTGTGTTGGGAAAAAAAAATTGGGAAAGCAATTCTTGAAAGTAATATATCAAATTGAGCTATAGCTTAAAATGAAACAACCGAAAACGGAACCTGAAATCTCTGCTCGCTGCAAGGAAATGTAGTGATCTGTCAGATGTTGCAGTAAACTGCTATTATTGTAACATTTTTTAATCTGACACACTTTCACAAGAGCCCGTTCTCCCAGCACAGCCCTCTGACATGGAGCTGGTTTGGAGAAGATTTGGGAGTATGATGCAACATCAGCTGCGTTTGCATAACTCATCACTGTTTGCATCTGAAATCTCTCCTTAGGACTCATGTTACTGTTTGCAAAGTTACACAGTTCTTTCCCTTTCAAACTTCGAAGCATGCTAATATGCTGGGAATCAAAAAGAAGCTGAAGATCACAGTAGATATTAAATTAGAGTGTTATTCGTGTCAAATGGAGGATTTCAGGCCAGCACACTAATTGAAAATTCTGAGTTGACAAGTAAACAAATTATTTTTTTTAAGCATAGAAATGAGAACCACATTATAAATAAGTGCCCAAATTATTTTTTTTTTTTTTTGTTATTTCATTTGTTCTAATAAAACAGTTCTTCCAAACCCTTTGTTAAGTTCTTTGGAACTAAAATCTTAGTAGTTCATTTAAACATTTTCAGACAGCACCTGGAAAATTATTATCATTTCAGTGTTTAAAAATATACCTATCAGAGAAAGAATTATGTGGTATCAGAGAAAGAACCTGAAAAAAACTAGTTTTGAAAAAAAAATTCAGCATAATGACTGTTTTCTTTTTTAAAGTTTTTTAGTTTTGTTGTTTAATTTGTTCTCGTACACTCTCATATTAAATTTGGTTCTAGTTAAAGCAAAAGCCATCTACTTGTTTTCTATTAGAGATATTGTCCAAAAAATTATGAAGTAAATTAAATCACCCCTTTCTTCTCTTTCTCTTTAACTCCATTCAGTAAGTCATTTTAAAATCAATAAAATCATGAAACTCAACCGACATATTTCAAAATGGTATTTATATGCTTAAAATACATTTTCTTACCATATACAGTAGTTGGAATGATTCAGTTACACTTAAAGCATTTCTAAAGGGTCCCACAGAATTCCAGGTGAAGTATTATTCAGATCTGTCAGCGTTATGAATCAACTTCATAAAAATGCCCCTAACTAAAACTGAAAGCACGGGGATTGCATTGCACTTGTTCTCTTCACATATTAAAAATCTGTTAAATGACAGTGCGTCAGAGAGAAAAAAATTAACTCCCACACGTGCAATTAACAATTCCATTTAGATACCAGCGGTGGTGACTGTGAAAGCTGAGGCACTGGGGTTGGTACTCATGGAAATTCTGCGATGTCTGGGGCAAATGTTAAGTTGAAATGGACAGCATTTTAAATCTGTTTTGCCACTCAGATGTATGTAATCCACAGAGCTCTGACAAAGCCGGGCCTTGCAGACCTTACAGATTCAGCCCAGAGTTCGACCAGTCAGGTTAAATTTCCTGACCCACTTCTTCTACTCTGATTGTGACCATTGCTCAGAAAAAAAAAAAGAGAAAGGAGAAAAATACACCCACACACAGGCTTCCAAAAGGATCACCATGGAAGTTGTATTTCTTTAGTGCAAATTCTTATTCGACCTCTTAAAAAAGAGTTAACAAGAGGAAAAATCTTGAACCAAGTCTTCAAGGTTTGATTTTATTATTAAAAATTAAAAAGGTGGTCTTGTGAATGAAAACCACCCTCACTAACAGGACTGAATCTTGTTCACAGTGAAATTGAAATGTGAAAAGCGTTTTCTTCTTGTTCTTTACAGGTTTTTTGGGGGTTTTTTTCGGGTTTTTTTCCTCGTATGAAAGAAAAGCAGTGCTAAAACATCTTGTGAGTGCTCAGAGCACAAAATGTAGGGATCCAGGCAGGAGAGGGAAGTGTGAGGGTGAGCACAGGAGTTGTGAGCAGCCACCGGGACAGACCCGCGCTGCTCCCCCAAATCATCGTTTCACCAGGAAATTATCCTGTGGAACCTCGTTTTGTGGCATGCTGCAGGACACTCACCCAGCCCAAACAGAAACAAAAAACCTACTCGGTATTTTTCTGGCCAACCCCCAGCTAATCTTACTTGAAACTTCCTTATTTCTTCACCTGACAGTTTTGAAATACGTGCACCGCACGTATGCAATACCTTTGTTTGGAACATCTGCTGCCAGATTAAAATAAGATTTTAATTTCTGCTACGCTCTTGATGTTCAAAAAGTGTGGGATACAGAGCATTATTAGCTATCTGCTGGTTGACAAGGGGGCAGGATTAGGTTTCTTTAGGGGAATTACACTTTTGATGACCCCGCTACATATAAAACATGTTAGCTAATGGGGGTGCAGAGGGGGCAGATTTAAGTGTTTGATCAGGAAATCCTGCATGAGCATATTGGATGGAAATTTGATTAGTAACCTTAGTGACAAGGGGATCAGATCCACTCTCGACATACAATCAGATCTGGCAGTACATGCTTTTTTGTCTCTTTGAAGGAAGGGAACATTTGTACAGAATCAAGGCAGCGTATTGGATAATTTAAAAAGCTGTTACATATTGAAACCTGGAAAATCACCTTTTTTGTTTTATTTTGGAAATATGCTTGCAGTTATCGTGGTGTGTTTTTTCTTACCAAAAAAAAAAAAAAAAAAAAAAAAAAAAGAGAGAAAAAGAAAACCCACCAAAACCAAAAGAAGAAAAGAGTAAGAGTAAGGCTTTTCAGATTTACTCAAAATATTTCTATAAAATAGGCTTTTTTAAAAGTATTTGTATTTTACCTCAGTGTTGTAAAGAATGCTGGAAAAGAACAGAATGAGAAAAAACATTCTATTTCCCTAGTATTTGTGTAACAGTATCATTACGGACTTACACTGCTTGTAAGCATTATATCTGTTGAGCAAGCTGATTTAGTTTTGAAACCTGGTTTATTTTTTTAGGTGACTAAAGCATGCCATCGAGTTTTTAACTAACGTGTTAAAAACAAATATTTCTATGTTTTGATAGCAAAGCCCCTTTCTTTGTACTTGGCTTTTGGAAGGAGCTCGGAGTGGCTGCAGGAATCAGGCAGGCTGCCTGTCCCTCGGTGAGGAGTGGAAACTGGGGATGAGGATGTGCTGGGTGAGGAGTGGAAACTGGGGATGAGGATGTGCTGGGTGAGGAGTGGAAACTGAGGATGAGGATGTGCTGGGTGAGGAGTGGAAACTGGGGATGAGGATGTGCTGGGTGAGGAGTGGAAACTGAGGATGAGGATGAGGACGTGCTGACCACCAGCCGAGCATCTGGACATGGGGTTTGCCTTAGAGAGGACCAAGGTAAACCCCAGCCCTGCTGCTGTGCAGAACCTTGTGTGTGAAGGAACTGGGAGGAGGAAGCAGCTCAGGGAGTGCCTGTGGGCTCCTCTCTGTGCCTGTGACCCTCTGAGTGTCCCCTGCCCTGTGTGAGGGACAGCCAGGCCTGGCACATGTGGGGCAGGAAATTTGCTGATAATGCCCCACCATAAAGAGGAGAACCCAGGGTTCAGATGCTGCCTCTGCTGCTGACCTTAAACCAGTAATTTCCTATCTCTCTGCTCCCACTTCCACTGCCCTGCTCTGTTTTGGGTTTCAGTTATGGAGGGTGGGATGAGGGCTTGGAGCATCACCCACAAGTCAGTGCAGCCTTTAGCATCAGTGGCTGTCAGACTGTGCTCTAGGGTCAGGGTGCTACTGCTTTATAAATAAGATTTCACAGGAAATCCTGGCACCACAGCAACGCAGGCTGTTCCTGTCCTTTAAACTGGGTGTAGACTTTAGTTCTCATTTACTTGGGTTTTTTTATATTTTTAAGGACAATTGTGTGGAAATTCAGGACGTGGAATCAGCCTTTGAGTTCAAGAAGGAAAAACACGTCAAATTTTCCAACGTGTTGTGGAAAAAAATACTCAGAGTATCCTTTTTATATAAAGTCCACTGCTAGAAGTAATTAAGTAATAACATCTGATGACACAAGGACTGTCATCTGTTTAAACTCAAAGAACTGGAAAGCTCAAGGAGCCTGGGTATCAGATAACAGGAATGCTGCATGGTGCAGCTCCGCAGCAACTCCGCTCTTGAGGTGGATGGGAATTAATGATGGAAAACGCTAATTGCTAAAAATCTGCACTCAGGAAAAAACAGACAACTGGCTTGGGAGTGGTTCTGAGCAGCCCCAGGCCTCAGACTGGCACTGCTCCTGTGATGGAGGTGGGATGTTTTTGCCTTTCTATGCACATAAACTGCAGGAGAGCCAGGCCCTGTTATCTGAAGCCAGGCACATGCACGGTCTGGGGACACGCTGAAGGATTTGCAACTTGTTTTCTACAAGTACTTAAATGAGTAGTAGCCTTTCCAGTGAGCTTGATGACAATATTTATTTTATACAACAGTCTCATGAGAACAGTCAACAGTTTCATTGTAATTAATTCACCTAATAGTTCAAAAATAATACACCCAGCAGTTTCGGGCTCCTGCCATTAAGACACAGTGAATGTTTAAGCTTGCCTTTTTTCATTTCACTACTTGATGTCAAAATACTTAAAATTGTTTTCTCCTTATAGCTAATATTTTTTTTTTCTTTTTAATACCACGGTCCTAATTGCAGAGAGTTATAAAGGAATGACAAAATATAGTGGAAAAGAAGGTTCTGATCGGATTATGAAGGCTAACAAGCAAAGTGGAACTTTTTTTTAACACCATCCAATGATGTCACCAGTTTGAGGTTTCTCTGGGACTTTATTAAAATGTTTGTGACAGAGCCAATGTAAACCATCCTAAATCTAACACAGAGCTGAAAGGCCTGATTTTAGGGAATGCAAAGATATGGATCATTGGGTCTGTCGAAGCGGCATCTTGAGCCAATTATTGGTGTCATCTTGAGCCAATTTAATCAATCCAAGGGGGACTCAAAGGGGGTGGGGGTGCAGGGTTGCAAGTGTTGGTCAAACATTCTGGCAAAAAGGGATTTGTTGTAACAGCAACCAACCTCTGGTGTGTTGTCTTACTTCCTCCAGCTCTGGGTTTGTGTGTGCTGTAAATAACTGATCAATCAGCCGAGCTGCTCTCAGGGCTTTAATTGCTGGGCTAAATTCGTAGAAGATGTGGTTGTATGCACGCATTTGTGAGCTCAAATTTATTTAAGACACTTCCAAAGTGGAGGTAATTTAGCGTAAAAGAACCTGAAATCTCATCCCGTGTTACTTCCAAAACAGCAAAAGTGTACAAACATCTACTGACATGATCTAAGCCTGATCACGGACACAAAGAAACTTGAGAGTTGTAATTCCTAGGATAGAAACTGCTCACACAGTGTAAAAGCTACTCAGTGGAGGAAAGGTAACTTACAACACAACTACTAGCAACAGAGAATCAAAGTGGGAAGTGCTCTTAAAGCTTAATAATGTGCTTTTGTTTTATCCTGCCAGACCCACAGCAACAGCTTTGAGTCAGAAAATCTCCATTAAAAAAAATTAATTTAAATTTTACTCAAAGCATCTTTTAAAGATTTTTTTGGTTTCCTTTTTTTGCTTTAATATAATGGTGTGGTTAAGAGAGTTTTTTAATGACTTAAAATGCCACAGACTCTCCCTCATTCAGTAGAACAAAATGAATCCTCCTTGTCACTGGGACTTTTCACCTCAATGAGCATATGCAAATTGGGGCACCACAGATTCTCTTGTTAAAACCACACATGCCATTGTCATCTATAATGTATCTGTGCTTGAATATAATTGAAATCTTGGGTCAAAAATGCTTCCTAGTAGTTCTGCAATTTGCACCTCTCATTATTTTAAAGGTAGAGAGACTGTTTATACAGTAAGAACTGAGAGAATGAAATAAAAATAGATACAGGTAACAGTAAGGACAAACAGTAGAAACAGCAGAGAAATCCTTGCATACTGGGATAAAAATACATTTCTCACATGGGATAAAAGTAGTATGTGTATTTCAAGTATGTATCATAAAGATTCTCCATCTATCAAACTAAATTAGTGAGAAATGGATATTTGTTTTGGACAAGATGCCTTGGAAAAGCAATTTCTGTGTTCTGGAACTGTTGACACTGCAGCAAGCCGTGTCACACTGCAGCACAGCCCCGAGTGAAGGCAATGAGACGGAATGTGAGATGAGCTGATAAAATAAAAGCTAACATTTAAAGAAGTACAGGCTCAGCTCTACCATGGCATCTGTGCTGTTCAAATGAATGGCCACTTGCTTCAACATATCCTGGAAAATCAGAAAAGAATACTCAGGTGAGTGTCCAAACCCAGCCTCTGGTCCCTTGCTGTGAGATGCACGTGTGAAAACAGCAGTGGACACACGGCAGGATGTTTGTGGTGTGTTCACTCAGCCCTGCTCCTCTGGTCAGTGCGTGTTCCTCTCCAGAATAAAGAGTGGAGATGTTCACAGGGGCAGGCAGGGAAAGGCCACTCTCTGCTCCCTGTTCTGGGGGTGTTTCAGCACCTCTCTGCAGCAGGACCTGCCTCTGGCAGCAGTGCAAGGAGAAGGTTGAGACAGCAGAGCAGTAACTTGGGCAAAAGTACAGGGAATCAGAAGTTAAATACTTCTGTCACTTGAGATTGGGTCTTTCAAATGTCTTGGTTCGCCAGCAGAAAAATGTTGACTATAAATTTAAGATGCAAGGTATGTCAGTTTACAAGAATCACATAGAAATTCTTACTCTTCAATGCATTCACAGCTCAAAAATATTATTAGTGTTTAATTTGTCAGTAAAAGAACATCTTTCTTATATTTATAAATAGTATTACACCTTTTATCACTCCTAGCCAGTGTACCTTTTCATCTCAGAATGACATATTTGTGATGGTTCAACTTCAGCTATAATCTGCAGGCTCTAGGTCTGCAATTTATTATTTGCTCTAAAAGATCAGGTCCAGAGTTTAAACATCCCTAGCTGAAAGTTTATACCAGCCAGGACAGAAAATTATTCTCTATGCCTAGGTTGAAGTACATTACTTCTTTATTGAATTAATTATGATAAGGATCATAACTTTAAAGTAGGGGTGAGGTGCTGGCTTTCTACTAGGATCGCTTGAAGCAATTTTCATCTGAACATTTTTGTAGAGTTATTGAGTCTGGCAGGTCTGAACTTTATGAGAGAGTAACTTTCTCCCCAACTTAAAAGAGGTTGGACATTTATCCAGGCAAAGGTTTACTATATCCCATGTCTGCAGCCAGAAAAATTTGCACTGCATACTGAACAAATAACTACAGAACCAAATTAAACACATCTTATGAGCTTTTAAAATAAAAGCAATGCTGGCCCTTTCCCTGAGGGATCGATCAGGGAACTGAATTAATATGACAGATTTATTTCTTTTTTGTTTGTTTGAAGTAGAAGTCTAAAATGATTTTTGGTCAAGGAGGAATTAGTCTACTAAATATGTATACATGAGTCTACTGAACCATGCATATTCAGTGACAAATTTTATATCTCTATCAGATTGGAAAAAGTTGGGCTTCAAGAGCAGGTAAAGATGTTAATCCTACAATGACTGTTCCCCTCTGATTGGATTAAAAGGCCCAGGAACAACAGAAGGAAATTGCAGACCTTTGAAAACTTAAAAAACAGCTAAGAAAGAAGAAAAACATTCAGTCTGAGGGAAGCAGGTTCCAATAACTGGTCTGTTGTCTTGAGCCACACAGAGTTTGTGCAAGACTGTAAACAAGAGATCCTCTGGGAAATCTGCAGTTTAAGTGACTTGCCCAGAATTACTTAAGAATTCTGTGGCTCAGATTAGATTAGGAATGATTTATTTGGGTGAGAGGTGGTTATTTTTTTCATCCATTTTGTGGTTTATTACCTATATTACATCTACTTTTTCAGAGTAAGAGGGGCAAGAGGCTCCCATGTAACACCCCCAGTTATGTAACTGCTTAAAATCAGTGAACAGTTGCTTAGCCTAACATTTTAAAATTGCAGAGCTGCTTCTATTACACAAAGACAAAAACTCAACTGAACTTTTCTTTGAAGCTATTTTACAATAGAAATTACTTACTTTTAAAATCTTCAGAATTTTCAAAATATTTTTTATCCGTCTTTTAATACCACTGATTCCAGTAACAGGAACAATGTCCAAGGTACTTTCTTCTTTCATCTTTATTTTGCTGCTTTTCCCAATTTCTAGCTTGGAAAGTCAGAGTAGCAGGGACAGTAATCTGTAGCAAAACCCCTCTACATTTTCTAAACTTCCTGACTATGGAAAGAGGAGGGGTTTTCAGCCTTTATAGCATTACTTCCATACACATTTTTGTTTCAGTTCTGTAATTTGTTAATTCTGCACCCACTCTGACATTATAAATTGTATTAGAATAATCTTGAGAGCTGAGGCATTGAAGTAGCAAATACAGTTGCCATTTTAACTTACAAACATCATTAAAGAGCTTTGTCCTGCCATGGGAGCAGAGAGAAAGGAGGATGTGCTTATTTACTAAAAGAGATGGAAGAAGCCTGGGCTGGAACTCGGTGGATTGGTATTTACAGATGTTTAAAACCATCCTTAAAATGTTCTTGTCTCACTGAAATGCTGAGATTGGAGGCACAGCTTCCCTTGTCTTCTGTGGGATAACTGAGTCCTACATCCCAGCACCCATGTAAGTCAATATTAGTGTTTATATCGACCTTTTGCCTGCCCAAGTCAGCAAATCTCTCAGTTCTGCTGCATTTCCCATTATTCCCTCTCTCATTGCAGCCACAGCACCACCCAGGGCTGAGCAGCCTGGAAACCACCAAGGCAGCTGATCCCATCCCATGGCCAAGGAACTGAGAATGTCCCGTGCCTGCTGTGCTCCTGAGAGGAGCAGGAAACAGGAAAAGAACATTCTTGCCACTCCCTTTGGGGGACTCCTTCCTGCCAGCTCTTTAAATCCTTGCATCCCATGGAAAATTCAGAGCTCAGCTGAAGTTTTGGAGACAATTGCCAACCAAGCAAGGAAATAATGACCAAAAGAGAGAAATTTTACCAATCTTACCAATAAGAAATTTTACCAATAAGGTCCCTGCTTAAACTGTGCGTGCAGGTTTGGTCATTCCAGCTCAGAAATGTGGAGGAGATTCAGAAGAGATGTGGAATAATACAACAATGCTATAACAACAAGGCTATAATACAACAACGAGAGCCAAGGGTATAAGACAAGTCTCTTCAAGGGAGCTAAACAGGGTAGGATTCTCTTTTGAAAGGGATAATCTGTGGCCAGACATCAGATATGACAGAAGTTCATAGAAAATTTGTAATAATATCAAGTAAATACCATGAATGAGGAGAGTTAAAAATGTTTATTCATTATTTCTCCCCAAATCAGACTTATATGCTGCCACGTGATTTTGACAATAGATTTAAGACAAAAAAACCTCCCCTTTTTCATGAAGTAAATAACTGTACAATAAAATTTGTAACCATCAGACATTTGGGAGTAAAGCAGGATCTCAAAATGGAACTATAAAGGTTTGAGGAGGGAAAAACTCTCAAAATGGAACTATAAAGGTTTGAGGAGGGTGGTCATGAGTGGCGTCTAATCAAAGTGCTGACTTCATCTCTTGGAGCTCTTTATCCATTGATTTCTGGATACTGGGAAGTTCCACTGGATAACACTGGATCACAGTCTCAGCCCTGGCTTTCCTCAAGGCCTTGCTACTGGCGGCTCTGCCCCAGGCAGCCTTGCCATGGATGTCCATCCCCACAGCCACTGTTGGGGTGGCCACTGCCATTATCCTTCCTCTCATCCCAGCCACGCTCCATCAGCTCTGCTACATTGGCTCTTGTTAGCATTGAAACACATCATCACAGGATGACTCTATGCTGGTGCTTTTATTGAAGAGCTCTGGGAATCAAGGGCACAGACCCAAATCTGACTCCCACATTGGATTAGAGATGAACATGTTTTATACCCTTTCTGTTATAAAACAATATATTAATTACTAAACCCATATTGTTCTATTGTATACATTGATCCTATCCAAGCATGAATTCTTGTAGTTTTCATCAGGCTCCCCAAACATCGTTTCTCACGATTCTTATTGTGATTTCATCGTTTCTCGTGATTTTTATTAGGAGTAAACAAAAATCATATTCAATTGCCAACAATCACTACATTTAGCAATCATATCATTTATCATATGATGATCATGCAGGTGCAGGTGTACATGATCTGGTACAAACAGAGCTAAACATTTGTTCCCGAGGCCTAGTTCCCTTTTCCAGGCCTCCCTGAGCCAAACCTTTCTTTCCACCCCGCCTAATCTATTCCCATGATTTTAGAAACATTTTATCCCTATGCTACTAAAATTTAACCCTATAATATCAGTCTCGAAGGTATTTGTAGAAGATCTGGTTCATCCTGCAGCTGGCTGCTGTTGCAGGGCTGTGCCGCCCAGCCCGCAGTGCCCCTGGCTGCAGCACCCTCAGTGCCAGGGCCGTGCTGGCAGCACCAGCAGGGTTCAGAATGCTCTCCGGGAGTGCTGAGCTGGCCCTCAGCCCAGAGCTCAGCTGAACACCAGCACTACCAGACTGCTGATGGGGTTGTTTCATGTCCTCACCCCAAGGTCTCAATTTCTAGAGGTTGCTTCTTGCCTAAGGCATTAAGCAAAGGACCAGGAGCACCACATCCCTTCTCCTCTTCTCTTTTCTGGCACCTGTGTGAGCTTTTCCTCCCCTGTATGTGGTCTTCAGGACTCACAGACCGTGTGAGCAAATTCTAAGGTCCCATCTCCATTCCCAGCCTGTTGCAGGCCACAGGGAAACAGAGCAACACTTACAAAGGATGGTGGAGTACCTCAGAATCTCAAATCAGGCTGATGATTTCTGTTTTCCTATCAACTGTGGGTGGCCAGTCCTTAGTGATTTTGTATCTTTTCCATACCTGTTGCCATTCTGGCTCTCACTTTTCCTCCTGAGCAGGGCATGAGCTGGTGACAGGCAGCATCACCCTGCTCTTTGCTTACAATTCCATGGAACCATGTGCAGGTCATCACCTGATCCTCACAGAGCTCGATTTAGACAATTGGTTATTTTGGCAACATTTTCCAGCCCCCCCTGCATGAGGCAGTGATTGGTCTCACACTTCTGTGCTGTGGTTGAAAGTATAACTGTATTTTAGGCCTTTCACATTTATAGGGTATTTTCAAATGTCTTGTTTCTGGTACTGAATACAACTGACATGGCACAAAAAAAAGGGCATTATGTCTCCCAAAGAGAAGACTGAATGTATGCAAAGGTATCCATTGGGTGCTACTTCCTTATCCCTATTTATGTTATATCTGAAAATATGTATCACCTGATTTATTTGAGGAGCCTTTTATTTCTATTTATTTATAGAATAAATTTATTTTATTGTGCTGTTTATTGCATTTTATTTATTTATAAAATATGTATTTTATATTTAAATATATTTTATAATATATATTATATAAAATATTATATTATATTATATTATATTATATTATATTATATTATATTATATTGACATATTTTGTATTTATTTTTATTTAAATATTTTTATTTATTAATTTATAGAATAATTTTAGTTATTTATTGCATTGTTTCTTTTCTGATGAAGCAGACCTATAATCTCTAATATCCTGAGAGATAGAAACAGTGGTTTTTGTGCCTCTGGGGCAATGCCTCACTCATTGACAGTGTTGTCCTTTACTCCAAAGAATCTGGTTTGCTTTTCTCCTTTCTACCTAAGTAGCACAGCCTCTGCTGCTGCTGAGGAGCATTTCTGAAATGATGTAATTGCTGAATTTCTCCAGCATTTTCCTACTGCCAGTCATTGCCTTACTTTGAGATGATTGCTGCAATGCTGTTGACATGTTTGGGTTAGCTCTTGTTAGCTCTGTATTCTGTCTCTGTTCTTAAAATATTTTGAATTTTGTTTGGGAGATACTGTATCAGAGCTGGCTGCTTCCATAAACTCCATTCTTGAACAGCGTGAATTTCGTTATTTGGCAAATGTTCATTTCTGGATTTTCTTACATCTCTCTCCAAAGGTTTTGCCCAGAATTTCAATAATTATCAGATCTTTTGTCAAGGACTCATCCCTTTCCCATAATTGGCTTGTTAATTTATGATTAGCAAAGTCTTTTATCCCCATCTTTTTCTGTTTTCCTTTGTTCTCCTTTGTATCCCTCAGCTCAGGTCCTCTCATGCTTCTTTAATGCAATTAACTAATGGCCAGCTCACTCCTCTTGATTAGCGCTGAAGCTCCTGCTATCAGGAGCACAGATCAGTTCTGCCTGTTCTCCCTGGGGCTGCTGGGTTGGGACCACATCTGGGAGCCCTGGCAGGATTAGGGCTCAGAGTTGAGTCCCCGTGGCCGTGGGCAGCTCCAAGCCCTGCTCAAACCCAGCCAGTCCTGCTCCTCGGCCTCCCCAAACCTTTTTATTTCATGAGAGTGATTTAAAAACAGTGCCCTTTGATCCTTCATCAAGATTTTGTGTTCTGTAAACCCTTTTGATAAGTAAGGTGATTTTTCTGAGAGCCTTTTAGTGATAACAATGGTATTCAGTGATAACTGATGCTTGTACACTTATATACACTTACAATAATTAATTCAGTAATTACGGTGATAGTCATAGGGGAGATGCAGCTGTGGGAGCAAATCTTCCCCACAAAAGGGAGTCCAGATCTCCTCTTTTCCACACTCCAGCAAATCTTCCCCACAAAAGATAGTCCAGATCTCCTCTTTTCCACAGTCCAGCAAATCTTCCCCACAAAAGGGAGTCCAGATCTCTTCTTTTCCATGCTCCAGTGGTGCACCTGACCAGATGGATAGAGCTCAGCCCCTGACGTGCTGCTGAGCACCCCTGAACACTTGGCCTCTGTGAGCATCTTGCACAACATTTTCAGTCACGTGGTGTGGAGGGAGATGGTTTGTGGGTGATTTTTTCACTCTCTGTAATAATGAATTGATTCATTGTAAAGAAGAATTTTAGTTTCCATTGTTTTAACAAAAATCCTTTCCATTGCACCAAAATACGAAACTTTTTTCAGAGGCAGCTGCAATGTTTTTCTGACAGACAGACGTGGAGTTCAGTCCTGATGTGCAAGACTCTTCAAACCCTCCGAATCTTACAAGTATTGTTGCTTCGTTATCTTTTCCCAACAAATAGACAAAAGGCTGCTTGAGAAGTCTTCTAGCATTTTGCATGAAGAATTTTGACAAAACTGCTGCATGTTTATTTGGCTCTGACAATCATTCTGGATTTTTGCATGCACTCAGCCTTTATCTTTTAGTTTTGGAGTACTTTAGTTTTTAATTCCAATGCTCCATAATTTAAAATCCCCATTAAGTTTTCCAGTAGGGGTTTTCTCCTAGCACCACCTTATATTTTGTACAGAATGCAGAGAGCCAAGTTCTTCTCTTAACACATTTGTTTGGCTTTATATTATACTAGTACTGCATTATTGACATTCCTAAGATTGTTTTTCATGTTTCAAAGCTATCACCACACTTGATTTTCATTTTGCTCTACTTTTTGTGCTCTACTGTAAATTAATGCAGTCTTTAGGAGTGACAGAAACCTGCTTTAACAACGTCCTGAAGTCTCAGTGCACTGGGCATGTCAGGAGTGATGTAGAATATGCCTTCCTACCTTTTGATTTAGAAACTTCACCAGCAATTAATCTTTCTCTGCAAGTTCATGGGAAAAACCAGAAGATTGCTAAAAAGCTTCTTTGAGTGCAGGTCTGTGCTTAAAAACCCGAAACTTAAAAGGTTCTTCAAGCATTAAAGCACTTAAACCTGTTATCTTCACTGACTTTCGAAATGCTGAACTGACAGACAGCCTGGTTCTCCTTTGTGGTTCTCTGCACCAGTTTTGGTATTAATAAATGTAGCTCTAAACTTAACACAGCCCAAATGCCAATAGTTTGGAGCCTTTGAATGCTATTTTCTTTTTCTTTTTTTTTTTTTTTTTTTAGGTATTCTGTTATGGGTAAAAATAAGATTAAATATCAGTGACACTGAAGTAAAAATTAAATCAACTTTCCTAATCTGTTGTAAGTTTCACTGAAAATGGCAAAGTCTGGTGGGAAAGCACTGTGATTTCCCAGCAATGTAAACCCCAGGCACCCTATCTCTATGAACAGGAGATCCTGCTCCAGGACACTGCAAAGTGATCCTACTTGTTTACATTTCTTATTAAAAACAACTGAGAGAACAAATTTGAAATTTATCTTGCATGTTAAGGACAAGCCTCAACAATGTCAGCATGTTCTCACATTGGGGAAAAAAAAAAAAAGAGAGAGAAAAAACCAATATGAAGTTTTAATACAGAAGGTATCTGAGCTTGCATATTCACATCAAATCCTCCTTGGTATCGAGTGTGTGACTTGGTGGCAGTGATTAATGCACAATGTACTTGGTGCCAGCAAGGTTTGGGCAGATGGAAAAGGCAGCAGTCATTCAAATATGCTCTTAGAGCAGGTCTATTTTAGCAGTGAGCTGGCTGCTCCATCCCAAACACGTGCTCAGGTGCTCTGCTGCAGCCAAGCACCGAGCAGAAACCTCTGGAGAAATCAGTCAATGCTGAGCTGTGGTGCCACACTGATGTCCAGAGTGCTCACTGGGAGCCAGATCTGCCCAGGGCCAGCCCAGCTTTCCCCCTCTGCTTTCCAGACAGGAGCTCTTCCTGTGACATTTCTGATGGCAAAGCAAAGCATTGCTGCCAATGCTCAAGTGTCTCCAGCTGCTTTGAAGCAGAGATTTGCAATATTTTAATGGTGGATATCAGCAAGAAAGAGAAGCTGGAAGGTCCAGGCTGAGGCTCTCCTATGGGAACAGCTGATCCCATGAAGTATTTTTTACTAACACAGTTCTGAGTCTTGTGAGAACTGCACATAGTTGGGTTTTAAGCTAAAAAGGAAGAGATTATTTTTAAGATCTATGTAAAACTTGTTCAGGGCTGGATATTTCTAGCGACCTGAGGAGAAGCTGTGTTTGTTCTTTGTGGTACCCACTGCAGGGAGGATGTCTGATCCAGCTCTCTTTAAATCCAGGGTGTAACAGTGAACAAAGGTATCTGAACACTCTCTCTTCCCCACACTGAAGGCCAAACTCTGATGACACAAACTAACAAGGCTTATGACTCTCTAATTAAAAATTTGCTTCAGCAAGTGTGTTAGAAATGACTTTTTTTTTTTTTTTTTTTTTTTTAATCAGAGCTGAGCCCAAGGACAGCATTTGTGAAAAAATCGGAGAAAAATAACATTTCTGTTTAAGGCTTCTCTTTCATTTAAACAGAGAAAAGCCCTTTGGGGACACACAGAGCTAAAGGCAGGGTCAAAACCCCTCAGGTTCAGAATCCCAAGTGCTGCTCTCAGTCACAGAGAAGGAGCCACTCCCATGATTGCATTTTCTGTCTCAGTGCACGAAACGTTTCAGTTCCAGGACAGCCAGGATTAAATGCAGTGGATACCTGAGAATGGAACAGGCTTGGGGTTTTTGCAGAAGTGCCCCAGTGAGTGACAGGAGCACGTGGCTGTAACCCCAAGCAGTGTTGTGAAGCCTTTATCCAGAAGCTAAGTTTACAGATTTTGCAAAGTCGTTAAACAAACACTGTAACTTTCAACACAAACACAATTAACTAACGTAAATATTTATGCAATTTTCTTTTCATTTCACTCAATGCATATACCACACATGAATCAGTTTACCTTTAACAGCTGGCTTTAGGATACCATCATCATTCTTACCAAGAATTAAACTTTTCTGGAGCAAATAACTCCCTTGCTTAGCACAAATGCATCTCCTGAGCTTGAGTACCTGCTCCAAAGGGTTTCAGGATCTGTTCAGCCTCTGAGACTGAAGAGCTGGTGGGTACAGGCTGCTGCCTTCAAGGTTCAGACAGACAGGAGTGATGTTTTTCTCACCATGCTCCATCTTCAACTGTTCCAGCAGGACAACAGAAATCTTTCACTGTGAAAGTGAGTAAGGATTGAGTAATGGGTGTAGAAACTTCTCTTAAAGCAGCACCCAGAATGACCATGAACCCCTGTCAGGTTAGTAAGAGTTGTGGCTGGGAGGAACAGTGGGGCATCTCCCCCAGAAGATATTCCTTACTTGATAAAGCTTTTTGAATTTAGTCCAAAAAAATAAGCAAAATGTTTATGGTGTAGAAACTAAAGCATAGACTTTGCACAAGTCAATCAATCCTATAAACAAACCACCAGTCAATAACCACAGTGGTTTGTTTATATACCAGCTTGATGAGAACAAATCTAAAATCCAAGTATATCATGAATTCCCCTCTTTATCCTACACCAGAGATGTCATTTCTTTCCTTTTCCTGTTTTCCTTACCCTGCCAGGCAAAGTGGATATTTCATTTAATTGTTATTGAAATAATTCTCTTTTTCTACTCACTCACTGCATGGTTATTGAATGTCTCTGGATCCTCCAGTGTTTTGCCTTCACCAGAAAATGTCTCATTGCTGAGAAATGACAGAGGAAGAATGGGAGTCACTGGCAAAGCATAAGAAGGCAAACAAACATCCTGCCCAATGTGCCCTTACATGGATCCAAAGCCCATTGTCCCCAAATAGCACTCCACAGGATCCCACTGCACGTGCAGAGTCTCACAGTTTCCCAGTCAACAGCTCAAAGCAGCCCTGAGACTCACTCCACTGAGAATGTCCCCACAGCAGGTGATACAAAGATTGTCATTTCACAGGAGAGGTAAAAGAAAACTTGAGGCTGCCTGCACTCAGGTAATTCCTGACTGAGGGACCAAGCTGGCAAGGGCTTGCAGCTGACACTCAGCTCTTGCAGCTGCTCACAAGCTCTCCATCTATCTGCCTTCCCTGTCTCCTGCTGCCAGGGAATTCAGCATCCTTATTAAACACAAAACTGTAGAGTTAGACAGACGATCTTTTAAAATTCCAGCATTCAGGTGTGAGGAAATGCCAGGATCAAGCCTGCTGCAATGATTTTCACAGAAGTATGGCATGGTTGGGCTTGGAAGAGACCTCTGGAGATCATCTAGTCCAACCCCCTGCTAAAGAGGGTCCACCTAGAAGCTGCTTTAATATCTGCAGAGCAGGAGACAATTCTATTTCTCCCAAGGAGTCTTCCATTGCTCAGGAGGAAGCCTGGGACTGTGAGATGACACAGCTGGTGAATCAGAACCAGTGTTGTCTCTAGATGCTCCTTGTTACCTCAGCTGGGAGGCATACAGTGAACAGATGCAGAGATAAAAGAAATCAGAGGATAGGGAAATGGAGAAGTGTTACTCCATTTCATCATGTTAACACCCAAAGGGGTCATCAGCACCCTATAAATTAATTCAACAGAGACAAAAATTGCCTGTAATGGTGATCAATATTTAAAGTTTACCCCAGGTCCTCTTGTGAGTTCATAAACAACAGTAAAGCTGTTTGCCAACTAAGGAAAACTGAAATGCATTCCAAGCCCTGGAAACTTCAAGCTGTTTATGTGACACAACCTTATTCACACATGCACACAAAAAGAGGGGTTTTGGCCCCAAATGAAGCATATGTGTTTTCAGTCTTACCCTGGATTATTCATCAGGCTAATCCATGAGTGGATTTGGGGATGTTTCCTGGAAGATTGTGTGCTGGATGTTATTAGGCTGTAGCTAGGGAGCTCTCCCCTTAGATGTGTCTGTTGGCTACACTGCAGAGATGGCTGAGGCTTTGTGCTACACATCCCTGCAGCCCCAAAAAATGAGCATCACCCCCATTTATGTAAAGCACCAAAAGTCTGCCTGACCCTTCCATGCCCATCCTGCCAGTCCATGTGGGCAGGTGGGGAACTGTGATGGTTCTGGCTTCTTTTTTCCTGCCAGGATTGGGGTTAACACACAGGAGTCGCAGTTTGTGTTCGGACTCGGATGTTTATCATTTCTTATCTATTTACAGACTCATGAGTGGCAGCTCTAATTAGCAAGCTAGAGAAGTGGGGTAAAATGGAGTCCCTCTAACTCTTCCCAAGGTCATTTAAGTGCTAATTACCCAACAATAAGGTGACATCTGTATTATTTATGTTTCTGACCCAATAATGACCACCCAAGGCCCGCAATGCAGACTTTTTTCACCCAATTACAGAAAACCACCCAAACCCATAAAGAAGAAGGAAGAAGGTGAAGAAGAGGGACTCATACAACGCCCAGAGTCCTCCATCTTGACTCACATGTATTACTATATACTAAAGTCCCAAATTCAAGTTTTTCACCCTGTGAGTTCACACATTTCTGTTCAAACCACACACCCACAGCCCCCATGCCATCACTCAGTCTCAGGAGTCTGTTCCACGGCCTCAAGCCAAACATGGTGCTTGCTTGAGGGTCAGCACCTTTTAGCACAGAAAGCCTGACATTTTCAGCCTCCAGGGTTCAACAGGGAACCCAGGTCTTCCCTTCGTTGGCTGACACCCCAGATATGGATGTCCTCTCCTTCATCAGTTACTAATGTGTTTGCAAAATTCGCAGGACATGCTGTGCTCTCCTTACACAGGTTATATTCCAAATTATTCAGTAATACCTAGTCCCCTGTATTAACTAGTAGAGAATTATTAGAGGGCTCTCTAAAGGTGGCAGAGAGTTAACCTGCTCTGCCATTGCTCACTTACTGGAGGTGACAACACTCAGACAGCTCAGACGTGTCAGGGTGCTGGGCCTGCAGGGCCCTTTCCAGAGTGTCAGTGGGAGCAGCCCTCCAAAGGGAAAACACTTCTGCAGGGGCTGCTGCAGAGAACATGGAGAAAGAGCTCTGCAGCTGGCTCAGAGTTCAGAAAAAGCTGGAAATCAGGATCTCTTGGGCTGTTCCCCTGACTCTGCAATTTCAGGGCGATGCTTTGTGCAAGCTGTGTTTTCTGAGCTGTGCTTTGTCCCCTGCTCCGAAGTGGGGGACTTGTCATTAGCATAACACAGCAAGGGGTGACCCTCCCTCTGTGCTGCTGAGAGGGGAGAGAACTCTCAGGGGCCTGTTTGCTCACAGGGTCAGTGGAGCCACAGTTCACAGAGTTTTCTGTCTTCATTCACATCTGAGCTGCTGGAGGTGTTAGCTCACTCCAAGAAGCAGGAAAGTGGCAATGCCATGGGACATATTTGTTGTAGACTCATTAGAGAAAACCTGTGAGAAGTGACCCCCTCTTTTGTCACCTGTGCTGGCTGCGTGTGCCACCTCCCATGTGAAATACAGATCAGCCCACTTTTCTCTCTTAAATTGCTGCAGGAACACAGCGACTCCAGATTTATCTTTTGTATCTTTGTTTATCTTCTGTGTCTTCTGCAAGATAACTTCTTGAGCCAAAGGCACAGGACATCAGTGGGGTTGCAGCTCTTGTCCCTGATCTGAGCAGACTCTGGTTCAGCTGCTGTGTGTGTCCCTGGTTCCCTGATGGAATTATTCACTCGTGCATAAGATAGTGAGAGTCTATAATAATATAAATAGATACAAATAATAAAAAAGTCCAGTCTCATCCCTCAACTTCATTCCATTGGCAGTTGTGCAGCATCCAGAATTTGTGTGCATTGCTGACAGTTATAACCTGCAGGAGTTGCGTTGGAGATTCGTGAATCTACTTTTGTGGTGTCTTGTGTCTTGTAAAAATGATCACAATAAATTGAATACAGGAGCTTTATGATACACTCAGATGAAGCCAATACTCCTATCTAGTCCCAGAATTCCTAATGCAGATGCAGGGACTGAGCAGGAAAACAGCATCAATGTGGAAAATGTTTTGGAAGAAAGGAGAAAAATGGAAGTAACTTCTGTGGTTGTACTGATTCTCTTGTTTTCTGAGACACTGCCAAATCACATTTGAAGATGCTCAGAGCTTAAAAACATTCTTTGGGAGCTTGTTGAAGTTTAGCATTTTTTAGGTGACTAAGTATGGACATGAGCTCTTAATCAGAGGGTAAACATTCTCTCTTAGGGTGTCTGTCTGCATTGTCCTTACACTTAAGAGTTTGGTGGAAGACATGAAGGAAATGTCTACTTCTGTATTAATAATATCAAGCAGTGATGTAGAAAAAATCACTGTACAAAGCCCATCTCATAGTGGAAGCTTTTCTGTTCACTGCAAATAAAAATAACTCAGCTTATATTGAAGCAATGAAGAACTATAATAGAAAGAGATCAGAATAAGGATATTCTGCAAGACCTTCTTTACATCAGAGTATTTAAAAGAGTTCTAACACAGACACAAGTTGTCTTTATGTTTGAACAGGTTAGCTTTGCTGCAGAAGAACACTGGAGTCCTTTGTGCAGTGTGACTGGAAAAAAATTGCTTAGGAAATGTATTTGAAATGCTAGAAACAGGCAAGATCCCTCAGCTGTGGTGGTGTTTGGGTCTCTGACTGGAACTTTTGAGATAGCCTCTGACTGGATGCAAATCAGGAAATAAAACTTTGTGGCATCACTTGATGTTTGTGAGGCCAAACACAGTCATGAGTTTGATTTACCAGTGTAAACTGGTAAGCTGCAAACTGCTGTCTTCACACATCCTACAGTTTATGAATCCATGGATGATACTGACCTGGACTGCACACCTGCTGCAGGATCTGTATCTACAGTAATAATCATCTGAAGCTGTCTTCAGCTCCCTGAGTAAATGCTACCAGGCAATTTCAGGTTATTAAACTGATGTACCCAGCTTATATAGATATAAAAACCATCTAGATTTGCTTCTGAACATCTTTGGATGTTGTGAAATGCATCTGTTTTAATTTACTTTTCTTTTCATGCTCTTTCCATACATGCCAGATTCAGAATATCCTATCTGTGATGGCTCAATTTCTTATTACTACAGAAATATCCAGACAACAGCACAAGGTTTTGTAGCCTCCAGGCATGTTTGAAATCAGAGAAATAACTGGGAAACAACATAGAGAATGAGGAGAAATATGAGGAATATCTATTTTTGGAAGCTAAAATCTATTTGTATTTAATCACACTGTGTTTCTATCTTGTGCAATCCATATTCCCTACAAACATGAAATGGAGCAAGCTGGAGCACATTTAAATGTGGTCATCTGGTGTGAATCTTTCAGGCAACTGATTCTGCCAGTATGATTACTTTCCACTCTCACATGCCATTTCATATTGGAGGCAGCAAAACAGTTCTGCGTGGTTGTGGTCTATCCAATATCAGTGTGTCACTGGGAAGTTAAAATCTCATCAAAGCCAGAAATGTAAATCTGCCAGACCTCCCAAGAGTACTGAAAGCTTCTTCTTCTCCCTCTGTGCTTTAAAGTGTGGACGAGATAACATCACTTCTTTTGTATCTGGGAAATCGCTAAATCTGCTCATTGCTAAAAACTTTGTCCCTCTCTCAGCTTCTTCTTCAAGGCAGGATTGCTTTTCTGACCCCTCTGGGTTCCTCTTGAGCTTTCCTTTCATGGCTAAATAAAAGTTAAGGTGTGGAGAGACAGAAATTTTGTAGAATCCTGCCATGTTACCTGACAAGTTCCTGTCATTTTATCAGTCATTTTTTTAAAAAAACCCCTGTTTTCAGCTAGTGACCTTTTAAATTCCATTTATTAGTGAGAAAATGAACATGTCTGCAGGTTTGGTGCTTTGCATTCTTTTTAGTAAATATTACATGCATCTCATTTTACTTAGGTGATGTTATTCTGGTCAGCTTCATAGAGTTGAATTAGGAAAGGCTGGGAAGGAGAAAACAAAGTGTGGCAATGAATTGATCACCTCATAAATTATGTTTTCATAAATTATGCCTGGGGAACTGGGTCTAACCAAGCTAGCAGGGGATTCTTGTGCCTAAACTGGAGTCTGTGAGCAGAGAAAAGGCAAATTCATCAAAGATCCCTGCCTAGGAAAGAAGATAAATGAGGAACATCTGAAAGGAACACCAGGAGCAGGTTACAGTAAAATAATTCGGATCTTCACAGAACCTTTAGCACAGGCACTGCAGATTAGCAAAGAAAGCTAAGGAAGGTCAGGTTTAGCACAGTCTGCACACAAACTTTTTTTTTTTTTGTCTTTTTGCTGTGTATCTTTGGTTGAATAAAGGTGAATAAATAGGGAAGAAGTTATTTCCCTGTCATTTTTCCAATCCCAGTGTCCCTGCACAGCTTAACACTCTGTGTGTCAGGTACAGGGAGCTCTGCTGCAGAATAAATGAACACTTTGGCAAAAGAAGCTCCCTCTGGGGATGCCCTGGCCAGAGACTGGAGGAGATCTGAGTCTGACACAGGGACTGTGCTGATTTTATTCTTGTAAGGCCCAGAAAGGAGGTTTTGGTCTCAGCAAAGTCACAAGACTTGCCAGTAATATTTGTTATTTCTTTACAGTTATTTAGAGAAAATCTAGACTTGAATCAGGACAGTCACAGCAGTCAGGTGCTGAGTGAATTCTGTGAAGAGAGTCTTTAAGATATTAGGAATAAAATGGCCAACTTGCTCCCAAGAACCTGTGGTTGATTTTCTCAAGTACATGAGGCATAAACTGGGCACAGCAAATCCTCGCTGCTGCCGTTGGAAGAGCAGATCACACCAGCTGGGGCTTGCCAGTGTAATTCTGTGTTTAATGCTGTGAGCCAGTGGGGCAAATTCATGTCTTCTGTGATAATTCCATTAAACACTTACTATTTTGATAAATCACAGGAGGCAAAGGTCGTGATCTCCTGGGAACTTTGATTTTAAGCTGTTTTGCTCAAGATTTCTGTATTTAACTTTACTGCTGAGTTTTTATGGACATTTGCTTTGCCTCTCTTTCAGTTTTGTTTCTCCTCTTACCCATGACTCTTGAGAACATTTTGGTGGCTTATTTCAAAATATGTAATGCAGAGAATTATCTTCCCTAATATGCTTTCACCTGACCAGTATATACTAGGGAGAAAAGATGAACTGAAGTAAAACTTCTTTGAGCTCTTTGGGAATATTTAATACAAAGATGCTGCTGAGGACTGGAGGGTTAGATTAGGAACTGCAATTGGTGAAAATCTGGGGAACAGGTCTAGTTAAATAATCTGAGAAATGTGTGTTGGAGGAATAGAATGTAAAATCTGTCATTTGAGTGATTTATTCATTATGCACAGGGTATGAGCAGCACAGTTCCTATCACAGTGGTGGTTGGTGATCTGCAGAATACAAGCACCAGTTATTTGCTGAATGTGGGGTAATTCAGAGGCAATTCTGGGGAGTTACCCCTTCTTCATGATGCTGATCTTTCCCTCTGCTCCTTACCAAAGCAGTGCTGATGAGACTGAATCCAGTTTGTTGCTGTGGGTTATTGAATCCCCAGCACTGGAAAAGCTGTGTCAGGAAAGGGGCTTTGTAAGGCTGTGAGTTGCATCCTCCTTAGGGGTGCAAATGCACTTTGGGTTTGAGCTCCAGCTGTCCCCTGTGGTCCAGCATCACAGAGGGCAAGGAAAGGAGCTGATGGAGCCTCTCCTTTTCCCTCTGCCCTTGAGGGCAAGGACCTGTGAGCCTAAACCAGAGGAGGGGGAGCCTGAGCCCCTCTCAGGCAGCACAGCTCTTGCCATGAGGGGATGGAGCACAGCAGGAACACATTTGGCAATCTGGGCTCCACTTGGAGGAATGAAATGCCATTTTAACCATTTAAAACACATGAGACTGCATTCAGCACAGCCCTGTCCCTGGGGACTGACCAGGACAGCTTTAGCCCTTTTAAGAACAAAGAAAGAAGAGACCTAGCTGCAAGAGCTCAGTGCCCTTTCACAGGGATCCTAGCACAGGAATGGCTTTTTATTTATTTATTTTATGTCTTCAGCTCAGCTTTGAAGAGAGGTTCCTTGACTTTTCTGTGCAGGCCGTGTTTCCTGTCTGAGATAATATTGGAGATGAGGACTGGCTCCTTCTGCTGCTTCCTTCCTACAGATGCAAAGGAGACCCTTCCAAAGTATGCAGCCTTTAATCTGCAGGCAAGGACAGGCCTCATTTGTAGCCCTCCTCTCTCCTACAATGACAAGAGTTGCTGCTTGCAGGTAGCAGTTTTCTATTTCATTTAATCATTTCTACCTCCTCACTTCACTTCTATTGTGCCACAGAGGAATTGACTTTTATGCTGAGCTGCTGCTCGTGCATCATCATGGCACTGGGGATGAGTAAACACATATTTAAGCCAATAAATCAGCATTTCTTCAACAATCCTTGCTATATTCAGCGCTGCAATCTCACAGCACAGTCAATTACAAATGATAGGGTTTTCCATGACCAGTTTTTAGATATACAGGATCAAGTTTTGCACAAATGTGCATTTGTTCATGTATTTATTACTCTATATTTCTAATACTGCTAGCATTGCTAATAACCGTAATGGTATTATTAATTCCACGTGGATATCAAACTGTAGGTCACTCGAGAATTTTTCCACTGAGAAGCCAACATGATGGTTATTGCAAATAGTGGGACATTATTTCTACTGAATACTTCAGAGAATGCTGGGATAAGCCTTTTTTGGTCACATTTTTGTACAGATGAGCTGTGAAATAAGACACGTTCTCTCACAGTATGAAATCCACATGAGAGGCCTCAGAGGCTGATGAGTAATCACTATCATCGTGCTTATTGGCCAAATATTAAGGTGATAGTCTCTAATGAAATGAGGACAGAGCAAAAGCCCCACTAATTTAATGGAGGTGGGTATCCCTTCCCCTGCTGCATCCTGACTGACATGATGCTCGTTGGGCCATTGGTTTGAGGGCACTTTTTCCCCTCCCCTGTGGCTGTAATGTTCCTGTAATGTTTCTTTTCTGGTGATTTCTTTCTTTGCTGAAGTTGTGAAAGCTGGAAATTTGTTTATGTGCTTTAGTAACACTGTGATTTATACACAGCAAGTTTTGAAGTTACTTGGTATTTTACTTATACTTTTAAAAATTTGTGCTCCTTCACCTGTGATCTTATTAAAATTCAGATGTTTTGGCAAAGTGTATTTTACTGTCTCTTCTGCCCTCTTATGGAACTGCTCACACACATCAAAGACTTAAATCCAACCCCTTGCAGTGGGACATTTGCCACTGATTCAGCAGCACTTGGATCAGGCTCTTCCTTTGGAGGGAAAGGATGACAAATGCCTTATAAAGAGATGTTTTGAGCAGGTGAATAGCACAGAAAAGGTGAGTGGAAGATGAGTGGCCAGTTCTGGGCACCTCAGTGAGGACAAAGGGGTATAATTGACATGTTCATAGTGACAGGTATGCGTTAGACAGCTCCAGGGCTGGCATTAACTCTGCATATTCCCAAGGTTTTTTTGTTAGGTGGTTTTTGGGGGTTTTGTTTGTTCGTTTGTTTGGGGGTTTTTTGGACAAGTCACTGTAGGTTACTCTGTCTTCATTTAAGAAAACAGTTTTTTCCTTTTTGTCCCTGTCTGGCTGTGGAGTGCAGGTCCATGTAGCTGCCACTTTGATAAGAGGTAAAAGAAGCAATCTCATTTCCCTGTGAAATTCTCATCCCTTCCTCCTCAGTCCCAGTTTAGGCAAAACTGAGTAAGTGTGCTGTTGTTGTTGTTTGAGCAGCAGCTTCTGTTCACATTCACCTGCTCACTGGAAGATGAAATTCCAAGGGTTCTGTTGCTTTCTGAAAATCTACAGCTCGTGCTCTCTTTTGTCACAATTACCTGTTTCCCAGCTCTTTTTTCTACCTTCTAGAGCTTAATTGTGACAAATCATGGGGGGAAGGAAGGCTTTAATCAGGCAGGGGAAAATGACCGAAGAAATTCCAGTTTGAAAATAACTCCACAGTTTTTTACTCCAGTGTAGCCATGGAGCAACTTCTGTCACTAATTCTCATGCTCATAGTAACAGGTACTGGCTGTCCATGCAAACCTGGGGGGCTCTGGTAGAAATCAGAGCACGGAAAGTGAATTGTTTCCCTGCTGCAGTACACTGTCGATCCCTGTAGGACATTCTTGGTTGTTTTCTCTGTGCATGTGATACAGAAAATGGAAGCATGAAATGAAAATGCTCTGTTTGGAGAAGCTTAAGTTCTGTTTGATAAACAGGACAAAAGTATTCCTAAGGCTTGAACATTCCCTTTTTGGGTCAATGCCTTGTCATTTTCTTCCCTTGGGCTAAAATCTCAGCATGTTTCCAAGTGATGGCCTGAGCTCACAGATGAGGAATGAGAGATGAATCTGACAGTCAGGCATGTTGTCTCCTCTGCCTACCTGTCCTGTTACACACGTGTGCCCGCTGCTTTTGTGTGCTGGTTCTCCCTGCAAAAGACCAACACACATCAGGGATTTTGTTCCCTTCCAGTCTTCTGCAGAAGACTCAGGTTAGTCCCTTAAAAACTGTTGAGGTTCAGATGCCTCTCCTATTCCCCATATTTGATAATGTCACAGAAGCACAAACAGCCAAACAGGCTTTGCCATCATCCCTCCCTCCATCTGTTCCAAACTTCTGCCCATGGCCCTGTCCAGATTTGGGCATCCAGAGAAGAGAGGTGCAAAATGGTGTCATTTACCAAGGGCACTGTCTCCCCTGTGGATCTTTGGCTGCAGCACTGTGAAGAGGAGCCAGGGTTCAAACCAAAGGGCAGCTCAGAGCAGGGCAGGGCTGTGTCCCTGATCTCCACACTGGCACAGCACTCTGGGCTCCTGCTCCCACCCTGGTAAGGCTGATCCCTCAACTCCTGTGGGAACAGGAATTGGAAAAGGCCCAGACCTGAGACTTACTTCAGAGCAGGATTAAATATAGCAGCTGAAACTTGTTCTTATTATTTTGTTGTTCCCATGGGATCCTGATTTACAATTACTTTTTCATAGAGCCCACTGCTTTAAGGATACTTTGATGTACACATTGTCACCAGGCTGGGACCTACCAAAGTCAGTGAGGATAATACTTAGAGCTCTGGATTCTACCACTTCTACCTGCACCAGTTACACTTCTGGTCTTACACTGACAGTGGCCCTACCCCCTTCTGGGGGCAGTTATTAAATAAAATCTGGTTCAGCGTGGCTGGAGAAGAGCCTCAACATCTGACCATTAGATAATTGGAAGGAAGTGGGGTAGAGAGAGAAAGAGGAGAACTCTAAAGGACATTCAAAGCAAAACTCTCCTTCTCTGAAGTCATTTTAGTCGCCTAAAATTAGCACTGAGAGCCCAAACTGGTGAGCACTGGCAACGGGCCTTCAACAGTGATGGGAGCTGTGCACAGCTGGGCTGAGTCCCAGGAGCTGAGTGGGGAGCTGGGTGTGACTCCAGGCTTTGCAGGGAGCAGGCTGCAGTGGCATGGCCTTATAATGAACATTTTATCTGAGTAAAATTCAATTGGTACTTACTGAATATAAATGAGTGCATAATATGAAGAGCACACAATTTATATAATTAAAGATTGGTAGAGAACACTAGTTAGAAACATAAATTATTTTCAATTATGCCTTTTACTGAAATTCAACTGCTCAGCTTCCCAAAATTTACAGACACACACATACACACAAATTTGTTGTCATTTATGGATAATCAATTATTAACATTACATTATAAACAAATCATCTTACCTCTATGAGCTTTATTTTCTCAGTCAGAACTCTTTTCCAGCCCTGCTCTGGAGCAGATGGACGCTGTCCTGGCTGTGTGCTGTGGGAGCAGTCTGTCAGTTGTGATCAGACCTGCTGCTGGCTGCACAGCACAAAACTCAACCTGATGCCTCCTAACCAGGAGAGGGGTCAGCAGGAAGTTCCAGCTGAGGCTCACAGTTCCAAAGTCCACAATCTTCTAATATTTTCAAGGTTTCGTGTGTTTTACACAGGTCAACACATGGTCTGCTCCTCCTGAAAGTTCACCAACAGTTTAGCAACATCCTCAGCTCCAGGGTTAGGAGAGAGAGAAAAGTACCTTTATTTCAAAAGACTATTGGGTTTGTAATTTTTATGGCTTAAACATTTTAGTAAAATCTCACCAGGAGTCAGACTGCCAGCCGTGAGAAGCACACAGGGCTCCCTTTGAGTCAGTGAAACAGTTAATTTACATCAGGTGAGGATCTGACCTGAATTTGTTTCAGCTCTGATGCAGCAGTTCCTGAGCTGCCTTGCTCTGTATATGGGATCCCATCACCGCTCTATGGAAGATGTAATTAAAAATCTGCCATAACAAATGTGCACTGTGCCCTGCCCAGCTCTTGTGCTGACAAACTGCCAGAGGGGAAGAGTTTGATCTTTCCCTCAGAGCGGCTGGCCTCTGTTCCTGAAGGTTTTATCAAAGAGCTGCAGAGAAGCAAGCCCTGCTGGAGCAGGAGAGGCAGCTCCAGGCTGCCAGGGGATCCAGCCTTCCCCAGGACAACCCGGCTGGAGCACCAAGCAAAAGATAGGCAGAGCCAAACACTGAGCACAGTTTGTTTTATGGTGATAGCAGCTCCTTTCTGCTGAGAATGTGAGCAGCAGAGCTCTGCCCCAGCTGGTACTTCTGGGTGGTCCTCAAGGCTGACTTCAAATAGCAGCCAGGGCAGTAAAACAGCATGGAAGTGTCAGAGACATGAGGAACTCTGCTGAGGTCCTTATCAGCTCACAGGCCTCCAGTTTCTGACCAGCTACACTCCGAGGAGGAGCAGAACAAGCCACCATTCCTGCCTAAAAATCCTCAGGCAAGTGTGCAAATAAAGGAAAAGAGTGTGCAGGACATTGCTCTGAATAAATGAGTTCTCAAAGACAGTAATGATGATCAAATGCTAATGAGTATCTTCATCTACTTCCCAAATATATTAATCTCCTACAAAAACATAGCTGATAAAAGCATGCTGGTCTTGAGTGGTGGCAGGCCAGAGGATGAGCACAGGAATTGTTTACATATATGAAACATCCAATTCTTCTATTCAGTTCTTTTTTTGTTTGTATTCCTATGAAAGTTTTCTAGATATCTCTTAATTTCACTGCTCAAAATAAATTCTTGTATGACCATTATTCACATTGTTTAATAAACAAATCTGAAACCAACCTAATCAGAATACATATAAAAGAACCCTTGATGTTAACAGGCAGAACATCACAATTCCCAAATGGACACTTTAACGAAAGTGTAAGAAATTGTTTTGCCTAAGGACTATATCCAGAGTCCCCAGAAATGGGGAGATATTTTTATGATTCACTAAGATCTACATCAGGCCATAAGTGAGCAACAGATTTTATAAAACATATCAGTTATTTGCAGCAGGCAGAAAGCCTGCTCTCCTTGTGTGGAACAAATGTATTGTTTCAAAAGCACGTGGAAGAAGATGGCTGCCTCTTTGTTTAGAAAATTTGCAAAGCTTTAAAGCAGTGATGAAGTTTTCTGCTCATTTTACTTGTGAGGAACTGGGTATACACGAGTAAAAAAAAATTGTTAACTTCTTTATATAGTTGCAAGACCAAATATTGTGTTGGGAATGGGCAGAGATACTAAAGACAAAGTGCTTTCATTCAAAAAAAGTATATAATATCTGAAATTTTAGCATTTCTTTTCCTGACACTGCTTCATAATAATTCAATTTGAAAAGAGAGGTTATTTTCAATAATATTGCATTAATTTTAATAACTTTCTTTTTTTCACAATGGGAGAACTTAAAATGTATCCAGAGTTCTTTCTGCACTAAAGGCTAAGACAGAAGGGAAAAAAAAAATCACCTGGGAATGTTAAAATTCAAAGACCTAAATGTATCTATGACATATTCCAGCTGCATACAAAATGCACTTAATCCTGTGCAGGGAACTTGGCATCCAAACCACCAGCCCTAATAAACAGAGCTGGGTGTTTTCATTTGCTATTAGTGCCCTTCACTTTTGTCTGCTGAGGGAAAGGTTCCTTTCCAGACAAAGCTTTTGTTGGGTGGAACAGCAGAGCACACTCTGTCAGTGTTATCAGTGTCTTTCAATGTGGAACATATTTAACTTGACACAGGAGTGGAAGAAAAGTAGAAATGGGGCTTGTGAGCTGAAGTAAAAATGCATTGAGCTCGGTGGTATCTCTCAGGAGCAGAGAGGCAGAGGAGAGGCAGTGGCACCTTCAGTGTCCCAGATCATGGAGGAAAAAGTACTTTGGTTAAAAGACACTGAGGCAAATGCTGGGTTTGGGGAGGAAGCAGAGCTCAGTGCAGATCCTGCACACAGCAGAGCCCAGCAACAGAATCACCAGAACCCTTGGCTGGCAGGAGAGAGTGACCCTCGCTCCTCAGTTAAAATCCTGCTTCCTCCTGAGACAGAGTCCTCCAGCTCCTCAGGGGCAGTTCTGCAGGGAAATCAGAGCAGTCTCCCAAATTTCAGCCTGAGCTTACAGAGGATTTCTGGTGAGTGAGGCCAATCAAGGCCAATTAGTATAATCACAGCCCAGCCAAGGTGAATGTAAGTGTGCCTTGCCTGAAGAATGGCTCCAGTTCCTAGTCTGGCTAGCTGGGAGCTCAGAGGTTCTGAGTTATTGTTTAGCTTACAATGACTGAACTGAAATTTTAGGTTGACATTTTAATTTTTATAGTTAGTCCTGTTTATGTATCAGAATAATTATCCCTTTTCAAACTGAAAAAATTCTAAAATACAAAAATAGTTTGGGGGGTTTTCCCCACCTTATAATGCGGAAGCAACATTAATAAGCATTCTAGATGCCTTTCCAGGTGTGCAGAGTTATTTGGTTATTGTGGTTATACCTTCAGTACACTGACAAAATTCGGTGTGTTCATTACATTTATTTTTCAGGTAATAGGGAAGATCTGCTTCTTTCACTGTAGCATAAGTTGAAGTGCTGTATTTTGAAACAATTGAAACAAACGAGGTTGTCACATCATTATATCTATCTAAAGCAGGAAAATATTACCTATGATGGTCTCAAAAATACCAAATTACAGACAGGAAATTCTTTTATAACAGCTTCAAATGATCACAGTGTTTCTAGTGAAAAGGTGTATACCTCAATTTTGTACTAATGCTCCTGCTACCACACAGAGTTACAATGACAGTTTAATACAACTTTTCAAACCAGTGAGGAGGGTGAAATAGATTTAAATTCTAGCAGTGCAATGTGAAGTAGCTCCTCTTCCTTCCAGCTCTTTCTCTGTTGTGCCACAGGACCAGGAAGGGAATTTGTGATCATGGGCCCACTCCAGGGAGGAAAGGCAGCAAGAACCTGAGAACTGGGTTTGGTTGCTGCAGTGAATCCCTTCTCATCTAGCACAGCACAAAATGCATTAACTCAGTTTGCAAGGTGTTCAGAGCAACAGCTGAGCAAAGTAAGGATCTGTTCCTGTGTGTGCTTTTTACCAATTTCTGTGGCAAGAGGAGCTTCAGTGAATGTCTGGGACTGTCCTGCTGCTGACACAGGGTTCTGTCATCCATGCCTGGGAACTCTCTTGAACATGCCTGAGCTCTCTTCCCAAGCACTCCCTCCAGGCTGTGCAAAGCTGTTGCTGCTTTCAGGATGCTGAATTCCTGATCTAAAGGTGTCTTACAAAGGGAAGGACAGACAGACAGACAAACACGTGGTCTGAGCAGTTTGTGACCTCTCATAGTCACAGATCCAACTCCACCACAGAGTCTCAAGGTTCTGGGCGTGTGCCTTTATTTTCTGCAGAAGGGGCAATAGAGGAAAGGCAGAGAAGCTGTTTAGTCTGGGTACAGAGTGGCTGCAAGCAAGGCTCGGGATTTTTTTGGCCCTTCTCTATCACAGGGGTGATATTTTAATTTTTAGAGTTAGTCCTGTTTATGTATCAGAATATTTATCCCTTGTCAAACTGAAAAAACTCTAAAATACAAAAATAGTTTGGGGAGTTTTCCCACTTTATAATGTGGAAGCAACATTAATAAGCATTCAAGGTGCCTTTCCAGGTATGCAGAGTTATTTTTAAATTAGAACAGGGGGTTCTAACACAGCACCATCAACTACTGAATTCATCCTAAGCCTGTGATTTATTGAAAGCTTTTCTCCTCTTTAAAGTGAGGTTTACTGGTCCTACACTGATTTAAGATTAGTAAGAGAATCTTAGGACTAACACCTTCACAGCTTTCACTGTGAAAATCAGCGATGGAAAAAACTGCACTGCCAGAAATAAGAAAAGCCAGTTTCACACAAAGTGGTTTTGGGTACTTTTTTTAATCATTGTGACATTTTTGAGAGTGAAAGTTATCAAGGCTTGATTGGTGTCCTCAGTGTTGGGGATTAACAATCTGTGAGTACTTTTACATGATCCACCTCTATCTCTTTATGGAGGTGTGGCCTGGCCTCATGAAATTCCTGTGGAAACCACATGAAAAAAGTCCAGATTGGTCCTTTGCTATCCAGAAATATTTTGGGGGTCTGAAATTATGTGCAGCATAAAGATTACCTGTCTGATTAGTGAGCATCAACACTTTCTAAGAATGCATTCTAATTTTGTTTTGATTTCTAAAGCCCAAATATTATAACAGTTAATTTATTATGTATTCTGCAAATGTTTATTTGTAAGATTTGTATGATTGCTGTTTCACACTTGTTCCTATACTAGTATTTTGGGGGAAAAGTTAAACAGTTACACATTAGGTTAATTTTAAGTGCAATATATTCTTCCTGAGGCCATGCTTTTTTTAATTAAAAAAACCCAAAAATTAGGGGCAGGAATGTGTGCTGGCTTGGAACCTGAATTTCCTGTGCTTGATTAAAATAAAATATCTCCCACTGATATTTGAAAGCTTTTGAAGTAAAGAAGAGCATTTCCTATTTCTGTGGAATGAGGTCGTCCCTCTCACAGATGATGGAACCTGCAAATCTTTCACGTTTGTGTAGTTTTTTTGTATTTAATGAATGAGTGAGCTCTGATATGAGGGGCTCTCCCTGGACTCCTGTCCTTGCTGCCACCCCCTGCCATCCTTACCCCAGATCCCCTGCAAGGCACTGGAGCTTTGCTCCTCTTAGGGACATTAAAAAATTGCTTTGCAAGCCCCCTTTCAACAAAGCAAAGTTTTTGTTAACGTTGTGTTTGCAAGCAGCATCCAAAAGTTTTTAACGTATAACCAGAGAGCTGTTAAGTAGCATTTGGTAAAAAGGAAATCTTTGCAACTCGGGACACTGACAAATGAAAAGTGACAAAATTCAGTGGAAACATTTTAGTGTTTGTGGGTTTGTTTTCTCTCAGAGTCAGCAGCTGGCATGGCTGAGATGCAAAAACAAACAGAAGAGCTCCCAAACTTTGTTCTTACCTACTCATGAAGTCAATGCAGGTTTCATTTGAGTGCTCCCAGGCTTGCCCGTGAGCAGCACATTCTGTGCCCTGCTAAAGTGCTGAGTGAGCAAACTGTGCCTGGCTTCAGGTGCTGCTTTGCTGCCTGGAGGTGCAGTAATTTACTGGCTGTCTACTCCTCTGGTGGCGTCTGCAAGCGACAGAAATACTGAGTAACAATTAGCAGTGCTCAGAGAAGTGCTGACACCAATTCCTAGAGGAGGTGATTTAGTGCTGACCTGTCAATAAACAACAGCAAACTTCACCAAGAAACAACAAGGTTTTAGTAAGTGCTTTTGTTTGCCAGTGTTGCTGAGTATTTCTTTCCATCTGGCCCAGGTCCTGGGGGCTTTCTGGTTACGCCCATTGATAAAGGCCAGGTGGGCAAGTTTTGTGAGCTGTCTGTCACTTCTTCAGAAACGAGATGTGGCTGTAGTTGAGAGAAAAGTAGGGGAACAAAAGGGGTGGGCAGGGGAGCAGAATTCCTCTCATTCCCAGCCCCTTCTCCTGTTCAAGCTCAGCAACACCTGGATGTTCCCTCAGTAATGCTGCTCTGGGGATTCCCTGGGAGCTGCTGTGAGCAGCAGCAGCCTCCCTGCTCAGGAAATATCCCGGGAGCGCTCGGTGAATGCGCTGCCGCTGCTCCCGGAGAGGCTGATCGAGCTGTGGTGCCCAGAAAGGGCTCTTTGGTGGGCTTTGTCTGAGAGCCTTCCTCTGAAATGGTGCATTCTCCTTTTCAGGGAAGGATGTTCATGTGTGGTGTGTGGTTACTGCCGAGGCGGTGGCATTGGTCTGGTGTTTGTAATAACTTTTAAGTCACTTTTCTCACAGCTTGCTGAATGCATTAGCTCATTTGTGTACCGTGGGAGTCCCTGTCTTGGTGGTTCTGCTTAATTGAGATGAATTGTGTAGGACAGAAATGCTCTTTGTCATAAAATACACATCTAAGACTTAAACCTGGAATTTTTCCTTACAGAGCACAGACCTCAAGGCTTGCAGTAACTTTTGGCTGCTCTTTTTGTCAGGATTGGTATTAGTGACATCTCTGTCTTCTTGGACAAAAACACCCAAAACCCAAAACCCAGACATTCTTAAATACAAGAGTAAGGTGTAGGGAGGCATTTAACAAAATGCAACTTCAATGTTGATTAGAATGTAATTTCTTTTTAGGTCTAGCACTTAAGGAGTCCATGTTTTAGCAAAAGAAGCTCACCAAAGCAGATTGGGTCAAGCCTGTTTTGCTGGTTTGAGGATGGTGTAAACTGCACTGAAGGAGGGGAGCTGGGAGCTGGATTTCACTGTGCTGAACAGGTGGCTGTTTACAGTAGGGTTTGCTGCAGGGGTACTTAGGATAACATTTACAAAGAGCAGTGGAGAGAGAAAGCAACCCAATGTTTTTGTTCCTCTGGAATTCATCCCTTGTCAGCCTGGGAGGGCAGTGGTCTCAGAGAGAGCAGTGGGGCTGCAGCTCTATTTCCCTTCCCCAGTTTCCTTCTTCAGCCCTTCCAGAGAACAAGTGCTGTCTTTCACTCTGCCTGTGCTGAGGAGATCCTTCTCTAAGCAGCTCTAGTGGAAAGCAGATGATCATTTCTACTCAATAAACTCTCACTGAAACTTCACTGAGGGCTGAATTGAGCTTCATTACACACTCTTTACCCGTGACAGTGGTTCCTTGGAAGGTTGTTTCTGGTAATTCTCCTTTTCTATAAAAATGTGAGGGTGTTCCAAAAGTATTGGGAGTAAAATGTGTTTACCTATCAATGTTCTATGGAAAGCATCTTAAGAATCTGATTTTTCCTAAGCCTCAGGTATTCATCCATGAATTTTTAAAGGTTATTGAGTGATTCATCTGAATTTTTATCTCTCTCTGCTTGTGAAAATAATTTTTGAAACAGTGTCTGACTTGTGTTCAGTGGGAGAAGCAATGGATGTACTGCATCTTGCAGAGTATCTGACACTGCCCCTTGTCCTTAACTCTCTATTTTGAAAACACATCTAAGTGTTTCTGTAGCTGTAAGTTTCCATTCTTTTTCCTCCTTGATAAAGAGAAATAACAGATTTCAGACGTATTTATTAATTTCAGTTTTGAATGTCATAAAAAATTCTATTATTTCAGTGTTTTGTTAACTCTTGATTATTTCGCCCATTTTCAGAGATTTAAATGTTTCTGTACAGTGCTCGACAAAAGCTCAGGAGCTTCTTAGGCACAGTTGGGCTCAGGAGAGCCCTTCCATTGCTTTCTTTAGGAACTGAATCAAGCCCACAGCCTCTGTTTTCACCTCCTCTGAACCCAAAGGACTTTCAAATCTTGATCATGTGTGAGACTGAACTGAGAAAACCCTGACTGGGAGTCTCATCAAAACCACTGGAAATGCTTCATTGTTGTCAAGGTAGGAAGGCTGTGAAAAGCTTCCTCTCAATCCTGGCCTCTTTGAACACCTGAATATTCATTTCTGTCTTATGTGGAAATGGTGAGTTTGGAAACAAGCTTTGCTTTGCAGTAGCTGTGAAAATAATCAGAATGTGAAGTCTTGGAAGTGATATATTCTGAGCAGTATATATACATATATAGAGAGAGAGCAAGAGGGGGAGCACATCAGTAACTGTTTTCATTGCTGCTTTTTCTAAATAGGAGGAGTAATTAAAAATTAAGAACATTGCTTACCATTATTTTTCTTCTCTTTTTGGTTTGTTGGGTTTTTGTTTGTTTGTTTGTTTTATTTTGTTTTAATTTGTTTTGTTTTGTTTTGTTTCAGAAAAAAACCCTCTTCTAGCTATGGTGTCCTATACATTGGATGGAGACTTCTTAGAAAAGAGTGTCACAGTTACTTCCATTGTTTGAAAGTTTCCAACTTATTTTAGGTTGTTGTACTGCTCACAATTAAATTTATTCCCTTGACGAGAAAAGTGAAAAATATAATAAATATATGCTGGGTATACAAGTGAAAATTTCTCTTAAAGTTAGGCTCTCAGCGTATAACTGTGGCCAATTAAGAGGAAGATAATTGGCTAAAAGCCCACGGGCTAAGGGTAGCACGCAGGCATGGATTCAGAATGGAGCTCTGGGCAGCACTGAAGGGCTGGCTGGCACAGGAGCACTGCAGGAATGTTTTGCTCTCAATTAGTCGGTGTAATTGGCTGGTGTCAGGGCAATACTGGAAAACAGACTTGCAACGTGACACCCATGAAGGAGGAGATCTACCTTCAGTTTTAGACACTAACTGGGGTCAATCCACACGGCTGGAAAGCTGCTGAGGTAAAAACAGTGTCAATTAGATTTCCTAATGCAGATCCTACTGAATTTTATTGTCAAAATTACATAAACTTACCTCTTACTGGTGAGGTCTGTTTCACTGAAAAAAATAAATGAGGTGTAATAGGGGTTTTTAAAGGAAATTATTTGGTGGATACAAAACCAAGAAATGCCTGGTTTACCAAACCCATGGGCAAACTGCTGGTTACCCAGTTGTTCTCAGCACAGGCTGGATTTCAGGTTTGTATTGATAGAAAGGAAAGGTACAAAGAGCACTGGGAAGATGAGGATGTGTAGTCCAATGCACTTAGGGAGCAGTGTGATTGTGCTTTTTAGGTAATGCCTGTGTAATCAAGCATAGCACATGATGTTGGGGTCAGCATTCTGCAGCTAATGCAACACTCCGCAGTCCTCAGTAGAAAATGAACAGGTTTGTGCCCCCAGGTAGTTACAAAATAAACCCTGGAAATGACTAGGGTACATAACTTCAGTTTGAATAGAAACAAAGTAAAATCAACTGTAAACTGAGTGAGTTTGTTATCTGACATTGTTGTCGTGTCTTTATTTGGTGTTTGTGCTGGAATGGTGATGCCTGCAGTGCTTACTGGAGGGTCAGGATCCTCCCGAAGGTTTTAAGATCAGCATTTAGTTCTGTGAAAGTCTGGATTAACACACCACTGACGTGAAAAAGGCAAAATTGGTTTGGAGGCAGACTCCTTAGAAAACCAGCATAAAAATGAGACTGCTAGCAAATGTGAAACATGCTGTTAGATTCTGGACCTTTCAAAGACATGTATTTTGAGATAAATGTGCAATAAAGCCTGTGTTTAATCTAGGAAGAGGAGCAGTATTCTACTGGTAAAAAGCAGAAGGAAAATAAATTGCATCATCTATAACCTTTGCAGTCATAGGCTCAGTGAACAGAACATCAAAACCAAATGTAAGGAAAACAAGCCTCTGTGTTCAATTTACCTAGTGATATCCGGCCTTACAGGAAGATTTAAGTATATTCATTCTTTAGCTTCAGTGTGAAAAAATCAGTACTGAGCTCAGTCTTCAATGGATGAATATATCTAGGGGAAAAAACTGCTTAAAGCCAGATCCAAGGCCTGTCAAAGTGACTGGAAATAGTCCCAGAGACTCCAGGGACTGTAGATCAGGCTCTCAAACACGTAAATGAAAGTCTGATTGCTTTGGGTGAGCAATATTTCTGTTAATCATCCAGCAAAATAGATCTGATTATTTGGAACAGCAAAACAGCCATTTGGTCCCTGACAGAATACAATACATGTTTGAGCATATCAAATGTGTTTGGAGTTAGGGAAGGAAGAATCTCAAGATGTTTGGGTTTGGTTTGGATATGCATCCAGAGCCTGTGTGTTTGCTAAAGCTGCTCACCCTGCACCCAGGGCTGGCTGGGGGCTGAGCAGCCCTGCCAGACCCACCCAGTGCCAGGCAGCCAAAAGTGCCAGAGCAGCCAGGATGCTGGAAAAGGAACCAGGCAGAGGCTTTTTGGAACAAGTGTCTTTTGGAGAGAGCTCAGCTTTCCACAACCCTGGTGTCAAGAGAACAGCTTGACTCTGACCCTGCTGCCATGCAGGAGGCTCTCTGAGGCCACTGTCCCCCTCTGCCACGTCCTCCTGAGGCCACTGTCCCCCCCTGCCCCATCCTCCTCTCCTGCTGCAGCCCTGCTGGTGCCCTGAGGCTCCTGAGGGACTTTGGGCTTTGGTGGCAACACAGAAATTTCCAGTTTGGAGTAACGGGAAAATTTTTTGGGTGTTTGCCCTCAGTTTCCTTTCAGATATGTGTATGTGCATGGGGGCATGGAAGAGGGATGGTGGAGAACAAAATCTGGAATTTTCTTTACCCTCCAATCCTGCCCAGATTAGGTTCTTCCCTAATCCAGTTGGATGTCTGCGTTTTCTCTCCTTGCTGGGTGCTTGAGGATGTAAGAAGTGCTGATGTTCTTCCCCTTACTAAAACTAGGAAGCTTCAGTTTTGTGTCTGGGAGAATCTGGCCATGGTTAGGCATGGTGAAAACTAGGAGGTATGAAAAACTGATGTGGAGACAAAACTCCCCGTTCTATGCTTGCTTGCTTTCTGCTGGAAAAAAAAAAAAAAATCCTTACAGCAGGAGGAATACAAAACAAGGAGAATGAAGCTTTCAGTGCATAGCTCAGATGATGCTTTATTCTGCTGCCAGTGCAAAATACCAGTGATGTTCTGCTCGTAGGAAATGGTACCTCATGGAGCTCTTGTTGACAAAATATCTGAATTCCCCGTTTTCCACTGAGGTGAAACTGGCCCAGTGGGACAAGTGACATACCTTAGCTCAGAGACTGTGCCTGGAGCTCTGAGTGTGTGCTCGCTTACTAAATTTGTCACTTGGGGCTGAGAGGGTGAGTCTGACAGCCCCTGGAGTTCTGTCACAGTCATGGCAGAATCTGCACCTGAGTTAGAGAAGTTTTGCTCTTCTGAGAATTCCTTTCTCAAACAGAAACCGCCCAGATAATTTTATTTGATGGCTAATTGGAGTCTAAGTAGATAAATATGGATCTAAGGACTAGTGGATTAACCTGAGATATTAAATGAAAAGTTGTTCGTTGATTCCTTTTGAAAAGGACCATTAAAAGCATCACTCTGAGGGCAGCTGTCATATTTTATTGGCCTGGGTGCACTTGTGGAGTTTTTTGTTTGTTTTTTAAGGGGAGGAGTAGAAGCCTTCTTTGGCAAGGCTTCTTTGTCTGAGAATCTCTGCCTAGGAATGTTGTGCTTTAGTTATCCTGGTGCCTGGTTCTGGGCCAGGATTTCTCAGGATGGAGGATGTTCCCAGTGGTGGTGTGCTTTTTGCCACTAGCAATGGTTTTTCCTAATAGGGCAAGCTTATAAGGCTCATTACCATGAAGGGAATAATGGGAAAGGAAGTTCTAATGAGATTTTTTTGTTTGCCTTTTTTTTTTTTTTAAAAAAAAAAGGGAGACGGAGACAAAGGATGGAGTTAATATAAAATCCTGCTCTCCAGTTAGCCTAGGAGATGACCTGCAGTTTTTGGAATTACGGTATGTTCAAAGATATGTCACTGAAATAATGTAATGCCACAGACATTAGGCCATAATGACCTAAAAAGTATGTGTTTAGCAGTTTGCAGCTGGAGTCAGGGAAGGAGCAAAACTGCTTGAAGTGAGCCAGACCCGCACATTCTGAAAGCCATGATTGCACTTGGAGCACTGGCTGGGGAAAACACCCCCAGCTAGCACCGTGCCTTTGGTTTGGATTAAATGTCACAGGATTCAAGGCCTGCAAGGGTGCAAGGAGAGCTCAGACAGAGGATTTCTGATTTTTCATGTCGCTATCAGCTGTGATCTGAAAGATCACCACTGTAGTCCCCATCAGCAGTGGTCTGGAATTTTAGGGTGGGATTTTCGTTTGGGGTTCTTTTTTAGTGAAGAGAGAAAGGGCTTGTGAGAGAAAGGAATTGATATGGACGCCCCAGAACAGGTAAAGGTCTTCTGAGTGTCCTCAAATGCTTCCTGATGACCACAAGGTCTAAATGAGCATAGCTGTGTGCTCAGTAGCCGTCTGAATTAGAGATTAATTTATGAATACCTTAAATTTCAAGAGTCTACTAAGGCCTTGTATTATTGTTACTCTTGCCTGTGCACCTACTCATCTATGCAGCTCTCTTGCTGAGAACAGCAGTGTGAAGAGCTGAGGTGTCTCTTGGTGGCACCACAGTTTTCCCAGTGCCCGGCTCAGCAGTGGGCAAGGCCAGGCATTTCAGATGTACCAATTGCTCTAACAGCCAGATGGTTTTCCTGACTTGGCATGTACATTTTCTGGAGTCTAATTTACCCGTGGTTGGTATGATGCATCCAAGATACAACATCAAAACTTTCTTTTAGAGTTGTTTCTTTGTCTCCATGTGTTATCTTACTCTTCCTCAAAGCAGTTTTAGGTGTGCACCTCACAGCTGCAGGAATTGCCTATCCATTCACCTGATGGATTCTTTCTGCACTTGCTTGTAAGTGAAACCAACATTCCAACACTGGTGTGAGGTAGGAACCACCTAATGACAAATTTGAGGTGTTTCAGAGCACCTGCCATGGCCCTGATCCACAAGTGAGTACAAATTTTCATTTGGAGCTTTTGCTGGAGAGGGCTCTGTGTTTTTCCTGAGCCCCTCAGTTTGTTCTAAAGGCATTGGCTGAGCTAAGAAGGAACCATCTAGTCCTATGAATCTGGCCTGTTTTCCTGTATCTAATCACACTTACCAGCAGGTATCCCAAAAGTGAAGGTGGTATGCAGAATGAACTAAAAAGTGGTTTTGGTGTGGCTAAAAAATATCCACATTGGCTTTCTTCTTCTCCCCTGGAATGCTAATGCTGTGGTGTTTGGCTGTTTTGAACACAAAATGGTTTTTGTTTCCCCCACAGTAGTCTGGTCTGGTCTCCGTATGTTAAGCAGTTCCAAGGATGGTCTGCTCCAGAACATCTTTGGTTAATAAGAAGCTGAAAGATAAGCCTTGTGATAATTGATAAGTCATTAGCAGGACTCTAGTTCATCAGATAAGGCAATTAATGGTTTCACATTTCCTAAAGAGTGGCAGCGTTGGGCTGAGTCACTGCAAGCTGAAGGATGAGGAACTGTTTTGCCATCCAGTTTGAATGCAGGACAGATTTACATCCCAGTGTGTTTGTTCCTGCAATCCCTACCGTTGGCTTTTCAATCATTTTTATTGACTCTGAATACTCAGTTGAGTGCTTGTGTTGTGAAGAATTCATATTTCTGTCCCTCAGGTTTTGTACAGCAGGAGCTGTTGTTTGTCCTCACTTCTCTTACCTGTGCTGATCAGTGGGCTGTCAAAGAGAAAAGGTATTTCACTTTTTCTACTCTGTAGGTGTTGGAAATATGGATTACCATTGAACATCGTGGAACCAAGCTGTTCCATAACTAGATTACAAAGGAGGGAAAAAAAGGGTTTCGAATTCATTCCAGATTTCTTAGGAATTTATTTATGAATTTGAAATTAATTTTTTTTCAGCTGGTTAGAACCAAAATTTTCACTTACCTTGTATGGTATAAAAGTTCAAGGGGCAGTGGAGACAGAGCATAACTTGAATATTCAGAGTTCTTTGTCTTGGTACCGAGAATTTTACTGAGAATTGTGCTTCAAACCCAGGCAAGTTTGTGCTGCATCTTTGAGGCAGTGTTGACAAGAAGACCTGGGTCCTTATTTCCAAACATCAATTGAACAGAGCAGCTATGAAATGACAGTTCGGCTGGAGAGCTTTAGTCTTGCAATATTATTTCTAGAAAAAGCCACTTTCAGTGACGTGAGGGAGTCAGGAGGCAGTTCTGACATGGTTTGTGTCAGGAGGTTTGGTGGGGTTGGCTGTGTGAAGCCAAGATACCATCACAGACACTTGGACTTTGCTCAGTTCCCCAGTTCCTCCCATCTGAAGGGAGTGGTTAGGAGCAAAGACAGTGAATTGAACTGAGAGTCTCCTGTGCTCTCTCTTTTCATGCTGCTCCAGTGCCAGCTGGGGTTACAAAGCACAGATGATGCCTGGAGCTGGAGCCCAGTCTCCCAAATGACCACAGAAGCTGTGGCTGTAGCAGGCCCCTGTCACCTGTGCAGGTGAGTGCTCCTGGCTGTTCTGCCTCCATCCAGTCCTTCCACCTCCTCCTGAGCAACCTTCCTGAGCATTTTTTACAGGGTTTGATGAATGAGTGTTTTGTATTGAATAAAAACTCCTACTGGTTCTTACTTGTTTTGGAAAAGACTGCACAAATGGCACACAAATTCCTTGCTTCCAGCAAAGCGAAGATGGGAGAGGAGATAACATCCCAGCTGAATTGAGGGATGAACTCTGGAGGCATTGCTGTTGAAAAGCAGGCCTATTTTTAACCCATTTCCCTCCATCCACAGGGGTACCAGCTTGCTGGACCCAGCAGGCAGGTCAGGAGCATTGTGACACTGAAGGGTCAATCTATACCTCAGTGCCTCAGTTTAAACGCCCCTCTGTGAATCCTACAAACACTATTTTATTCAAATATTGAGTAATTTTTGAGTGAAAAATATTATGGCCACCTACTATACTATGAGGAGATTTTCTGGTTATTATAATAACGTACCCAGAATTAATTACTGTAGCCTCTTTCAACCTATGTCTTTGAGAGTACAAACCTCCACCTGGTATTCCGTGTGTCAATCTTACAGGCCAAGCACATAAAGCTTGTCATTTGCAGTGGGGAAAGTGGATTCCAGTTGCACCAGCTGCTTCTCTGCCAGTGTGAGGTGCAGCCTGTGTCCAGAGGCTAGATAAGGATCATGCTCTTATTAGCATACGACTTAAGGAGTTAATTGCAGCGCTTAAGAGAGCTGATAGCATCTCAAACTACAGCCTTGAAGTGTCAGAGGAAGAATAACAGCAATATGACTGTTTGATTTAAAGGGGTGGGAACACATCCTCTGCAGATAAAAGCCAACATCGCTGGTGCTGCCAGAGCTCGGCTTGCTGTGCAAGGCAATGTCAGAAGCTGCTGGCAAGAGCTGTTTGAAGCCTATCAGAGCTGGAGCCCATGAATGTATCTCTAAACGTGTTAAAGCTCCCTCTGATCCAGCATTGAAGACACAGCTGTTACATAAATAATAACTTCTTTTTATGAATGCTGTGCTCCTGAGATAATTCCTTTTGAAAGGCTTGGAACATCCTAAAGAAACAGCAAGTGAAAGGTGGCAGAAGCTGACCTAGACTTACCAATGCTGAAATGCAGTTCCAACGGTGATACTCCAGTTTGCTGTCACTCTGTCTGTGAAGTACATTGTTTGGGCTGTAATATAATCCAGCTCCATTCATCTCAAGTGATGCCTATGAAGTCATTTGCACGGTGATGAGGGCACTAAGCCTCCTGGTGCAGCGGGTGAAAGAGAAGACAGAAAGGAGCACGGGGTGGATGGAGGTTGATGGTGTTACTAAAAATGTCTCGGGGTCTGTCAGGTCCAGACCTGTCCCTGGAAAGTCTGGAGACAGAAGTGTAAACTCTGGCTCTTAACTCTTCACCCAGCTGAAGTTCTCACTGACAACCTCACTGGAGAGAAAACAGGAATGGAAAATAGGAAAACACTCTCCTATTTAAACTCACACTTTGTAGCAGCCACTCTTGGGCAATCACAGTTTGAGGTCTTTGTGGCAAAGCTTGGTCTCACCTTTCTCCTGTTACATCAGCAGCAGTGACCTGTAAGCAGTGGCCTCAACCTGCTTTCCCTGGAAGTCAGGAGGGCATTGGCAGAGTCACAGCCCCTTCCCAAGGCTCCTCCTGGGCCAGGGCAGCTGGGTACCCCCCCTTACACAGGGCAAAAATGCTCAGTGTCAGCCTGCAGAGGAAGAGTTTTGAACCTTTTATAATCTTTAAACCTTTTATAACCTTCTTTCTTCAGTAAAGTAACACCTCCTATTCTAATTGAGTGTCTTAAAACAGTTTTGTTCAGCCCAGGACTACGTAAAAATAAAAAAAAAATGCTTTCTGAAGTGCACACATTTCTAATTAACAAGGGAATAATGTCCTTCATAGTTTTTTCCTTCAAAACCAGACAGTTTCTGAAATTTCATTTTTATTATGGCATGCTTTAGGCAGTGATTACTCACAGTGACTTCTGCTGATCTTCTCTTTGCATCTGGCAGATCAACTGGTGCAGAGAATTTGCTGGAGCACTGTTGTCACTGTTTAATCCCCAGTATACACTTGCAGGAAGGCAGCAGGGAAGTGCCCCAGCCAGCTTCAAAGACTGTCACTTGAAGAAGAAACCCAGGTCTTTGCAGCAATTAGTGACAATAGAGGCACACACCTGTGGTGGGGAGCTTTGACTCAAAGAAGCTGATCCAAAAAACCTTTAAGCACCCAGGATTTCTAGTCTTAGGTTTGAAGAACTGACAGAAATGACCTGTTCACCTCTGAGCTGGTGACCTACAGGTGGGAAGAGGCATTGTTAGGGGTGTGTAAGCAGAATGTAGGGCTGTGTTGTTTTGATGTTTAAGCTATCCATTTCATCTTGGTGCAAGAATAACAAAGAGGCACCCTGCCCGATGAAAGGCGAAGCTGCACTTGAGTTAACTCAGCTACAAAGCTGATTTTTACAAATATTTTTGCAGTCTGCGTGGTGGAGATGTGTTAATTCATTTCCCAAATCAAAACCCAAGTCAAGGATTTTAAGGCTCCTGTCTTTATGTACATTGTGTAGTCTCTAAGCCTTTTAAAACTGGAGTAAACACGATTTTTGTTTGAAAAATTAATGATGCAGAACTCTGTCATCCACTTCAGTGGCAAGAGTTTTAAGACATAATATAGTTTAGGATCCTTGATTCTTGTGGATTGTGTTACCAGAGCACAGCAAGGTGGTGCCAGTGAAACCACGTGGCAGTGAAGCTCTCTGCAGAACAGAGCTGTCATTTGGGAGCTGTTGCTCATTAAGGAACTATTGACAGCCAAAAGGCAGAGAAGTCCTAAACCACCTTCTGATAGGAGCTTGTAGCAGTCAGCTGCTTCAGTGTGGCATGTTCATGCTGGATGTGACTCTTATTAATATTCCAGGAGGCACAGAAGGAGAATTACAGCAGTGCTGTGTCTCCAAATGGGAAGGTAAGAACCACCAACTGTTTTCTTCAAGTGCTTGAGGTTGGCAGAAATCCCCTAACTGATCCCCATTGCCAGATTTTAAACTGGGTAGGAGGAAGGGGGAGAAGGAGGTGGATGACCAGAATTTGGTGGGGAATTCCAGTGGAGTGTTTCAGGATGGCATAAAAATGATGAACCACTGGGGGAAATAGCGTGAAGGATCTCCCTGTAGGTGCTAACATGCAATGCTTGCTATTAAAAACTGTGTTTGTTTCTATAGAAATCAGTAGCAATGCAGAATTCTCAGTAACTGCTGTCCCTGGGGAGGCAAACACGCTGAGCATGGGCAGCCCTGCCATGCACACGGCTTGGGAAAGTGCCAGGAGATGCCAACAGGAGGCTGGTCAGTGTCTAGAGCTGCATGAGATCCAGCAGTTGTTTGAAGCAGATTCTAAATGCTTGACAGGGTGGCTGATTATTGCTGCATGCATACATAGTGCTCATATATAGTGTTTCTCAGAATTAGCAAGTAGAAGGTTCCAAGGGTGACAGAAGAATATTTATCCTGTAATAAAAAAAAGAAAATGAGTTGAAAATACACTTCCAGGGTCCAGTATCTCTTAGAATTGTAAGCCCACAGCACCTTGCACAAAATGTTTGGTATTTTTCAGCAAAGAGTCTGTATTTTTTATGTGACAACCCACTGGAAGGGATAGAAGACTCACAGTGGGTATTAGTGAGTAAAATTCAATTTTACTTAAGAATTAGCTACCAGCTGCTGCTTAGAAACCGTGTTCCAAACTGAATTAAAATGGCAAAAGTGCACAGCATCTGTCTTCCCAAAGAGTCACCAAGTTTTAGAGGACACACCAAAAAGTCACATGAAACTGGAGCAGGTAATTTCAAAATCATTTTAATAACGCCTGATCCATTTGAATTTAAGCAGATGAAGGATAAGCTGAAGCAGGGATAAACTGAAAGGCCATGTGCCGAGTCCCTTCATTATCTACAGGACCAGAAACTACTCTGCTTTAGCATCTGCTGCCTCTTTTTTTGCTATCTCCCTCTTTAATTTTCCTAAATGGCTGGTGCACTGCTGCTGAGATAAGGTATTTAATATGGGAAAGGATTTAGATGTTCCTACAAGACCAGCCTAGGCTCATTTTTTTTTTTTAATGTCATCTTGATTTGTGCTTTTCTCTTCTCTCTAAGTGATAGGCATAGGGGTTAGGAAATTAATCTGGAAGCTAAATTCCACTAACAGAATCCTTGTAACCAGTGGTAACATAAATAACAATTGGTTCGTAGTACAATAATTCCGGACAGCAACCATTATGACAAGATGCATAACTAAACCTCATATTAGGTACATCACTTCTAAAATCGATGTTTCAGAAGCTGTAGGGCTACATATACTTCATTTTAAAGAATGCTTCCTAATTTGACTTGTTCATGACATTCTTTATATAAAAATCACCCATAAGGGATCTGTACCTGCTCCTTCCGTGTCTCAAAACTCATCCTGCAGCAATCCCATGGACTGACTCAGTTAAGAACTGAGGTTTGGCATCTCCCCAGCAGTCCTTTTTTAAGGGAGCAATCCTAGCAGGAAGCCACATTCTGGCATCTCCACCAATGCTGGGTAGCACCTCCCTCCAGATGTGCTTTGCACATGTCTGGGGGACACCCCTGCAGGGAGCTGCCCTGCTGGGCACTACAGGAGGTGTCCTCACACATTTCAGTGTGACCAGAAATGCATTTCTGAAGTCAGTCTCCCCTGAGCCCTGCTCACTGTGCATTGATTCAACTCACAGGCCTGTCCTGGAGCTCACAAACAAACACACAAAGGTGTCTTTCAGAAAAGCAACTGAAATGCTCCAGCCATAGCTGGGTGTTCAGTGGTGGGGAGCAGATCGGAGCCAGTCTGAGGTACCACCCTCAGACTGAGTATGAGGTGGACAGTGCCTCTGCACCAGCTTCTGCACCCTGCAGAGCTGCTCCTATTGTTCAGCAAAACTTGCAAGGGCAGATGGAGCTCAAGGGTAACAGGAAATGCAAAGGCATCACAGCCAAGTGTTCACATTCCAGATGGCTGGTGTAACCTGAATTCTGGTCCCTGTGTTTGCATATCATGGGAGCCTTCAATGCCACAGTCACCCGTTGAGTTGTTCTGCAAAATTTCTTGCTTCAGTTCAGTGCATTGCATTGACTTTTACTGAGGAAGCAGAGAGAAAACCATTATTTCACTATCAACCTCAGGACATTTTTAAAATTCACGTTTGCTGCTGTAGAACACGTTTTCTGTAACATTTTGCTTTACTAATGGTGAGGTACATTCTGGTATTGCCAGCAGAGATCTGTGGCAGAGTGCCCAGGCCATCTCGGATCCAGAGCTGCAGGGGTAGGAGATTTCTGGGTGTGGATTCTCACATCTGGGCTGAGCAGTGACCAGGAGAGCTCAGAGCAAACTTTCACTGAGCTTCCCAGTGCTGGGAAGGGCAGGGATGAGAGGCTGCAGGAGTAGCCCAGATGCATTTGGAGGGTGCTAAGCCCCCAAAAAGAAAAGCATGGAATTTTCTCTCTGTGTGATGCTGAGTTTCAGTTGACAGCTCACCCTCTGGTGTGACCACCCTACAACTGACAGACAGCTTTAAAAGCTTGTTCAGATGGCAGAAACACTGAATGATCACCTGTACACAGATTTGAGGGTGTTTGATCAACCACCACGTGAAACTCCAGAGCTTGAGTCTTGCCCTTTTGGTTTAAAGTAGGTAAGCTGGTAGGGCAGATGGCACTGGACAGGGAAGGATCTGGTCCTTGAATAAAGTTTGGAAGGCAGAGAGAGTTGATGTTTGGGTAGGCAGAGAATGGCAGGCCTCTGGAAGGAGTCAGGTCAACAGCACTACAGCTGTTATTTGATTTTCCTGAGAAGAGAGCCACAGGGTGCAGAGTTTACTCCACAAAAGGGTGTTTTTTCATAACTTCTGTTATTTTCATAATCTTTACCAACAGCTGTCTCAGAAATTAAAATTAAGGGTTTAATCTCCTGGTTTGCCATAGAAGCAGCTCTTCTGTGTGTGAAGGAAACATAAGCTTGCAGTAGCCTGTTCTGGAAATTCTCTGGTACCTTTCTGTAGCTAGAGGGGGGAAATTAATGGATGCAGCTGCTAATCCTGTAATATTCTAATGAAAACTTCATTTTTATTTAAACTTAGCTTTTATGGGCTTCCTGCTTGTGAATAACACTTGGTAGGAAAATTATCCTAGTTGTTAAAGCAGTGTGGACAGGGAGATAATTTCAGAGACTTGATCTCAGTTTCTCCCTGGAGGGAGAAATTGAGGCATAAAACATCCAGAACTGGAAACTTAAAGGTTGACTGCTACAACCAGTGCAGCTTTTAGGCAACTTCAGGAGAGCTGTGTTGCAAAATGTTTTCCTCACTGCAGTGTACGGCCGATTTTTTTTGTAATGTCCTGGTTCTTTGTGTGATCAAAGCCTCAGGCAGATCTGTAAGAGCACAACCTCTGCTCCAGAGGGAGCACAATTTCTGCCCTTTATTTAGAATGAGTTCTGCTCCCTTTTTTGTTAAACCACACTGGCTAAGTCTCACCAGTTTGGGTAGTCATTGCCAAGGTGCTTTCTGCATTTAGTATGTGGAGACTTGAATTCATTTCCACTTCAGAAGAGGACACAGAACACAATCCATTACTGGAAATTGGATGTGCCCCTCCATGCACCTTAGGAACATCTGCTCCATGCTGCAGTTCAGGCTCTGGACCTCTGCACCTGAAGGATGTTGGATTTATGGTATAGCTCAGGCTCTGTTGATGAAAGTAATTAAAGAACACTTGAATATTACAGAGTGAAGGCCTCTAGCTAATGTTGACTCTGATGATAACATAACATGATGGGAAGCAAAAATTTTTGGGGAAAGTTTTTAATAATCAGAACACAGAGTTTTGAATATTAAAGATTTATAAGCGGCTCGAATAACTGTTGTTTTTCCAAGAGCAGATGTAAATAAAGGGATTTTTTCAAGATGTAGTCTGCTATGGACAAAAGAGTTCTATTGCAAGATATGCAGGAGAGGTGGATCCAGTTGTGGACTGGAATTTTTATTTACTGTTTCCATTTGTGAGAAATTATCCCAGGCAATCAGCCACCTCCTTGGCTTTCAGATGAGGGTGTTTTGAGGCAAGTATCAAAAGATAACTCTGGAGACAAGCACTGACATGGATCTCATTTATCCTTGCCTTGGAGCTGGAAGACGTGTGTGCTCTGAGGAAACCAAGCAAATGAGAGCAGAAGAAAAGACTGGAGAGTAAAACACAAGGTTCTGGGGGAAAATGAAAGAGATACAGAAGATCCTTTAGTCAGATCTCGTGGCTTTAGTGTAATACCACAAATACACTGCTCTGAGCATTCTGAGGCCTCCTGCTTTATAATTCCACACCACATGCTGAATTTTCACTTCTGTGGTTGAGATACCTTGGAGTCACCTTGATCTATTTTACAGCTTCACTTTCAATATTTTATGTAGGTTGTTTGGGTCTTTTTGGCTTTTATGTTTCTATGATGGTAGAGATAATGGTAGCAGAATACAGAACAATTACAACAACATGCACTCTCAATCTTCATGGAAATTCCAGTTATTTTCTGCTTTTGTTGCAAACTAGTGGTGAAATTGTTCAGAAACCAATACACAGGGCTGAACATCTTTAAAACAGCTTCGTCTCCTGTTGAATTAACTACCAAAGAAAATGTAAGTAATGCTTTCAATTTTTCTCATTGCTGCTAATTCAGGACAATGTGGTATTGTATATTAATAAGTAGAATAAAATTTCAGTGAAAGGATAGGAAAGTGTCTTAACATTAGAAGACTCTAGGTCTCAAATTTACTTTGAAATTTTGTATCTTTTCTTAGGAAAGAAAATACTATTGCATCAGGATTCTGCTGAGAGTTTTGTGCTAGGCTGTCTGAGGATGTACGCAGTGTTCACGCTGTTGAAATTACTGAAATTTGAACAGTTTAACCAGCAGTGCCCAGCTTTTCTCTTGAATTTTGAATATTCCCCTGTAAATGCCCAGAAAAGTAAATCTTTGGAGTGCTGTGGGGTTATGTCCTTGCGTGGTGAGGAAAGGGCATTTCAAAATAGCAGCCAACATTTGTGACAGGCTAACATCAGAGCTTTCAGGATGAGCACTGTCCCTTTCTTGTGCTGCTGAACCTAAATGCACACGAGTCTGCAACTGGGACCTGCTCTAGCTGCAGTAATTAGTGCAAAGACTGAGGGGGAAATAAAAACTGGACATGAGCAGTCTTGTTTACTCAGTTAACCAGGAGCCAGAGATCACAAAGGAAGGAGTAGTTAATACCAGTGTGATTCAGGCTGGTGGGGAGGCCTGGCCTGTGGTTGTTTAGATCTTCTGCTGTGATGAGTCTTCTGGGAAAAGCGCACAAAGTCCTAAAACCTGTAACTTAGCCTACAAGTACAGAAAACCAGTTTATTTTTCATGTCAAGTAATTCACTGCACTAACAGAGCAGAGAGGGGATTACAGTGGAGATTGTCACAAAGAGCTGTAAATACTCAATGTGTTCACTTTTGCCTCATTGATCAAGTTACAGGCTCTGTCCTATCCTGCCCTTTTAGATATCTGGTGATTATTCTTGAAAAACAAGTTATTAATCTTTGTCTAAACTACTTGCCTATAACTTAGAATCATTTTATCCAAGGGGGCTTTTGAGCACAAATTAGGATTTGAAAACCACTGAAAACCACCAATATCATTAATATTGCCTAAAGCTGTTCCCAGAAATATTTACTTGCAAAATACTGCTTGTTCCAAGAGTTTTATTTGCTTTTATTTGCATTTTGCTTAGCATTTGTTAGCATGTGAGTTTCCAGAGTCCAGCACTAAGGCAGACAAGGGTAATTGGTCTTCAACTGTTGCTATTATCTGACTTGAGATTTCCCATTATGAAATGACCTTAAATCATTGTCTGTCAAAGAATCGGATTAGTGCCTGATTAGAAGTGTCGAGTTTCATCTTCCAAAGTGTTTTGTGCCAGATTTGGATTTGAGAATGAATACTTAGGGTATTAGAAGTTAATATCTGATACAATTGAAAGCTCTGCTGGGTAATTACATTTTTTATTTTGAATTTGTTACCCTAACAAGTACGGTAGGGCACAAATGAAAGGTTCTAATATCAGAAAATTTACCACATGATGTCATGTGCTGCATCCCTCCCAGAAGAATTCATGTTAATTGTCACAGAGCCTTGCCAAAATCATGAGCAGTGTGCAGTAATGAAATCCTAATAGCAGACAGCTGGGTTTAGAGGCACATACCCAATGGCCTTAGCATTTTTCAGAGTTACTCCTGTAAGGGCTCTGAACTCCTGCCTGGTGCACTGAGGGGAGGGATGCTGCTCTGGCAGTCTCTGCACGTTGTGTGTGTGGCAGGAAAAGGGCACTGGATCCATCTCTCTCCCAGTTTCCCTCAATGCCTGGCTGAGCCCGAGGGAAACGTCTGCCTCTGCGTTAAACTGAACTGCATCACAAATTTCTAATTATCCCTTACCTTCTCTTTTCCCAGGCTCCAGCCCTGGGAAGCCCATTCTGTGATGTGTGTTTGTTTATAAATGGGTCATTTCCATGTGGCTTTGCCCTCTCTAGCTGGCCTCAAAACGTAAGCTGTGTGTGGAGGAGTCGGTTTTCTACCTCAGTGCAGAAATTCACTCCCTTTGTTTCTTAGGGTGAGGAACATCCCCCAGCCAGCACCTTCTTTCCTGAGACTGACTTGTGGATCATAGTGAAATTTGTGAGGTCACCTTCACAGCTCACAGTCCCAGGCAGAGAGAAGGGAAGCTGTGACCATTCTTTTGAGATCCTAAAAAAACCACCCCAGTTGTAATATTCCAGTCCAGTTGCTGGTACAGCATCCATGCTGTGGAGAGGTGAACTCTGCAGGCAGATGCATTCAGTGGTACAAACATCCATTCACAGATCAGGTCTTATCCTGTGTTTGGAATTTGATTTCTCACTACCTGTTTACCTATCACCTGAGAGGGTGATACAATTTTTATTAGTGTCTACAGCCCTGTGTGGATCTATTTTGGAAGTTCCATGTCAGTTTTCTGCTGCCAATCCTGTTGATGTGCTGATCACACCTTGGAGAAGACTAAAACCTCGCACTCCAAAGCACTGCTCACCCAAGAAGAGTGCCTGCTGTCCCTGCAGGGTGAAGCTCAGTGGAAAGTGATCTCAGGGCATATTGGCACTAGCAGAGAGAGGTCCATGTGTCCCCTGAGGCTGCTGTGGCAAAACCCTCTGTGCTGGGGCAGGGAATGGGGATGCAGAGTGCAGTAGTGCCCTGAGGGACTTTGTGTTTTGGATGGAATTTTGCACTGGGTGCTGTACAGGGACAGGCAGGTGCAGACTCAGTGAACCCCATGTGGAGGTGGTGGCAATCCAACACAGACATTGCTCCTGAGCAGGGAAAAGCTCCACTATTTCCTGCTCCAGAAACAGAACTGACAGCCCCTGGAGAAGAAAACCTCTTTTGATACAGTAGGCCAAGTGAGACTTCTGTTTAAACACCAGTAAATACAGAACCTAAAGGGAACTTGTCAGCAGGATGTTGAAAATCCTGGTGGGGGCTGCAGATTGTGTGCCTTGCCATGGGGAAAATCATGCTGCTGAAATCAGGGGTAATGTTAGATAGAAAATGCTCCCTGGGCATCAACAGATTTCTCCAAGTCCAGTAGAATATTTGAGAGAGAGAGAGAGAGAGAGAGAGAGAGAGAGAGAGAGGAATATCTGATTTTTTTCCCCATTTCTAAGAAGTAGGTGAGTATATTGTATTCAATCCCTTCCTTCACCACCTGCACTAGGAGATGGCTTTCAGCCCATGATATCTCCAGGCTCCTATGGCCTTTGACAAGGACAGCCATCACAGTTTTAGACACTCTGCTTGTCAAGGCAGGGCACATGCAAGGTAGAACAATCATAAATCAGCTCAAGCAGCAGCTTTTGCTGCTCCTTCTTTCCCTCTGTAATGAATTCCAGTGTAAACCTGCCATGTTGCACATGTTGTTTTAGCTATGCACACTGTCCTACCTCATATTTTTCTTTCAGCATATTGGTAAATGCTCCATCAGAACAATATCAGAGCAGGGAATGCAATAATTGGTTTCTAAGAGATATCCCAAAATGAGAATGATACAGCAGCAACTCCACTGTCAGAAGCTTGGCTGTATAAACAAAAGTTAATATCTCTGAATTCTGATGTAGGGGAGGAGAGTGGACAGGTCATGCTGATGATTTTTGCTTTTACACAGCACCAATTGTTCTGATTATTTTTGCTTTTACAGAGCACCAGTGTAATAATTAAGAGCAGTAGCCAGAGAGAATGAACACACACACATGAATAAAGGGAATGATTTTCAGGGAAGTGAGTGATAAAAGGCAGAATAGGAATGAAAAATTAAGTCTATTCAGCAGTGGAGGATGGCTCCCAGCAACTGGATAGGGGGAGCAGAAAGGTGGCTGCCAAATAGAACTGAACTTTCCATTGTTTTGATGTAAATATACGTATATATGTCAGTGGATATGGAAAGGATGGCACTTATATTTCCTGTGACAACTCCAAACCAATCTGGGTGTTGGACACGGGCAGGATGAGCTCCCTGTGCTCCTGTAGGATTTGCACCTCAAACTGGGTTTGAGTCAAACAGCTGTGCCTCCTTGCTGGGACATGGGATGCCAGCTGTCTGGCAATAATACAGCTCAGTTTTGAATTTATTTTTGAATTTATTTTTAAATTTATTTTTAAAACTGCATGCAGTTCATGATACTTACTAAAAGAGGATGGTGCTTAATGTCCCTAATTCCTTTTTTGTGATGAGTTCAACAGTACTTTTAAACAGCACCTCTGTTTAATATGAAGGATACCTTTTGCTTCCATGGATGCCTTTTGGTACCTTTTTTTCAGAATAATTAGTGGTATTTTGGTGAATGGGAGGTGGGGTCTGTAGACTTCCCAAATGCACTGCCATTGCCCTTATCTGATTTCTGTGGGTTTCCTTACAAACCAGAGCAAGGTCTGGGAAAACAAAAGAAAACTGCTAAGAGAGGGAACAGTAGTGCAGAGTCCCATCTTCCCAGCAGAGCTCCCAGAGGCAGACCCAGCTGGGGCTGTGCCCCTGAGTGTCAGATCCTGGCTCGAGCAGGAGCCCAGCTCCGTGGTGCTGCTCCAGCAGTGCCCTGCCTCTGCTCTTAATGACATTGAAAGGCTGTGTTCTTCCCAAGGCCTTCCAAAGACATTGATGTGGGCAAGCTGGCAGCCTCTGGGGCTTCTACCCCTGCCACATGGGCACCACGTGCTCTGTCACAGCCCGTGCCTCTGCAGAGGGTTCCCTGACTATGCTGAAATGTCATGGAGCAGCCTTGCCACAAGAGTTCAGGCATAGATCTCAATCTCCTCTCCAGTGTAGGCTCTGATACATTGGTTTTCCTTAACAAGCCAAGCGTTGCCATCTAGAATTGAGGGAGTTTTTCTGATCCCCTCCCTGCTGAGAGCTGGTGTAATGAGAAGGAGCAGAAATGACCTCTGGAGCCTGCGCAGCCCGATGAGCCTTCACGAGGCTTTGGGATGCCATGAGTTCCACACAAATGACTATAAATAATTGCCTAGGTTGGCCTGACCTCGGGTTGTCTGAGAAGATGATCTGATAATGGCAAGAGTGACTCTGGTTCTGTTCTGAAGCTGAGATCCCGTTTAGAATTATACTCATTTGAACTCTCTGTAATTTAAGAAGAAAGCTTTCGGCATGTGCCAGTACTGCAAACACATTCTGAACGCAGAGGTCACTGATGTGGCAGTTGAAATCATCATGAAATAAGTCACTTGGGACACGAGTTTAAGCAGAGCTGAAAGGTTACCTCCTGTTTGACAGTGGAGTTTTCTAGCCCTGGTCTCTCAGCCCTGGTCAGAGCTGCCAAGTTTTGCATTAACTCCTCAGTCCTGCAGACTGGGGCAGGCAGAGCCAGCTCTGCAGGACCTCAGCAGGGAGCTCTGCACACTCCGGGTCTATTCAGGGTGAGAGCAGCCTGCAGAAGGGTGAGCTGGGCACCACCTCTTTCCCTGGGGGCACCCTTCCCTCCTGTCCTTTCAGTGACAAGTTCATTTGCAAGAATCGGTAACCCATTTCGTGCAATGTGCTTCGAGAAAGCAGAAATCATCAACAAAAACAGCCTTTATGACAACCTTGCTTAGTCACGCCTTTCTTTTTTTCCTGACGAATTATGAAGAATGAAAGTGACTCCATGGTCCTTAATGTCTTTTCCAGCCCTAATGATTCTATGACTTTTTTCCCCCTGTAATTTCTGTTTTGCAGAATGCATGGTGTGAGGAGTAGTTGCATTCCTTGCAGTCAGTTCACCCCAAGGTGCTCAGAACTCACAGCTCTTCATAAGACATTACCCTGATATGTAGTAAAAGAATTCTTCGGGTTTTGAGGTGTGCCCCCAGTCCCAAAAAGAAGATGAGAAACTTGGTTTTTGACAAAGCTGTCAAAATTTCCAAGTGGAGATATCCTACAGAATCCTTTCAAAGGAGATGCAAAGTTCAGTTAAAGGGCTGGATTTGGTAGCAGTGTCTCAAATCAGCCCTGTCTGTGACTCAGTGTGCCATTGCTGCAAATATTTGGGTTTTCCAGCAAATAATGATTTATAGATATTGCTGTAGAAGTCAGCAGCTTAGGGGAGGTGATGAATGTGCTGCTGGGAGGGGCATAAACCACTTCAAAATGGCCCAGAGCCCAGCAAACAAACAGGACTGACGCTGCCAGTGGAGGTGTTTGCACTTATTGATGGTTGAACATGCAGCAGAAAAAAGTTTGGGAACTCCCTGGCTTGGAATAAAGAACTCCCTGAAGGTAGATGGTCTGTACAGATTAACTGTGGCCTTGGCAGGCCAGGCTGTTGGTAAATTGTTTTCTTACTGGTGCCATCTGAAAGTCCTTAAACCTCCTACAAGACTGGGAGAAAGCTCCAGAGAGATCTGTGTATTATTTATGTATTTTCATTTCTTCCCAAGTGACTGTAAAAATAATTTAATATTACTGTTTTGAGTAATCTCCTAAGAAGTCTATGAAAACTTTAATTCTTCCACTCTGCTGCCTTTTCTGAAAGGCAGAACTCTGCTTTTCCTTTCTTTGCTTAGCCAAGAATAATCTGTTGGAGGGACATAACTGCATTTGGGGCCCATTTCCTTGTGGCTGTAGCAATAATATGGACCATAAATAGTGCAAACTGATTTACCATAAGCAGAGCCACTTGGGGACGGGGGCAGATTTAATCAGATTTAATTTTTAATCATGAGGGGACTGCAAAGGCTTTGTAGGTGTGAAAGGGTGACAGAAGAGGACATTCACAGTGCAGATTTCAGCTCTGCATCAACTGTAATGTATTAGCTGAGACTTTTCAAAACAGCTGCAGGTTTAGTCATGTCCTCCACTGGGGTGTGATGGGTGATAAGTTTAAATACCATGCATTCAGAAAAAGGAAAAAAAGACTGAAAATGTTTTCAGTCCTTACTGAAGCATCCCACGGTACATTGGTGTGAGCAGAAGGGAAAGACAGGTGAGATCTACTGTATGGCTGGGCAAGCTTCCAAGAGCATGAACATTTTATTTTAAGGGATGAATAAAACCCTCCAAATTGCTGTAGACTTGGCAGGTAAGGGTTGTTATGCTTCATCTTGCCTCTTGGCCAGAAAGCTCAGGGAGTGGGAGCTTGCCAGATACGGCAGTCTTCCCCACTACCTGAATTTAATTTAAACCATTCTGTGCAGCCCTGATTTTAATCCTTTCATTTTGGTTTTGAGTTACCGCATATATGGCACAATGGAAATATTTTTTCGAACTTAAATTAGAAACATATTTTAGGAGACAAAAAAAAGTGCCTGTCTTTTATGCAGAATGAAACATCTTTAACTGTTAGAGCCATTGGACCATTTTACTTGAAAAGTTTGATTATTAATAGAAAAACGTGGATTTTTCTTTTTGTTTGCCTTTTCTTCTTCCAGTTGCACACATTTCTTCAGGGTGGACAGCAAATACATTTTTTAAGATAACTGGAGATAGAAGTGGAATGTGTCAAAGGTAAAGAAAATCAGTGTGTTCATCTTTATTTTTACACTCTGCACATAAGAGCAATGGTGAGGCTTTTAAAATCCTACTGAGATCTTTTTGTTTGCCATAAATGATGGCAATGTTTTCATCACCTCCAGAGTATGTGTTTCCAGGATATATCATCAACTTTTGCTCTAAATGCAGTGCAGAGCAGGTAGTGTAAGTGCTCAATCCAAGTAAAAGTGGTGGAAAGAGGATGGGTTGCAACTAGATATTCAGTTTTCTGCACAGCTTGGCCTTGTTTCTTCCACAAGAAAGAGGCCAACTCAATAGAGAAAAAAGGTATTTTTCCCCCCATTTTTTAAAAATATACTCAGGGTGTTTTTTGAGGCTAGAAAGTCTAGAACATTCAAATCTTTGTGGAACTGCCAAAGCACACATGTGAGAAGCACAGGGGAAAGCTGTTGGAGCAGCTATCAGCAATTCCCCTTCAAATGGATGGATGGATGTGCTGGGTGGGATTTCAGAGATCCTGGCTGTGGCTCATCCATCAAAAGCACAGCTGGAAGATGGGAGAGTGTAGTTTAAACATGCAGATTTCATTCTCCTGGCCCAGGAGGATGAGTGTGAGGTAGCACCCTGACCACCACTTGGCATTTCACAGAGCCTGAGCACCAGTGGGACTGATTAAGGATGTTTGGAGGCCTGGAAATGTCTCTCAAGGCCTAAGTCACTGCAGTGATGCTCATTGACTTGTTATGAGTAACCCCTAAGATCTCACAGAAGTGGGTGTTTCAATGCAGATTATTAGTAAATCTGATGTGTGTTAATGTGATTTAACTTTTCAATGCTTGCATGTTGGCAGCAGACTTGGAAACAGAAAGGAATATTTGCTGTGCAGTTGTGCTCAAAGGACTGTCCTTAATTCTTTGAAGGATCTTTTAGGGCCAGCTCCTGAAAAAATGTGCCTGAGCATGGAGGTTGTAAGGACACACCCTGATGTCCAGCACCAGCTTCTCTGTGGTACAGATGCCAAATTGTTGGTCTGTGGGGTTGTCTTACCAAGCTGCTGGTGGCACTTGTTTCAGCACAAATACATAAACACTTGACAGAGTTTTAGAAAGATCATTTTGAGAAGTGTGCCTTTTGAGAAATCCACGTTAGGTGATCTGGTCTTTTTTTTTTAAATTATGTGAATGAGGCCACTGGAAAAATTGCTGATTTCTGTTGTGCCTGGGAAATGGTGGAGTGAGCAGATTGAAATGTGGCTTCCCTGAGTGCTGGTATGCAGAGAAGGTCATGAAGTCACCCGTGGGTGTTGGCCAGGATCACATCTGACACAGGTCACGTCTAAAGGCAAAGCAAAGTGAAAGAGGGGAAGGGACTGGCGGGGTATCACTGGTGGAGAAAGCTTATCTCCAACGTGCTGGATACCCTGGCAAAGTGTAAAAAGGCCAATTAGCTCTGCTTATCCTTCCCTTCCTGTTGTTCCCAGCCTGGGTGTGAGCCACTCACAACTTCTTAAGGCTTTGAGCAATGAGCTGCTTTTTCTAAGGACTGACAGGAAATCATTTAATAAGCTGGGGGGAGGGAGAAGTTTCCTGTTCTAGTTAGTCCCCATGTAATTCCTAAACTAAGAAAGAGAAGCCAGTTCAGTGGGCCAGACCACCAGCCCCAGTGTCCTCAGGCGTGCTCCTCTGAGAGAAGCGATCTACCCAAACTGATCACATCCCCATGAATCTCACCTTCCCCTCAGTTGGACCCCTAAAAGCCATCAGTTCTTTTAAAAGATGAATATGCTGAGTGTTTTCCTGCAGTTGCATGCAATGGAAGTGCTCTCAAGGCCGTGGCTGTGGGTTAGCTCTGTGCAGAGGGGCTGCCTCAGAACCTCAGGGCCCTTTGGAGCCCCACAGACACTCGATGGCAAACTAAGCCCAAGTGAAGCCTGTTTTGCAGTGCACAGAAAAATATAATGGAGATTGATGTATCTTGGTCTTGTCTTACACCATTTAGCATCAATACTTCATTACTCTGGCCTGTGAATACAAGGCCTTCATTCCCTTTAGTCCTCAGGACAGCGAGATGAATGCCAAGAAACTCACCCCACCGGTGTGAGTGCCAGGGGCTGAGCAGTGCATGCCCCAGCTCAGTTTCAGGCAGTGAAAACCTGCATAACCTCCTTGGGCTGCCTGCCAGCAGCTGGGCAGCCCTTCCAGCTCCCTGCCCTGTGCTTTCTCTCTGGCACTGACTGCAGCAAAGTGGCTGTGCCCACACGCCCTGAGAATGGGGCCAGATCATCCAGATTCTGCTCTGCATGTGGTTAAAATGCATAAGGCACTTACATTTATCTTGCTGATGCTTTTGGTGTGTTTATCTGCAGATTTGTTTTCCAGGTCTTATTCTCTAAAATTAAAAAAATTTAAAATTTGAAATGCAATTCTGAATTCACTAAAGGACGTGTGTGCTTGTTTAAAGTTGTGTAAAAATACCTTTTTATTTATTTGAGTAGGTGAATGGGAAACATCAATTTTGTCAAAAGTAAATTTAAAGCTCTTAATACTTCAACAATCCTGCTGAAGAGTTGCACAAAAAGTGTAGTAGTAGTAGTAGTAGTATTTAAAAAAAATGCTCACTAGATAGGATTTCATATTAAAAGTGGTACTGACTAATCCTGCACTGCTAAGGGAAAGAAATACAAACTCTGCTGTGCTTCCAAGTGCATAAATAGTATTGTTCAATAACTGAAGACAAATCTTTTTGTCAAAATCCTCTTGACAAAGGTCTGGCATTTGTTTTCTGACAGAAGTGTGTGTTTGTTTCTGGGGCAGACATCCTCCACACTGCTGAGGAACATCTCACAAAGCACAACATCTCAGAGGGGTCCTGAGGAAGGATGTGACAGAGTTCTGCAAGATGTGACATCTGGTGGATGGCCTGCTTCCAGTGACCCAGGGCCCCTGTCAGGTACAGTGATGAGTTCGGTTTTATTGAGGTCTTTAACAAATTTCAGATGACTTGATTAAAATCATGAGTGTGCAACTCTGTCTCTGCTGGGAGTTCATTTCTTTGTGCTGCAGTGGGCAGCACAGCACATTGAGGTGCTCTTTGAATTTTGCTAACTGCTTACTTGACAGCACTGAAGGATTACAAATTTGTGTTCTTTAAAATTTGAAGGAGAAATTGGGTGGGCCAGAGGTGCAGCATATATTGTTCCATTTTCCTCTCTTTCTGCTTTCCACAACAGGTGTGTTTGTTGTTTTAGGCTTGTACATATACATTTCTGTTCTGTAATTACCAGCTTTTTAAAAGTCCCCAAAATCATTTTAGTCACCTAAAATGAATCTCAGTGATGCATCTCAGTGCAATATATTTTACTGCTTTTTTTTTTCATTTTTTACTTCTAACAAAGCAAATAACCTCACCTTTAAGTGAAATAATTGGTTGTTTGCAACATAGAAATTGCAGTCCTCTGTGGCTACAAGAGTGGAGACTTTCTTGAAAGCAGAAATTGCAAAAACAAAGAAAAAAATTAGTGTTTAATACAGTTCAGCCTGGTGTTCCTTGGTGAGACTGGAACTGTGAGGCAATCCTTGCAGTGGTAGCTGCAGTGAGCTTGCAGTAGGAGCTGCAAAAGAGGACACAGGGAAAGCAGTTGAAAGATCAACATTTTTCAGCTAAAAATGAATCTTTCCAAGCCTGTTTCTGTTGGGTTTATATGCTTCCATGTATATGCTGTTCAGAAGTTCCAGATTGTGCATCCTTTATGATTTTCCCCTCAGTCATTCCAGTAAATTTTCTCCCCTGGTATTTGTTATTGCTAAGCTACTCAAGCAGGGGAAGATTTGTTTGTTTGTTTTTATTTTGTTTTCTTCCTGAGATGCTCTGTCTGGAATTTCAAAGCAAAGGAAAACTTTTGGGGTGAAACTTCTTCCAAGGGTTGGAGTGGTTATTTCAAATAGCTGGAAACTCCATCAGAGACATAATTATTCCTAATGATGAGGGTGTATCAATCCGCCAGTAGTTTGCCTGGGACACAAATACACATGTGCCCGTTGATTGAAATGTCTGACCTGAGCTTCTGTGTCCAGGAAAAAGTTGTTGATTTTATCCTATGACAGTGTCAAAATACCTCCACCACGGATTTGTATAACCTGTGTTTTTTCACCACACTTTCCTTATTTTTTCCTGAACTAAATTCTTGTAAGATATTCTCTTTTCAATGTAAACCCACTGGTCTGCCTTCCCCCTTAACCTCCAAGGATTTCGTTTGTGAGGGGGAAGTGTTTAAAAATAATTCCAGATATGGCAGAACAGCCTGTATCCTTTCTATAGAGTAACTGACATCAGAACTTCTGAGTTCACAAAATGGTCAACAAAAGATCAGTAAAAATATCTAAGGATTGTGAAGGGCAAATGGTTTTTTTCCTCTTCCCTTTAAAGGGAAAATGCAACATTTTAAGCGGGACTAGATTTTCAGACTGTGGAAGGCTAAGTGACACACACCTTTTACTAAAACTATTGTGATTTTCTAGCCTAAAGTACTTCCCAACCTCTGAAAAGCTTCACCTCTGAGGATACACGTGGCCCTGCTGTGATACCAAGTTAATAAACAGATTAAGGGCCCTGTGCATGATAGGGCTGGAGAGAAAAAGGGAACTCTTTTTCCCTTGTGCCTGAGTTAGTGACACACAGGTACCCCTTGTGCTGGCTTGGGGTGAGTGAGGGCTGTGTTTTGCTCCTGTTAGTGCTGGGGGATGTGAGGAGCTGCAACCCGAGGCTGCAGGTGGAGAACTCCTTCAGGGCAGGGAATACGTGCCTGCAGGGCAGCCCCGGTGGCTGCTGTGGCTCTCATGTGGCTTTCTCATGTGGAGAGCATAAAGGAGCAGCCAAACTGGGACACACGAGACAAAAGCTGAGGAGGAGGTGGGGATGTGAGCAGGAACTTCTTTAACAGAGAGGGAGCTCTGTGGTTTGCTCCTGTTCCAGGACCAGGTGCTGTGGCTGGGGTGCCACTGCCACTCAGCCAGGAGCAGCAGCAGCCTGGGGGCCACTGGGTGCTGTCCTGCTCAGAGTTACCTTGCACAATGTTCTCACTGAAGTTTTCCTATTCAAAGGAAGCACCTGAAGTGCTTGAGGAGAGGGCAGGCAGCAGAGCAGGGTTATTTCCTTGTGCCCAGGTGTGATGTGCTCCAAAATTCCAAAACAGACACTGAGCAAGGGACTCCAAAGGGCAAGGGCATGGTCAGCACTGCCTGGCCAGGCTGTGATGCCCAGCAGAACCTGAGGCAGGGAGGACAACAAACCTTTGCAAACACTCAGCTGAAAGCATTCCCTTACTGCAGTGCTCCACTCCAAGAGCTGGAAATGGACCAGCAGAGCAGATTTTCCCTGACTTAGTGTTTTCCCCACTATGTTTAAGAAATGTTGAGAGTGGCTTTGGAGACTTTGAAGTGACTCATTTGAAAGCACCACTGGATTGTTCACAATGATATTATTTTTATTGTGTGCACACCCCAGTGGACACCCATCTGTTGTGTTTTCTCACTCTCTCCTACCTAACAAAGCCAGAACTTCTTGTGAACTGATATCTGCTAAGATCAATATTTTACACTTCCCAAATTTCTTGGCTTAACTTTGAAAGACTAAATCTTGAAATAATAATTTATTTTTTAAAATGGAAATTCAAATTACCTTTTTTCCTGGCATATAAGATTAGACAGGGAGAATAACACACCCTTTCCCCCAAATCACTGCCTACATTCACAAGTGCCTATATACAGCCGTGCCAAATCCTTCTAAACATTATGAGCGTGTTGTTTCCTTCTGCTGCATGCTAACAGATTTTTCTAAATCCTTATCCTGCTCAGGAGATAAACTGCTATATCTCTGTTAAGCATTTTTGGGGTGCTTTCACTGTTTTTTTTTTACCAACTGGAAGTGTCTCGGGAAGAGCCGGGGATGCTCGGGCTCCTGCAGGAGCCCCCGCTCGCTCCTGCCCGGTGCTGGGCTCAGCCACCGCTGCTCTCCGCTGTCTCCATCGCTCGCCGTTTCACTGATGCCCCCTTCTGCCTTCCTCGCCTCACATCACGGGAAAAGCCTCCCTCGGCACAGGACACCGAGCGGGTTTGGGCGCTGCCGCGTCTGTCGGGGAGCGCGCCCGGTTCCCCTTGTGCTGCCCGTTCATCAGCAGCCCTTGGCTTTTCTGCCGGTCAGAAACGCACCCGTGAATGCATCAGGGGTACACCGAAGGAAGGAGGTGGGAATGATTTCATCCATTAGAAATCTTTCTCTGTGTGTGCGTGTCTGTGTCACCAAAAAGTTCTAAAAGGCACGTTTGGCTTTTTAGCCAAAAAAAATCTGTTTTCAGTTGCGTGGCCGCCCATGCACTTTTAGCCAAAGCATCACATCAGAAATTAGCTCCTCCTCACAAAAAATAATTAACAGTCTACCTTTGAAAAATTGGGTCTGGTCTCTGTGACTGTTCTTGCTCACTTTCCTCCCCAGCAGCCCCTTTAGGGTGACAGAGGAGTGCCCGTCCCCTGTTCACCCCGGGAGCTGGTGCTGCCCGAGCGGGCTGCGCTCCTGCGGGGTGTCCCAGCTCCGGGATGCACTTGTCCGTTCTTGCCAGAGGGATCCAGTTACAGAGCTGAGAACACCACCCAGATCCTTGCTCTTTGCTGCTGCCCCTGGGGGCTCAGTTCCACTCGGGTGCATTTCGGCAGCCTGCCCTTTGCTGGGAAAGAGAGGGAAACCAGCAACTCCCCCCAGTTTAATTGGTGTGGGGATGTGACCTTGGCACTGAGCAGCTTGGCACCAGGGGTCTGCCTGCCCCACAAACCCATGCAGGAACGGCTCACTGGTGCCGATTGCAGGTGGCACGGCAGGGATTCTTCTGGAATGGCCATTCTGGGAAATGTCTGCACACAGACTGGGCCTTGTCCTGTGAGGCATCTCTTCCCCGTGGTGTTCCAGGGAGCTCCTGTTGCACAGAAAATATTTCCCAAAAAGCTGAATACTTCTGTAACACAGATCACAAGTGCAAAGAGTGTGGGTGCCTGGGCAATTAAAAAAAACCAACAACAACAGAAAAACCCAACCCACCCCCTCACCTCCCCCCCCCAAAAAAAAAACCAAACAAAAAACAAACAAACAAATAAAACTCCTAGAAATTCTTGTCAATTCAAAATATGGATGAGAGGATACAGGCTGCTTTAATTCAGCATGGAAGGGGAGGGCAGGGAATAATGCCATAGAGACCGGACACAAAACATTCCTCAATTTCAGGGACTTTCAGGAAAAAAAAAGATGCCTATGGGAATGTTTCTGGATTTTTTCAAATGCAATGCCAAGATTGTATCACTATTTCTCGACATCAGCTGCAGTGATACAGAACCACTGTGGAAGAAGGTTTTAGTCACTGCACTATCTTTGTTTTTACAATATTAAGTGCAGTTACCAATTGCATGGAATGATCTCTCTTCTAGGTCAAACTCTTTTGTTTGTGTTGCAATGACAGCTTGACATAAAGTGATTTAATGACTAAAATGAAAAATGGTGCAATATTGCAGTCCTTATATCATGAACAATTTCGGAATTAAAAAAGAATAACACAGAATTCATGTATTTTTAAAAAAATCATTAAAACAACTCTCTTAGGTCCAGTTAACACTGACATTTAAATTGACCTTAAGTTTTAACAAAACACCTGTGTTTTTTAAGGAAAAAAAACCCAACCTAATTGAAGTAAAGCCTTTGTATCTGAAGTTTTCTCCTGTGTGCTGATATAGCTGGCCCTGAGATGGAAACTCCTGCTTCTCCCTGTAAACAGCAGTGAGAACTGGCAGGGGCAGCTCCTTCCCACCACCCCGTGCTCACGGGATGTTGACACACAGGAGTGGCAGAGAGGAAGGTGCAAACAGACAAAAATCCCAGCTGAATGAGTGGGTTTTTAATCTTCTTGCACCTGTTTCCAGAAGGGAGTGTGACACTGATAGGGTGCAGAAAGGAATGTTACAACCTGGGCAGCAGGATGGGGGTGGAGGCTCCAGTCCCAAGGGGGGAGTGGGATGGGGGAGGAAGAAGCAGGAGCTTGCATCGTATTTCAGACCTTGAATTTGGAAGAATTTGGTATATTGAAGACAATAGTTTAAGAGAAATAAAATAATTTAAGAGAGTTTTTAGGTATGGTGTTTACTGGGGAAGAGAGGTATTGACCTGCACAATGTGAATGCAGCAGCTTCTGAAATAGCTTAATTTCCAAAAGCAGTTGCTGCCAGACCACAGCACTGACTCTGCTGTGAGGATGTCATGCCCAGTAGAACGTGATCTTACCTCCCAAGCTAAGTGCCTGAGCATGGAGTGGGGATCTGAACGGTCAGAGGTAGGACATTGAGAGTAGAAACCTTCCCAAGCAGGATTTGCTGTGAGCTTGGAGAGCAGTGCAGCCTCTGCAGAGAGCTCTGCCAGGGAGGTGCTGATACCCCTTGGGGAGAGGGGAGAATCCACAGAAAGGGCTGCTGGAAGGTTTTCCAGCTCCACTTTCTCCATCTCTAGCACCAGGTCCCTGAAATCCTCAGGGGATTGTACAGAGGCTGATCCCAGGCTTCAGGAGAGCCTGCCTGGAGGACAGGAAGGCACCCTCCTCTTCCAGCCCTTTGTTCCTCAGTGCCTTTTCTGTTACAGTGACAGAATTGTGACAAATGGCTAAAATATTCTGCTCTGCAATGTCTCTGGAGATTTGTGAACCTGCTGCTTTCCAGCTCCTTTCCTTTCCCTGGATCCTGTGCTGGGTATTCCTGGCCAGTGGTGGCAGCTCCAGCTGCCAGTTGCACTCAGAGTCCTTTTGAAACAATGCAGAACAGAGATGAATTTCAAATAATGCTTAAAATCCTGTGTTATTGCTATAAATCCTTGAATTTTTTTCTCTTTTGTTCTCTTTTGGGTGGACTCCTAGCAAGTTTGACAGGAGCACGGGATATTTTTGATATATGGCATCAGGTCTGTTAGTTCAGAAACCCCACACAGAAGCTTGTTTTCAGAATGAGAGAAAATAAGATTAAACAGGACAGGGAATGCTGTTATGAAGGAATGAAAATATTTTCATTACCAGAGTATTTGTATGTCAACAGCTGATAGGGAATGATGTGAGACATTCCCAGAAGGACTGGCAAAGATTTTTTTCCTTGTGTAATAGACCAATTAGCAGAGCCCAGATTAAATGAGCAATGTCACATTGCTTCTTGCATTTAAAAAGTGTGACATTCAGTCTCTTTATCTAGTAAATATTTGCATTTTTTATCCTTGGGACTTCAGTTATACTGCTTTTCAACAGTTCTATGTTCCCAAGTAATACAGGGAAAATGGTAGCTTGTCTCCAACATAACTTTCAGACACATAGATATATTTCTTTAATGTAGTATAAATTTTAAACTATTAATGAGAAGCTTTGTACGCTCTTGGAACACATACACAAGTGAAAAGGAGGGGATATTAAACTCTGCTAACACAGAACTTGTAATATTTTTAAGCTGACTTCATGAGTTAATAAAGGAGGAAATGAGCAAATTCAGTTTCAGACTCTGCTGCCCAGCTCTCCTGGAGCAGCCCTTGAACTGACCCAAAAGAAATTATTTGCTTTACAGTTGTTTTCCAATATTAAAGTGATTGAGAGAAATTTTAGTCTTTTCCTAGAGAAAACAGCTGAATATGTAGATAAAAAATTATTGCTAAAAGAAAGAAAAATTATTTGCAGTGTTTCTTTGGTTTCTTAGCAGCATTTAGATTCCACTGCAGAAGAGGCTGTTTTTTTGGTGACAGGGCTCATTTTGTGAATTAATGTTGGTTTGCAGTGGGTAGAAGAAATTGAGACAGATTTAAAGAGCTTTAACATTTAATTGAATTTGGTTTCCATATACCTTTTCTATTTCCACATGCCTGGAAATTTGCACAAGTTAATTATAAGTTAATGATTCTGCCCTTTCTCAGATGAGTAGTTTAAACAGGTTATAACTCAGAATCAGATGGCTCCTTTGGCAGTGATGTGATCTGCATCTCCTGCCAGTTATGTGAGTTCATTGAAAAAAGGCAGAAACAATGGAATATTATTCCATTTCAGCATCCAGAGGACTTGCATTTCACATGACAGTGTGTCCATCCAATTCTTCACTCTGCATTCACCCACTGATGTGTTTTTACCTCATCTTTATCTTTTCCCTCAAATCTGTTCCTTTTGCTGATTGCTCTTTCGAACACAGAGCACAAAACCTGTTCCTCAGGTCAGAGGAACACTTGAGAGAAGAATAGTAAATTCCATGAGAGATGTTTATTAATAACGTTGCAATATGCTCCAGAAAAGACTCAGAATAGTAAATTCCATGAGAGATGTTTATTAATAACGTTGCAATATGCTCCAGAAAAGACTCAGGATCCTACTGTCTGCTCCATTTACACATGGCCATCCTTCCCTTAAGAGCTTCCAATGTTGCCTCAGGTGGGAGTTTCAGAGGGGCCTAAGTAACTGCAATTTTCATCTTCACCCAGGTTCCAGGGGACTTTCCTTCAGGGATATCCAAGAGATGCTTTAGGACTAAATATAAGTTGTCCTCCTAATGGTTTTTCAGATTTTCTTCTGAGGTTCATTGGTTTCTTCTCTTTTGCTGGTTCTGAGTTTGAGGATTCTAGCTGACACCATTTCTGGCAGCTGCATTCTGGTTTGTTACATCAGCAGCTCTGGAAATAGGGAGATGATGGGAACTTGCCCCCTATGTACAAGAGTCATTAAACGTGCATGCCGTGAGGGAAGGTTGAATTCTGTCAGAAAACACCAGTTTTCTCCTTTTTCAACTCATCTGCAGCTACTCAAGGTGTTTACAGCATGTGTTGCATTTTTGAACCTATTTGGCAGTGCAGGTTTCAGTGCATCTCTGTGTTTCTTTGGGAGGTGTGTGTGTACATGTAAATGTGTGCAGGAAAGACCATTTCTCCTCTACTCCTCTTAAAATATTTTTATTTGCTATTTATAGAGAGTACCTCTCTAGAGCAAAGCTGAAATGATACAAATACAAGCATTGCTCCTCCCCCTCCCTCACCCACTCCAAAAAATCCCAGAATGTGAAGGTCCTTCCCTGGAAATGAGTCCAGCCCCATGGATATTCCTTCCTGCAGGAAAAAAGGAGCAGGTGCCAACTTAAATAGGGTCCTGCTTTCCATCCAGAGGGATGAGTGTGAATATAAAAAAGCTAAAACTAATGTTGATTAGCCAATAGTCAAGTTTGAAATGGGCTCTTCCCACCCCTGGATATTGCTGGGGTCACTTGGAAGAGAAATGACTGCAGGGATTTCACTCAGGGTGGGGATCCTCAGGCAAAAATGCAGTGAACAACTCGTGCACTGTTCTCCCTGCTGCAGAGAAGCCTTCACCTCTTGCTGGAGTTTTTTGGCATCTAGAAGAGCTTATCGTCCAGCAACGTGTAGAGTGTAAGGTGAATTGCAAAAGAGGAATGCAGACAGCTTCTCCTATCAGCACATTGTTTTGGTTAAAACTCCACTGGAGTTCTGTAAAAATGCGCTCGGGGAAAGAGAAACAAGACAAAGTCAGCCTGTCCTCTGGGTTTGCTTAGTTAATCAAACAAGCTTATTGGGAAATTAACACTTCTGGGCTTAGAAAAGAATTGCTGTTCTATTTTTCAGATGCCTTCAAACACTGTATCCAGCTGTCTGAATAACAACCAGGCACAAAAATAACTCCTGCACCTCTGACTGTCAGTGCAAAGGTGGGGGCCAGGAGCCTGCATTGTCAGCACTGGTAGGGCAGGTTTACTTTGAGAAAGGAGTATTTTTAGACCTGACTTTTTGTGAGTGAGTGGGGGTCTTGCAGCACTCTGGATGTTGGCAAGAGCAAAATTCTCAGCAGATCACATTTTCTATGATATTTTCTGCCTATTTTAGAATTATCTGATAACATCCACCAATATTAGCTGTTCTTTTTTCTATAAAATCACCCTTTAAGAAGTGCCTGCTTGGCTGGGTATCCTGTACTTCCCTCTCCTGAGCACACCAGTGTGACTCTTGCAGCACCCTCAATGCCAAGATCCTCCTGGAAATTTCAGATGCATTTTTCAGCAGTTGATTAAAATGTGCTCTCACATTTTCTAACTCATTTTTGCAGGGAATTGAGCCTCCTCAAAAAGTATGAATCTGCTGGATGTGTTGGCTGTTTCATAGCACTGAGAATCACCCCTGGGTCTGTTGCCTTGATCCCTTGCCCTGGGGACACTGAAGCTCTCTCCCCAGATGATGGTGGTGGTCTCTGCCCAGAACAGCTCTTGTGCACCTTGAATTCTCTGTCACCAGCCTTGCCACCATTCTGTCTAATTCCCTTTTCTTCCTTGCTCCTGGAACCTCCCTCTTCTGTGATATTTCCTTCCCAGCTTTAGGAGTTTCAGTGCTTGCTGGCTATTTCCTCAGCTGTTTTTACACCCTTTGCATTCTGTGAGTTTGCATTTTATCCCTGAGAAGCAGGGCTACAATTCACTTCTCAGTGAACTGAAGCATGGGAAGTACAGCCTCTAATTTCCACATCATTTGAAGCTGTGTTAAAATCATTTTGGGGACAAATCTCCTCAGCTAGGCAGCTCGAGTGTTCTCTGGGCTCACCTGTGTTCTCAAAGAGTGAATTGGGGGAGGCATGTGAAGTTTTGGGTGGGATTTTTTAAAGAATTTTACTGTAAAATCAGCCAAATGGGAAAAGTCATCCGTGCTGGGGAGCAGGGGCTGTAGATCTTTGCCCCTGGTTCTGTGGTGTGGACACCAAGGAACACCCGTGAATGCTTTGAGTGAGGGGTGCTGTGGAGAAACAGCCTCCTTGTCCCCAGAATGATCCTACTGGGCTCTGCCCCTCACTGCCCGACCATCCCGGAGCAGAGCAGGCTGGAAGAGGCTCCCAGAGGTGATGTGGGGGTGTCGGTGCCTTCAGGAGCTGCCCCAGGAGCGGGCGCGGGCTGTGTGCGGGGTGAGCCGGCCTGGAGCTCCGCGCTCTGCCCTCGGGAGGGGGCGGCCGCGGCACCTGCGGGGCTCCGGGGAGAAGGTCAGCGCAGGCAAAGGCTGCTGGAAACCTGATCCTGCTGGGAAGGAGAGACGGGGCAGCTCTCGCCCCACGGCCTCCAGCTGCCCGGCTGATCCGGGCAGGTACACGGGCGATTGGATCTGAGCCGCACCGAGCAGCGCTGCGCTCCTTAACAAGACAAGATTTGCAAATTCCTTGTCAGCAAATGCCTTTAGGAAGCGTGCGGCAGGAAATAAAGAAAGGAGTACCTGTCTCCAGCTCCACAGCCACTTCTCTGCTGCCTGAAGACCTTTCTTTTACCCTGTGCAGTTGAGAGACATTTCCTGAGTGCAAAGGCTGCCCAGGGACTGATGCTCTTGGGTCAGCAGGAAAGCAGAGCTCGCTGTGGCACGCTGTAGGAGCACATTTAATGTGCAGCTGTGAAATTTGGGCAGTGGGGAAGGCTAAAGATATAAGTCAATAATGGAAAGAAAGCTCATAAATGCTGTACATTTCGTAAATGTATTGTCCCAGCGTTAAAGCTGGTTTAGACAAAAGGGGAATGATCAGCAATGGAGTTGTTATTTCCTAGGAGCTGATTTTCGCGTAATTTCAGACATTTCAGATGCACATAACTCTCTCCTATCCCATCACGTATTTTTTTCCTGAAAATATAGTGTGCCAGATGAATATTAATTTATTTCTCTTTATTGTCAGCAAAGTAAATATAGGCAGCTTACCAAAGCACTTGGAATAAAACAAACGTTGAATAGAGGCAAGGTTTGATTAGTCAATGCACTCTAATTGTTCAGAGTTTCAGAGTTTGGTTCTGCACTTATTAGAATAACTCCCAGGAAAATCTCTTTGGTCAAATATATCCCTGTGGAAATGTGTCATGCTGGATTTAGTTCCTTAGTTCTCGTTTTTTTCTTTTTTCTTTTTTTCTTTTTTTTTTCTTTTTTTTTTTCATATTTTTTAGGATCTTAAGTGGATTTTTCCTTTAAGGATGAGAATTAAGAGAACTGTCACTGTATATATTCAGAAGGAATCAATAAGGTTTCACTTCCCTTTTGTGGGGCTGTTAGCCAAAAAGGAAGATACCTCTAGTGTTTCACTCCAAGAAAAAAAAAAAAAAAAAAAAAATAAAACCCACAAAACTGAAGTGTCTGTTCAGCCCTGGTTTGAGCTATCTGATAGGGAGCTGGAATTTATCATTTAAAAGCCTTGCAGTTGAATTTCAGCTCTTCACAATGGACTAATCTTGGAGTGTCTCTATGCAGGGCCAGATCAGCTTCCTTTGTGCCACTAATCAACAGCAGATAATTTGGGGGAGTTAACTGGCAAAAGAAAAAACCCTGAGATGAGCAATCACTGTTCAAACTTCCTCTGGTTTCCCTGCTTTTGTGTCCCTGGTTTTGCCCTTTCTCTTACGTTAAAGGGTCTAATTAAGTGAACCTGTTAATTACCTGGACAGCTATGCTGGTTCTGCATTAATTGATCTTTTGGTGGTTTTAATGTTTTAGCCAACATTAGACCCACTACAGCAGCTCCCATGATTTCTTTGTTCAGTCTGTATGAAGCTTCTCTCTTTTTAGGAGGCAAATGGGTTCAGTACAGGCAAGAGGAAGAGAACATTGTCCCTCTTTGCCTCTTGGCAATCAACTCTCCTAATTAATGCCCTGTCTGGTGGTTGTGCTGCTCCAGAAAACACCCTCTTTCAAGGAACATGAATGATATCCTGGAAAGACAACGAACACAGAGACTGTGTCAATGAAAAGTCATAATTCATGTAAAAATGCAGACAGTCTAAAAAGAATAACTGGATCAGCACAATAGTGGCAAATCCTTCTTAGTTAACTACTTTGACAAGGGGAAACTTTCTAAAATACCAAAATAAAAGACTTAGCTGACCTATTCATATCAAATAAATCCAGCATCCCTCCAGCAAATCTCCTTTCTTCATCATCCTGTGAATAACCTGGGTTAGAACAGCTGGATAAGGAACAACTCTGAATTGCAGATGCTGCAATGCAGATTATATTTTATTAAGCTGAAATGAGAGACATAGCAAACTCTCCCAGGGAGTTCAGGAGTTTCCACCCTCCTAGTAATTGCATACTGTACAGGAAATGGAGGTTAAAAAAAATTACAAAAGTCACTCAGGGTATCTCTAATAGCGTCAATGCCTTGAAACAAGTTTTCGTCTCAGAAACCCTCTGGAAGAAAGAATCAGGAAAGCCTTTTGGTAGTTCTTGGTATTTGTCAGGACAAAAGCTCCTGAGCTGTGGTGCAGCCCCCCAGCCCTGTGCAGACTCTGCACTGACATCTGCATTTCACCCTGAGCTCTCCAGGCCTCTCCCTGCCCAAAGTACCTGCACAGAGGTGTTGCTTTCCTCTCCTGTCACCACTGCTTTCCCCTGTGGGCACCACCTCATGAAGAGGGTGATCTTTGCTACTCCTGCAAAGCCGAACTGAAAGTATTTCATGCTGTTAATCCCACAGGCAGGCAGACAAGAGCATTATCAGCACGCAGCTTTCATCTCACCGAGGTGATGCAAGATAAAAACTCAGCACTGGCCTGGAGCTGGAGCTCCAGGTTGCTCTTGCCCACAGCACATCCCCCTTTCTGGGAGTACAGCTGTGCTCTGAGCTTCCCTCCAGCCACCTGGGCTCAAACTGCATCTTAAAGGGAGAGCAATGCTCTTCCTCCTCCTTCCTCTCCTTTCCTAATGAATGCTATTAAAAAAAAAATCCAAGTCTGTGCTGTTAGCTCTTGAGAATAAGGTTGTTTTGGCAGTTGCAAGCCATGACAGTCGCTATAAAAGGGAGGCTTTATACTCAGATTGTGCTTTGTGAGGTAATTCTCTAAAAAACTTGGAGTGCTGGGAGTGTTTCATCCACAGCAGTGCCAGAATGATCAGTTTCCTCTCTCGAGTGGAGAGAGAGAGAGAGAGGATTATCTGGGAAGCAGAACACTTAATTTTTTGTTTTCTCCAGTGTCTGAGTCATTAACAGGTGTATGGTCGAGGACCAGAAGGTTCTGTACCATGTTCTTGTTTCTTCTAACTGCCCACAATCTACTTTCAATTGGCCATCAGCTTCACGTACCTCAAAAGAGGCATTGTGTACCCCTCAAAAGGAAGGAAATATTTGCTTGCAATTTATAGAAAAGATGCTTTAAATATAGGCTTGATGAGCCTGTCCAAATTCAGAAAGCTGAGCTCTTCTGATGCATGAGGTGTTCCTGATGGATTGTGCTGGAATTGCTTCATGATTCTGTAGGAAATTGAACCCTTCATTCAGCGGAGTTAGTTACCTGGATTTCTTTAGGTGTGTCAGAACCTTCACAATCTGTCAGTGAAAAAGGGGATGGGGGATTTCTGTGCATTTCATGTGCTCTATTTTTCCAGAATAAACACAAGGTTCCACGTGTTCCCTTAAAATCTCCATATTTGAGTTTAAACCATCACAAGTGCAAAAGTCTTGTGGGAGAGGGAAAAAGACTCTAAGTTGTGACATAAGCCTCATTATACTTCCTATGAGGCTCCATCAGAATAGAAAATTAGTTAATCAGTTACACTGAAACCACCGTGCCAGGCAAAATATTTGGTGTAGCTCCGTCTTCATTACATCCCAGCCAAAACTGGTGCAAGGTAGAGGCTCTTAGGAAAACTGAACAAAGCATAAATTAGGCAGTTCAGAGTGCTGGTGGGGTTTTAGCACTGTTAAAAGCACAGTTATATTAGCTCTTGCAAGATTGGAGACAAGTCAGATGTCCAGGAAAACTCAATTTATAAAAAATTCAGGTAAATTTCAAATTAACACCCTCACTTGTCCTTAAATTGATGTGAATCTCTGACTTAGCACTCTGTCACTAATATTAATACACTTTAATAATTATGAGAATAATTATCAACACTTATTAGACTACTTCATTTCTGGAAATGTCTGTACATTTAACAGCAGTGTCACTTACTTAATCTAGAGGGGAATTTGATTCTGTGGATGAGGTAACACAAGTAGCCAGCAAGTTTGTGCTCATTGAGTTTTAACAGAAGATCACATTTGGAGTTTGGCTGTATGATAGAATGTGTCAAATCAGGAAATACAACCTCTAACACATGTGGCCATCCAGGCTAGAAAAATGGGCAAGACAGAAATACAGTGGCTCTGTGCTAACACATGCAAATCTCTGCAGGCTAAAACTGAAAAAGAAGGTGCTTGAAAGGCACCATTCTCCTAGTTTACATCATGGGATCTCAGATCCACTTGTATAAAAGGTGACATAACAAACACTCAGATTTGTAATTTTATGCTTCAAGAAAGTAACTGAAGTACTTCTATTGTCACATTTGAAGCAAGATGCATAAGAAATAAAAATCCTACAGTGTGCACTGTATTTCCATCTTACTTTAATGAATTTAATTTTAAATTACAGGTAATTCTTAGGTACCAAAATGTAGCCTGTGGTTTTACGTAGTTTCTCAGAACTTATTCTTTTCTTACTGCCATTTCAGTTGTAAATATTCAACAAACACTAAAAGGGCATTAAATTTGTATCACTGCTTCAGTGAAGGCTTTCTGTCAGTAAGTATCAACTGGCTCATCTAAGAACTTGGAGTTTTTATGCTTCTTTGACATGCAGCCAACAACCAAATTCCCTGGCTCTCGTGTCCTCTTGGAGTGCTACAGAAGGCTAAGAGCACATTAAGTGGAAAAGAACTTGCAGAATGCTGCAAGGACAGGCCGCTGTCACATATCTGACAAATGCTGCCTCCACACAATGACTCACATCTGATGGGAGCAATGGGCTGAACACATCAGAATCTTCTGTTGCACTGATATGTTCCACGTACTGAAGATCACGTAACAGAAGTAAAAACACAAAGCTGTGGGCTGGGACCTGCTGGTTCTCGTGTCAGCCAGATGTTTGCTGGCCCTGTCTGTCTCGGCTGAACGCATCAGCCTGGCGTGTGTGGAGGAGAGGAAATGGTTGACATCAGTGAAAACCTTGCCTGTAGTGGGCTGCTCACTATCTTTCCCATCTGAGGCTGCTCATCCTTTCAGAAAAGCTGGTGGGAGCTGATGGCTTGTCCCGAGAGTAGGATCTGGAACAGGCCCAAGCTGTGTGAGGAGCAGTTGTCCTTTTCTTCCCCCTGAGCCAGCGGAAGATCGCAGCCTGTGCAGACCATGACCCCGAGACCATGGCCCCTGGCTATCCCCCGTCCCTCCCCGTGCAGGATGCTCCTGCTGACAGATGAGTTACAGGACAGGGGGTGCTGCAGGCAGGGAGAGCAGGGATGGAGTTCCCTGCCAGGTGGGAAGAGCTCAGCACTGCACAGAGGGCACAGGGATTGATTGTCCCCTCCACCAGCCAAGGCATGCAGAGCTGTCATTGCAGATGGTCGTGGTGGTGTCTGCCAGGCACAGTGGATGTCACCAGAGTGTCCTCACCTCTGAGAGTTCCTGTGTGTTCCTGGGGGAGGGATGATTACCCTGCACAGACTGACTGCAACTGTGGGTTGTATCCAGCTTGGGGGCACTTTCAGCCTCAGAGGCATCCTTTCCATCCTGAGAGCTTAGGGAGCAGTGCAGGGCTTTTCTACACCCAGGCAGCACAGAGGAGTTAACTAGTGTTGAATTCAGGAAGGTTGTCAGCTGTGCTGGAAGACAAGGCAGAGATCAGTGCACACTCTCTGAGGAGGGACAGACGTTTGGATGGACAAGGAGATCAGAAATAATGAGGTGGCAGCTTGGGCTGCAAGGGTGTGCGAGGCAAGATGTGCTGCAAGGAAGGAGAAAACTGAATTTAGAGTTCTTAGCCCTCCTAGTCCAAAACCAGGAGTAGCTGAACAAAGAGACTGACAGGGGCTTGAGGAAGACAGGCATTGGCACAAGGATCTTGAGTCACACTTTTTCACCATCTCTGTGCTGCTTGGTTTTGTTTGCTCCATGTTGCCTTCTGCTCAGTGAAGTCTTTTGTTCTGCCTGGAAGTCTTGGTCTATTTTGTGATTTTGTTTGTGAAAGATGCTCCATGTCTTGGTTTGTTCTCTCTGCCCTGACTGTGCCTGCTCCGGGCTGTCCTGTCTGAGATGGGCCCATGGAACACATTACATTCAGGACATGGATCAACCATGGGTGTACACAGGGACATGGGAAGGTTTTCAGGTAAGTTTCTTACTCCTCATAAAATTCCACCTGCTGCTGTGTCTGCTGCTGCTGCCTGAGCTGGTGGCTTTTATGGAACCACTATTTCGAAGTGCTGCTATTGCTCAGTGATAGCCAGAGCCCTTTCTGCATGGATAAAACCAGGACATTGTTTTTCTTTGTGGATCACTTCACACTTTTAAACACCCGAGTTTCATATGCCATGTTAGGACAGATCAAAATGTTGTCATGTAATTCTCCATGGCTGACTCTAACTTTTACTTCACTGAAAACTGCCTGTCATGAGGAAACCTCACCTCACTCTCCACTTCTCTAAGAAACCCATGAACACATTGGACAGCACAAGCTCCAGTGCAGACTCCTGTGGAACTCGAGTTTAGCATGGCTAAGGACTCCTACCCATTTATTAGGAAGTTATTTATGAATGTGAACACCTACTATGTTTTTATCCCATTTGAACTTAAAGCTCAGAGAGAGAAAAAAATTATCATGAGCTCTTTGGCAATATAAGTAAGGTATATGAGTAAGATGCCTGATATCTGTGTTTGTTTCTCTTTTCAGAGAAAATCTGCATTTCTAGCATTCTGTCCATTAGCCATTCCAATCTCCTTGGTCTTGCTCGAGATTATTTTGATAAATGTGCATTTTCTGTCCCCTTGGTGTAATGCATTTAGATATTCCTCACATACAAGAATTTCTGTTTTACCTCCTGATTTTAATTTTCTTTTAACAAGAGTTAACTCTGTAGTTAAAGCACTGCTGTGGTGGATGTTCTCCTCCTACAAGCAGCAGCATGGTATGGGTGTTAATGTTGCTGTTAGGAACATTCTGATGCAGGTGCTCAGAAACAGCTAAAGAATTGTTTCTACTCTTGTGTACTTTCTGACCAACTGCTATGTGAATTTTTTGGGGGAAAGGATGTTTGGGGTTTTTATTATAACATTATTTACAGGAAAACTTGGAAATGTAACTAGACTTTTAAGAAGATGTTCAACATGGGTCCTGAAAAACCGGGTGAGAAAATCCCCTTGGTTAGACCTTGATTTTTTTTAATTTGATTTTTATTTAGGAAAATAAAATCTTGAAATAGAGTTCTCAAAAGCCCAACACAATAATCTTATGTGAAACAGAATTATTAACTTTCATGTCAAGAAGCTGCTCCTTGAAGAAAAAATGGAAAGTGATCTTGGTATGAACAGACAATTTGAACACAAACCTTTTATTAAAATTTTGTGAGATTAATTTTTAATATTATATTAATATGATATATTATATTATTATGTATAATGTACCATAATATTATATATTATATATAATAATATAATCCATAATGTGATATTATATATAATATATAATCTTATATATCATATATTAATATAATATGTGATATATTAACATTAATATTGTATTTATATTAATATTATACATTTTAATTTTTTAATATTAAAAATTTCTTAGTTAAGAATTTATTTGCTTGAGAGAGGATCAGCAGAGCCACCCTGTGTGCAGGCTGGTGGCTTTGCCTGGCTATGTCCCAGCAGTGCCACTGAGCAGCCCCTGGGCTTTGTCCCTTGGGTTTCTCCCATTTGGGGTGATTTGCTTCCCAAAGCTGGTTCCCCTTTGTTAAATTCGTTGCTGTGTCTGAGCTATAACCTGTGCTCCCTTGATTTGTACAAAGCTACTTTTCCTGAGTGAAAGAGAGAGAACACAATTAATGTACTCACTTGGGTTTGGATTTTTCCCTTCACATTTCTCTCCTAAGGCTCTGAGGTCACATTTCTCAGTTCCTGGCTGAGCTGGTGCTCTGCTGGCTTGAAGCTGGCCAGGTGGCTCCTCTCCTTTTGATGGTGTTTGAGGAGAAAGGTCGATTAGTCCTTCTCTCATCTACAACCTTTTGAATGTAGACTGAGAGAAAAGTGGTTGAGTCAGTGTGAGACCCTCTCTGCAAAGTGCCTCAGGTGGTGGGGAAGGGGACAGGTTCCTCAGGAGTGGCAGAACTCTGTGACAGACATCACCAGGACACAGAGCCTGTCCTGAAGCAAGAGCTGCTTCTCCCTTCCCAGTGAGTCAGTCAAGTGATGGATGTGATCAGAAGATTTGAAATGTGTCAGCTTGCCTATAAACCACAGTCCTGACAAAAGCAGCACTGCAGCATCCTCTGAAAGAGCAAAACCCCTCCTTCTCCCTGATAGCTCCATTTGACATAACCCAGAAAACATTGCAGTAAAACCACTCTAGAAATAAGGAATTCCTGTATAAAAATGATTTCCAGAACTATTTTTAGTCACAAGAGAATGGGAGAATTCAAACCCGTGAATGGAACTATCACCAGCAGCAGTGCCTGTCCTGGGCACTGCACAATTTGAGTGGGTGCTCAGTTGAGTCTCTTCTCACAAATTAATCCAAAATAACAATGTTTCAAAAGACTTTGTGGAAGAATCCCTTTTCAGATAATTAATTCAAAGTAGTTTAGAAAAAAAAAACCACCTTTTTCTTCACAAGTGCCATCCCATCCCCCTCCAGAAAGGCACAGTCTGACATCTGCTACTGCTGCTGCTCTGCCTGTTATTATTTGTTTTAGAGCCTCTGCCCATTCTTTTGCTTCTACAGCTGCTGCTGGTGTTTCCTCTTGGTGCTTCCTGCCTGCCTGGCCTGAATTCCATCTGACACCCTCTTGGCCCTCTGGCTTTCTGCCCAGCTGGTTAAGAGCTGGCATCCAGTTGACTGCAGTGCTTGTTTCTGCAGTAGGAACATGAAATAATATTTGGGTTTCATTTTCTTTTGAGAAGCTCTTCAAGACCCTTTCATGAAGGTAATCCATTATTTTTTCACGCTGACCCTTTGATCTGAGGAGGATCTTGTACCCGTGTGAGAACTGCCAGTGCCTGTAAGGTCTGCAGGGAGACTTGGGGCCGATTTCCTGCTGCAAAATCCTTGAGGAGATGGTTTGGGTGGGGAAGGGGGTGGCATTGGCACTTCTGCCTTTCTGTTCAGCAAGGCAAGATGACTGTACAGCCTTGCCCTGGCAGCAGCCCTGGTATCTCTGCTTTCTGTAGACCCTTCCCAGCAGAGGGGAGAAAAAACACAAGGAGGAATTCAGGCTGTGTCTTCTCTCTTGTTCTCTCACCTGAGTGTCTCTCAAAAGGCCAGAGAAGGAAGGAGTGGTTCATGGTGAGTCTCCCAGTGCCCTGGGAGTGATTCCTTCAGCCTTCAGGAGACAGAGGGAGTGCCTGTCTGGGCCCTTTCATCAACAAAGATAATAGCTAAGAACTGGAGAAGAGGCAAGGAACTGAAACTGCAGAATCTTCTCATTTGTCACCCTAAATTTCTCGCATTTAATGAACTTCATAATATAGTGCTGAATTTAACCCTATTAAAGACAACATGCCCAAGGTATTTTGGCTTTTGAGGACTGAAAGATGAGAACCTGGCCTCTGGAGGATGAGACATTTGAAAGAGTCCACAGCTTATGGCAACAGCTTACAAGCAGCATCGCCATATGGCTTATTGAGAGGAGGTTTTTTCTGGTTTTATTAGATCACCTAGGAAATATTCCTGTCTTCTGTACTAGCCCTGGTCCCTGCCAACATCCTGAAGGGTGGGGAACCTGCTGACCTGATTATTTGGAAAAGACAACTTTTTTTCCCTCTCCTGAAGCTACCAGCTGTATTCTATTAATGGTCAAAATAGACTTCTGATTTAATATTATCTTTTCAGCTGTGAAATAGCACCTATCCCATGTAGATTTTTTTTTTTTAATTTGGAACCAAAATAAATCCTTACTTAGCTACACTGTGAACAGCCTGATGCTGTCTTGTGCACAGAGTGGCTGAAGTGAGGCATTACAGCCACAATCTGACGTTCCCACTCGTCTGCCATCTAGATGTGGAGCTTTTTTTTTTTTTTTTTGCACTGGGTAAGTGTAAGATGCTATCCTAGGAGATAACATTGTGCAGGTCAGTAATCACTTTTTTGTGGCTGAAAGTGTTTCCAGAACAACACCACGTCCAGCACAGAGACTGCCAGGGAAAGGTTCATCTGCAATGAGCACAAGGAGTGACGTGATAATGGGTACACGGAGCTGTGCTCCACCAAGTAATGGCCAAGGACATATCTTCTAACCCAGAAACTGAGGACTCAGGAATTAAACGGAAATACCAGTAAATCAAAAGAAAAAAAAAAATTGTGATCACCTCCCTTTCTCCTGAATTTAGTTAGCTAGCTCTGTTGAAGGAGCTGAATGCAGGAAGAGACACAGATCTGAAATCCCAGGTTCTGTAAAGAAACAGTTTCCAGGTGGAGGGATCAGCCTGTTCAGAGGCACAAGGTTTGTTTCTTGCAGCTGGCCTTGAATGATTATTTCTCAGTGTTTTGCTGTCATGCTGCCCACACTACAGTTAAGCAGCAGCTAAAACATTCTCAGGACAAGGAAACTAATAAATGTGGAAAAATAAGTTTGACTTTGTGAGAGAAAAATCTGTAACCTGTAAAGCATTTCATCTTCATGTAATTTTGTGCCAGTACAATGTAGTGGGGAAAAGAAAGAATAATCTGCCAAAAGGCTAATTTTTAAGAGAACCAAGCTGCTGAGCACTGTCCTGTCTCATATCCCTTAAATCTGTATTTGCCATACTCAGATTTCCATCAAAATATGAGACAAATACTACAAAGAAAATCTCCAGCTTTGAAGAATGTTGAGTAAAAGCCTGAAAACACAGGATATGGGCAGCAGTGCACTGCAGCCCTGCAGAGAGACTTGTGGTGAACTTCCACCAGAACATTCTTTGGTGACTCCTGCTCCTCCATTTGGAGTGTTCTGGACACTGCCAGGGGCTTCAGAGCTGGCTGCTACACAGGAAATTCTATTCCCTCTCCCAAAAAGCAAGAACGAGTACAGGAGGGGTTAATTTTGACTCCTTAGTTCATTCTTAGATGGTATCTTGGGAGTGTGCTTGACAATCTTAACTTGACACCTGTATATATATATTTATTTTTATTGGAACATAGAATTACAGTGGATTTTAAGTGATTCCGTTTGGTTTGTAAAGTGAGATTTTGTTTACATTGGTTTTTCTGGTTTGTTTTCAAAATGTTGTTACAGTGAGGTCTTAAATATTTTAATTAGCAGCACATTAAAAAATACTGTTTTCAGGGAATTAAGTCATTTAGAACTAGTTAAGGCCCTCCTGTATCACTATAACCTGAATCTAGGCTGCTAATCCTGTTGAATAACAAAAACACTGAATTTCCCTCCCTGGTTGTAGGCTCAAGCACATGCTCATGACTAAAGTGCACCTTGAATGTCACTCAAGGGAAAAAAATGAGAAAAGTGATTTTTTTATATATATCTCTAAAACATAAATTAATTCTACTGCTGTGGGTTATGTATTCCAGTGGAGTGTCTGAAATTCCTGGGGTATCTGCTTCTGTTTCATATGGTATTTCTGGTGATGTCCAATAAAACTCTCAGAATGTTCCTTCCAGCTGAAAAATGCTTTTGGTTTTCCCATACTTGTGAACATTTGAGTCCCTTGATATTATTTCATGGCTTTTAAAGTCATATATTAAAAAAAAAAAAATCCCCAAGCCATTAGGTCTCTTTTCATTGCTTTTATTGAACATTTGTCGGATCTTTGGGGGCCACACAAGCACCTCAACGTGTAAAATGCATCACTTACAGCAATGCCTGTAGGCGTGGCCATTCAGAAACCTAAGCACATAACACATAAATATGTACACTGCCCATTCAGCAGGGCCTTGGTCTGGCCACCTCAGTGCTGCCTTCCCTTGGGTGGGGCTGGGATCGTTCTCCCATTTTCCCTTCTCCCTGTTTCCCCCTCACTGTCGTTTTCCCTGATGTCAATGCAGGTTTTGACCCTCCATCCAAACTGTGCTGTTTTTCCTTGTGGTTTTGGGGTTTTTTGCTGTGTGTGCTGAAAGGCAAGGCATTGAGCATCAGCTGCTGGTCCCCCCCAGCCCAGATCTGCACTTCTCTCGTGGCTGTCACACCCCAGCTCTGTGCTGCTGCTGCTGCTCCCTCTGCAGTCCCAGTGCCAGCGGGATTTTCCCTCCTGGATCAGAAGCACAGCATCGGAGCCCCCAGCTTCAAACAGCTCCCTGACGCAGTTCCAAACTGCCCTGCTTATTTTTAGGCCTCTCCCCAGGATTTCGTGGGAGAGCTATGGCCTTGCTGAGTAACCTCCCCTCTCTGCTCTGCCCTGCTCAGCCACAAGTGGCCTTCTCTCTGACCCTGTTGCTTCTGCCACCTGGAGCAGCCTTCCTGTGTCTTGCTGCCTTTCTGACTCACCACCCACCTTTCAAATGCCATGTGAAAGCCTCGAGTTTCAGCCTTGCCTTGGAACAATCTGCAGCAGCCCAAGGAAAACAACCTCTGGCTGTTACCCAAAGAGGGTTCAATAATTATTTCTCTAACCCTCCTAAAGTAAAAAAGGTTGGCCACCAAAAACAAATAGGAGGAAGACCCCACACACATTATCCGTATTGGCTGGCTTTTTATCGGAGGGGTAACAGAAATAAAATAAAAGCTTGACAATTTTATTGGAAATAAAATTCCTCTGCTGCCTGGAAAATACAAAATAAAAAATGTCTATCCATGCAAATAAACCAGATTGGCACATTGATTTGTGTGTTTGTCTGTGTTTTTTTGTAATATTCCCATCAACTCCTGGTTCTTAACAATCATTTTGGAGTAGGTGTGTGTTAAGCAGTAGTAAGGACAGAGCGTACTGTTCAAGTAGAAATAAGGTTAAACACCCATCAAGAACAGGATGATTGGAAGAACTGATTTAAAGCAAGTTCACAATTCTGTGCTGCTGTCACCAGCCCTGCTTTAAAGCCTCTGTCCCATGCTGGTGAAACTCTCCAGGGATCCCCACAGGTGATGGATGCACTTTGGTTCTTACAGGAGGTATTTTCCATCCAGTGCTCTCTGTGGCAGGGCCAGGGACAAGGCAGCACCAGACAGATTCTTTTCAGGCCTCAGCAAAGTAAAAGGAAGTTTGATTAAAATTATCCTGGCAAGCAAAAAGCATTTGGGAACCACTTTCTAGCAAAGCCCTTGCTGATGCTTGGGAGCAGAGCAGGGAGGGAGATCACAAAGTCATCCTCAGTGTTTGCTTCCAGCATTATTTTTACTGACTGCTCACTGCTTTGCTCTCTTCCTAAAGTCCTTAAGGTCCCATTTGCCTGGTAAGCTCATGTATTTATCTCCCTGCTGCTTGTGGCTTTGCTGGTGAGTGCCCGTGCCAGCCAGCCTCCAGCACCTTCCTCCTTGTGCCCGGGGAAGGCAGCACCCTGCTTCCAATTAGCAAGGCAAGGAAGTTGGCTGCAGGAGCCTCTTCCTAACGAGAAACACCTCTGGTGTCTGTTATTTGTGTGTGGTGCCTACTGTCCCCAGCTAAGCTCAGGAGATTGCTGTGCTTGGAACCAGACACACAGATCTTGTCTTCATTAGGGGAAAGGTGGTTTGGATGTCTCGCTGAAGGGATTCAAAGGACTTGAGCTTAATACAAATCAGTTGCTGTTTTTAAAAGGGGGTTGTTAACTTTGAATAGCTAAAATAGATTAAAACAGCTGCTGTCTTTGGTAAGGCTGTAGCAATGGCTAAAATCAGGAAATGGCCATGGTGTGGCTCAGCCAGAAACTGCCAGAGACACTCTCCAGGCAAGTCAGGTGAGTCAAGTCAGTCTTGTTTCTGCTGCTGGGGCCACTCAGGGTTTCCTTTCCACGCATGGAAAACTGCTTGGTGTGAGGCAGGGGTGCCTGCCTCACCTGGCAGGGTACCTTGCTGTATAAAGCACAACAAACTGGTGAAATAGAACTTGTGCCTTGGAGCAGGTTCCTTATCTCTCTACGGCTCTTTGCTGCTCCTTACCCTGTGTGAGTGCACAATGGGTAGGAAATTCCTTCACAAGGAATTGACACAGCCCCAGTTTTCCCCTTGGGCCCTGGAAAGTGTGTTGTACGTGAGGGGGAAAATTCTACATTTTTTACAAAATTTTTACAAAATCTTACATGAAGAGGAAAAATTGTCAGCTGTGAGGGGAGGGAAGACCGTCACTGTCAACCTGAGAGATAAAATGATGTTTGCCCATGGTAATGAAGTTTTTTTCTGTTACAGACTAGGCAGCTTTGTCCAGATTATATTTTCAGTGTCATTCAAAGTCTGATTCCTTTCCTTTTCTCTTTCAGTACTATGAGCATTGCAACTGCTGATGTGAGCAGTTGTTCCTACACCATCACACTGTTTCTGTCATTAACCCTAATAAATGCCAGTCTAACCTTCTGACTGACCTTAACGGGGATAAAAGTCCTTAATATCTCCTCAGTGTTCTCTTCAGCTGCTTCAGTTACTTCTCTGAATTAGAATTACATACACACTGCTGTTGCATTTAAATGCAGCATTTGCATCTCTGTGGGTAAATGCTAGTTTGGTTCTAATTATTGCATTGGAAGCCTGAGGCTAGAGTGAGGTTATTGCTTAAGCAATATATTAAAGGAAGGAGGCCATTTGGCTGCTTTTGTTAAAAATCCTGGGGCAGTCATTTGTGTAAAACCACTGAAGGCTCATACAAATGACACCTGTATAGGCTCCAGGGAGAGTGTTCATCTCAGTTCATGCTAGAAAAACCCCAGCTTGAGAGTCATTAAAGAGGCAGGAGAGCTGCGGAAAAAATCCTTCCTGCATCTCTAGTAAGAGATTCAGGAATAGCTGAAGCAGCTAAGAAATATCACTCATCACTGCTCCAAAATCTAAGGAGAGTGGGGTTGGGGGGTGCAGCTTAAGAGGCTCTTTGAAACTTTTGAAATTGTTTTCATGCTTTAATGGTTATATTTAACCTTCATTAAATGTTCAAGTAAGTGAATATTTTGCTTTATTAAGTGGGGTTCAGGTTGCAGTACAGACCACCACTCATTTCTGCTTTAATCTTTGCACTTAGGGGAAAAACTCACCAAGCTGAAACACTATTTAATCTCCTTCTTTCCAGTCTCTTGAATTAAAACCAGCAACAAAACAAAACAAACTTTTAAAAAGTTCTACTTAAATCTAATATAAACCAAATCTGTGTTAATATTGGCTTTTCTGAGTATCTAGGCACTCATCACTTCCTGTTTTGTCAGCTTGGGTATTGTGGGCTGGGAATATTCCCAGCGTGTTCCTGGATGCCAGTGGTGGCTGGCAGGGGCAGCAGGTGCCTGCAGTGTGTACCTGTGTCACCTGTGTGACACACAGCTCCTGGCACTTCTCTGGGGGGAACCTGAGGTGCAGCTCTTCCTGGGGCTTTCCTGGGCTGAGGGCTCTGGCCAGGCTGTCCAGGCAGCATTTGGGAAAAGTGCACGTTGTATTGCACTAAGGAGTTTTGTTATGTTGGCACTGGGTGTTTTGGGTTATATATGTAAATCCACACAAAACGTTGTACAGCACTGCCTGTCCCAGGAACCCCTGCACACCCCTCACCTGACACCACCCGTGCCTCACCTCCCCTGGGTCAGCCCCCACTGACCCCTCACCTCCCCTGGGTCAGCCCCCACTGACCCCTCACCTTCCCCTCCCCTTCCCAAAGGACACAAAACCACTCTGAGCCACCTGCTCGGCCTCTCACTCTGCTCAGGACTCCAAGGTGCAGGTTCTGCATTAGACTGTGAGGCTGTTCCTGACACTAAGAGTACCTTTTGTCTTTTGTCTTTGTCCTGGCCTCAGTTTCCCCTCTGAGGATTCAGTGCCAGCCTGGCAGGGCACTCAGGGGTGAGGGGACCGAGGCAGGTGCACGTTGAGGTCTGATTCCCTAGCATTTTATTTTCCAGATCAGCTCTACCTGCTGGAGTAAGATTTGGGGCTGTGAACTGGCAAAGTCAGACACATGGAAGGAGCACTGAAATCCTCCTGAACCGGCCAGACCCGCTCCAGACACCTTGCTGGTGTTTCCATCCTGCCAGAGACCGAGAGCTGGGGGCTGTCTGTCTCACAGACGGGAGCCTGTGACTCCTGCCCTGAACAGCTGCAGTCCGAGACTCCAGCGCTGTGCCCCGGCTGTTGGGGCGGCCAGGAGCTCTCGGAGGGCTCCGGTCCTGCCCTCGGAGCGCTCAGCCCGGGGCTGCGGGATGCTGCAGCCAGGCTTCTCAAGGGCGCTGGTGCTGACCCACTCCATGGCTCTAGACACTAGCTGCTAGCTGAAAATAACCTCAAAGCCCTGATTCCGGAGGAACACGACACTCTGCAGAGCTCCCTTCCAGCGGCAGAGCTGGGATGTGCCCCCTGCACGCACCGGGATGGACCGGCGGCAGCAGGAGCCGGCACGGGCTCCGTGCTGGGAACAGCGTTCTGCTCACCCCTCTGCCTGCTCACCGCTCTGCTCATCCCTCTGCCTGCTCACCGTTCTGCTCATCCCTCTGCCTGCTCACCGTTCTGCTCATCCCTCTGCCTGCTCACCGTTCTGCTCACCCCTCTCTCTGCCTGCTCACCGTTCTGCTCATCCCTCTGCCTGCTCACCGCTCTGCTCACCCCTCTGCCTGCTCACCGTTCTGCTCACCCCTCTGCCTGCTCACCCCTCTGCCTGCTCACCGTTCTGCTCATCCCTCTGCCTGCTCACCGTTCTGCTCATTCCTCTCTCTGCCTGCTCACCGCTCTGCTCATTCCTCTCTCTGCCTGCTCACCGCTCTGCTCATCCCTCTGCCTGCTCACCGCTCTGCTCATCCCTCTGCCTGCTCACCCCTCTGCCTGCTCACCCCTCTGCCTGCTCACCGCTCTGCTCATCCCTCTGCCTGCTCACCGCTCTGCTCACCCCTCTGCCTGCTCACCGTTCTGCTCACCCCTCTGCCTGCTCACCCCTCTGCCTGCTCACCGCTCTGCTCACCCCTCTGCCTGCTCACCCCTCTGCTCACCCCTCTGCCTGCTCACCGCTCTGCTCACCGCTCTGCCTGCTCACCGTTCTGCTCACCCCTCTGCCTGCTCACCGCTCTGCCTGCTCACCCCTCTGCCTGCTCACCCCTCTGCCTGCTCACCCCTCTGCCTGCTCATCCCTCTGCCTGCTCACCGCTCTGCTCACCCCTCTGCCCGCTGCTCACCGTTCTGCTCACCCCTCTGCCTGCTCACCGCTCTGCTCATCCCTCTGCCTGCTCACCCCTCTGCCCGCTCACATCCCCGTGTGTCCCGAGGTGAGGACAGCCTCTCCCAAGGAGAGGGGAACGAGCGGGTGAGGTTATTTTGGCCCGTGTTGTTTAGGAAGCCGGGCTGCACGATCACCTCACAACCTGTAAAAAATAAACTGCTGGGGCTGGTCCTGCTGACACATCGGTGGGGCTGTGCAGGTGTGCACAGCCCTGCAGAGAGCTGGCACCTGCTGGCACCACAGTGTCCCTTGGCTGTGCCCCCGGCAGGCTCAGGGCTCTGCAGTGTCCCTGCTGATGGCAGGAGGGGAGGGGACTCTGCCCTGCCACTGCTACCACCGTCACATCCCCATCCCGTGCCAGCAGCGGCTCTGCAGGATGCGGGACACAGGGCAGGGAGGGGACGCGGGGACACTGTGGGGACAACCTCCGGGAAGCTCCTGGCAGCCAGGGACACGAGGACTTTGCTTTTCTTTCCAAGCCTTTGCTTTCTGAGCTCTCCCTGCAGCTGGCTAACTTTTCATTCAGAAGAACAAAACCTAATACATTAAAAGAGCAGGGGAAAAACAAACAAACAAACAAACCCCAACCTGCTATACAGGAAGTTATCCCCCATACAAATTCAATAATCAGTCTCACTTCATCTTCAGTGCTTTTTCTGCACTTCTAGAGATGTCTGGGATTTCTTTCCTGTTCATGGGCAGTGCTATAACTAGAGCTGGGTGATGCTTTGCAGCTCTCATTCACCAGAAGTGCAAGTTCTAACATTCTTTACTAAATTCACAGGCTTCTGCAGAATAAGTGAATCTATTTTTTTAAAAAAAAAGTAAACACAAAACCAACTTTTGCGATATTTAAATGAAGTTTACATTTCTTATTTCAAATGACATTTTTATTTAGAAATCCAAAATGTTACTTCAGATAAATCTATAGACTGGGAAAACCAACAAAATTTAATCAAGATTTCATTTTGGGTCAGCCAAAAGCATTTATTTAAGTATGGGGAAAAAAATTAAAGAGGAACTCTAGAAATAAAAATTAATTTCTAAGAGCTGGGAAAAAAAAAAGTGAAAAATCCATTCTTAAACTTCTGGTTTAGTCAGTGTACAAAACTTCTCTTGTTCTAGACATTGATCTCTGGAGCTAGTGAGGTGGTAAATCTTTGTCCAGCCTTTGTTCAAACAGTTAAGACATATTTTCTGTTTATTACATTTCCCAAAAATATGATAGCTCCACTTTTACATAATGCTATTCCAGGATTTATAAGACTGGAGGTGATTAATTCTAATGTAATTATTAGATCTCCAACTGGAGATCATGACCAACAGTACAGACTAAAAAGGAAAGTTCTTCAAAAAGTAAGGCTAGAAGGAGTACACAAAGCAGATTTCTTTTTTCCAAATGCTTTCATTAATAAATTTTACTGAAATGAAAATTCAGAACTGCAGGATTAGTTCTGTCTTGGCAGGAGTGGGCACTGGCTGCAGCCAGGGTGCACTGACTCACACCACCTGACCAGCCAGGGAGGCTTTGGGAGATCTCTACTGCAGCAGCAGGGACTCGAGCTGATGCCTGGTACCAATTTCAAGCAAATAAAAATTGTGTGCACGAGTAAATCATAACAGCACCAGCACTGTATAGAGCCCTCAGCTCTGCCCACAGCCTTGCTAAGATCTGTGCAATCACTGAGCTGGTCATTACCTAATAACTACCCTGCCTCTCCTCCCAGAATGCCTTTTTTTTGCATGAATTGCTAAGTTCATAAAAGCCTCAAAACTGTCTGCAGTGATCAAGTCCTGATTATAGTCTGCAGATGAATTGAGAGGTCCTGTTCCATAACCTCTGTGTGACTTTGAAATGTGCATTCCACTCCAGGCAGAGCCTAGCACAATCTGTTTCCACTGAAGGCGAGCACCACTGGAAATATGATTACAATAATTGTATTATGAACATGGCATTGTCATGATCAAGTGAAGGGCTCCAAAATGTAACTGATAAAATTGTAACTTTGACCTCCATCTTCAGCTCAAGAACTCAGTCCAGTTCAAATATCCCAGTGCATTAGGCTCGTTAGCACAGAGGCCGGCCCAGCCGTTCAATCCCTGCTCCCAGGAGCCACTTCACAGACAATACTCGGGTAAACAAGAGCTTGTGGGAGGGGAGAAACAGGATCCAGCTTTTGATGTCGGGCTTAGAGCGTAAAAAACTGAATCTTGTGCTGTAACAGTTCCATCAATTCCCCGGAGCCAGAGCAAGAGAGAATTCGATTTGAAATTCCTGTGTAAACACGCTGGGGCAAAGCTCATGGTTGATGTAAGTGGTTGTAACTTCCTTGGCTGTATTGATATCACTGAAACCAATGAATTTGGGGCTGTTTGCACCATATGAGGATTCATCCCCTTCGTAAACATTTATGCAAAAAAATGAGAAAACGATAGTAATTTAAAAATATTTTAACGTGGTCTTCCAAATCATGCAGAACATAGTAGACCCCTTCTGCTTTGTTTTCTTATCCTCTGGCTTCATTCAGGTCCTAGTCTGAACTTCCCAGCTAAATATGGAAAGAAACGTGTCAGTTGTACCAGTCCTAGCATTAGTTTCAGTTTGCAGAAGTGCCATTGATACAGAGCCCTGCATTTATTTGGGGTGGAAAGTGTCTATTTAAATTGTGAGATCAATCGTCAAATTAGACGTGTGACTGCACACATCGTTCCAGTGTTTATTTTCTTTTCTGGCACACTTGTGGCTCTTTGGGTTTGAAGAATGTAACTCAATTGGAATGAGCCTCAGTGATAAAATGGCCATCACATAAGATGTCTTTGTGTTGTTTTGAAATGTACTATTACAAGGCATTTTAATAAACTTTGTTTTTATTTTCCTTGATTAATAACACATTTGCTGGTGAATTTTTTGGGATGTTTGATTCATGGTCTTTCCTTTCTTTTCCTTAGAACTCCTTGGTGGCAGCAGCCTCCAGGAGGCCTTGTGGGACTATCCCATGGCGATCTGACCTGGTCCTGCCTTTGTCCAAGTAATTTTAGTCGCACTAACACTTTTGACCCCTGGTGTCATTGATAAGCTCCAGAGAACCGAGTGCTGGGTCAAAAAAAAGTTTTGAAAGATCTGCAGAAAACTAAATGCTTAAAGCCCTGTGATTGATATTTATTTGTTTTAATGATGAATATAGAAAATAATACTCTGTCACTTTCTCTTGTCTGCCTGCTCACACTGACAGAGAAGCTGGTTTATGGACAGTAGGTCCAGTACACGTATTAAAAACTGCCAGGGATGTAAGGGAGAATATTCTGGTTTTATCTTCTCTGCTCAATAGCTGATGTGATTTTTTACCCGTTCCTCAGCTGTGTGGTTAAGAGGGAAAGATGCTGAGCACTGTGCAAGGCATTAAACAACAGCAGCTGATCACTTCTGCTAATATGGTTTCACTATAGGATACTGTCATCTTCTTTGGATTGGCATTTGGCTCTCAGAGAATTGTTTGGCTAATGCACTGCTTAATACTTTCATTTTCTTTTTTTTTTTTTTTTTTTTGGTTGAAACTGGCTTTTATCTTTAAACTGTTTTTATAAGGCAGAAAACTGTGTCCCTTTGAACCATCCTCTGATGTCATAAGAGCTGGGAGCTGACATGAATTATGCTGTGAAAATACTGACATGTAGAGCTAGGTACCAGCATGTGCTAAAACCCAGTAACACATGATGCGCTCCAGAATATTTTTTTACCGTAGTGTTATTAGTGGCAGGCTCTTTGGTCTGAGCCCCTTTGATAAGTGAAATTAGCACGCTGTTTTTCCAGCCTAAGTATGGCGAATTCCTCCCCCTTTTGGGGTAACAAAATATAAATATTAAAGGGAACTCCAAGCGTAGCTATTTGCAAGGTTACAATGTTTGTTATTAGAGCTGCGGAAAACGCTCAGTCTTTCAGAGGAGACGGTGTGAGGGAGCCCTGGAAGGACAGGAAACATCTATATTTGCTGGCAGTGGGCCTGTATCCAACATCTTGCTCCCAGTGCCATCCTGATGGCAGGGTGGGGAGGGCCAGCTCAGCTATGCAGAAGGAAAACACGCCAGCATATCGACATTTCACAACACAGCACGCGCCGCTCCGGAGGGGAAGGGAATCAGATGAGGCTCTTTGCAGGAAGCCAGTTCTGTGGGCAGCTAAAAAACCCCAGGATGTTCCCTGGAATTAGGGCCCTAATCTTCATCCCCTCCCGGGAGCGGCAGCGGGCGCAGGAAGCACTTTGCACAGGGCTTCCTCCGGGTCCCCCGGAGCTGTCCCAGGGGAGCCTGGCTTTAATGCTGCATTCCTCAGCACAAATAAAGCCCAGCTTTACAGCCCCCCTTGTGCAAGGCTTGAAAGGAGACCCTTAGGGAAGCCTCCAGCATACAAATAGTGAGGCAATAGGGAAAAGTCCTGTTTCTCTTACACGTTGTTTTTTTTTTTTTCTTTTAATACAACAGGATTATGCCTCACATGAAGACAAAGTGGATTTTGAATCTTAAGTAACATCAGAAAATTAAACAGTGCTGTGCATGCTCTAAAGAAGGCTGAATTTAGCACCACTTATTTCCACCTCTATCCATCCTCTAACTGTGCCTTATATGAACAGTTTTGATTCCATCAGGCAATTTTCCTGGTTGTGTTAACAGGTATTACCCTTCCCATGAGCATGTAGAAACCTTGGAGACACCTTTAATTTCCCTGTTTGTCTTGCCCAAAAAAAAGAGATCCAACCAATCAAAAAGCGCCCCCAGCCTTTTATTTCTTTAAATCTAGTCCTTAGCTCCTGGAACTTACTGAAATAAGAGAACAATGCATTTGTAAACACTCCCAATGAAGAAGAGCAGCTTTGGCTGGGCTGAGGATGGAAGTGACTGCCCTGGCTCCAGCCACTCCTGTGTGCCCCAGCCCAGGACCTGCAGGGCAGAGAGGGGGAGCAGAGCTGGGTTCCCTGGGGACAATCCTGCTGGTCCCATCGTGCAGAGCCAGGATAACTGCTTCCCCTGCCTCGGGAGCACCGAGGGGCACTGCAGCCCCTGCAGAGCACGGGGTGTGCACAGACGGGTTCCAGCCCTGCCTGCTCTGCCACAGCAGGGCAGCCCCACTGGTGCCTAATTCGGGTTTACCTGGAAACAGAGGCCAGACAAAGCTAAAAAAATAGCAGTGGATCTATTTAATGAAGGGCCTTCAGGTACACTAAGGGGAGTCAGAGGCTACACCCAAGGTGGATGACAGTCATGAGTTTCTCAGACAGAAATAAGTTTGGTCCATTTGCACATCAGGGGTGAATGCTCCAATTACAGCTTCAGGTAATGAGGTCATTTACCCCCAGTTTGCTCCTCCCCAATTCACTTTTCAGAGCCTGAGGCTGTAGGGTGTCCTGTGATCTCAGGTCCAGAGGGATTTTTTTGTCTGACCAAATGTGAAGACATAACCAGCACTTTATACAGAGTTTGGAGCTGTGCACTAATGCTGTATAGGATTTGGAAAATACAAAAGCTAAAATCCTAAGGCATCATAGTGGTAACGTGCTCCTCTCCCACGGTGGTGCCCCTGAGCAGCACTGAGGGCTGTGGGGAATGCAGATGTGGCAAGAAAAGGGCAGGGGCAGCAGCTGGAGGCAGCTGGGGCTGAGCCTCTTCTGTGGTGACACCATGGGTGAGCTGCACACCCTCTGCACCCCACGGGAGCACTGGGGAAAGGTGATGCCTCTAAACTGAGCAAATATGCAGGTGAGAAGTGGTACAGGTTGTATATTGGGGGGGTGTGTGTTGTGTAGAAATTATTATTTCAATGGTAATTGCACAGCCATTATCAGGAATCTCTACCAACTGCTCGAGCCACAAGGAGCTCTGTCTGATAAAGATTTCTGCTGTTTGGAGGCAGGCCTGCATTTATAACCACAAGATAAAGTGATGCACTCAAAATTGCTACTGAAGGAGCCCCAGGAGGAGGATTGGTGCAGAATTCTGCTCTGGTTTCCTGCCCTGTGTTGCTGCTTTACCCACCCAGAGTGGCCTTGTCCCTTGAGCTGCGCTCAGAGGGAGGACACAGGGGTGCAGGGTTTGCTGACAAGGGTGCTCCCCCTTCCTCCCCAACCTCCTTCCCACACCACCTCATCAGACCCTTGGCCCTTCTCATCTCCCCCAGCAGAAGAACTCAGGCTGCTTGAAAAAAAAAAAATGCTAATAAAGTTTTGTTCAGGTCAAAAATGATGTTCTGTTAAACATACTTCATTTTCTTCTGAGTCTTTAACTTTTGCCTTGATTTGGGGTTTTCTTTTCGGCCAAAATAGTGTGAACAACACAAGAAATTTTCCTCTTTTTTACTCCCAAAAGAGAGGGGGGAAAAAGGGGGGGGGAGGGGATAAAAGACCCTAAAAAATCCGGGCAAATGTCCTTTAGCTTTGAACAGGGAAAGGCAGTTTGTGATAGATTTTTCCAGAAATGGACTGTTTGGAGTGAGGATAGTTGCTTGGTTAAGTAAAAAAAAAAAAAAAAAAAAAAAAAAAAGAAGGATGGGAATTATTGGAATTATTAGGAGAGAAGAAGCAGTGAGAGAATAAAGCAGGAAAAGGGAAGAGTATAAGAAGCACAGCAAGGGTGGGACAGAGGAGCTCTGGGAGACCCAAGGGTGCTTTATGGGGTTTATGAGTTGAGTTCTGTTATCTTCTACTGCCCCAAGGTCCCTAACAAAGTTATTCCAATAGGAGGGATGATTTTCACCCTCTCCAAGCCACTGACAAAATTTTGAAGAAGAGTGTTGCAGAAAGAAGAGTGAATAGAAGGGTGGAGGTCAGCAGAACCTGCAAAGGGGCCAAGCACAGGTGGCACAGCAATCCTGAATATACTGGTGTAAAAGACTTGTCAGGAGAAACTCATGAGAAAGATGTCAAGGTTGGGAAAATGAGAAGCCTGTTAAGAGCTCTGAATGTCAGAATTTCAGGAAAATTGAGCTGTTTTGTAGGAGAAGCCTGTGTGTCTGCTATCCTGCCTTTTTCACCACTTTTCTCCAGAGAATTAGGAAAAAAGTGGAACTTTGTATGGGAGCTGCATTTGTGTTTGGGTGGGCTTGGGGGAGTTTGACATAATGAGAAGGACTCTCGGACACCCCCTCCAAAGCCCTGAAGCTGTCACTGGCAGCAGGGGGACCCCAGGCTCTGTGGGTGTTGGGCTGGGGATCTCCTGAGCTTTCCCAGCTCCTGCTCTGCCAAGATCAAACATTAACTCATTAACTCCTCAACTCCTCGGGCACTGATCACTGCCAGAACAGCCAGGAGATTCCTGTGAACCCTTCCCACCGTGGTTCAGCACTGCCCTCACCCAGAGGGGCATTTTGGCTCAGCAGAGGCTTTCACAGGGGGACAAGGCTGAGAGGTGAAGTGCAACCTCCTGAGAGGGACGAGCACAAAGCTCTGTCAGAGCCCTGCCCTCTCTGCAGTGCCCCAGGAACACATCCCTCGTGTGTGGGGAGACACCTGAGACACCTGCTATGAGGGAAAAGGGTCAAGAACATTGTTCTGTGTGTTCTGGATCCCAGCAGGGAGGGCTGGCTGCTGGAGGAGCCTTGGCTCCTGGAGGGCTGCCTCTGGGGACTGGAAGCTTTTTCTTTGCAGTTTGAGAACCCGTGTTGTGTAAAATTGTTTAATACTCACCATTCAATTGATTTTAAAGTGGATAATCATCACTGAGCTTTAAACACACAGAGCTTGTTGTTGGAGCTACAGCTTTTCTTTGTTAATACTAACATTAAATATTTGTTCTGGATAAGGATAATCTAGTAATATGGGGAAACACCTGTGATTGAACTGCTGTGATAAAGATCTCTACTATACACTTCTCCTGCCAATATTTCACAAGCCTCACTATATTCAGGGGTAAATAAATTTAATTCATTTTCCACTCCTGTTGTCTCACAAATTTGAATGTATTTGATGCAGTAGGTTGTAAAGCCTAGTCCAAAACCTGTGCTAATCTGTTTAAGGAGTTCTGTTTGACAGAAGTCCCTTTTTTCCCTCCAGCACTAATTGGGTGATGATGATTGGGTTGTTTGGGGAAGCAGCAGAGCAGGAGCAGGCAGCTGGAGACAGTGCATGAGGAAACCCAAAACCACGCAAGGATTTAGGATTTTATGAAGCTGCAGCAAATCTCTGTCTCACTTCAGTGGAGCTGCATTGCCCACAGGCAGCTCCTCCCTGGCTGCTCACACGGCCCCTCCTGTGGCTTTCTAAAACCTGCAAGAGGGTAAATTTTTTACTTCAAAAGGGGAAAATGAAGTGATTTGTTTCTCCCTCTGACAATAATGTAGCCAAGAAAAACTGATGCTGAGTACCTCTGTGATATGCACGTGGCAGATACCTCTGCATTTAGTGTTGTATATTATGTTTTTCAATAGGAAATATCTGATAATTTTGGCTTTTAAACATCTTACTGATATACTATGCATAAATTTAATTACTCCAAATACTTTACTTAGGGTTTTGGTTTGTTTTGGTTTTTTTTTTAATACCCTCTTCAGAAGGAAACAGTGTTGTGGCACTGATATTTATAAAAATAAAACAAAACCTGAAAACTCAGCCTTTCACAGCAGCTGCCATACATCCTTGTAAGTATTTAATTGGGCTCTTGCATGCATGAAACTCCTGCACTTCAGAACATTATCCTGAGCTGTGATTTTTGTAGATAGAGCAAATTCTTTCAATATTAGTTGCTGCTAAGACCTCTGTAAACCCAGACCTTGGGAAGCCAACAGAAAATTTCTGCTTGCACTTGTGAAGCTGAGATTTCTCTTCCTTGGCAAAAAGAGAAACTTCTCTTTCAGCCAGAGGGAGCCAGGGGATCTGCAAGGGTTTAATGCAAGTGCAGGGGAGCTGTGGTCCCACCTTTGCTGGCTGGTGTGTGAGGGCCTGGAGGAGCTGGTGATGGCAGGAACCTCATTCAGAACTTCTGTCCTGAGCTGAAAACCCCTGTCATCAGGAGCTACCCACCTCAGGAGTTGTGTCAATCCTTACAAAGCAACTTCTGTTCCCACAGTGAGTGACATTTCAGTGCTCAGGCTGACTAGCCCTGTGCCCAGCATGCCTGGGCAAGAGCTGTGTGCCTCACAGAGCTCCAAACCCACCTCTCTGAGAGCTGTGTGCTTCACAGAGCTCCAAACCCACCTCTCTGAGAGCTGTGTGCCTCACAGAGCTCCAAACCCACCTCTCTGAGAGCTGTGTGCTCCACAGAGCTCCAAACCCACCTCTCTGAGAGCTGTGTGCTTCACAGAGCTCCAATCCCACCTCACAGAGCTCCAATCCCACCTCACAGAGCTCCAAGCCCACCTCTCTGAGAGCTGTGTGCCTCACAGAGCTCCAAACCCACCTCACAGAGCTCCAAGCCCACCTCTCTGAGAGCTGTGTGCCTCACAGAGCTCCAAACCCACCTCTCTGAGAGCTGTGTGCTTCACAGAGCTCCAATCCCACCTCACAGAGCTCCAATCCCACCTCACAGAGCTCCAAGCCCACCTCTCTCAGAGCTGTGTGCCTCACAGAGCTCCAAACCCATCTCTCTGAGAGCTGTGTGCCTCACAGAGCTCCAAACCCACCTCTCTGAGAGCTGTGTGCCTCACAGAGCTCCAATCCCACCTCACAGAGCTCCAATCCCACCTCACAGAGCTCCAATCCCACCTCACAGAGCTCCAAACCCACCTCTCTGAGAGCTGTGTGCCTCAGAGCTCCAATCCCACCCCACAAAGCTCCAATCCCACCTGACTGAGAGCACACTGACCTCAGGCTGCTCTGAGGGTTTGGGGTTAGAGGGTCTCCAGCCTTCCCCCCTTGTGCTGTCCTGTGCTGCACTCTGAGTGGCACAAATAGGAATATTTGCCTGCTTCTCCTCACACATTTGGACACCCACTGAACATGGCTTTGTAATGAATCCCTGGTTTGAGTAGGAGTACAGCTGGCAGCAAAGAAATTCAGTGCTTCTGTTTTCCATATTCCTCGTCCCAGGTTGTATACAGAGCACCGAAAGGCAGCAAATACTGGTTTTGGTGTAACATAAGCAACAAATAACATTTCCATAATAATTCCCTTGGCTTCTCAAAGAGCTTTTCTGACCAGGTTAAATTTATTTGAGATAAAAGAAACACAATATTGCTGTTTAACCCACAGAAACTCTTGTTTTCTTTTTGTTTGTCCTGATAACGCTTTCAAGGCTCCAGGGAAATCTGAATATCCAGGAAATGTGGCACACCTTTTCTTCTGGCTTCCAGTTCTGCTTACCTTCTTTTTTTGAAAAAGCTGATCCAGCTGGAAAACAGAGCCAGTTAAGGGTGACTTTCTGCCTGTCAAACTCCTCCTTCACGTACTAAACTGTGTAAAACTACAACTCCCCTCACTGAGGAGTGCAGGCTCTGGGACAAACCCTTTCTATTGTCATTATTTATTCCAGGGCTGGGCTGTCTGTGTGTAGCCCTGCACTCAGAGGAGGAATAGGCACAGGAAACCTAATATGCAGATGAAATCTAATAATAGCATGGAGATTCTTCTTTTCCAGCTGCCTGGATTGTGCTGTAAATGCAGGGGAATGCAGTGGCAGCAGGGTATCAGCAATGGGCTGGCTGCTTTTTCCTCTGCCTGTTCCCAGAGAGAGTGTATCTGGATTATCTCCTCTTCTAACCATTGAAAAGTAATAAACTGTGAAGTTAGAAACTCACAGAAAAATTGTGCATCCTTTTGAGGAGTTTTTGTTTGTTTGTTTGTTTGTGGGGGTTGGTTGTTTGTTTGCTTGACTGTTTTGGTGGGGTTTTTTCATTTGGTTTGGTTTGTGGTTTTTTTGGTTTTGGGGTTTTTTTTTTGTGTGTTTGGTTGTTGTTGTGTTGGGGCGGGGAGGGGGGGGTTGGGTTGGTTTTTTTTGGTGTTTTTTGTTTGGTTTTTTTTCCCAAGGGGAGTAGGGGGCTAAATCCTATTTTTGGTCAGGTTCTGGCCAGGTGTGGCAGAGGAAGAATGTCCCACAGCACTCAGGCCAGCAGTGACAGCAAATGAAGGGCACTGCATCTTCCCTCTGTGGGGGGAAAGTGGGAAATGAGCTCAGTTAGGGAGCAGCACCTACACTGCTCTTTTCTCTAGGTGGTTTTCTGCAGACACGGATAAAAGCTCCACAGAAAGGAATATAAAGTTAAAATCACACCTTGAGGGTGCTCCTGTTAGGTTACAAACCACTCAAAATTGAAGCTAGCTGAGAAGTAGTGGACCTTAATCAACAGCAATTGTTTCTCTTTAGGCAACTGTGAGAATAAGCCAAGAGAGAGGTATTTTTCTAGAAAATAAAAACATCAACCACAACAAAACCAGCTGATAACAGTGAATTTAGTACACTTTGGTAACTGTTGAAGAATCCATACCAACAAGGCTGTTTTTCTGCAAAATTGGTTGCAGACAGCTGGGAGGAAAATGTCCATGACATGGCCCCAGTGGAGAGAATACCAGGGCTGAGCTGCCCAGGGCTCACCTCTACCTTACCCTCATTATTTTTATCTTTCGTTATTTTATTATTACTTTTATTCTTTGGGTGACACCATTCAGTTTCACTTAAACTACTGAAAAGCCTGGAATACCTGCAAAGAGTTTCAGGTGTTACACTGGGGGCCAAATACCTGCAGAGAACACTCTAATGTCAGAAGTTTATTGCTGCTGTACTGACATTTGCTTCAAAAAGCACATTCTCAGAGATTGCTGGTGGAACCCTCACGAAATGATCCTGGAACATTTGCTGAGATTAAACATTTCCTTTGCTTACTTTAAAAATGACAAATTTACTTATCCAAACTCCTTTTTTCTGTGTTGCTGTAGCACCCATTTACATAGGAAGGTTTAAAAAACCCCCAACAAATTAAGTGAAGATGTGAATTTAAAAAAAAATTACTTTAGCAGGACTAAAATCCTGTGTAAAAATTCCTTTCAGAATTTGAGTACCCTAAACAGCTTTTAATTTAGCTAACTCAAAAGCTCTTGGTTGTGAATAAGTTGGGAGCTGAGGCCAATTAATTAATCCACTTTAAACACTAATTCAGTATAATTTCCTGAGTGTGTGTCTGTAGGCAGTTCTGAGGAATACGTGCTTCAGAAATGGAAAGCAGTGAGGGTTTTACTCTCCTCCAAAGGACTTTGGTTCCTATCTAGGTCTGGTAACCATTCCTCAAAATCTAAAGTTTTTGCTGTGGCTGTGTTGTTGGAGACCTGGGCTTGCTACCAACCTCTTGCATAGTCTCAGTATCCTCTTCATCCAATTTTTGTTAAGCATTTCCCTAAGAAAATGAAAGTTCCTTGGCGATGTTGTTCGTGACAGCCTTCCCAACTTTTCCAGAGCCTTTTTTAATCTAAAGCAGTGGAATTCAGAGAAATACTGTGAGCTTTGTAGCAAATCTTCAAGGGAAAACTCTGTTGGCAGAATGGAAGGCATTAGATGCTGGTTCAATATAATCTGTCCTGATGTTACTAACACCTAGAATATATCCTAGCAGGGTCTGGGATTGTAAATGCTGGAAATTGGGCATTGTCACTCAGCAGCCTTGTGTGCACGGTTCCTTGTCCAGTGACCACTTCCAGCCTCTGAAATTCTAATTTATCCTTTTCCAGTATAGAATCTAATAGCACCACTGCTTTAAAAAAAAGAACCCTCTTGATTTGATACCAAGTATTTAATGGCAAAATCACAATTTTTATTTTTTTTTTTTTAATTCCACTTAGCCATTTGGCAGTGGAAAGGCCCTACTGTGTTCTTTCTTTGAAGTCTGAAAATAATCTGGCCTAGGTTCTTTATTTGGGGAAAAGAGATTTGCCTTGTGTAACAATTATTCTGCTAATGCCGTCAGACACTCCGGGTGCGCTGCGCTTTCCTGACACAAACATTGAGCTCATCTTTTGTTTTTGTACCAACGGCCACTCACACGAGCCCCGCAGAACTTGGAAAGAAAAGAGCCTTCTAACAGGGGACTGTCTTCCCACCAGCCCCGCAGAACTTGGAAAGAAAAGAGCCTTCTAACAGGGGACTGTCTTCTCACCAGCCCTTTTTGCTCGGTGCAATGCATTATAATTATATGACAGGAGAACAGTGGAGAGCACGGCGTAGCATTTCCCATAGGTTTCCTATCTGAGATAAGGAAGATAAACACTCTGCCGTGCTTGTGGGAGAGCAGAGGCTCCGCGGGCAGTTTCCTGCGCGGGGCCGGGGCTGCGCGGCCGCACAGATCCCCGCGTCCTGCGGGCAGCGGCGCACAGAGCGCGGAAGGTGTGTGCGTGTGCCCGGCTTCCTGAGGGCCTCCTGACCGCCCGAGGGTGCCCCCGCACTCTGCGGCTCTCTCTGGGCGCCGGGGGAGCCGCTGTTTGTTTTCCCGTGCCGGGGAAGCGAGGCAGGCCTTTAATGGGATCGCTCCTTTGCTCCGGATCGCCGCGGCTCCGGCGGGACCGGGAGCGCCGAGCTCTGCTTTGGGGTGTGCCCGGCTTGACTCCCACTGACCCGCCCCTGCTTCAGCCGTGACACCCCGGCCAGGGAAATGTTCTGCTTGGGGACGGCTTTCCTAAAGCCGGGAGAGAATCTCTGCTTCCAGGAGCAGCGGGCAGCAGAGATGCTCTCGGTTTGTGCCGCTCTCTGCTGCACTGCCACGGGCTGAACGGTGCAAAAGGGGGAAGAACACCCAGGCATCGCTCTCCCAAAGCAGACGGGAAGCCTCTGTTGTGGCTCCCAGGAAACCTGGGTGGGTGAGAGGTTTAAGAGCTTTAGGAGGATTCCACAGGAGAGGCTGGAAATTTGCAGTAAGGCTGCCGGTGTCAGTGGTTAACAAGACGTGTCAAACACGGAGGGGTCACCTCCTCCACGGCTGCAGAGCTCTGCAGCCGCCTGCACTTTTGCTTTCCCATTTAACTTTCTCATTTATAGCTTCTTTTTTTTATTCTCAGACCAAGTTTTGTAACGCACTGACATCTGCTGTGTGTTTGACTAACACGGCCACCGAGGAGCTGAGACGGGCCCTGCAGCCCGGGGCTGAGAAATCGAATTTGAGAGAAAGGGGAAGGAGGCTGGGAGAACCAGGTGGCTTGTTGTTGATTCGAGGAGGTAAGAGGGAACAGGCCACCCTGCCCTTCAGAACCTTCTGTGATTTTTTATGGAGGAGATGCACAGTGTAAGATGATTTCAGTCATACAAGCAGTGTTTCTATCGATGGACTGTAGTTATCATCATTTAGAAAAAACTACATTAGCTCCGTTTTTCCTTTCTTTTTTTATCTAATCAGGGCTGAGGTGATGTGGTGGCCATCATGTGGTGGGCATACCATGCTGATGAAAGACTTTTGTGCCAGTTTTCAGACACGGTGAGGTTGAGAGGAAGCGGTGTAGCTGAACGATGCCACTACCTGCACCATCAGCACCCCATCACTTACATCTACAAATTCCGTGAGACAGGAGCAGCCTCCACCCCTCCAGCAATTAACTGTAGGTGCTACAACAGGAGCTGCTGCACGACAGCATCACTTCTAAAACACTAAACCAGCCTTTGAAAATACTCTGTCAGTTCGATAGCAGCAAAACTTGCTGCTGATTGAAAGCTTCACTGAGGCATTCCAGTGGAGGTTGGTTTCTGGCAGGGACGTGAAGCAGCAGAGCTGCTCCCTGGCAGTGTGGGACAACCAAAACTCCTCTGCCTCACTCCAACCCAGCTCCCAGCCCCAGCTCCTGCCCCAGGTACGTTTCAGCTGGACATTTCAGAGACCCAATGCAGTACTAATCAGAAATCTTTTATTAAACAGAAGGAAATCTGTGCCCAAAGGAATAGGGAGACAGTTTTGATATTTTCTAAAACTTGACAGTATTTCTAATGAAAAGCTGAAGCCAGGGTGGGATTTTTTGATACATTATGCAGCAGAAAATAATTGTTTATAAAACCACACTTTTTTCTTCAGAAAAAAAAAAAATCTTTGCTGCTTTCAGGAAAATCTAACAGTCTCTCTGAAAAGGGGGGAGCCTCCTAACAAATGTTCTTTTCACAATATATATTTACACCAGCTTCATGAATCAATGAGTTATGGGGTTATCCCCCACATTAGTCCCTCCATACAGGCATTTTTAAGGTTATAAGTCTCTGAGGCAGGCAAGACTCTATGCATAGACACTTGAGCAAGACAGGAGAGATGGGGCTTTTTTTTTCCATTTTCTATCTCAAAAGCAGTTCTAAAATCTCAGTTTGTAGATGTATGTTTTACTAGAAAAACAAGGCAAACTGTAGTTTCTCCTTTTCTTCACTCCCAGCAAATGTGCAAATAGCTGCAAGGCCATGACAGTGCTGGATTCACACCTCACCAACAGCAAGAACTGAAACAGAAAAGCACCTTCTCATTATGAGTTTTAAACAGTAGGGGAAATCCTGCTCCCCTCGAGATCAAGAGGGAAATTCCTTCTCAGCTTCAAAAGAACCAAAATGCAGCTCTGCATTATTCTGAAAGCCTGTTTGAAAGCCCAAGCATTTCTATGCCTTTGCAGTCATGGCACAATCAGTAAAAGGGATGCAGCTCTCTACAGCTTCGTGTGGGGTTACAGGTCAGTGAGGGCTGCTCCTGGCGTGGTGCTCAGGAACATTTCTTCTGGGCTTGTAGCATTAAATGACTGCTGCCTCTCTTTTTAGGTTCTTTTGTTTGTTTGTTTGTTTGTTTGTTTGTTTCAATGGGACAATGTCTCCCTTGAAAATCTGTGCTGGAGTGCCCTTCATTCGTTGTTTTTAATGCTTCTTATTGTCAAGCCCCATCCCATTTTCAAGGTGAGGTGTCTGACATCAGCAATCACGGTCAGCATTTAGAGCAGGAGTTCCCAGATGTGTTTAAAGATCCTGTGTGTTACCTAATTCTGAGAAACCACAAGTACAAAAATGTGACACAAATGACTGATGCAGGATCCAATAGCAAGTAAAGCTTTGTTTTATGCCTTCCAGCAACGATGCTGTTTGTAAAACACTTGAATTGCCCAAAAGGTGGGTGACAGGCTGCTTAAATGCTGTGTAACCTTCCAGTCATAACATCGACTGTAAGAAGAGTTGTGACTGTTGATTAATTACCTCATCAGGTGAAGCTGAGCCCACCTCTCCTCAGCTGAGTGTAAGCCATGCATCTGACCCTTGGTACACACTGCACATCCTCAGAGCTCTCTCTGGAAGGGTGCAGGGATGCACAGGGCACTGAAAGCCGGCACATCACTCAAGGCAAAAGCCTTCTGAGAATGAAACAGCCAAACCCCTTCATTTCCTCTGCCATTGACTGAAGTCAGCTAAAATCAGAGTTTTAAAACATCCAACTGCTACACCCTGGCCATTAAAAATGAACCCTGGGAGAATAATGAATTTTAAATTTCGAACTGTTATTCCAGATATCTGGTGGAGACTTTAACATGCATTCAGTGCAATACCTGCTTCCACATTCGGTGGGCAGTGCCAGAGCTCAGCCCCACATGAAGGCATCAAACAGGACTGGCTCAACACAATATTCAGCCATGTAGCACATGCTTTTCCGTGCAAATAATGTTCTTTCATGCTTTGTATGAAACACCTATGGCACCAGGCAGATGAGGACTGATGCAGAGCTTAACTTCTCCTGACAGCTATTCTCATAATGGGTCTCTCTTTTATTAGTTGCAGGGGATAGCTACAAACTGGATGAAACAAGGAAAACAAATTGAAATTAAATTATATGTAAGTAAACAAACTGTAATAAAATGAGCAGGCTGAACTTTCATCTACATTTCAACTGGATTTGAACCAAGTCCCTTCTGAGACTCCAAGAAAGTTTGGTTAATTATTTTTTTCGTTTGGTCTGCTCTGCATTTCCTTGCTGTCATTGTGACCAAGAGAAGAAATGCTGGAAAACTGCGAGTTACTCTCATCTGCTGCTTCTGGCCAGGTCAAAAGTAGGACAAGCTGGAAATGTCAGGCAAATTCCCATGTTTGGTAGATTCCCAGTTCAGGTTCACATTCTCAGAAGGTCAGAACAAGATGGAAATAAACTAACAGACCTCGAGGTGATTGTAGAGACTAAAATCAGCTCGAATTTAGAATTAGGATTTAGGTGGCCAAGCTGAAACTGAAATATTCAGCTTCAAAGTTTCTGTTCTGGCCATGAAGGGAAATTAAGTCTTTTGGGTTTGCATTGTGCTTCCAAGGCCACTGGTTGGTTGGGACCATGCAGGGACCTGAGAGGTGTCTGAGGATCAGATCCACCTTCCACTGGCACCACCACCTCTGTCTCCAGTGAGTGTGTGCTTTCAGGTTGTGCATTCAGGTCTTGGGGGGACACTGTGTGCCATCTGAAGCTGACTTTGGCTAAAGCTTAGCTCTTTTCCTCCAGAGAGAAGAGAATTGCTTCCATCACATCACATCACTTTTGATCCGATTCTCTAGAGATGGCATGTGGTTTGATCCAACAAAACAGATTTGTTGTCAGATCAAACCTCGTTATTCATCTTGCAATCTTGTTGAAGCACAGTAGTTACATTTAAAAGGAAACAAACTTGTGCTTCTAATTGTTTTGAAGTGCAGCACGTACTTGGGAGGGGCACAGCTAGAGTTAGGGGATACTTTGTCAAGTGCACCACTCTGACTGGGCAGCCTGGGAAAGGGAATGGTTTTACAGGTGCAGTTCATGCCACCTACACCTCCTGAACCCTCCAGGATTTTCAGAGGAGGAAAGTGCTCTTTGCAGGGCGTGGCAGCCCTCCCTCACCAGAGCTCTGCCCTCTGGCCCTGGCAGGGTGTTCCCTGGGTGCTGCAGCCAGGGCTTCTGTTCAGCAAGCAGATGGGGAGAGGCTTGTGTGTACAGAGAGTTATTCACAAATTGTTTAGGTAGGTAATATATACACACATTCCAGATGTGGAGGGACTATTTAAAACAAAAGCACCCTGTTCCTGGCTGATGCAGCCCCTTCTGCAAGTTCTGGAAGGCCCTGGGAGGTGACTGCTTAGCTTTAGCCAGGCTCAACTGCTCCTGCATCACACAGAAATGGAAAGAGGGGCACGACTTACGTGGTCATAATGTAGATTGCAAAGTCTGAGTATAGACATGGATTTTACAGCACGTGGCTGTGTCTGGCTGGCTTTCTCCCAGGGCAGCACCTCCTCTGCAGGAGCCTGCAGAGATGGACAGAGAGCACTGACCGTGCCTCGCACAGACTCTCCAGGAGCTGCCACAGACACAACTTGAATTCCGAGTCCACAGAGGCTGCCCAGGTTCAGTGGTCTGGGTGAGTCAGCACCAGCTGCTGGCTCAAACTGAAATCAGCAGAGCTGCAAACATGTGCAAGCATGTCCCCCACAGGCCAGCTCTGCTGTGGGGCTGGGAGCCTCCAACACCAGACTGAGCAGAAGTATCCCCAAAAACTGCCACGGCAAAGTATGGACACAGCTGAGAACAGCCCAGTGCCAGAGCTTACTCAGCCCCAAGCCTGTGGTGCAGGCTCTCGGACTGAAACAGCTCTGCCAGTCTCTCTGAAATGGCTTTTGTCACCAAAGTTGTATCAGGTGAGGAATTGCTCTCTCCCCATCACTAACAATCCAGTTACATTGTTATACTGTGTTGGTGGACCTTTGTCTCCTAAATTTAGGCATTTCAGCTTCTAACCCGAATGGCCTTTTCAAACACTGTTGCTTCAATGCAGTAACAGACCCTTTATAAAAATAGATTTGGGTAGATTAAATAAATTCAGAGAGATTCTATAAATTCGTCGTGGCTACAGTCTGGAACCCTCATTCTCAGAGAAGTAATAGAAAATAAATTTTTGTTGATGTCTGTAGGTTGGTTGGAAGAATTTTTCTTGGAGTCTCTTTTTTTTCAAAAAATTGGAAATTTGTATAATTTTCCTTGCTTCGATATTTAACTAAGCAATTTTCAAATGGTCTAAACAAGCCTGGGAATTTTTTATTAACTAAGAATGATCTGTTAAGCCATGTATCTCTGCAGCAACAATGGGAGGTGCCTGCTTTGGCTCTAATTTTGTTGAACAGTGCTATTAATTTGCAACTTCGGGGTGATCTGGACATGAGTGGACTTGTATGGTTTGGATTTTTTATCCCTCCTCTTCTTTCCCCCTCCCCATGCTTTGTAGAAAAAATAAGCACCAATTTGGAAGTGCTAGAAAGAGCAGCTTGCTTTTGAGGCCGTCAGGCTGATACAAATGATCTTTGCTTCCAGCTTCCTAAAAAGACATAATTTCTGCTCTGTCTAAAAAGCAGAGGCTGCCTTGTTTGTTTTTATTTGCAGCATTCGTCAGCGTTGCTGTAGGCCACGAGCTGCAGGATGGCAGCAGCACAGGATTATCCTGCAGAGCCCTAACTGGTGAATCCATAACAGCCAGCCTGAACTCTGCTGCGGGCTGCCATTTAATACCACGAGAAACTGTTTGCATTTCATCATCTAACCGGGTCTGTGAATTCAAGAACCTTCCCCGGATCAGGCTGTGTTTTCAGATGAAAGGAAGGAACTACCAAATGCTGGGCTGAAACACCGAGTTTGTTTTCCTGCAGGCCTGTTCTCTAAGCATAAACAAATACACTGTAGTGAAGGCTCGGGCTAAGGCTACAGAGAGAAGCTGAGACAAGGAGGGATGGGAAGCAGGAATAGATGAGGGGAAAGGGGCTGGGGCTGTCTTTTCTCGTGAGATAGATTTCCTTGATATCAAGGCAACAGGAACAGGTTCAAAATAAAATGGGATCATGAAAATACCTTCAGAGTATCAGCTGAAGAGGGAAGTCTGCTCTCCGGATCCTAAAACCTTTCACTCCCGTTGGATTTGGTAGAGAATTGAGCCCATTTGTGACTCTCCCCCTCAGGCTCTGTTAGATGGGCTTTTATTCAATGTGATTTCAGTCCAGATCATAATAAAGTTGCTCTGTTCCTCATGAAGCTCACATTATGGATGTACAGCCATCACGGTCTATGGATTGCTTAGTTTTTCCTGTAAAAACAGAAATCCTTGTACAGCTGGGAGCTTGTGAAAACAAGCCTGAAGCTACCAAAAATTTTAGCTGCACAGTGTAAATGAGAAACTAAGTTCTCCACTGCAAAACATACAGGCACCTATATATGCTCAAGATTTTGACAATGAGACTCATTCATGCAGAAGAAGACACTTTCCAGGTGAATATTTCCTTGTTCTGGCGTCACACGCTGAGTAATGTCATTAAAGAGCGTTTATGAAATATTCGGGACGGTGCTGCTGGGAATCCTGAACAGAGGGGAAAATGGAATTGTGTGTGTTTGTGGTGTCCCTAGACGAGCGAGGTGATTTGCAGGCCAAGTGAGAGGAGAGGCTTTGGAAAAGCAAGCTTTTCCGAGCGGGAGTTTGGGGTCTAAAGGCGGCGAGACGCGCGCAATTTCGGTTCACGTAATGGTTGCGCTGAGGTTGCAAAGTTTTTATTCCTGGTAGTCGGTGCCGTGCCGACAAAAGCACCTCCAGGTTCGAGCCCAGCCTCTGGCTGTCATTTAGAAAAGGAGAGAAAGGAGCTCTGGAAAGGAAGCGGGGCGGCCCCGGCCCGGCCCGAGCTGCCTGCGGGCGCTGGAGCGGCAGCGCCCCGGAGCACCCCCGCTCCCTCCGCCCGGGGGGACACGGAGCTCCCGCGCCTCCGTACGGCAGAAAAACGCCCCTGTCTCAGCCTTCTAATGGATTAAATCTGATGAATTTTCATGGAGGGCAGAATATTTTATTTCCCGCTGTACATTTCGTTAACTCTTACGAGCGCCGTGGTGCGAGACAAACCCGCGCACGCCGCGTTTAACACGTACCCTGCTTTTTCTGGGTTTGTTACGTGGAAAAATACTCCACGATCCTAAAGACCAGTAGTACCTGGGAAAACAACATTAAAAAAAATAGAGAGAGACAGAGAGGGAGAGGAAAAAAAAAAAAAAGGAATAAACTAGGAAAACTTGAAACTGTAGCATGATGACTGCCTTGTCCCGGCCGCTCTGCGGGCTGTGCCGAGGGAAGGAGAACTGCTGGGGCCACGGAGCGGGGACCGAGAGCGCCCGGCCCTCCCCGGCTCCGCCGATCCCGTTCCTCAGGGAAACGGGACTCGGAACAAGGCGCGCCCGGGGCCGCTTTTACATCCGTGTCGGTGTGGTTGCTGCGTGAACAGAGCGAGTGCGGGTGATGTCGGCACGGCCCCGGGCTCGAGAGTCCCGAGAGGTGCGTCCGTACGAGGCACCGGCCGTGTGCCCGTCCCCGGGAGCCGGGGCTCGGCGGGGCAGCAGCCGCGGGACGGACACCGGGGCTGTGTCGCCTGTCCCCGTCGGGTGCCGGTGCGGGCGGCCAGAGCCCTGCCCCGGTGCCTGCGGACGGGCTGCGCTGGCCGGGCGGGAGCGCGGCTCTCCGAGCAGGGGGCGGACCGGCGCTCCCCGCCGGAGACACGTTTTCTCGCCAAGAGAAAAGGAAATAAAAAAAAAAACCTTTGGGAGAGGAAGGCTGCCGCATTTTCAAACAACCCGACCCCAGACCTTCCAGGTTCTGCTGCCTGAAGAGGGTGAGTAGAAAAGAAAACCCAAACCACTCGGGCTACTCGAGTCTTATCAGCGCTTCAGTTGAAGGCACGGCTCTGGTGAGAATCCTCATCCGAGCTGCCGGGGCCAGACGTGGGGGTGACACCGTGCCCCGTGTCCCCGCGGCGGAGACCCCGCTGCTCGCCGTGCCCCGCGGCACGGTCAGAGCCGCCAAGGGGCTCGGCGCTGCCAGCGCCAGTATCGCACCGGGGCCGCGGCGGGGGCTCCCGTGCCCTGCTCGGGAAGGGGAACCCGGTCCGGCTCGGTAGCGGCGAAGCCCCGGCTTGCGGCGTCTCTCGGGTCGCCTCTCCTAGCGGGGCTGCGCGGCCGGGATGGAGTCCCGCTCTGCCCGCCTCCCTCCCGGCTTCCCCGCACAGGGGCCGGGCTGTGCCGGGGCTGTTCTGCCCTGGTGTGCAGAAAGCGAGAGCCCTTTCCCCGCCGCAGCGGGCCTGGGCACGGGCACGGCGCCGTCAGCCCCCTCCGCTGCTGATTCCCCTCCTGTTCCCCCGGCCCGGAGAGCGGCTGCAGGACCGGGCCGGGAGCGGCTCCGCCGGCTCCTGCTGCTCTCGCCGTGTCCGGGTTTGTCCGGCCCCGGCAGCGGCGGCGGGCGGGGCGCGGGCTCGGCCGGGGGCACCGGCGGATCGGGCCGCTCCCCGGGGCCGGGATGCCCGCTCCTTCTCCCGAAAGGGCTCTCCGCGCTCCTCTGCTCGCTGCTCGTCCCCGCTACGCGCATTCCCCTCGCTGCGGCATTTCTGCGGGTGCCCATAAACCCTCAACTCTCCGCTTAACCGTGCAGCGTGCAGCTGCCAGGGGCGTGTTCCTGCGTTTTCAGGTAGTCGTTTCATGTCCCAAAAAGGGCCTAATTAGGAGAGGGGAAAGGGGAGAGCCCGACAGCCCCTGCCTGCCCTTGTGTCAAACTTTTAAGCAGCCGCACACGGGGCTGCGCGCTCACCTTTGCCGCTCGGCCCGACCGCCGCTCTCAGCGCTGGGCTGAGCTTCTGCCCGGGTGTTCATCCGAAATCCCCCTCGGTGGGGCTGTCAATAAAACCCAAACAAGACCCTCGGATGTCAAATGTCCTTTGCGAGCGAGCGAGCCCTGCCAAGGAGCTAGGCGCCCGGCTTAGGAGCGAGAAGGGCGGAATGTGCCATTTGGCCGAGGTGATGACACACGCGGCAGCGCTGCTACACCTGCACCGGCCCCCGCCGCGGAAATGCCTGCCAGGGGGAGCGCCGGGAGCAGCATGGGTGGCCGGCAGAAAGAAGCTCGGCCCGGCCCTGGGGAGCCCGGCAGCCCCGGCCCCGGCGGCGGGGCACAGCTGGCTCCGGCTGCTGCGTCGCCCCGCGCGGAGCGAGCCGCCGGGGAGCCGCCGGGGGCTGCCCGAGGAGCGGAACCCTGGAGAGGGTCGCTGCTGTGGGCCTCATCCCTTCGCCGTTTCGTTTGTGCGCTTTAGGGGGGTGCCAGGGAACGGCGTGCGCTGGGTGCGGAAACAGACGGGACCGAAGTCACGCAGCCCGCGTTTTGGGGCACACGCTCCTCCGCCGACGGGAGATAAGGGATTGGTTGTGTGGCTCTAGGCGAAGACGCAGAAACGTGTTCTGAGACATACAGAAATATATGATTTTATATATATATATATAAACATCTAATAGTTCCTCGAAGAGCTAATTTATTTCTGGGTTAAAATAAATTTCTGCGTATTCGACTGCCCTTACTCGCAATTAGTCTGTCCCGGGTAGGGGAGCAGGGAGCCGTGTCCAGGCAGAGGAACCAGAAACCCGCCCGTGGGCCGCCGAAGCCCTGGGCCGGAGAGGCCGGCTGCCCCGGGCGTGCACGTTCGGGAGCTGCCAGCCCGCCCCCGATGTCGCACTTAAAATCGTGGGGACAGGGCACATCCCGAGATGCGGTTCACGTGTAAGAAAGGCAGGAGCGAGTCTGGGGGCCGTGAGCTGCCGGCTGGCAGAGCTGCGGGCGCCGAGATGAGCGTGCAGCTGCTCCAGAGCCGCTTTGGGCGGCCCGAGCTGTGCTCGAGCACGGGCGGGGAGCCCGGGTGCTGCGGAGCCCCGCCGGGCTCGGTGCGGGGCCGCGGCCGCCGAGCGCAGGTGGTCCCGGCTCGGGGGAGCTCGGCCCGACTCTCGCGGCTGCCGGCGGGCGCCTCGTGTGATGGGAAGGCTCGGGGGTCAGGCGGGGCCGCTCTGCCCCGCTCCCGGGACAGGACTGAACCCAGGGTGAAGCGTCCCGCCGCCGTGGCCGCGCCTGAGCAGCCGCGGGGCGCTGCTTTGTTACGGCGCGACACCTCTTGTGCTCGGGCCAGGGCACACTGCCCGTCTGCTGCTCGGGGAGGCTCTGCCCGAAGGCAGGGAAGGGGAAGCAGAGGGGAATGTCGGTGCCGCATACGCTACTCCAGGAACCGTGTGAAATAAGCCGAAGCCCTTCCAGGGGAAGGAGCAGGAAAGCTGCCCGGTGTCACCCCCCGTCTCGCCACCCTGCCCCGGCCCCGGAGCGCCTGTCAGCCCCGCAGCCGCGCTGGGGGCCGGCGTGTACTCTGCGGGGAGGGAGAAGGGGCGACCCGACACCTTTTGCTTTCTGCCTCCCGCAAATAAGAGCTGCAAGAATCGACTTGCAGGGAGCGGCCACAGCCTCCTTGTGCTCCCCGGGCGCGATCGGTTGGCGGGGCCCGCGGCCAAGACACATAAACGCGACCGCGTGTGCGGCTGGACGTGTGACAAGCCTCCGTGGCAGGGCGAGCGCCGCGGGCACACCCCTTCGCACCCACCGCCTCCGGCGCGACCCCGCGGCGGGCGGGAGGGGAGCGCGGTGCCGCGGGCCCGGCGGGCTCCGGGGTGGGCGGCGGAGGCTCGCCCAGCGCCCCGCGGACGCCGCCCCCCGCCTCCCCCCGCCCCCGGCCGTTCCGCGCCGCTCCGCGGGGCCACGTCGGGCCGCGTGTGCGCGGGGCTGAGCGCGGCGCCGTGACTGCGGGGTGAACTCGGCCGTGCCCAGCGGCTCGGCGGCGATAGGGGAGCGGGCTCCTGACGAAAGCGGAACTCGGCCGGGCCCATACAAATCAGAAAAGAGCCCGGCCGCCGCGGCAGAGGGGAGCGGAGCCCGCGGGGGCAGGGACGCCGCCGCCGCCGCGCTGCACGGACCAGCGGCGCCGCGAGAGGCGCCTCCCGATCTCCGTCCGGGTCCCGGCTTCGACTTCGGCTTCGGCTTCGGCCCCGAGCCGGCGGGCGCGGAGCGGGGCGGCCGCCGGCAGCGGGCTCGGTGCGGCGGGCAGCGCTCCGCACCGCGCCGGGCGCGGGGCACCATGATGAGCAACTACCCGGACGGCGAGGAGGACACGGTGGCGCTGCTGGCTCATGACACCGGCGGCAGCAAGGAGCCGGATCGGGGCAAGGAGGAGCTGAGCGCCGACAAGGGCCCCGAGAAGCCGGACCCCTCGCAGAAGCCCCCCTATTCCTACGTGGCCCTGATCGCCATGGCCATTCGGGAGAGCGCGGAGAAGAGGCTCACGCTGTCCGGGATCTACCAGTACATCATCAGCAAGTTCCCTTTCTACGAGAAGAACAAGAAAGGCTGGCAGAACAGCATCCGCCACAACCTCAGCCTCAACGAGTGCTTCATCAAGGTGCCCCGGGAGGGCGGCGGCGAGCGCAAGGGCAACTACTGGACCCTGGACCCCGCCTGCGAGGACATGTTCGAGAAGGGCAACTACCGCAGGAGACGAAGGATGAAACGGCCTTTCCGGCCGCCTCCGACACACTTCCAGCCCGGCAAGACCCTCTTCAGCCCCGACGGCTACGGCTACCTGTCCCCGCCCAAGTACTTGCAGTCCACCTTCATGAACAACTCGTGGCCGCTGGCGCAGCCCCCCGCGCCCATGCCCTACACGTCCTGCCAGATGTCTGGTGGGAACGTCAGCCCCGTCAATGTGAAAGGACTCTCGGGCCCGGCGTCCTACAGCCCCTACTCGCGGGTGCAGAGCATGGCTCTGCCCAGCATGGTGAACTCCTACAACGGCATGGGCCACCACCACCACCACCACCCGCACGCCCACCACCCCCAGCAGCTCAGCCCGGCCAGCCCCGCGCCGCCCGCGGCCCCGGCGGCGAACGGGGCCGGCCTCCAGTTCGCCTGCGCCCGCCAGCCCGCCGAGCTGTCCATGATGCACTGTTCTTACTGGGAGCACGACAGCAAACACAGCGCCCTGCACTCCCGCATAGACATCTAGGAAGGCTCCGGCCAGCCGCCGTCACAGAAATGCACCGGCCCCACCGCCCCTCTCCTACCCCGCCGCCTTCCCCTGCGCTCCGTGTCTCTCCTCCTCGCCTCTAGCCACGGACTCCCCTCTCTCTGTGCCCAAACTCTGGCGGTGGGGAAATAGCAGCCTTGCCCCGCGGGTAGTGTCAGTGTAGGAGCCGTCCCTCCATGAGAAGAAGGCAGTGTAAGTGTGGGGGGTCCCCGCCGGGCAGCGGCGGCCGCGCCGCCTGTCTCCGGGCCGGCGGGGGCTCACCGGGTGTTTCTCCGCTCGTGTGTGTGTGTTTGGGAGTTGTTGGGTTTGGCGGGGCTTGTTTTTGTTTGGGTTTGTTCGCTTTGGGTTTCTTTTGTTTGGTTGGTTGGTTGGTTGGTTGGGTTTTTTGTGGGTTTTTGGAGGGGGCGGGGGGGGGCATCTAATTAAAAATTGGCTGTTTAGCCCTCAAAATTATGCTCCTTTGTAATTCGGCCGCAATCTTTTCGGGCTCAGCCACGGGGAGGGTAAAGCGGAGTTTGTAAATAGCGGAGGCATTTTCACGCGTGTGGTGCGGGGCTGGCGGGGCCTAGACACAGCCGTGTGCCCGCGGTGCTCGTCCTGCTCCTTCTCTTCATCCCCTCTGTCTTCCTCCTCGCTCTGCAAAGCATTGCGCTCCTTCCGAGCCGTGGCTTTTCGTTAGAATAGTACTTAACGTGGGGACTGCTGTAACAGCAGATGTGCCATATTGCTGGTTAATAGAAACCAACAAACAAAACCCGCCAGAGTCACTCGTGAAACGTTTCGGCAGCGGTAAATATAGTTTTTAAAAGAGAAAATGTCCTCTGAGGTCTTAAAAGTAATTTTATACAGGTCTAAAAAAATATTTTGATGTTATGAAAAAAAAATAAAAAAAGAGAGACGCTTTCCTGTAAATTAGGATTTTTTTCCGTGTGCATATTATATTAATAATGAAAGTTTAAACTATCTTCAGGTTTTTTGCCCCCCAAATCTGGCCCAAAATGGATTTTCCGATAGGTTCTGCTTTTAAATGCTTCCCCTTTTTTCTTAAAAGATTTTGATCCTTCGATTTTACATAGATTAATGTGAAAAAAAAAAATAGAGATTTTAAAACAGGGGCCAGTTCATAGCGATTTTGTAAATGTTTGTGTAAACCGATAGATGCTGTGGCATAGTACCATTTTGGGACCAACTTTTCTAGAATGAACTAGCACTTTCGTTGTACTTTCTAGCATTGTAAAGTCTCCAATAAAATGCCTTTCCTTCTTTCCATATCGTTTTATTTCACTCCGCTTCTCCGCGCTGGGGATCGGCAAGCGGCCGCGGAGAGCGGGGCGGGCGCTGTGTGCTGGGGCCGCTCCGGGCTGCGGGCTCCGCTCCGGGCTGCGGGCTCCGCTCCGAGCACCGCTCCGGGCTGCGGGCTCCGCTCCGAGCACCGCTCCGGGCTGCGGGCACCGCTCCGGGCTGCGGGCACCGCTCCGGGCTGCGGGCACCGCTCCGAGCACCGCTCCGGGCTGCGGGCTCCGCTCCGAGCACCGCTCCGGGCTGCGGGCTCCGCTCCGAGCACCGCTCCGGCCCGCGGGCATCCATCCGGGCTGCGGGCTCTGCTCCGAGCACCGCTCCGGGCTGCGGGCTCCGCTCCGAGCACCGCTCCGGCCCGCGGCTGCAGCGCTCCCCGGTGCGGCGCACGGGGCTCGGCTGCGGGAGCCACTCTGGGTCCGCCATCGGCTCCGCTGGGCACCGGCGGAGAGCTCCGGGGGCCCGGGGCCGTCTCGGCGGCGGCCAGGGAGGTACCGGGACCGTTGTGTTGGTTCGGCGGGCGTGCGGGGCGGGCGGGCCGGGAGCGCCTTGGCTCCGGGGCGCGGCATCCCGGCACCTCGTCCCGGGGCGCCGGCCGCAGAGAGGCCTCGGGGCAGTGCCTGGGGCTGTGCCGGACCCTGGCTCCGCTTTCGTTTCTTCCCCGAGTGCCCGGAACCGTGGTCCTGAAAGGAAAAGGAGGGTGCCGTGTCGCCCCGAGCCGGGCCCGGCCAGTCTGCGGCGGGGCCTGAGCCTCAGGAGGGCCCGGGCCGCAGACGGAGCCGGGAGCCGCAGGCCAGTCTCTTTTTCCTCACCGGCCGGCGGCTGCGGCAGCGGCCTGGGCCTCGCTTCTAACCCTGCCCGTGCTCGTAGGCAGCGGCCCCTGCGCGGGCCCGGGGGTCGGCGGAGGATGGGGCAGGCGGGGCGGGCCCCGCCCGGTGCCGCCCGGCCCGCAGCGGGTCCCGCTCGGGCTCCGGCCCGGGCCAGGCCTGCGGCTCCGCGGCAGCGGCGGGGATGCGGTGCTCGCCCCCCGGGCCCCGCGGGCTGCTCGCTGCCCCGGACAGGGCTGCCGGAGGCGAAACCCGGTAACGGGGCTGAGCACTCCGCTCCGCAGCCGGGGAGCCGGCACTTGCCCCTGCCCGGCTGCCCGAAGCTCTCCCTCTCTGTCAGGGCCTGCCCCCCGCACGGCGGGAAGCGGCAGCCTCCAGCCCGGCCTCGGAGCGCTGCGAGACGTGGGGACAGCTCGCCTCTCCGCCGCTCGGCGGGCAGGGCCAGGGCAGAGGGGCTCTGGGGAACCATCCCGGAGCCCTGCAGTGCCCCTGTCCACGCTCCACGGGCGGGAAGGGCACTGCGAGCGGAGGTGCGGCCGAGGGGCTCCGCTCCGGGCGGGCAGGGACGCACAAGGGCTGAAGGAGGTCGGGTCACGGCGAGGCGGCGGCGCCGCGGGCCGAGCGGCTGCCCCGGGCACGGGGAGGGGCGGAGAGAGCCTGGTCCTGGGCGAACACCGGGTAGCGGGAGGCCGGAGGCCGAAGCGGGGATGCCGGCGCACACGGGACTCGGGCCGGGTTCTGCGGGAGCGGAGCGCTCCTCTGAGCCTCTGACCTGCCCGGGGCCCGGGCGGCGGAGGGGAGAGGCAGCGCCGCTCACACGCCCCGAGGATCGCAGCTGTGCACCGCAGGGCTCAGGGCCTTGGCTGCTTCTCCCTCACTAGATAGGTGCTGCCAATCCCGCTGCTCTCCTCCGGGGTATGTTGAGGCCAAAAGGGAAACCCCCGCCACCGGCGGTGGGCACGGGGAGAGGGGAGGGTGGGAGCACCTCCCCGGAGCCCCGCACAGGCCCGCCGGCCCCTCCCTGGGCTCCTTCTGCGCTGTGCCGTCGTTCGGCCTGAAGCGAAGGCTGAGGCACCCTTGGCACGCTCCCGGGAACGGCTGGGGCTCGCCAGCTTCGAGTGAAGAGGCACCGACCGTGCCAGGTGCAGGGAGAGGAGGCGGCAGGCGGGACCGGGAGGGACCTGCGGCCCCCGGGGCTGTTCCAGTTCCCGAGTGGTCCCAACCCAGGCCCCGCTGTGCTTGACCAGCGGCCGCTTGAGCCCGTAGAGAGAGGCAGGGAGGCGCGCGTTTGGGAGAGAAGTGGGCCGGCAGTGCCGAGCCACCGCTCTCCCTGCCAGGCCAGGGGCCTGTCCGTCTGTCGGGCTCCCCGTGCCCGGCCGGGGCTCTGCTCTTCTTCGTCCCGGGCCCCCACGCCGCTCCCGGGCGGCCGTGGCCGCCGCGCCTGCAGAATGTTTTCACGGTCGTTTTCTGTGTTTTACAAACAAAGACTGCACTGAATGTAAACTCACAGGGAAACCGAGGGGAGAGCCCGGCCGCCGTCTCTGGCCACGTTCGCCGGGCGCTGTCGGGCGGCGGCCCGAGGCAGGGCTGGTCCTGCCGGCAGCAGCCCGGCCTCTGCCAGGGCCGGGAGCGGCCGGGCCTCCCGTTCAGTCCCGCCGGCCTGGGGAGGGGTGGGCAGCATCTCCCCGCGGGCTGCAGCTCGCCTCGGCAGCGGGCACGGCCCCTGGGGAGCCGCCCCGAGCCGCGCTGCCGAGCCCGCAGGCAGGCCGGGATCGAGTGTCCCGCAGGAGCTCTGCCCGCTGGGCAGCCCGGGGGATGCGGGGGCCGGGCCGCGCCCCGCGACAGCGGCACTGGGGACGGCAGGGGCTGAACGGGAGCAGGGTCTGTACAGACCCTCTGCAGTCAGCCCCGCGGGCACGAACGCCACCACAGGAGCGCAGGGTGCCCGCGGTGACTCGGCATTCACTCGCCCCGGGTCGTCACCTCCTCCCGCGGCTCCCACCTGCCCCCGGCCGCCCAGCCCCTCACAGAATGAAGCGGCCGAGAGCCGCGCTCTGGGCGGGCGCTGGGTTTGAGCGTTGTGTAAGGGCTTTCCCGTTACATAAAGGACGGCGGGAGGAATGCGCACGGAGCGGGGCGCGCTCCCCGGGACAGCACCTTGGCCCCGAGCCCCCTCCGGCCCGGGGGCCGCCGCCCGCCGCGGGGCTGCTCCGGGGCCCGGAGCCGGGGAAGGGGGCTCGGGGCTGCTGGGCCGCCGCCGCTGCCCTTGCGGAGCGGCCCCGGGTTTATGCAACGCTGGCGAGAGATGAAAGCAGAAGAGCGAGGGGTGTTTTCTCCCTGCCCGGAGCGGGCGTGGAAGCAGCCTGCCTCTGTCGAGGAAGGACAGAGTTTGATCCCCGAGGCTGAGCGGACTCCAGCGCCCCTCTGCTGCTCCAGCCCCCGAGGCCGTGCCAGCACCGGGGGATGTTTTGCGGCCGCAGCTTTCCCTTCCTCTCCGGTCCTTTGCGCGGGCAGCAAAGGTCCTTTGAGGCCCTGGCCGGGCTCAGGGGGTGGCAGAGCCCTGGGTGCCGGGAGCGCTTCCCGGCGGCACGGCTCGGCACGGCACGGCACGGCACGGCACGGCACGGCACGGCACGGCACGGCACGGCACGGCACGGCCCGGCACGGCACGGCACGGCACGGCACGGCTCGGCACGGCACGGCTGCCCTCTGCCTGCGGGAGCGCGGGTTCAGCCGGCCGGCAGCGGGGTGCTGAGTGAGGGACCCCGTGGGCTCTGTCCCGTGGGCTCTGTCCCCGTGGGCTCCTCTGGCCGTGCCCGGAGCGGGCAGGCGGCGGTGGCCGCGGGCAGGGCAGAGCGGAGCTCCGTGAGCAGACACACAGAGAGCTCTTACCTTGCGCCCTCCCTCCCACCCCGGCCGGAGCGGCTGTTTAATACCGCCTGATTCCTGGTATTCTTGTCAGTGTTTTAAGTGGTGAAAAAGTCATTTCCAGTCCCATGGTCTGCGTTTCACCCTGAACTCATTGAAAAGAGAGTGCGGGGTCAGGACTGTTTATTATACAACCAATTAAAACAGGAAAATATGCAAAGGCTTCATTCAGCGAGATCCGGCTATTGTTAAGCCGAAAACGATATTTTTGTTTCAAAAATAAAAAAAGTACATTTGTTACTTAAAAAAATCTCCGCTCTGCGTGTGTGACAGCCGGGAGGCCGGCGAGCTGCGGCGGCCCCGGCTCCGGCCCGGCCTGTGCGGCCGGAGGGCGGCTGGACGGGGCGGGCGGCGGGCAGGCACCGGGACCCCGCTGCCCCGCCCGGCGGGCTCCGCTCCTGCCCGCTGGCAGCAGGGCCCGGCCGGCCTCGAACGCGGCGGAGCAGCTCCGGCACGGGCAGCCGAGGCGGTGCTTTGGTCAATACAGGACGGCGAAAAAATTATTGCGGGGGCTAAAAAGCTCGACGCCGTCTCAGGCTCGGGCAGAGCCGGCATAACCAGGCTGGAGAGCCCCGAGAAGCGCTGCAGAGCGCAGTGTCGAGCCCCGGAGCGGCGCCGGCAGCCCTGGGCGGGAGGGGCGTGGGGAGAGCGGCCTCAGCGGGGCTCTCGGCCCTGCGGGTCCCCTGCGGCTTCTCCATCCGCCCATGCGACATCCACCAGAAGCCCATCCCTGGGTCTGCGGGGCACGGCCGGCCCGGCAGGCTGCGCTCCGGGGCAGGGTAACCCCAGCCCCGCAGCACAGCCGGGCGGGAGGGCAGGGGGGCTCCTCCCGGGGCCGCTCGGCGCCTGCTCCGCCGCCCGCCCCAGGTAGCCCTCGGGGATGTGCTCTGCAGCGGGCCTGGGGAGCGTTCACCAAAACAATCGCTCGGGCCGGCCTAACCCAATGAGTTTATTTTAGTCCTCGAGCTGTATTGAAAACATTCGCTCTGCTTCTTGTGGTTGTTTACAGTATGTCGGTCTCAACATCACAGCCGCCCTTCTGGAAAAGTCTTACAGGATTCAGGCAAAGGGGAACCAACACAGAAGTGACTCGGAAAGCATGATGGCAAATGATTAATCAAATCAGAGACAGGAAGGCGGAGGTAATCAATGAGTTTTCACTTATAGTTTACTTGGATGGACATCTTTTTCCTTTTTCTTTCCGTAAGTTTAGAAACCACATGGGGTTTTATTGGCCAAACAAGCAGCTGCAGGATTTGGTGGGCTGGTGGGAATTCGTTCAAAATCAGCTGCATGTTTCCTGAAGAATTCGGCTTTCGACAAAACCTCGTGCTTGTCCCGGCCCCAGGCACCCGGCGCCGGGCAGCGGGCAGGGCTGCGCCCCCCGGACCCCGCCTGCCCCCGCCGCGGGACCTGCCCGCCGGCCCGAGAGAGACAGGCGGGGACCACAGACCGCACCGGCAGGGCAGGAGAGCCTTGCTCTCCCCCAAGTTGCACAGTGAGCAAATAGCCTGGGAAATCTCATCAGGTGCGATTTTAATGCGAAACCCCGGCTCTCCCTGCTCTGCCTTTGAGAGAGGGTTTGCGGGCTGTGTAAGGCCTTTTCCCGTTATAAAACGAGGGAGGAGGAACGCCACCCTGCCCCGCCGCGCCGGAGGTGCCAAACTCGGATTTCCCCAGGGTACAGGAGGCAGCGGGCACGCAGGTGGCTTCTGACACCGGCAGAAGCTCCTGGCTCCTCAGCTCGTCCCTGTAAACCCTACGGTTTTGCTGGCAGAATAATTGTTTGCCTACTTTCGTTTAATTTCTTTCTCTCTCCAAAAGAAACTTCCCCCCCGCCCTACGTGAATAACAAATTCGGAGCAATCACGAAATAACGGGGCGAAATTTCACCTTTCTCGTTCACAGTGACCATTTTCGATGACTTGAGGGGCGAATGCGGGCACGGAGTGGCCCCGAGCCGCGGAGCGGCCCTCGAGGGACGTGTCACTGGCACCTGATGGGCACCTGGCGTTTGGCTGAGGCACGGCCGCCTGAAGAAAATCCGCGGGGCTTCGGTAGCTGGGCTCAGGGAGAGGAGAGGGTTTGTGATTTGTGGGCTGTCGGGGTAGTCTCCGCTTCCTCGGGCAAGCGGTGCTTGCCAAGGTGCGGGTTTGGAGCCACGCTCCCGGCCTGTCCGCAGAGAAGGGTTACTGACCTGTTGTCTCCCGTTTCCTCGTTTATTCTCAGCTATAACTGTGATTCTTTTCGTTACTATCGTTTTGTTCCTCGAAAACCCAAACAATCAGTAAGTACAGGGCGAAGCTGAGCACAACACGAGGCGCAATGTTCTCAGTTATCAAAAGGGGGAAGAAATAAAAAAGAGTCACTCGCTACTGATTTTTTTTTTTCAGGTGTTGCTTTTAACAAGACGTCCAGAAAAAAAATTATATCAGGCGCATGTTGACCTGCGCTTCCTCTGCTCCTGGCTTTGGAGCTGATATCGCTTATCAGCCACCACGTCTGAGGCATCTGGTACGTGGCTCCTTGGCTGTTCCCCGCGCTCGGATAGGAGTGCTTCTTGCGGCATGAAGGCTGCCCCGCATCGAGACCCGCACCGAGACTCGCATCCAGCCCTCATCCAGCCCTGCATCCAACCCTCATACAGCCCCGAATCCAACCCTCATTAAGCCCCGCATCCAGCCCCGCATCCAGCCCCTCATCCAGCCCCTCATCCAGCCCCGCATCCAGCCCCGCCGAGGCGCTGCTGGCAGCCCCAGCGGACAATCAGAAGCGGCGCCGGTGACGGCTCGCACAGCCCAGACAACGAAATCCCGAGAAATGTTCACGGCCGCTGGCTGCCCGGCTACTAACACACCCCCTGGGCACGGGGTGAGGCCGGGAGGGGTTTCGCGGAGAGCGGGTTGCAGGAGCCTGAGGTTTGGGCAGCCGGAGTTCTGCCTTGATGCTTTTTCCCCAAGGTTTTGGGGCCGTGCCCCCCGGGCGCTGCACGGAGCTGCTGCCAGCCCCTGCTGCCTTCAGAGCAGCCGCAGGCGGGGCAGGAGGGACCCCGGGGTGTCCCCTGCAACCAGGGGGAGAGGGGCTCCCGAGGCGCTTCAGTCGGTGTCCTCGTTAGATCCTGCCATGGATCTGGTGTTCGCAGGGAGCGGCGGGCGGGCGGCCACCCTGCCGGGCAGCCGGGGCAGGGGCAGGGGCAGGGGAAGGGGCAGGGGAAGGGGAAGGGGCGGCCTCTCAGTCTCCGGCCTTACAAGTCGCTTTTCGGCTTCCGATGAAGCCTCCGAGATACGGGGACGTTTTTTAAAAAAAAAAAAAAAAAAAAAAAAAAAAAAAAAAAAGAGGAACAGGAGATCTTAAAAGTTAGTAGTAAGGCTTTTTAAAATACACGTCAGCGATGATATCTCCGGTAGAGCAGCCTCCTGCCCGGTCTGTTGTAGTTCCAGTCGCAGGGAACCGTCCTCTTAACCTACTCTCTCCCAAAATCAACGAGTTTGCTTTGGAAGCCTCTTGGTTCGCCTTTTTTGACAAACCACAGCTCAGTCCAGCCCAGAGCAGCCAGTGGTGTCTGGGACAGTCACCAGTTGTCTTGGAACAGAAATAGGAACCACTTGTTTAAACATCTTAAAAGGTCCCCAAATCTTTAAGAGCCATGACAGAAGGGTTTGGGTTGGTTGGGGTTTTTTTTCCCTTCCCGAAGCGAGAAGAGAGCGAGGGGATTATAGGGAAGAATGTCTGCTCTGGCTGCTGCAAGCATCAGAAGATTTTGGTTTGCCCTTTTTTTTTTTCCTTTCTTTTTTTTTTTTTTTTTTCTTTCATCAGTTTTTCCATTCCTTGAGGAAAATTTTTCAGTATCTGAATCAAAGTGCATGATTCCAACTTTTTTTTTTTTTTCTCTCCCTGTTGTTTTGTTTTATCTCGGCCCTTTTTCATGTTTTCATTTAAAAAGTGACAGATTTGGTAGAACTCTCAAGTGTTTCCCATTAGAGGCAGGGAGTTCACCAGCGCTCCTTTCTGATGTGGCACATGACAGGTTTGGGGTTTGGGGCAGGAGCACGCCCGAAGCACTTACAGTAGGGGCAGTGTCCGGGCAGTGTCCGAGCAGTGTCCGGGCAGTGCCAGGGGAGTGTCCGAGCAGTGTCCGGGCAGTGTCCGAGCAGTGTCGGGGCAGTGTCCAGGCAGTGTCCGGGCAGTGTCCGAGGAGTGTCCGGGCAGTGTCGGGTCAGTGTCCGGGCAGTGTCCGAGCAGTGTCCGGGCAGTGTCCGAGCAGTGTCCGGGCAGTGCCAGGGGAGTGTCCGAGCAGTGTCCGGGCAGTGTCCGAGCAGTGTCGGGGCAGTGTCCAGGCAGTGTCCGGGCAGTGTCCGGGCAGTGCCAGGGGAGTGTCCGAGCAGTGTCCGAGCAGTGTCCGGGCAGTGTCCGAGCAGTGTCGGGGCAGTGTCCGAGCAGTGTCCGAGCAGTGTCGGGGCAGTGTCCGAGCAGTGTCGGGGCAGTGTCCGGGCAGTGTCCGAGCAGTGTCCGAGCAGTGTCGGGGCAGTGTCCGGGCAGTGTCCGAGCAGTGTCCGAGCAGTGTCCGGGCAGTGTCCGGGCAGTGTCCGGGCAGTGTCCGGGCAGTGTCCGGGCAGTGTCCGAGCAGTGTCCGAGCAGTGTCCGAGCAGTGTCCGGGCAGTGTCCGGGCAGTGTCCGGGCAGTGTCGGGGCAGTGTCCGAGCAGTCTCCGAGCAGTGTCCGAGCAGTGTCCGAGCAGTGTCTCCGAGCAGTGTCCGGGCAGTGTCCAGGCAGTGTCCGAGCAGTGTCCGAGCAGTGTCCGGGAAGTGTCCGAGCAGTGTCCGAGCAGTGTCCGAGCAGTCTCCGAGCAGTGTCCGAGCAGTGTCCGGGCAGTGTCCGGGCAGTGTCCGGGCAGTGTCGGGGCAGTGTCCGAGCAGTCTCCGAGCAGTGTCCGAGCAGTGTCCGAGCAGTGTCTCCGAGCGGTGTCTGAGCAGTGTCCGGGCAGTGTCAGGGCAGTGTCCGAGCAGTGTCCGGGCAGTGTCCGGGCAGTGTCCAGGCAGTGTCCGGGCAGTGTCCGAGCAGTGTCCGAGCAGTGTCCGAGCAGTGTCCGGGCAGTGTCCGAGCAGTGTCCGAGCAGTGTCCGAGCAGTGTCTGGGCAGTGTCCAGGCAGTGTCCGAGCAGTGTCCGAGCAGTGTCCGAGCAGTGTCCGGGCAGTGTCCGAGCAGTGTCAGGGGCAGTGTCCGGGCAGTGTCCGAGCAGTGTCCGAGCAGTGTCCGAGCAGTGTCCGGGCAGTGTCCGAGCAGTGTCCGAGCAGTGTCCGGGCAGTGTCCGGGCAGTTTCCGAGCAGTGTCCGAGCAGTGTCCGGGCAGTGTCCGGGCAGTGTCGGGGCAGTGTCCGAGCAGTGTCCGAGCAGTGTCCGAGCAGTGTCCGAGCAGTGTCCGGGCAGTGTTGGGGCAGTGTCCGAGCAGTGTCCGAGCAGTGTCAGGGGCAGTGTCCGAGCAGTGTCCGAGCAGTGTCGGGGCAGTGTCCGGGCAGTGTCCGGGCTGTTTCCGAGCAGTGTCCGGGCAGTGTCCGAGCAGTGTCCGAGCAGTGTCCGAGCAGTGTCCGGGCAATTTCCGAGCAGTGTCCGAGCAGTGTCCGAGCAGTGTCAGGGGCAGTGTCCGAGCAGTGTCCGAGCAGTGTCCGAGCAGTGTCCGGGCAGTGTCGGGGCAGTGTCCGAGCAGTGTCCGAGCAGTGTCCGGGCAGTGTCCGGGCAGTGTCCGAGCAGTGTCAGGGGCAGTGTCCGAGCAGTGTCCGAGCAGTGTCCGAGCTGTGTCCGGGCAGTGTCCGAGCAGTGTCCAGGCAGTGTCCGGGCATTGTCCGAGCAGTGTCCGAGCAGTGTCCGGGCAATTTCCGAGCAGTGTCGGAGCAGTGTCCGAGCTGTGTCCGGGCAGTGTCGGGGCAGTGTCCGAGCAGTGTCCGGGCAGTGTCCGGGCAGTGTCCGGGCAGTGTCCGAGCTGTGTCCGGGCAGTGTCCGGGCAGTGTCCGAGCAGTGTCCGAGCAGTGTCCGAGCAGTGTCCGGGCAGTGTCCGGGCAGTGTCCGGGCAGTGTCGGGGCAGTGTCCGGGCAGTGTCCGGGCAGTGTCCGGGCAGTGTCCGAGCAGTGTCCGGGCAGTGTCGGGGCAGTGTCCGGGCAGTGTCCGAGCAGTGTCCGGGCAGTGTCGGGGCAGTGTCCGAGCAGTGTCCGAGCAGTGTCCGAGCAGTGTCCGAGCAGTGTCCGGGCAGTGTCCGGGCAGTGTCCGGGCAGTGTCCGGGCAGTGTCCGAGCAGTGTCCGGGCAGTGTCGGGGCAGTGTCCGAGCAGTGTCCGGGCAGTGTCCGGGCAGTGTCCGGGCAGTGTCGGGGCAGTGTCCGAGCAGTGTCCGAGCAGTGTCCGAGCAGTGTCCGGGCAGTGTCCGGGCAGTGTCCGGGCAGTGTCCGAGCAGTGTCCGAGCAGTGTCCGGGCAGTGTCGGGGCAGTGTCCGAGCAGTGTCCGAGCAGTGTCCGGGCAGTGTCGGGGCAGTGTCAGGGCAGTGTCCGAGCAGTGTCCGAGCAGTGTCCGAGCAGTGTCCGAGCAGTGTCCGAGCAGTGTCAGGGCAGTGTCCGAGCAGTGTCCGAGCAGTGTCCGGGCAGTGTCGGGGCAGTGTCAGGGCAGTGTCCGAGCAGTGTCCGAGCAGTGTCCGAGCAGTGTCAGGGGCAGTGTCCGGGCAGTGTCGGGGCAGTGTCCGAGCAGTGTCCGAGCAGTGTCCGGGCAGTGTCGGGGCAGTGTCCGAGCAGTGTCCGGGCAGTGTCCGAGCAGTGTCCGGGCAGTGTCCGGGCAGTGTCCGGGCAGTGTCCGGGCAGTGTCCGGGCAGTGTCCGGGCAGTGTCCGGGCAGTGTCCATGCAGTGTCCGAGCAGTGTCCGGGCAGTGTCCGGGCAGTGTCCATGCAGTGTCCGAGCAGTGTCCGGGCAGTGTCCGGGCAGTGTCTGAGCAGTGTCCGGGCAGTGTCCGGGCAGTGTCCATGCAGTGTCCGAGCAGTGTCCGGGCAGTGTCCGGGCAGTGTCTGAGCAGTGTCCGGGCAGTGTCCGGGCAGTGTCCGGGCAGTGTCCGGGCAGTGTCCGAGCCCGGCCCGGCGCTGCCCTCTGCCGGCCCCGCACGGCCCGGAGCGGTCGGTGTCCCCGTGCCCGCGGGGGCTCCGCGGGTCGCTCCGCAGCAGCGGCAGAGAACGCCCGGCAGAGCCGCGGGGCAGGAGGTTTTCCCCAGCTCGCGGGACGCTCCCCGTGCGGTCTGGCCATGTGGGGAATTCCTGCTCCAGAAACGCGCAGTTGCACATTTCTGCTTTTGCCGGCTCTGTTCCCCTCGTTCCTCTCGGCTGCTGCTCTCCCTCTCGCTGTCACCTCTCTCGGCTTTTACTACTGCGCCCGTGTTCCATGCTTTGAACCTCTGATCTCTCCTTTAAGGGAAATTTCCTCTATGTAACAAATCGTTCTGGGTTCTTGTGTTTTGGAGTGTGGCCCCGTACAAATGTTAATAAAGTGTTGTGGAAAGCAGCACTTGGTTAGCAGAACTAGAAGGTGTCAAGTAATCTTCATAGGCAAATTTTCCTGTAAATACACGCAGGACACAATCCTTCTTTGGCAACCGAGACTCCGCAAATATAGAAAATGTGTGTGTACACACTTACTGACATTTTTGGTAGTAAACCTTAATTTTATATTACTCAGGCCCCCAGAAAAATCACTGTGTAGTCCATTGACCTTGAGCAAAAGGACATCTGTAATTGCAAAATGTGAAACGAGAAAAAAGAAAAGGGCTAAGGAAATATCCCTTTCCATTGATTATTTGCATCTGTAAATGCATGGACACAGGATTGTTGCTAGCTTATAGCAGCAGTTTGTAATTTATGCAACAAAATCCCCAATGTCACAGAGTTTAAGGAGTTCACAATTTATTCGATCCTCCATGAATTCTAATATTCTTTATATGATCAGCTATTGCCCTTTGTTTGAGAAAGGAACTGGCTATTGATAAAGTATTAAAGTATTAGGAGAAGCGGGGAATCCTAGAGCAGTGTAAGGACCAGTGAAATGGTGCTGCAGTGAGAACCAAGTCCTGCATTCTCTGTGCTGCTGTGAGCTCCCTGGCTGGGGCCTGGCAGTGTCCCTGCCCACTTTCAGTTCTGCACGGGGGCTGGGCAGGGGGATCTGTGTGGGGCACTGGGACTGCAAGGGATTCTCCACAGCCCCTGGGCTGAAGTGGATGAGGACAATCACAAAGATGACTCCAGTCCTTGTGTCTCAGCAGCCAGCCCAGCGGGAGGACGAGCTGTGGTATCCACTGCCAGCACAGAAACACAGAAATACAGAAATACAGACTGCCAATGAATCCCCTCTTAGGTTGCCCAGCCTGGCTGTGGTGAAGCCACCATCCTGCTCAGTGTTGCAGTGTCAGTGTGCCAGTTCTGATGGCAGGATGAGAGTTAGAGTGGCAAGGACTGAGCTAGGGCAGCCTTCCTCAGCCAACAAACTTATCTACCTTGATTTCCAGGGTTATAATCTTTCCACTCCTGAGCTGACAAAGGCTAGAGCACAGCTGAGTTTTGGACTCACTGAGCACCCACAGCTTAAGCCAGTGCAGTGGGAAGATGAGGTGCTGGCTATTTCAGGGAGGAAGGTGCTCACCTTGCGTTGGGAATTCCGGGACTGGGAAATTTTTTGTGGTTTATCTTTGTAGCTACGGTTGTATTTGTTTACTGTTCAAGCAAGATTGAGGTGTTTCTGCAACACCACAGCAGACAAAGCAGCCCCAGCTCCTCAGAGCCCCCAGAAAAAATGCTTCTGTGTTGTTTGCAGACTGTTGGCTATCACAGACCAAAGGATGCCCTGCTCCCAGAGAACTTGCCAGGACTAATGCTCCCCTGGTGCAAATCAGCACAGCAATAATGAACCCAGTCAGTTAATAGCACTTTGTCCTGTGCCTCACATCACTGTAGCACAGAACACCTGTCATGATTTAACTTCTGTGCTTTTTCCCAGAGGACTGGGTGAGATGGATTGTTTTCTGGTGGTCACTCAGTATTTTCTGGCTGGCAGTCAGGAATGAAACTCATCTACTTGAAAAACCCAGGTGTGGCGGGAGCAGGGTGGAAAAGGTAAACCTCTGAGCACAGCTGTGTTGTCAGACTCCTTGGAGGAGGGTACCTGTGGATTCAGCACCAGTGGATCTGACACAACGTGAGAACTGTTTTTCTGTATCACTTACATTATAGTTGAAATGTGAAATGAGCTCCATGTGGCAGCAGGCAAAGGAAAGAAAAAGGGAAAGGAAAAAAAAAAAAAAAAGGAAGCACTCTCCAAAAGCTTCGGTTATCCCTTGAAGCTATATTACAACATCTACTGTTCTAATTGAATCAGTGTGAGAACTTTTCCCCTCCATTTAAATCATTCCTAGTCTCTGTCCACTTTTCCCTGGAGATGCACACATTTGATACAAAGATGTGCCAAGGACACCCACACCTATGGTAGGATTTAATGTTCAGTTTACTGAGTTAGATGCTGGGAAGGAAATGTCAATCCTTACATGCCTTTGCCAGAATCCATCATGATTCTCTTCTCTCTCCTTCTTTATAGCCTCAGAACCAGGGTGAGGCACAGGAGCTCTGTCTGAGCAAAGGCTTCTAGGTCTGCCCTGAGGATGCAATGGATGAATTGATCATTTCTAAGGAGTTTGTTGGGATGATTCAGAAAACCTTCAGAGCAGTGGTAGCACCTGTGACAGGTGTTAACAAGGCTGATGGTGATGAAGAAGGGTTGTAGTCTCAGTGCTGCTCCCACCCTACCACCCTGCTAGCCCTAACCAGGAGCTGCATGGGAGGGCTCCTTGCTCACCCCTGAAAGCACAGCCCAGTCAGCGTTGTGAGCTCTCACTTGTGACATTTCAAGAGTATTTTTAGCCGTGTGGAGAAAATCTCTGCACGTTTCAAAGTATCAATGCTATTACACAGCCCAAAATTACTTGACAGCTCAGAAAGCAAAAGTGCTGGCTACCCCAAACCCAGCTCTGCTCCATAAGTGTTCACATGTGCCAAGCAATACGTGATCCACAAAAACATGTGGCTCTTGTATCAAATACAGGGAATCAACTTGAATTATGAAGACTTTGAAAAGGTCCTCAGTTTAAATGTACACGGCTCTCTGAAATGTCCAGCTAAGTTTAAAGCAACAATTAAAACCAGATAGATTGTCAGGATTCATAGAGCAGGGCTAGAGTTAATTCAGTCTGAAAGAAATGAATGACTGGGAAGAAGACAGAAGAGCAGAAGCAGCAGGAAAAGAGCAAGAATGAGTGGAGGGATGAAATGCTAATATGGGGGGGTAGGGAGAGTGAGGAATGGAAGGGGGGAAGAAAGAAGTGAAATTAGGGAGAAAGAAAAAAATGAAAGGGGGTATGAGATAAGAAAGAGAAGGAGAGCAGCAAGAAAAATAATGACACTTTATAGTGTCATCTGTCAGCTTTCACTTTAGAAGAACTAAGCTTGGAAGCATAAAGGTCACTACTTACATATTGAAAGTATGTGGGAGGGGTTTGGTTTTTATTCATGGTTATATATATATGTGTGTGTGTGCGTGTCCATGCAATTGGATACATAAAATGTCACAGAAATTTCAGTCTTCCTGGGGCTCTCCCACTGTTCCCCATACCATCAGTTTTTCCACCCTGCCACATGCCCAGCAGCAGTAATGCCCTTTTCCATGCCATGCTGTGAGCCAGGGCTTTCTGTTTCAGTTTGCTGTTTGTTTCTGTCCTGCCCTCTAAGAGCTGGACATGGGGGTTCTGGCTCCCCTGTCCTGCAGCCCCTAACTTCAAGGTTGTCCACTGAGGTATCACACTTTGCAATTGCTGTTTTCTCCTGTTGATACTCATGGCAATATTGCCATTTTGCACTGACTGATCCAAATTACATCAAATTTTTTATTGCTGAATTAGTTATTAATTGAATTCATGTCATTGGGTTTGCCTTGTCTGCTCCTGGCATGCAAGTTGCTACTAAAGCAGCAGAATAACTTTCCATGCTTTTTAGGGCTAAAAGAGTCATTGAGTGATATTGAAATTCTCTATATGATATTCTCCCCAAGGTATGAGGAAGGTCAGGCTCCTTTAGTTCTCTCCCACACACTGGAGAATTTCCTCTTCTCTGTAGGTATCCTCAGGTCCTCCCATGACTGTGTTTATCCCTCATCCCTCCAGGGAGGGCCCCTTTTTGAGGAGTCCCAGGATTTTCAGTAGTTCAGTGATGGATACTTTATTTCCTGGTGCTGTTGGAACTAGCATTTCAGCATTTTGTTAGTGACCTGTATGCTTCCTTCCCATGCCCTTTCAAAGCTGGCATTGTTCACCTTTTCCAGGGTACAAAGTGTTCTAGCTCAAGCATGGATCCCAGGTTCATTAACAGTGGCTAGTCTGCAATTTTTCTAAAACCAAAAAGGCCTCTGGACATTGCTGGACCAATTCTGGATGTCATTTCTGCTGTTTTGTATAAAAATCTGAGTCAAATTTTGCCATTCTCCGTTATCATTCCCCTGTTTCATTTCTCATCATTCCAATAATCCTGTTACGAAGACAAGAAACAGAAACATGGATGTTTAACACTTAACAATGTCTTAGTGTCTTGCTGCTTTTGGAAAAGGGAATGGAAGAGGAAAAACCTCACACAAGTCTATAAACAAAACAGAAGGAAGTGAGTTCACTGTCCACGGGAAAGCACAGCTCTCCTGTGAAGGAGAGTTTTGCTTCAGTAGAGGGGAAATGCACCACTGTTCTGGTACTGAGCAGTTCTTGTCAGCAGGCTGCAATGCTGAAAAGATCTTGTCAGGAAACCCCACACCTGTACCTTGGGAGTGTTTCTGAAGAACGTGGGGCCTCTAGAGTCTGAGGCAGAATCAGAACCGCATTGCAGAACTGGGGATGAAATAGTTAAAAGCTCCTTAAAAATTCTACAAACTTAGTGATCTGTGTAAGAACAGCAAAAACTAAGTCTACTTAATATCTGAAGTTTGATAAAGCACAAATATACCTGAGCACCCTCATTTTATTCCCTTCCTCCAGAAGATGGCAAAAGTTAGCTGGACTTCAGGCAGGCAGAGGGAGGCAAATGTTGCAGGGCTGTGTGCCCCAGTTTCAGGTCACCAGTGGTTTAATGCTGCAGCTGGAGGGATTGATCCTGGTTTGTTTGAGCAGTCAGACGCTGCAGCTCCAGCACTGCTGAGATGCTGCAGTTCCCCAGCAGCCAGGCAAGTCCCAGCTCTGGCTGCACCTTTCCCTTCTTCAGAGGGTGGGAATGGTCAGTGACATATCCATGGAGATCACAGCCAGAAATGCAGCTGTGAGAAGTTTAAATTTTATACACCAAGTATGGAGACATGAATTGCAGTATTTGTTAGTGCTCGTGGTATGACAGAGCTTCTGCTGAAGAAAAATCCCTTGAGATTCACTCCTTGACTACCAAAGAGATTATTTCCCACTAATGCAGCAGATATTTTGACTGGGACACTGTGGAGAACTTGCATTTACATAGGAACCTTGACTAAAAAAAAGAAAGAATATATAACAAGTGTATAGAAAGAAACATCAGATTAAATAGAGATTTGGCAGCTAAGATTTTTTCCTTTCCATCTCAGCAAGGTACTCTGGAAAAATGAAAGAAATGTTACTAACAAAATCAAAAGAGACATAAAATGAGCTTTTATTTCTCCTGCAGTTAATTTTGTTCCTACATTTAGTTGCTCTGGCAGTTTATAATTTCAGTATTAGGAAAATATGAGTGTATCTGGGTAAAGTAATACACTGAAGTCAGGAGGCTTCCTGCCAGCAGAAAAGGAGAACTGAGGACTGCTTGTTTAAGGGACAGTCCTGAGGTGGTCCAGCTTAACCTGATGCTTACCCCATGGTGAAGTTCTAATGTGATTCCAAGCAAATTTGTCCTCAGAACCTTTTGGCCTAAGGGTTTTGACAGCTGCTGTAGTTGCTGGGTGGTGCTCAGAGAGGATTTGTGCCCATGGCCTTGGAAGGGAAGGGAGCAGTGGCCAGTTTGGAGAGCATTTGATAAAAGCCAGCACACTGACCATCTGTGCTAACAATTCCTCTCTTAAATTCCCTCTAAGAGGAGGCAGGCTGTGTCCCTAACTCACAGAAAGCTCCAACTCTCTTCTTGGAAGGGCAGGGCTGGACCAGAGGTGGAGCAAGGACATGGAGCTCCCACCTGTGCTGCCTTTACATGGAGCTTTAGGTTTGGACAAGATGCTCCCATTTGAGCACACATTTTCTCCTCTGGACAGTGTTCAACAGACCAGCCACACTGCTTGATCCACAGCAAACTGGTTGTGTCTTCTGTTATGAGAAAATGTTCATGTCACAGTTCACTTCTGCAAGGTCATATCCTTATTCTTCAAGCTGACTGGGAAATTTTAACAAAGTGATTCCCTGGCCCTCCTCTCCCTGAGAAAATACAAGTATATCAGAACAAAACCTTGCTGGTTTTTTCATTTTGAAGTCTCTTAATATGTCAAAATATTCGGTTTCCCATCCAGAAGCAGGAAAAAATCATGTTATCTCAACATTTTTGGCTGAGCTGTCTTTTCTGGGTAAATTCAAATGTGCAGAAGGAATATTGCCAACTGGCTGTTTTTAGCAGCATGAGAAACAATACCAACCGCGGGGAACGACCCTGTCTCACTGCCGCTGGGATGACTCAGCACTGCTCCGTGTCAGGAGCTGGTTCTGATGGGGTAGGAGAGCCCCACAGTGCCCGGGTGTCAGCTCCAGCCCCGGCTGCGTCAGCGATGCTTTCCCTGCTTGTGCAGAGGAAGCAGGCACACAATAGCTACAGCCTCACCCCTGCTTCCTCCCCCAGCAGGAGCATTACCTGCCTGCCCACTCCTCTCTGCCGGGCCACCTTCCTGCAATCCCCCTGCCCTGGCAGCTCTCGTTGGGAGAGAGCGAGCCGTGACCCAAATCCCACAGAAACGGGGCCGTTCTCCTGAGCTCTGCTGCAAGCTCTGAAGAAGCTGCTGCAGTGCTGTTAATGGCTCTGCTGCTGCCAGATGAAAGGAGGGGAGTATTCAGATCTAATAAATCAACAGATGTTAAAGCAGTTTCTGCCTTCTCTCTTCTATTGCACATCAACAGGAACGTGCTAAAGTGCTTTTTTGTACCGTTTAGCATCTGACATTTCAGCACATCTTGTGAGTGTGCATTAGGAGAATGGAATGTTACTATATTTGTACTTGCAGATTTGGAACGAGAATAAAATCTGGAGAGATGCAATGTGCACACAGAATGTTTTCCAGAGGGGTTGAGGCTGAGGAAACCCAGCACAGTGCAGCTTGAGCTGTCTTGAAACTTCAGGCTGCGAATGCACCGAGTCAGAGTTTTGAAATGGAAATGAAAACTGTAGAAACTTATAGCTGTTTCTCCAAACCCTGCTTAATTGTGGGATCACAGACACCATTGTAAAATGAAATAGTGTTTGATTTTTGAAGTTTGAGTTTTGCAGAAAATATATTGTTCCTTCCTCCTGTCTCCTCAGTTATGGGTGATGTCCCTCTGGCTGGTGGCTTCAGAAGGTTTTTTTTTTTAGGGAAACCAGGCTTTTAGTGCTCAGACCTGGCAGGGCCCTGAGACAGCCTTGTCTTGCCACTGCACATCAGCACGATCTCTCCCCGTGCTCTTTAAGCAGTTTGCTGTTAGATCCCTCCTTGCCCATGCAGTGAACTCCCTGGAGTCAAGACAAGCCTTCAGACAGCACAGCTGTGTGTCTCTCGTGTGTCAGGCCCTGAGGGCACCAACAGGCTCCAATCAGTCTAAACAGCCTCCCCTGGGCCCTCCAGCCACACCTCTGCCCATGGCCCAGGAGCCCCTTTCTGCTCAGCCTAGAGCCTGCAGTCTTGACCTGAGCTATGTGACAACCCCAGCCGTGGTCACAGCTGTGTCAGGCCTGGACCCAGCTCACAGACTGACATTGTGCCTGGTCCCAGCCCTGCCCTGTCACTGTGCATCTGCCTGGGACACCTGGAGGGGACTGGCCTGCTGCAGCAGTGAGGAACCAGCAGCCCCAACTGCATTTTGACATGGAAGGTGGGCCTTGGGAGAGGGGCCTTATGCTTAACTCGCCCCAAGAGAAATTGAGCTCTGTCCAGAGATGAAAAAATACCTCTGCAAAAGGTGCAGAAGCTCCTTCCTTGTAGATTTGTGTAGGGAGAGTATTCGTGCCCTAAAAAGCAGAGATGAATTGCAGAGGCAAAACTGGTAAAATCTTTCTTCCCCTCCTTTCCTGTAGTTGTCCTCAATCAACTTGTTTGCAGGTTATCTTTCTTTCTAGGTTCATTTCTCTACTCCTGCTCCTGTCTTGTTTAAGAGTAACATCAGCTTTCAGGTGTCCTTTGCCTCCTCAGCCCCTGTGCTGTGCTGACAGGGCTCTGTTTCCAGCACAGGCTGCTGAGGCTGCCTTTGCAGTTAGAGGGCTTCCAATGTTGAGCTGCTTTCCCCTTTCCACAAGACCCTTAGACTTTTTAATCAGTGAAGCTAAAACGAGCATCCTAAAGAAGCCCACAGTTTCCGGGTGTTTTGCACGGTAATTCAGCCACTTCTCAGGCCAAGATACGGGAGGAAGTGTCCCCTCCTGAGGTCCAGTCCCATCCCAAAGTCCCTGTCCCTGAAAGGCAGAGGCAAACGGGGTCAGTGCTGCAGAGGGGCTGTAGCCAGTCTGGCCTCCCCAGGTGGAGAGTTAGCTTTAAGGCAGCGGGAAGAATGGAGCCTCACATCCTCAGCATGGTGTGACCGAGCTGTGCCATCCCAGTGTGACTGAGCTGTGCCATCCCGGTGTGACCGAGCCCATCCCGGTGTGACTGAGCTGTGCCATCCCGGTGTGACCGAGCTGTGCCATCCCGGTGTGACCGAGCTGTTCCCATCCCGGTGTGACTGAGCTGTGCCATCCCGGTGTGACCGAGCTGTGCCATCCCGGTGTGACCGAGCTGTTCCCATCCCGGTGTGACTGAGCTGTGCCATCCCGGTGTGACCGAGCCCATCCCGGTGTGACCGAGCTGTGCCATCCCGGTGTGACCGAGCTGTTCCCATCCCGGTGTGACTGAGCTGTGCCATCCCGGTGTGACCGAGCCCATCCCGGTGTGACCGAGCTGTGCCATCCCGGTGTGACCGAGCTGTTCCCATCCCGGTGTGACTGAGCTGTGCCATCCCGGTGTGACCGAGCCCATCCCGGTGTGACCGAGCTGTGCCATCCCGGTGTGACCGAGCTGTTCCCATCCCGGTGTGACCGAGCTGCGCCATCCCGGTGTGACCGAGCTGTGCCATCCCGGTGTGACCGAGCTGTGCCATCCTGGTGTGACCGAGCTGTGCCATCCCGGTGTGACTGAGCCCATCCCGGTGTGACCGAGCCCATCCCGGTGTGACCGAGCTCTGCCATCCCGGTGTGACCGAGCTGTGCCATCCCGGTGTGACCGAGCTGTGCCATCCCGGTGTGACCGAGCTGTTCCCATCCCGGTGTGACTGAGCTGTGCCATCCTGGTGTGACCGAGCTGTGCCATCCCGGTGTGACTGAGCCCATCCCGGTGTGACCGAGCCCATCCCGGTGTGACTGAGCTCTGCCATCCCAGTGTGACCGAGCCCATCCCGGTGTGACCGAGCTCTGCCATCCCGGTGTGACCGAGCCCATCCCGGTGTGACCGAGCCCATCCCAGAGTGACCGAGCTGTCCCATCCCGGTGTGACCGAGCCCATCCCAGTGTGACCGAGCTGTCCCATCCCAGTGTGACCGAGCTGTGCCATCCCAGTGTGACCGAGCCCATCCCAGTGTGACCGAGCTCTGCCATCCCGGTGTGACCGAGCCCATCCCGGTGTGACCGAGCTGTGCCATCCTGGTGTGACTGAGCTGTGCCATCCCGGTGTGACCGAGCCCATCCCAGTGTGACCGAGCTGTGCCATCCCGGTGTGACCGAGCTGTGCCATCCCAGTGTGACCGAGCCCATCCCGGTGTGACCGAGCTGTGCCATCCCAGTGTGACCGAGCTGTGCCATTCCGGTGTGACCGAGCCCATCCCGGTGTGACTGAGCTGTGCCATCCCGGTGTGACCGAGCCCATCCCGGTGTGACCGAGCCACCAGTCCCGGCCGCCGCCGCCAGGTGTCGCCGTGGGGCGCGGCGGGGTCCCCTGAGGCCGGTGCCGGCGCTGGGCGAGGGGGGCGGGAGGAGCCCGGGGCCTGAGGGGCCCGGAGGGACCCGGGGAAGGCCCGAGGAGCCCGGGGCCTGAGGGGCCCGGAGGGACCCGGGGAAGGGCCGAGGAGCCCGGGGTCCGGGGGGCCCGGAGGGACCCGGGGAAGGCCCGAGGAGCCCGGTCCAGCTGCACCGTCTGCCGGCCGATGCCCCCGTGCCCGTCCCTCTCCGCCGCAGCCGCTGGAGCCGCGGCTTTGCCGGCACGGGAATCACAAACGGCGCGGTCAGGATTTCGGTCCCAGCAGATCTGTGTTCGTAAAGTGTCGGCTGTGCAGGGGCCCTGACTCCGCTGGAGCCCCTGAACGTCAAAAACACTGCGAATCCGGACACTCAGTGAGCTCGGCAGGTGCGAGGAAGCCTCAGTGTTGGACAGATGTGCCGTCAGTGGTGTGACACTGCAGGTGTGCGATCACTCTGCGCCATCTGCACACCCGCTGTCACTGTCACCTTTGCAACCCACTGTCACCATTACCTGTGCACACCCACCGTTACCTGTGCACACCCACTGTCACTGTCACCTCTGCACATCCACTGTCACCTCTGCACACCCATCATTACCTCTGCACACCCACTGTCACTGTCACCACTGCACATGCACTGTCACCATTACCTCTGCACACCCACTGTCACCTGTGCACACCCACTGTCACTGTCACCTCTGCACACCCACTGTCACCTGTGTACACCCACTGTCACTGTCACCTGTGCACACCCACTGCCAGGGCTGTGGGTCAAGTCCCGAGGGTGCTGTTGCCAGCTGCAGTGGGAGCTGAACTTTCAGCTCCACCTCTCTTTGAGGAGAAATGAGGTGTTAAGGTGCAGCCCTGGAGAATTCCTGCTCCCGGGTGTATCATTCCCACGGCTGAGCTCCTTAAGGCTGCTGGCACGTTCTCCCTGGGGACTTAAGAAGGATCATTTACAAATACCCAATTGAATGTTTACTGCCCTTGCCCTAGGTGGAATTGGGCCAGCTAATAAATACACGTACAATCCTTTTTGAGGGAGTCTCAGCTCAACTGAAATCCTGTAGGAATAAGTTCCATATGTTAATTATGTGCTGTGTAGAAAAAGATTTTATACTTTAAAAAGCTGCCTTTCAAATTGCATTGAAGTCATGTTGTTCTTGTATTATTAAAAGAGGGTAACCAGTCAGCCCAGAGCTGACAGCAGGACTTAAACAATAGGTGTTAGTGTCAAAACGTGTGAAGCGTAAACAGGACTTGGGTTACTGTCTACTCTTGTTAATGTTCAGACTTTCTCTAGACTCACTTTAAATTTCACTGTGAGAAGGTATTCCTTTTCTTCAGATTTGAGTTTTCTACCCTTTCCATTTCCTTCCACATTGCTGTGTTCAAACATCAGGACAGGAAAGAGCCAATCTCCTATCTCCTGTATTGAATGCTTCTTTGACTCACTCGTTCTCTCTCCTGGGAAATCCTGGTCTTTCAGCCATCATTTGTAATTTCCCATGCTGTGTCATCAGCATATTGTGATGATAAAGAAGCTGACAGCTTCAGGGCTGGTGTTTTACCCTGAAGCAGGCAGGGCTGTAATCTCCCTCCCTTCCACTTAACACTGCTCACGAGATTTTTCCACCAGCTAAGGAGTAGTATTTGTAATAAAAACGCAATTACAGCTGTACCGTGCTCACATACCTGAGATTCCTACAAATATTTTTTTGTCTCTCTGTCGTGTACCTCAAGCATGCAGGCACCCTGCTGCCTTCATTGACCACACTCATTCCCATGACGGCTCTCCAAAGTTGTTTGCAGTCATAGCCAGGTAGGTTTTGCACCAGCACCATTAGCTGTGAGCAGCAATGTCTGAAAACTGCCGTGCCTTAGTGCTTTACTGAAGTACAATTATCTCTTAAAATGCCCAGACTGGGCTGGCCTTTATTTTATCCCTGTAATTGAAATTTGGCTTCAAGTGTGTCTAACTGCAGCCAGTAAATAGAGGCAAAACACAATCCCTCAGCAATCATTTGTTCACCCATTGTCCAACAATGTCTCCAGTGATTTGTTTGACGACTGTTGCTTGGCCCTTGAGGAGATGGGGTGAGCAGTGGGGTGACAGGAGCAGGGTGACTGATGAAAGGGCAGGTTCAACCAAGAAGCAGCTAAAAAGTTTGGAGACTGCATGGGAGGTGAGTGTATGTTGGAGATTGGAATATAGATTTCTCAAAGGACTAGGAGGGGTGGCAAAACGTGTGTTTTTAAATAAGCTAGCATCCAGATTTTGTTACCCCTTTTTTAGGGTTATCCTAATAGGCCAACTCTCAGACTTTATTGGAGTTTGCCCTTGTAATGCCTAGGTTTTCTTCCTCTTTGGATTTTGTCCAGGGAAAGTAGGGAGCAGCTATCAGTGAGTTTCCAGTAGTGCTCTGAATGGCCAGGACATATGAAAATAAGATAGCATTACTCATTTTAAGAAGTGGCAAAATCTGGCCTGTAGATATCACTGCTATTTTCCCATTTATCCAGAGTATTGGTCATATGCCAACAGAAAAAGCTGCCAACTAAAACGTTTTAAGAAAGAAAACACTGTTTGAAGCCTGGCAGTAAATGTTTTCCTGCCCTGAAATATGTGCTGAACATAAAGAGGGAAGACTCAGGGGTGTCTAGTGAGGTGTAACATTTTGTAACCATATGAATGAATTTGTTAACATTTTCACACTTTGTTCTTTAATAGATGAACATTGCAACTAATGATTTCTAGTTAGAAACAGTACTTAAACACTGAAAACAAGAGACAGTGTAATGCAGTTGGATAAATCCATTAAAAAGGCAGTAGTATAGCACCAAAATGCCAACACCACGAGTTCTTTGTCGGTTTAAAATTCCTTTGCTGTTCTGCCCCTTTCTTTGTTTCTTTATGCTCCTGTTTTTCCTTGTAGCTGAAAACATCAGATGACCACGAGGGATGAATGTGCAGCAGTGCTGCCTCCCAGGACGTGTGGCTGCAGCCTCTAAGCCCAGTGTTACAGCAGCCAGGCTCCACGTGGCCGATTGTTTTGCAGACATAGTGGTGGCGTATTTATGTATTTCTGAACTTGTTTTTCAGGCTCCGTGGCCGCCTGCGTATCGTGGGGCTGGCTGCTTAACAGCAGAAATAAAGCACTTGTCAGGCAGCAGCAGTGCGTCAGTGCAAAATGGAATTCGCAAGACTAAAGTTTACACGAGGCAACAACAAAATCTACTGTGCTGTTCTGTGAGGCAACAAAGGTAATTTGTTATGCAACATAATGAGGACTTGTGTGTGACGGGCAGCGGTGGCTCTTGGTTACAGGGCATTGACATCAACAAGCACATGCAGAGCTCACATATATAAGAGAATTGCTATACATAGCACAGAATTCACAAGCTGGGTTGTTATTACGGGGGGTTTTCCATCTTAAAATTTGCAGAATAAACAAACACTTTGAGACTGGTCCTGCGGTCCTTTATGTCATGGGTAGGACCTTCCTCATTTCTTTTTGGGTTGGTCTGTGTCTCAGACATGACCATCAGCCTGGGGGCCACGAGGGCAGGGTCACAAGTGTCATGCATTTCATGTGGCTCTGACACATTTGGCGAGCCTGCCAGCCCACACAATGACAGGGGAAGGGCGAGTGCAGGGGCAGAAGTTAGACACGGTCACAATGCTGTTTGTTGCTGCCCAGAAGTCCGTGGTGTCTGATCTCACATGCTCCACTGCTGTTGTTAGCACATGCACTCCCACAAGGCAGTTTTCCTTTCTGGTGGGAGGCAGTGGTCCTGCACCTGTTTTGCAGACAAACTGCAGTGTGCAGGCTGTGTACAGAGATGGGAATGGAGCCCTGGCCTAGCGAGCAGCAGAGCTCATTTGCTTTGCCATATCACCTTTCAAAGGAAATCTACCTGCTGGTGTGATGGGGCCTCTTCTTCATGATGACTGAGGCTGCTCTCTGCCTCCAGAGCTGGAGCTAGACCCAAAGATCCTGTTTGCTGACATTCCAGCACTGTCTCACAACAGCTTGTGTAACGCACTGTCGGGTATGTGTTCTCCTGGCCCACGCTGAATGTTTCCCTTGTCATCCTGCTGAAAGAGAGAGTCTGCAAGCAATCTCTTCCTGAGAGCTGCAAGGGAGAGAGTGGGCTTGAGCTTCACTGATGAATTAATGCAGGAGAAACAAGAAATCGAGACTGTGCCACACGGCCTGCAGAGGACTAAGCTGAAGTTGTGTTGGTAACCTTTGTCCTGGCAATCTCCAGGGTTGGTTCTGTTTCTTCACTGTACCTTGTGCATGATACTCTGCAATAGTCATAGTTAAGCAAACACTCTTGTAGTTCCAAGAGTGCTGTGTTAATCTGGAGTTAATCTGAGTTAATCTTGCTTTTTGCTTCAAAAGTCTGGTTGGCCAGAAGGGGAAGCTGCTCCTGCAGAAAGTCAAAGACCCCAATTGCCTGGTGTGCTGTGCCTTAAGCATCATTGCCAGTGGCAGGATGTTGGAGTTCTTCTGACTGTGCCAGTGACTCAACAAGACCTGATCTGTTTACTCCTGCTCAAACACGAGCACAACTTCTTAGCACAGTTACAGCAGCAGTACAAACAAGGGCAAGCCACTGAGTTAACCACTACCTTGGTCAAGTGACTTTACCTCTCAGTGACTTGGGGTGTAGAGGAAAATCATCACTATGAACTCGCTCTCTGGTGCTCAAGGTTTTAACCAAACACACTGAAACAGCTGAAGAAAAGTGGTGAAACAAGCAGTGCTTTAGTGGTTTATGGTGTAATGTTGGACATGACACTCAGGTCAAGGTATTCAAACTAGGATGGGATTGAGAAAAATGTTGGGTTTGGTGCTGGAGAGGCACCTGTACTGTGCCAGGTGCCTGCCATTCAGCAGTGGTCTCCTCACATTAAGAGGCAGATGGGTTTGTGTGGCCCCATTTTCTTATGCATTTTTTTTTCACAGCCTCTTGAACAATAAGGATCTAGTCCTGACTGAAATATTTTAGGAGCCACTGTGACAGAAATACTTCATGATGATGCTGGTTATTTTAATTTAAGACATGTTAATTTAATTACCAACCAAAGCAATTAAATTAAGTCTAACCAAATTCATATTGCATCATAAGAAGCACTAAGATTCCATACTGTCAGGATAAGAAGCAAACAAACCAAGGCTTTCATGCCGAAGATGCTATCTGACATTTGCATAGATATTGTGTAGGTAATTAAAGCCATCCTTAACGTGTAATGCTCTTATTGCAACCCTTGCTATTTTGTAGCAGTTGAACGAGTATAAAAATATCCCAGGGACTCTAGAAAGCATTGCAGTGACTTTGCAGACAACGATCCCCTTCAAATAAACTCCACAAGCATCCTTGCTTTTTCCCAGGGAAACACCTTGTTAGCATCCGTCAGGAGGAATGCCATCGTCCCTCAAGAGAACGCTGATCCTGGCAGAGTGAGGGGAGGCAGGTGAGCGGCGGCTGGCGCTGTGTGCAGTGAGGGCAGAGTGCAGGGAGTGCTCTCCGCAGAGCCGGTGCTGCTCGGCTGCTCGGCTTGGCTGAGCCGCGGGTGGAGCGGTCACTGCAGCCGGCCCCGGGTCATGGGGAGCTGAGCGGTCACTGCAGCCAGCCCCGGTCCGTGGGGCGCTGAGCGGTCACTGCAGCCAGCCCCGGTCCGTGGGGAGCTGAGCGGTCACTGCAGCCAGCCCCGGGTCATGGGGAGCTGAGCGGTCACTGCAGCCAGCCCCGGTCCGTGGGGAGCTGAGCGGTCACTGCAGCCAGCCCCGGGTCATGGGGAGCTGAGCGGTCACTGCAGCCAGCCCCGGGTCATGGGGCGGTGAGCGGTCACTGCAGCCAGCCCCGGGTCATGGGGAGCTGAGCGGTCACTGCAGCCAGCCCCGGGTCATGGGGAGCTGAGCGGTCACTGCAGCCAGCTCCGGTCCGTGGGGAGCTGAGCGGTCACTGCAGCCAGCCCCGGTCCGTGGGGAGCTGAGCGGTCACTGCAGCCAGCCCCGGGTCATGGGGAGCTGAGCGGTCACTGCAGCCAGCCCCGGTCCGTGGGGCGGTGAGCGGTCACTGCAGCCAGCCCCGGTCCGTGGGGCGGTGAGCGGTCACTGCAGCCAGCCCCGGTCCGTGGGGCGCTGAGCGGTCACTGCAGCCGGCCCCGGTCCGTGGGGCGGTGAGCGGCCTCTCCAGCCGGCCCCGGTGAGCGGCTCCCGGAGGGTTCGCGCTTGGCTGCGCGGCGGAATTGTGCAGCGGCAGCGATCCCGTGGCAGACGTGCCGCGGGCTTGTCTTTCCGCCTGAGTGCAGCTACTTGCAAATGTCCTGCTGCTTCTTCCTCTGCAGCACGGCGTTCGGGACCGTTTCAAGGTCAAGGCTGCTAGCAGCGCTGTGAGTGCAGCGCTGCCTCCCAGACGGCCAGGCCCGCGGTACAGGACGATTATTTCTGATACACTTGTGCAGTACCTGGTGCACTGAAATGTTGTTTTCCCCACAACGTGCTCCTCCTGCCTAGCAGCAGCACAGTTCATGTGACTTTCGTGCATCTGTCAGCCCTGCTGCCTGTCCCCCAGCATCAGGCACAGCAAGATGAAGAAACAGCTCGGTAACGATTAGCTGGATAAAGTATCACACACAGAACTTGCACTGTTGCCACCAGCAGATTACCAAAATGAGAATGAGCACAACGGTTCAAAAACCGAGTTAAGAGGGATTTTCCATGTAAGCATTTGGACTGACATCTGGTATGGCAGCAAAAGGATGTGTGGAGTTGTGTGTTTTAGGCCTCTGCTTGTGTTTTCAAGGTGCTGTGTTAGGGTCAACCTCATCTGGGTTGGGATGGTGGAATTTGCTGCTTGGAAGGAAGCTTGCTGCTTGATTTCTTCCTGTGTGGATGGGTTTTTTTTGCAAATGGTGTGTCTGTACTGCTTTAAAGTCAGTGTTGTGCCAAACAGCACCCATAGAACAGCCTTTTCAAAAGTCAGGAATTCAACCATCACAGGACTTGGCTGTAACCATTAAGAGATGTGAAAATTAATAGATATCCCTTTATTTTACTTGCAGCAGATGCTGCAACAGGTGACTGTCAGAGACAGGATGGGTGTGGCTGTCAGGGACTGACAGGTGACCAACCAATTTTAGTTGACCAAATGGGTAGATTTATACTGTAATCTAAAGCCAGGTTCAAAAGTGGGTGTGTTTGAGGTGTTTGCCAAGTGCTAGGGCTTGGTAAGTGCTGTGAGTAAGGTGAAACTTCGAATTAACTGTTTTGAAAGTCATAACAGGTCGAGTATCTAATGAAAAATGAAAGAATGAAATTAGTGGGAGCAGGAGAGTTCCCACCAGAGCAACGAGAGTTCCCTGAGAGCAGCGGGCAGCCCCTGCAGGGGCAGCTCGTGTGCTCTCTTCCCACAGCTGCTTGCATCTTCTCCTCCCCTCCCGAGACTGTGGCTTGGCTTAGCTTTCACTCTGTTTGTTGTCAGTACAGGCTGATTTGAATATGGTCCGAGTGAGAACAGTTACAATCTCAGGATCTGCCCGCAGGAGAGTTTCAGCTGTGTTTTCAGAAGTGGTCATGCAAACAGTTCTCTCCTGGTAGTCAGTCACCTCCTAGCCCAGCCTTTCTTATATTTTAGCTACAGAGCACGAAATACTCAGAGACCTGCTGCATTCATACCATGCAAAGTTCACTTACTGAAAGGGAAATGTCTCAGAGTGATGTACAAGCTTTCCCCTGTATTTCCTAATCCAGGACTTGTGATTGCCACAGGGGACTCCCCAAGCAGCCCTGGGGAGCAGTGGCAGCTCTGCCCCTCGGCCTGACCTCTCTGTCCCTTTGCTGGCCTGGATCAGCCCAGCTTCCTCTTTACTCTTCCTACAGGGCTGCTCACTGCCTGAGCGTTGCTGCTGGGTGACAGTGGGCAGTTTGGGGCTGCTTCTCCTCTTCCCACAGTGAAAGCAAAGTGCTGAGCACCCCCATTCCCCCAGTTACCCTGTGCCAGGGCAGCCAGAGCTCTTGGTGCTATTTCCAGGCATCAGTCAGCACTTGGTGTGTATTTGTGAGGGGGGTCTTGGCTGCTGAGGGGTTTGCTTGTGAGGCTCCAGATCTTTAAAGTTACGTTAAGAAAAGAAAACGTCAACTGTAAAAAACTCAATACCCCCCCCCCCCACCACCAGTTTTAGTCCTTATAAAAAAAAGTAAAGAATTTAGATTAAGAATATACAATAAAATATAATTTTTGCCCTCATGGTTGCACAAAAAAAAAATATCAGAAATTAGATGCAGGTGTAACGTAATACTGTAGGCAGAAATTAACTGATAATTAATAAGAAAGAAATCATATTCTAAAAGTTACTTTCATGATTTTAAATGCTAAGTGTTGCCTATATCATCTCTTTTATGACTAAATTCAAGACCGTGATACTGCTTTCTCCTCCAAATAACATTATAACAATATATAAAATGCTTAATACTGTTGGTTCATTAGAATTGGGCAAGCATAGACAAGCAGAAAATGCAGAACAGCCCAAAGCCAGTTCCTTGTGGACTCCACAGGACCATCAGGACATTCTCACTGCTTATCAGAAAATATGTAAATAGCTCCTGGCTCCCTTGCTTGCTCAGATAGGGAGGCAAGATCTTTTCCATAAGCCTTCTTCCAGGAAACTCACCCTTCTCAAGGTGTGTGCTGAGAAATGATAGCAAAAGAAAAAGCAAGAAGGATAAAAGGCAACAGTAGATAACCACAAGAATACAAAGGGATCCAGGGAAGCAGTGAGGGAGGGGTGTGGGTTGTCAGGATCTGAAGAATGCTGATTACACTGATAAGGTGAGATGAAACCTTGGCCTGTGAGTTAGGCCAGGGAGTTCAGGAGTCTGTAAGTTAGGCCAGGCAGACAAACTGTCTGCAGGCTGAAAAACACAACTGTGGCAGTGGACATACAAAACAAGATTCCTTCAAGGCAAGGGCAAGAAGCTGAGTAAGTGGGATTTGTCTCTGCTGTCAGTACCTCGGTACCTGTTTTTACCCTTTAGGCCATGTTTAGATGCCACAGCTGTGTTCAGTGGATGGGGAACAGCCTTACTTGGACAGCACCATCTGTACAGGGATGGCTGGTGGAGGGTGGAAAAAGTGAAGTATTAGCTGTGCTCTGTGGGAGGAAATTGGAAATTTGGATTAAGGAACTATCTCAGGAACACTCAGTGAGGAATTAGAGCCAGCAGTGCCTTGGTGTTCATTGTTCTCTGAAATTTGACACATTAGCTCCCTTGACATAGACTGTCATACCAGAATGTCCAAAGGAAGCAGAGACCTCTCAAAGCAGGGTTTAACCCACACATGCCATGAAAGCTAAAGTGCTGGCAAAAGTCAGTTGTGGAGAACTGTGCCACCAAATCTGTCAATTCTGATGCAGATATAAACTCAAAAGCACCAACAGTCACTAAGAGTTACTGGTGCAAAACACTTCCTAAGACCCTGGCTGTTTTCCCTAGTTGCTCCTTCTCAGCTGCTTAGGTTTTCATCACATCTGCCATTGATTGATACAGGAATAGATGTATATTGGACAGATGCCTCAATTTAGATTATTAAACTACTACTTCCAGATATGGAAGTCAGTACTGTACCTTCTGTTTTGAAAAAAAATCAGCTGAACATACCCTTTTTCCTTGAGGAAGGCAGTTGTTAAGAAGTCACAAGTACCTTGGGAAAAGAAGCCAAGCGCTGTATTTTGGCCTGGATGAGTTCTCTCATCCCACATGTCGGGTGGGAAAGAAGCTGGCAGTGCTGGGAAGGCAGGAGCGATGCAGAGAGCACCACGAGCAGGCAAGGGAAGGGGGTGTCTTCCTGTGGTGTGGGTTTGTGCCAGGTAAAATTGTGACTGAACCCTGACTCTCCAGTTTCCATGACTCCAGGTGGAAGCTGTGTGTCCAGAGTGCCCCAAGCCCTCCTCCACAGGTGAGGGTGATGTTGCAATATGCTGCTGTAACTGGACAAGCACAGAGGGGAACCAGCACCCTGCAAGAAACGGCAGGGAACCGCTGCTGCCTGGGTTTTGTTCTGTGTCAGCAGGGGTGGGACAACTCTGCTCCTTCCAGAGGACAGGGGCAGGGAAGACATCTGGCACTGGGGATCCCCAAAGCACACCCATGTGCATAAAGAGAGCCTGGAAAAGGAAATTCCAGGTTCCTTTGTTCTGTGACATTGGTTTTTCTGCCCTGCTCAGAACCTTATTTGTGGCTAGCACAGTAGCTGTAGGAGAGGGTCTGGAGCTGCTTGTGTTCATTGCAAGCTGTTGCCCATACCATGCATTAAAAGAAAGTCGGGTTTCAAAAATACAATGTTGCCATGCTTTTAGTGTATATTCCAACTTTGCAGGTTTGAAAATTCTTGTTAAACCTTTCTTGCAAGTACTAAAACTTACAAGACATCATTAATTCAAGCTCCTCTGCTGCTAAACACCACTCTTGCTGCTTATGGCAGACAATAAAACAGGAGGTTCAGGTCGCCCTGTGGGATGTTCCAGTACTCCTACCAGGGCATTTTTTTGGATTCAGGCTTTTCTTAGAGACTTTGCTTGCCTTTGGTTCAGCACTTGAGGCCACTCTTTCCGTGGGGTCTGCTCACTGTCCTCCTTTTAGCTTTCTAGTAGCCTCATGTCTGCTGGCAGATGCCCTGGCCTTCCCACCAAATCCGAGCTGCAGCCTGCAGAGCTTTGTGCTTTGCCACCTGACACGCTGCCAGGTGCCATGACTGGATTTGTGTGTCTGTCACCACTACACCTGAAGTTACAGTTTTTGATTTACCAGAACCCCATCTCCCAAGCAGTGGCCTAAACCTCGGGGAAGGTTGGCACAAGGTGCTGCTGAAGGGCAGAGAAGAGTGAAGGCCTTTTTTTGGCCAGAGGTCAGCCAAAACCACCCAGACATCTGTGGGCTGTGGGCAGCTGGTTTCTGCAGTGCATCAGTGCTGGCTCGGGCAGGGCAGAGGTGGTGTTCCCTGGTGTGGCAGGGCGTGCCTGTGGGATGCCCTGTGTCAGCCTGAGGGGCCGGCAGGGCTTCCCACAGCAGTTTCTGTGGTAGGTGGAGGCCTGTGGCACGGGTGATGTTTGTGAGGAAGGCAGGCCCCGTGGGTGGCTGGCCTGCTGAGGGCCGTGCTGGGAGCTGCTTGGGAGGAGGAGGTGAGGGATGGCAAGGCAGCAGTGCCCTGCGTGTGCTGTGGCAGACCCCGGCCAGCATCCCCCATGTTACCTGGTGCTTTCCAGGCATCTCCTCTGAGGGAACAGAGGCTGGCATGGAACAAACCAGCAGATTTTATTGCAGTAATCACCTTTCTTCAGAGGAGGAGATAAAGGAACAGCTGGGTAACATTTGGAATGACTCAGTATTTCACTACCAAGTGCAAAGTCGCAGCTGAAAAGATCGTGCTTGTAAACTGAGGGGGCTGCCTGTTGGTCTGCTCGGGGCAAAGGTACAGCATGCTGCTGGGGCACAGCGTGCTGCTGGGGCACTGCCAAGCTGTGCTGGCAGCAGCAGGCTGGGGGTGGCAGTGACAGGTGGTGGTGGCAGTGGCAGACTGTGTGTGGCAGTGGCAGTGGTGGTGGCAGGGGCAGGCCATGCAGGGCAGTGGCAGCTGTGGTGGCAGGCTGGCAGGCTGAGAGTGCCAGTGGCAGAGGTGGTGGCAGTGGCAGCAGTGGTGGCAGGGGTGGCCGTGCATGGCAGTAGCAGGTGGTGGCAGTGCTAGTGGCAGCGGAGGTGGCAGTGGCAGGCTGTGTGTGGCAGTGGTGCTGGCAGTGGCAGCGGTGGTGGCAGTGGCAGGCTGTGTGTGGCAGTGGTGCTGGCAGTGGCAGCGGTGGTGGCAGTGGCAGGCTGTGTGTGGCAGTGGTGCTGGCAGTGGCAGCGGTGGTGGCAGTGGCCGCTGGACAGCGGTGCCTCGGGAAGTGCCAATGCCCGGGGAGAAGAGGAGCAGCCCCGGGCTGCAGGGGCCGGGAGCGGGGCGTGTGAAGCCGCTGCCCCGGGCCGGCCACGCCAGGCTGCCGCCGCTGTCCCTGCGCCCGGCTCGGGGCCGGGCCGAGGCAGAGGAGGAGGAAGAGGCGGCGGCCGGCCCGGGGCGGGGCGGGCCGGGGCAGCCGGTGCCGGGGCCGCCCTGTCGGTGCGAGGCTGCGGGAGGCACGGCCGGGTAGGAGCGCGGCTCGCGTTGTTGCTTTTGCTTCTTTTCTGACCTCCCCCGACCCCTTCCCAGGAGCGGGAGCCCCGGCCGAGCCTCTGCCCGGGCCGGGCTGTCCCCGCGGAGCCCTGCCGGGCACCCTTGGGTGCGGGGCGGCAGCGAGCCCCCCCCGCTCCTGCTCGCTGTCCGCTCCGCGCCGGCTCCGGGCGCGGGGGCTCGGGCGCGTCCCCTCCCTCTCGCTGCTGGCGCTTTTCGTGCTGTGAAAAACTCCTCAGTCCCGCTGCTTCCCGATCCCGGGTGAATCCCCACTCCATAGGGGGCTTCTGGGGTCTCTTTCCCTTTTCGCGGGGGAGGAGATGCAAAGAGGGGTTAGGATTGAATAAGATCAGATGCTACTGCATCAAAAAGAAACCAGGAAGAAAAAAGAAGCAGAAGACAGAAAAGAAAAGAGAATCACACCCACCAAGGAGATGTGACTACAGTGGCTAATTTACCAGAAAGCAAAGGGAACAGGGCCTCCAGTTGGGAAACTTTCAAACCTCAGCGAGGTCTGGCAGCTGCTGGGAGTGGGGAAGTGTGGCTGGCAGCGTGTCTGAGGCTGACACCTCCTGCCCGCCAGCATGTGTCAGACCGTTTAGGGTGTTAATGGCAAGAATTCACCAATTAAACAACATTCCATCTCTTTTTTCCTGAAATGTTTTCCACGTGTGCTGTCATAAAGGGTAACCTCAAATATTTTTAATGATGTAAAGCATTGATGTTGTCTGTCTCCCTCAGCAAGGTGCTTTCCTTAGCTGTGATTCATCACCCTGTTTTTCTGTTCCAATTAAGCTGCTCACTTAGAGCACTGAGACAATCGGTGTCTCATCCTATGAGCTGCGCTCAGCATTATCAGTGACTTTGTCCTTCAGAGTGGGCTCTTGGTAGACCAGAGGTGTTTTCAGTTTCAGGCTATTGTGTTTTACTGGCAATTGTCACACGAAGGAGGTCAGTGATCTGGTAAAGCTCGACCAGACTGGGAGGGGTCTGATAAGAATGGAGCCTTGATTGCAAATGCTTGTGTGCTCTTGGGCTGCTTCTCGGAGACTTCACATCCTGTCAGAGAGCTCAGGCAGCTGCCGCGGTGCCGAGTTTTGCTGTTGGGGTTGTCCATTGCCCTCGGATCAGAGTCTGTATTAAAGGCTTACATGCAGTGTTCCAGTAAGAGTTTTTGTACATTAAACATGAGGGTCAGTGAGTTAATCTTTGGCACTGTCAGAGCTTTCCCTGGGAGCTCAGTCCCTTTTGGCAATGAATGGCCAGATACTGGAGCTGGGATGCTTGGATGGGAGAATTCCCTCACAATTCCCAAGCATGGAAGGAGTCTGGCAGTGGTGAGCTGTGGCTGCTGTTGTTGGAGTCTCCAGTGTCCTGCTCATTCCACTTTTATGAGTGGCAGCTTCAGGAGTGCCCAGAAATGGTGAGGAACAGACATGATCACCAAATATATTATTTTGGGGAAGAATTTAAAGTGAAGCACATTACTTTTGTCAACATTTGCCGTAGACTTTCTAAAATCGTGAATACTTCTTGATTGACAGCCTGGCTTCCCTGGCCAGGCTGCATCTCCCCAGTGGTGTCATCACCTCCCCTCTAAATGATCTCACACCTCCTGGGAGATGTGCTCTGGCAACTGAACCACAGCTCCTGTGAAGCACCACTTCAAAAACAAGTTTTCGTTGAAAACAAAAACATAGTAGGCCTCGGTGTTTTTAGAAATTAAATACTAGACAGAGTGAGGGCCTTTAATGGAAAGGGGTTTTTTGGTTTTTGTTTGTGGTTTGGTTGTTTTGGGGTTTTTTTTTCCCCAGGAGAAGGACACAATTTTCAATAAAAAAACGTCATGAAGGGAGTTTTTTGACTAGCCTTGGGCAGCAGTTCCAAAGATCCAGTATTAGTGGAGGGATGAGGAATGAATGCAGTCTGTCTTGTCCATTTCTTGCCTTGACATGAGTGAAACTCTGACTGCCCCTGTTGTCCTGGTGGGGCACTCTCTTCCTTAAGAGTAGGTGGAAATGTAAATCTTTCTGCTTTCCCCAAAAGTCTGCAGGTGCAGGTGGATATTGCAGTCCTTTCACACCTTGGTGGATTTGGTGCTGTTGGCATACCAGTTGCTCAGTTCCTAGGCTAACAGAGCAGTGAGCAGTCAGGTTGATTTCTCACACTTTTGAGGCATATATCAGAGTTTTTGGCTGTTGTTCTGCACCAAGTTCTGTTTCCAAGGAAAATTGCCATGAGCAGGTTCTAAACTTGATAACCATAGGTGTCCTGTTCTAAATAGTGGATTTTATTTCTTCCTTGTGTAGTGTTTCTGTAACATGGCAATGGATTTTAGCCAAATATTTCTGGCTTGTCCTTCAGGAATCACGCTGAAGTCTGTCAAACAGTGTGGCTGGGAACCTTCCTCTGCAACATGTGGGTATGAGCAGTACTGGAAACAGGATCCTGTCAGAAACTGATGTTGGCTCTGAACCATTGTGGTTTTTCTAAAGAGATCAGTTTGCCACCTGCATCTCTCTGGGGTGTGACTTTATTTTAGAGATTTTGTAAGCCTATAAACAACCTTCTGACCTTCCTCCCTTCCACCTTTTGCTTTATTCTCCATTTCCTTCTCTTCCTCTCCATCCTCTCTCACGGTGCTGTGTCCTTGCAGACATCCCTTGTTGCTGGTCTGAGGTGAACATTGTTTCACAGCTACTTCAGACAAGGAGGAAAGAGCTTGCACGTGAGACAAAGAGCCCTCAGGGTTTAACAGCACCCCCTGAACAGCACAATCAGCCAAGCTTTGGAAGCACCCTGGTTCTCATCACTGACTCCTGAGCGTTTGTGGTGGCTCACAGTTGTGGAACCCTGAGTGCTCTCATCGGATCTGCTTCTCCAGGTCATGAGCAGAGTGGACTTCATTGAAGAGTTGTGAGCAGTGAGGCCAAAACTCCCCACTGAGTCTGCCATCTAGGAGCTCAGAGTGTAATGCTGAACTGTTAGGTTTCTTATTACTTTTCATGGAAGTTGCTCAGATATAAGGAATTCATGTTGAAGGCCTGAATATCTGGGATTATACTTTGTATTTATTGTCAACAGTCAAAACAACATTGGCACTGAAACTTCTGTGGGAAGGTTGTGATCTATTAATTATTTTCAGTTTAGCTGGCATAACATGAAGGATTAGTAACATAACCAGTCTTACAGGTGATGATAAATTCAACAAGCATTACTTCTATATTTTTAAGAGGTTGGTTTTCATTATTATTAACCTTTCACATAGATTCCTTATTACAGCTGACACAAATTCCTTTTAGAGCTGACCTAAACCTTGTAATTTGCCAGGAAGTTAAGATATTTATTAAAAATCATTTCCCCTCTTAATATAGCAACCAGGGTTTTCCTTTTATCTTGTAGAAGGCAAAACATCATGACATTATCTCAGTTCTGCAGTTACCTAATGTTAAATTCTATGTTTTACCAATCCATCTTAAGAGGAAGAACATGTTTGTTAGATCTTTGTGTTCTCCTTCAATTAAGCACTTCACTAACAGGCCAGGAGGAAAATAGTTTTCAGTTATTCCTCTATATTTACCTTCGATGTTGAGTGTAGCACCCTGAGTCACAGAGGTCAGGCTGAGGATGGCTGTCAGGCTGCTGAAGGGCACATGCACATTTTGGAGCAGCCTGTGCTTCTGCTCTACCTGCAGCCTGCTGTGCCAGGTTACTCAGCTCTGCCTTGGTACTGCAGTGCACATGAAAGCATTGAATTGTGAGCAGACGGGGTTCTGTGGCTCTGATTGCATCTGCTCTGGAGAATATGTGTTACTTTCTTGCTGGATCATAGCACCCAGGCTGAAATGGAAGCCCAGCTGAGTGATCTTGCTCGTTTTGCTGCCTCCGTTGCCTGTGTTCAGGTCATTTCCAAGCATGCCTTCCTTTGCTGTGCAGTACAAAACCACATTGACTGCAGCAGTATCCTGTGGGCTCAATGGCCTTTAGAAATGGAGCAATGAAACATAAATTCATGAGAAAGTAACAAAACAGTGCAAATACCTGTTGTATGGACCGAAATGTATGTGTGTGAAAAGTTGGTCTTCTAATAATCTAAATAGAGGACTTGTGTGTGTGTAGGAAAGACAAAAATATCCTGTTCCCCCAGTGTTACTAATAGTGAGTATATTTATCTTTCCCTCCAGTGAGCAAGTGTGGAGGGTGTACTTGTAGTTAAAGGAAATGAATCTGGTTTTGGTTGTTACCCACTTGGTCTGGCACATGAGATGCACTAGTGAGGGTCATTTCCTATGGCTGGAAGTACTCAGGCTGTTTGACACTGAGAGCACTGCTCTTCTGGTGAAAATACACCTTTCAGCATCCCACCCTGACAGCTCTTTTATCACTGGCTTGCTGAACTTCCCCTAGTCTAAACAAAGCTTTGGTGCTACTATTTGGGTTAATTGTTTTCATTTGAGACACATTTTTTTTTTAGTTTATCTGAAATCTGCCCTGTGTCTTTCTTCTGATACAGATGGTTTTGTGGTGCTTGATGTCATCCAGCCACAGCAGCACAGAATGGTCTGGGATGGAGAGGGCCTTACAGAACCTTAGAGATCATCTGGTTCCAACCCCCAGCCATGGGCAGGGACAACTTCCACTAGACCAAGTTGTTCAAGAAATAAAATAAAATAAAATAAAATAAAATAAAATAAAATAAAATAAAATAAAATAAAATAAAATAAAATAAAATAAAATCTTTCATGAAAAATACTGTTTATCCTAAGCTGAACTTAAGCACAGCCCTAGTGCTCAGAGCAGAGTGCAGGGCATACCCTACAAGCACCTGTGTCGTCTCCACCTGTCCCTAAGTCTTTTGGCTTCCATTAGAGAGACAGAAATGTGTAGCAAGTAGTTGCTTATATCCCTCTTTTCTACATATCGCCACAATTATAATGCTGCAGACAAGTAAATACCAAAAAGAAACGTCTATTTCTTGTTTTGATTTTTAACTCAAGTAACATTTCAATGGCAAAGAAATGTCTGTCCTGGCATTCATCTTTTGTGATGTGGTCCAGTGAGTAACAGTGTAAACTGTATTTAAACATAGCAATTACAGAGAACAAAGGGATGGCTGAGGGAAGCTGGACTTGTCCATGCACATTACAGGGCTCTTTCAGAAGGCAGCAGAGTGTCCTCTCAATTCTGGTTCCTAAAATAGAGATTCAGATGAGTTTCCATTGCTCTAAAACTCAGCTCTCAGCAATTGGCAGCTTCCTCAGAAGAGCTCAAACCGTCCTTGACGCTGTGGGGAATTTTCTTAGGAATGACCAAGTGACCTCCTAAATTCCCCTCCCAGTTTTTTACTTGCATTCTTCTTTTCAGATTTTTCAGCAGCCTGTTTTACTTACTCTGTTTTTGCTGGGTGAGACGGGAGCACGGAAATCCCATTTTTTGTGTTCCCCAGCTGCACAGCCAGTGTCTTATAGTTCCACCTGTGCTGGCAGGGATTTCCTGTTTCAGAAGATTAATTTGAGTTGAGCAATTCTGAGTTCCTCTAAAAGAAACGATTTTCCTTTCCTGTGTGGAAGGGAGATTGCAGTCTTCGGAGGCTGTAAACTTGTTTAGACCCACCAGTGTAGCAACTGGTACCAGTTAGAGATACTGGCTGGTTTCAATTCTGTTCTGTGACATCAATGTAAATTTGAGTAGCTGCTGTTGCTCTCTTTACCTCTTTTAGAGCTGGTTGTTCTTGCAGGAAGAGTTTTTTGTCCAGCCAGAAGTTTGTCTCTTGCTCTCTCTTCTCTCTGAATCAAAAGGCACTATCTGTATTTATGATATCTCCAAAAATGATTGCCCTGGTTGACTTCAAAACCTTAATCCCACAAGCAGAAGTGGTTTCTAACATACCTTCCCAGTCTGGATGGCCCTAAGGATTCATGTGCAAACAGTTTTCACTTGTTTTTTGCCTTGTTTTCTGCCTTTTTTCCCTCTTTTTTCCCTTTTTTTCTTTCCCCCTGTTGAGGTGGTCAAATGGCCAGCACTTCTGCCTCACCCACTCAGTTTATCCTGGTCTAGTTCCAAAGCCAGAGGGTGAGGAAATGGCCTTTTTCCTCAGGAACTTTGCTTTGACACTTTTTCAGTCACATACCACGTTAACTTGTTTCTTACCTTGCTGTGAAGTGTATTTAGACATCACTTGTTTAGGAGGGCTGGAGTCTGCCTTCATACTCACATTGCTTCTTTGGGGGATGCGAGATGGGAAATTCACAGCTGGCAATTCCCAGATTTCCAGAATGGCAGATCTTGGGCTCTTGCATCTCTGCATCCAAGACAGGCTTACAAGTGAGCACAGAGTCACAGAGCAAGATGTGCTGAGAGGGGGGACAAGGGACAAGGAGGGATAAGAGGAGGAAGAGGAAAGGGGACAGTGTATCATCCAAAATGAAAAGGAGAACATAGGGAAACAGGAAGGAGTTCATGAGGGACATTGAGATTTCTGATCTTGTTTCTAATTTAGGCACCAGCTATAAAAACGTATGTAATCATATATTTCTCATATGACTTGCTTTGAAGGCTACTAAGATTCTCCATGAATAAAACTCTTTGTTCCTCTCTCTGACCTGTCACACTTAATCTTTTCAAACAGTTACGATTTAGCAGCAGCCGTAAGAAGATATTTGAACTGGTCTCATGATTCCACCCTGGCACCCAGAGCCAACACAGCAGTCAGAGGTTAATGAGAGCTGTGAGAAATGAACAATTTGGGCTGCGTGTGCCACGGATGCAGAACCTGCTGGAGATGGCAGGGCAGCAGGATGAGGGGTTGTCCCAGCAGATTTTCAGCAGATCTCATCAAACCCAGATGTGGCATTGTTGACTTGAGACTGCTGTGGATTTGAGACTAAGAAAGAAAGCAATTCTTAATAAACACTTGGGAAATGCTATTCAAGGTATTTAATTTTTCTCCCCCTTCTGTTTTATGTCAAGGTGGAATTTTGGCCACAAACCAGACTTTCATGGGTTTTTTCCACTGTGTACTTCATCTCATGCAGTTCTAAGGAATTAGACTAAAAGATGTCAGCTTAGCTAGAGAACATTTTTTTTAAATTTGATGTAACAAAAATAATTTGGTAATGATTTCAAAAATTCATGCTGACAAAAATTGGAAAAATATTTTGACACATGACAGGCCTCTGCTAAATACCATTGCAAAGGTCACACTCAGCCAGTTTGGAGAAAAAACGTGGACAGAAATTGAGCTAAGGTAGTTCTTTAATAAATTTCCCTGTAATATCATTAACTGGATATCAGATAGGGAGGGAAAAAAGGAAGAAGATGAATTGGAAACCTTGGAAAATATTTAACTAGATGGAAAGACCATTAACAGGTGGGATGAATCGGAAAAGAGGAAAACGTACAGAAGGTGACATGTGCTGGGGGAGACTGGTTTGGAAAGAGTGTTGACCTCAGCAGGATTTCTGTGTGTGTAAGGTTACAGGTGAGGGTATGTGGGATCAGCCCCTGCAGACCCAGAGTACCAAACACAGTGAGATTTTCTGGGCATTAAAAAGGCAGGTTGGTGATTAAGACACTGAGTGTCTGTCAGAGAACCTGAATGAGGCAAGCAGGGTCCCTCAGAGCTGGTAATAAACCTGCCATGCAGTGCTTCAGGGTAGCCTTGTGCCTTCAGCAGCCTCCAGTGTGACCCCGTTGTGCTTGGGTGCCAGCACTGGTGACAGCAAAGCCTGTCCCTGATGTGCAGAGCAGCTGTTTGCTATGGAGTGACACTGCAGGGTCACCTGGGACAGCCGCAAATGCAGGGGCAGAGCCCCTTTCTGGGTAAAGCCGGGGAGGAGCAGTGGTGGGACAGCAGAGGTTTCTGCAGGCAGTGCCACAGGTCACTGGGTAGGTGGTTGAGAGGTAAGAGTTGCCTTACCAGGCTGAGTTAGTCAGTTAGCCCACATTTATTTAAAAACTCTTTGTCCCAGACAAGATGTGTAGCATGGGGCATGGGTCTGTTCTTGAACTAGGCTGTGGAAGCACTTGGAGGTACCTCTGAGCAGGGTGTGCAAAACCACACAGCAGTGTCCCACTCCTGCAGAGGTGCACAGGCTGGGAGGGACAGCCCCTGCAGGAGCTGTTACCGGCTGCAGGGAGAAACACAAAGCTGCTTTTGTTGAGTCTCCCTGCATTATCACCCCAATTCAGCGTTTACACAGTGCAACAGCCCCACTTCTATCAGATACTAATTAGGGTCTGTTCACGTTATCACCTGATCTTTAACAACTTGAAATAATCGGTTTTTTAATAGAGTTCATATGGCCAAGCCACTACAGGACTGCACGACTGTTCCCCCAGCTGTTGTTGTGGGGGAAGGAGAGAAAACAACAAAACAAAATCATGCTGTTCTTCAAGGCATATTTTATGGATAATTAAGCTGAGCATCATCAATTCTTAGGTTTGAAAATGATTAAGCCACAGAGTGTAATGGCATGTTCTTTGATAGAACATCTGACATGCTGTAACAGGATCTTGTTTTTCGTATCTGTATTTCTTTTTAACATGTATCTGTGATAATGGTAGTTTAAGACGTGACTATGATTAAAAGAGGTGAAGTATGCCTCTCTCTAATACCTTATTCAGACTTTTTCTCAGAGGAACATTTAGCATAAAAGTCAAGATTTAAAGGTTAAATTGACATCTTTATGTTAAATTGTCAAAGGAAAGGATTAATGTTTAATGATAGTGTTTTAAGAGGTTATTTTGGATCTATTATATGAGGAATTAGCGTAGGATGGTTTGGAAGTTTACAGATGCCATTTCATGAATTGAGACTTTTTTCACTGGGATGTAGAGATTTCTTTTCCTGTATTGTGGCTGCTCCAGGTATTTGCTCTGTTGTTAATGGTGCTTGAGAACAAAGGTGCTTGAGAGCTGGTACTTGATACATTTTTTTTGCTGTTTTGAAACGCCTGTCTAGTCCTCACTGTAACTGAGTCACGTTACTGAAAATTGTACTTGACAAAAGGAATTCTAAATATAGTTTAGTGACACGGTAAGGATGTACTTGAAGTTTCGGTTTCAGTGATGTGTCCATTGTGTGGGGGCAGTGGAAAGGCTAGAAGGGGTTTGTGTGGATGCTCTCCTGTGATGGCCTGACATCAGAGCTCTGCTTTAGCAGCTCTCTGCAGTGTGGGGTCTGGATGGATCACTGCAGCTGAAGCAGGTTTGGCAGAGTGCTGTGCTCCAAGCTCTGAGTGAGCACACAGCAATAAGGATAGAGCCCTGTGTGCAGTCAGCTATGTAAACATTTCCATATGCCAAATGTGTACAGGCTGTCATTGCCATCCAGTCTTGGCCTTCCTGCTGGATAGGTGTGCTCCCAGCTCCCTGGTGGGCTGTGGGATGTCTGCAGAGAGAGGTAGGGGACTGCTGCTGCCAGACACTGCTTCACAACCACCAGCTTATGGTGTGTGACAGGCTGAGGTCTGGCATTTCTTGCATGTATTGAGAGCTAGAAAGCCAAACTGCTGTGAAGCTGCGGGAGGTGTGGATTACACACATCTGTACATGTGTGTGCACACCAAGCAGCCCCCTCAGGAAAGCCCCTCCTGCCTCTGTGTGTCCTCTGTCCCACGTGCTGTTGCTGTGGAGGCTGTGGCAGGTGCCTGCCTGTTCCCCTGTCCTTGTCCCTCCTCCTCTGTCCCTGTGGAGAGGGATCCAGGCAGGAGCTGGGCAGCACAGTTCTGCTTTGCAGGTGGTGGTGGTGGGTGGAGGGGAAAAAGGACAGTGCAAACGCATTTCCTCTGCTGTCATCACATTCCTCTCTGAACTAGGAATTTATACCTGAGCTTTAGTGCCCTCAGTGCCCTGGCTGGAAAATAAACAGCTTTTCATGTGAAGTTTTCAGGTCTGGAGAAGTCTAGACACCACTGGTCTTTCTGAGTGTCCACTTAGCCCTACCATTTTTAGAAGTCTGGAAATCAGTAGTTTTATTAGTCTTTCATCAAAAAAAGGTTATTTCACAGCGTAAAAAAGAATTAAGGCTGCAGTGAGTCACCCTTTCTTAGGAAAGCAGCAGTGGCTGGCCAAAGCTTTCTCCAAAGGTGTTTGTGGAGGGTTTGGTCTTTCCAATAGTTCTTCTGTGTGTGAACTAAAAGGAGCAGGGAGTAGCATTTGGGAACCCTTCTTCAAAACACTCCTTACTGAGCACTGGCACTCCTGTGATAGCTGTAATGCAATCATTAACCATCTCCTGAACAATCAGGAGCAGGACAGGCTCCTTCTGGCAGGGGTTTTGCTTTGTGCCTGTCCTGATCAGCCCAGACCAAAAAAAAAAAAAAAAAGCCCTTATCAGTTCCTGAGATGTGCACAATAGTTGCCATGTAATTGTGACCTGATTTTGCCATGGTGGCTGTAATTTCAGTTCCCCTGTGCTTTATGGTCTCTGAAGACTGGTGCTGATGTTGTCATTGTCAGACAGGTGGGAGGCCTTGCTGCCAGGAGCTCTGATATTCCTGTTACTTCTCTTCCAGGTGTGGGGGATCAGGCACAAAAGGCTGCTGCTGTAAGCAGGGGGCAGAGAAGACTTGGAGGAGGTTGTTCACTGATATTTCTGCTTTCCATTTGTTGCCCAAACAGGAGCACATTTCTTACCAATTGCAGTGACTGAGATCCTTGGATCTAAGCAGTGTTTAGTGCTGCTGGTGTCACATCCTTAGCTGGGCTGCAAGTTCATTTGCCAGGGAAACAGTTATGGAAAGGAAACAATCCAACTCAATCTACAGCTCTCAGCCCTGTGCAGTTAACAGACATTAAATGAAATAATTTATACTTGGAAAAAGTTATAGAAAATGCATGAAGTTACCTTCTTACTTAACAGCTCTTCTCAAACTTATTGCCCAGGCATTTCTCAGAGTGGAATTTGGTGTTGTTCCCTGGGAGTTCCTTGGATACTTGTCAGTCTCTCCTACAGAAAACCCTCATGAAAGTACAAATGCCAGTGGAAAATCCCAGAAATTTCCTTGGGCAGTTCTCCCTTGGGACTAATGATTCTCAGTCTCAGGGAGGTGATTCGAGAGCCCATCTTCATCCTAGTGATGTGATTAACCATGTCCCCTTTGGTCAGCTAGCACAGAATTGCCTTTTCCCCTGTGGTGGAGTGTCCCAGGCAGTAAAGCAGAAGGAATTACTGGCATATGCTGTGCAAGCAGTGGGCATGCCTAAAGTGACACTAAATTCCAAAGAGATTTCCTCTACCAGATTGAAAAGAACTGTGGCTCCCCTTGGAAAAGGATGTGAGAACATCTATTCTCAAAACTGGGATGGGGAACACTGTTGGGCAATGCACAATGGAAAGACAAGGCTCCTATAAAACATCCTTGGTGGGAGGAAAAACCCCAACTTGCTTCCATTGGGATTTGTCATCTGTTCTTAAGAGTATTACCAGAACTGCATTACTCCTGGGACACCAGCTTTCCCCACTGCATGGGCTGTGAGGCCAGTCAGAGGCTTCCAGAGAAGGCCATCTCTGAGCCAGCTAAGTCTTCAAGAGGTTTAAAATCCACATTGGAGATGGGGCAAAAGGAAGATTCCAGCCAACATTTGGTGGGAAGTACCTCATTAATAACAAGCTTTAGGTGCAGAAGCACTGAGGAAGATGTTTTTTCATTATCACAGGGGGGAAGCAATACCAGTTAAGGCAAGGCTTGCAGCAGAAACGTTTACTGGAAGTGTTTACATGTTACTTAATACCTTGACATGCATTATTCAACTTGGGTAATATCAGCTGGGGTGGAGCAGGGAGGAATGGCTTTGGCAGGAGAATTTGTTTGCTCCCCATGGAATATTTTCCTGGTCGTAGCTACCTTCTTTGGCAATGAGATACATTCCAGGAATAGAAAAAGTGCTCTTGAGCCACATTTTTATGAGCTGCTGGAATGTGCTCTCTTCTGAAGGTGACCTAACCTTGTCCAGACGGCTGCTCCTTCTCTGAGCACTGCCACCCTGTCAGTCTTTCTCCAGAGTGGAAGAGAATTGCAACAAAAGCCCCCTGTGAGCCCTCTCCAGGCAGGGGAGCATCCCACTGGATGGTGGAGCCATTGAAATGGATGCACTTCTCATTCTGGAAATAAACCCCACTTCCCCTCGCAGAGGGAGCAGCAAGGGCACTCTCCTGAGCGAGCCACTTAAGCTGCAGTTCTCCTGATGTGCCTAAAGGACTTTCTGGACTGCAGCCAAGTGAGCAGCGCTGAGGAAAAGGCAGGGAGAGTGCTGCTCACACAAGCAGGGCTGCAGTCACACAGTGAAGGAGAGGAGAAGGAGAAATAGATGGGGAAGCGTGAAGTTCAGCTGGCATCTCTGCTTCCCTCATCCACACAGACAGTAATTTCATGATTCACCTGCTGGATGATTTTGTTTTGCTGACAAAGCTGTGATAAACAAAGACTTGGCATCATTTGCATAGTTGTTTAATCTAAAGGCGTGTGAGTCATATAAATGAAACTTTGGAGTTGTTGTGATAGACTGCCAGGCAGAGTGGGTGAAGCACACAGTTTTTGATTTGGTTAATCAATACCTGGAAACCTTGTAAAAAGTGATTCATCACGAAGTCTGGTGTTTCCAAAATAGTAAGGCAGGCTTAATTTCTGGTTTTGAAAGGAATAATAATATACTTGCACTCTTACACTGCAACGATTTTTGATTTTTTTTGTGATGGCATCTTGCCAGACTTAGTAATTTTAGCTCTTGTGGACTAAAAATTACGATGATGCATCTGTAGCTCAAAGAAACTGTCTAGAATACAATTCCTAGAAATAACATGGGTCTTCCTGATCCAGGATGACTGGACTGTCCATCAGCGAAAGGCTGTCAGAGCAATGCTTCAAAAAATGTACTGGCATTTTAGGAGTATTCCAGGAATCCCTCCTGCATTGGTTGTGCAGTGCCCCTTAATAACACTGCTCTGAAATGTGTCAAAGTGCTGCTTTTTGCTGCTTTGGATGGGACACACAGCTCTGGATTATCAGTAGTTTAGTAGAACTGTGAGATGAAATTATTTCTGTCTGATGCAGCAGGGAACTGAACATTCTTGCTTCTCACCAATTTCTGTGTGTTCTTGTGTCTCTGCACTCATTTAGTATAGGACAGTTTTATAAAAAAATAAACATTGAAATTAGTTGTATATGAACTAGTATTAGACTTGAAACATAGTTAATAAGACACCTGTAAATGCCTTTTGAAAGCCTTTCTGCTATATATATGTATTCTTGGTAGCCCTTTTAAAAATAGAAACTCATCAGTAGTATTAAAATTACAACACAATCACCAGAGGGAAGGAGTTAGAATCTGAGATTTTAGATAGAGATGCAAATTAATAGTCCATTTGAAGTTAGAATTGGTATTTTTGAGGAGTGATGATGCATGTAGTATTTGTCATTTTTCTAGTGCTTACAGATTTTTTAAATTTCACAACAACTTTTTTAGTTTGCCCTGTTATGTAGATGTAGTGATGATAAGCAATGAAATTATTGTTTTGATCATGTTTTCCAAGGGCTAATGAAATGTTAATGCAGCACCTGTGTCTTATGGTAGCAGCAATATATCAAAAGCAAATACACATACTTGCTTTTATCTCTTTCTTTGATTTGCCCATCACGTGTAACTTGGGCGAGGTAAAGAAAGATTTGGGTCGGAGCAGCAAGTCTTTCATGGTTTGCAAAGTCACATGGCCAAATTCAGAGGTGATGCCCACTGTGCACTGTGGGTCAGTAAATGTGTTTGACCCGAAGGAGAGCTACATCAAGTGTATTGGAGGAATAAAGACTCTGTTTTCTCTCTTGTGGCAGTCTTGACAAAACAAAGTCTTGCTAACTGTGACTTACACCATTGTGGCTGGACAATGATCTCCTCTAAGAAAGCTTGACAGAACTTCAGTTGAAAGTCTCCTCAAGGTGAAATTCTGAAATAATACAGTGTTTTATATCCACAGTCATTAAAAAGTGTGACAGCCTCAATAATATTCCTGATTATTACTGGTTTTCACAGTTGTCACATCTGCTCTGTTATCAGAATTGCCTTAACAAAAAGGCCAGCTAGAAAATAAATATGCAAAGAGGCTGAGAGAGAGACAGATTTCCTGTAATGAATCTCTTTCTAGTCTTTGCCTCTGGCTGAGAATAGTAATCTGCCATTAACCCAAGAGATGTAGAACATGCTGTGCTGTGCTTGGAAGGGTGTCAGAAACTCCTCCTGTAAGGACGAGAAGATACTTTATTGCTTTTCCAATTGTTGGTTAGCCTAATCATAGTAAGCATTTCAGCAGAAGGGAATTCCTTGGGAAGGCTGATGTTTGATTTTGGTAATTAGCAGATTGCAGAGAGGGGCTGGTAACACAGATGTATCGAGGCAGGTAGAGCAGCTGTTACACTTGAAGTGCTGTCTCACACATTAAAACCTGCTGGACATTGAAGCCTATTTTTAGTAAAAGAATAAATAAGCTGGCTGTGCCCTACTTTTTGTCAAAATGTGTCATGGGATCTTTGTATTTGATTAGAAAAGTCGGTAGAAATAACACAAGGGAACTCAGTGCCTCGTCTAAAAACTGACATTTCTAACAATCCAGTTATGTTAATAAAATGTTAATACTGGTTATGAGTTCAGGCCCATAATGTAGGCAGAGGAAATGATAGCTGGTGGGAGACTTGTCTGTGTAGGATGTGAGGTTACATGTGGACAGGAGTCCTGTTATAGGAGGAATTGGCCTTTTGGATGAAAGAATTTGTTCTGTATTGATGGAACTATTCTTACAAAGTCTGTGTTAGGAATCTGGAAAAATGAGAGACTACGTGGAGTTATTTGTATATAAAGGGAGAATGTAGCAGGACAGTCAGTTGGCCACTTCAGGATGCTTTTGATTATTGTAAAGGCCTTACTCTTCCTAATTCTGAGTAGTTCTTTTTAATCTTCACTTGCTGATACAAATGGAGCTCCACATACCTCATGAAAAAGCTGTCTTGTGAAGTGTGACCATATCCAGAAACTAGAACAGACACAGAAAAAGATACCTTGGCTATGGTATGGAATTAGTGACAGTAAGTATTTTCAGTCAGTTTGTCTACAGATTAGTGCTATTAAAAATTTGCTGCTTTATTACAATAGAATTTGCATGAACTGATCAAAATGTCACCATTTGAAAGTGCCTGCCTAGGAGCTCCTGCCCATGGGGTTCCTGTGCTTTGGAAGCAGTAGGACCGTGTGCTTTCTGGCTGTGGATTTCCCTGCTGGGGTGGGGGTTCAGCTGCCAGCCCTTCCTGGCACAGCTGCTGCCTCAGTGCAGAGGCACTCCCAGCTCCCCAGGCAGGAGCCAGGTTTGGGGAGCCCCAGGGAAGCAGCTGTGCTCCAGAAGGAGCCTGTGCACAGCCTGTGCTCCAGAAGGAAGCCTTGGTGGGGTCAGGCTCCCTCCAGCTGGGACCTGCTGCTGCTCACCAGCTGGCACAGCTTGTCTGGGTGGGGAAAAGCAGGAAGGGCTGAGCCCAGCAGTGCACAGCAGGGCTGTGTCTGCCCTGGCGGCTGCATCAGCTGATGTGCTGGTGATCCTGCTGTGGCACAGCAGCCTGGGAGGTCAGGGAGGTTGAGGAAGAGGCCCTGAATTTCAAGTGGCTCCGTGTCGTTTAAGTTAGGCTTAACGTTTTAAAATGAGAGACCTCAGACATGGAATTCAGTAGGGGGATTGGAACAGTGAAGTGCCAGGATGGTGCCTGGGCTGCTGCAGCTGGCAGAGGGGTTTGCCTCTCTGATTCCTGTACGTACACTCTAGGTTCTCAGAGAACTTTTCTACTGAATTTTACTCATGGTAAATAACTTGGTTTAGCAAAGCACCGTTAAAAGCTGCTTGCTCTTGCTGCAGGCTTTGCTTCATTAGCCAAACCCAGCATCCCTTTTGTCTGACTGGTACTGAACATCACTCGGGCTGCTTGCTGCTGCCTCCCCTGCACCTGAGTCAGTGTGACACACAAAGGGAAGCTTTTATGGACACCCAGGCTGCAGCACAGGCAGGGGGACTAAAGCAGTGCCCAGAGCACCTCTGGGGAATGTCCGGCTCACAGCACTGCGGTGTCGTGTCACACCGAGTCCTTCTTCGTGCCATTAGCACTTCTCAATGCACCCTGAGAGGCCCTGGTGGCAGTGGCCAGCTTGGATTTCACAGACAAGGCTGTCTAACAACTGCAGAGATGGGGGAGGTCCAGGAGGCCAACTTTTATTTATCAGCTGAGGCTGGGACAGGGCCATGCTACCCACATCCCTTATCCTCTGTCGTATCATTCCTATGTGCTGCAGTATCTAACCTAGGGCATGAAATCATGTATTGGGAATCTCTTCCTGTTTTCCCTACAGGAGATTAAATATAAACTTTGACAGTTAAACCTGATTCTTGGGATTTACTGTACTAAACATGTGGTTTGAAATAGTCACAACCAGTATTATTCACTTGTTTATTAGCACTTCTTAAATTTCAGTGACTAACGATTCCATCTTCCAAAGGGTAACAACTTGCTACTTTAGGCAACGGGACATATTTTTCTGTCTAGATGAAGGAGGGCCTTCAAAGGGAAGATGAAAGTTTTGTTAACAGATAAGCTATTTTCTGAATGTTGTAAAGCAAACTAGCTTTCCTCTAGTGACTGCTGAGGAGAGTGACATGTTATTTGTCATACAGAAGATGTTTTAAAGCCTTTTATTTGGACAGCAGTAGGCAGCAAGCTGACAAAGGGATGGCCGTGCAGTGTAAAGTGACCATTATTCTCTCTACTATTGCTCACACAGTTTTGAATATAACTTTTTTTTTTTTTAAAGAAAAGAATAACTGATGAGAGATTCTCGTGTCATTCTGTATTCACCAGAAAACATTCCTGTGCATTAACTGCCCAAAGCTCATTTGGTTTGTAGATGTTGCCATTGTATCCCAGTATGGGACAGTAGCAAGCTGCTATAAGTGTTTAAATTTTCTAATGAATTCTTTCTAAGCATCTCCTGCCCAGTATTTCTCTGTGTTCTGGATCATTGTCCTTTAGATTTAATAACTTCAGTTGTTTTTCAAAATGGCTTTTTCTGCTTCAGGCCAAACATCGTTAGCATGGCATTTCCACTTGCCTTTTTTAATGTCTGGGTCTGCTGCCACGGTTCTGTGATGTTTGCAAATACAGAGACAACTTAGTTCCTTTCTGCTGATCACTGCAGTGACACAGGATTCAAAGAGTGTAAACCCAAAAAACTGAAAACGACACCTTTTCAAACAACCAAGAATGTGCCCTAGGTGTGCAGCTGTTTCACATGCAAAGACATGACTCAGATCCAGCCGTTTTAGACAAAACCCTTTCATTATACTGAGAACACATGTAACAATAGCCTGGGGGGCAGAATAATAGAACTTTTGTTGTTATGTGAAGGGGGGGTGGGAAGGGAATCTACAGATAAGGAAATTGAAAATTCAAATGATATTTGAAGTCTGCTGGAGGTTTTCTTGCATGCCACATAGGATATAAAAATGTTTAAGACGTTCCAAGGCAAGTTCCTTATCGATATCACACATACTGTCTGTAACAACTCCATGTGTGACAGGAACATGAATATCATGCAAGCCGATCAACTATAACCTGAAAAATATTAATAACTACTGATTGAGATCTCTTTATTCCCCCTGCTAAATACTGAGATTGTATTTGGAGGCATAAAACAGAAAATGGATAGGAAATTTGAAATCAGGGATTACAGCCCCGGAGAAAAACTCGGTGTGGTCAGCTTTCATTGAAGTCTATTCACAGAAATTGTTTATACAAGACAGTTTTAAAGTGCCTGGGGCTTTCTGTATGATAGACACTTCAAGGCATCATTATTCATTTGAAAAGATGGCAGTACAGTGAGCAGTCTGCTCAGTCCAGTAAGTCTCTCACATCATACTTGGCTCATGCTTTGCAAAGACTGCACTGGATCCTGTAGAACAACCACCTAATGTCGCAAGGTCCAGAGTAAATAGCTCTCTTTAAAAAAATGCTATCAAACCTTTCCAGTCACAAACCCACTTGTCATCAGTGAGGCCAACTACTGAGCCAAGGTTTCAGTATCTAAGCCAAGACTATCTGGAATATTTAATGTCAAAACCACAAGTATCAGAATGATTTGAAAGACTGCGTATCTGGGACTTTTTACAGTACTGGATTTCATTAATACCTTCTTTCTTCAGAAATATATTTCAATTGCAGTGTAAACTTTAAACGGAAGAAACAAGTGACTCAAGATGCTGAACTGAATTCTGTTATGTAGAACACGATCCATTTGTATGAACTGCACATTTGCCTGGTAAACCAATTTCATTTGAACTCAACTGGCTTTTTTTTTTTTTTTTTTTTTTTTTTTTTTTTCCCGGGAAGAAGGGAAGTCAAGTGCAGTTACTGCACTCTGTGGTGTGAAGTAGCAGCGTGATGTACAGGAGCGAATGCCTGTGGTACTGAGCAGACTTAAGGAACTGGTTAAAAGCAGGAAGGGGAGCTGTTAATTGATACTCGACAGACAGGCTGTGAAGGCAACTGACACACGGTAGGCAAGATTTCTCATTAACTTCTGCCCTTCCACTGAGATTCGCCTAGAGGTACTATTGCATGATCACCATCCGTACAAAAATCCCATTTGCTGAAGTAATAGGGGAGATCGTTGTCCTTCCCGGAGATTTCCAGTTAATCCATATTGCGGTTGGTTGCGTGGTTTGGAAAAAGCAACAAAGCATTTCCTAGGTATTGTCTAATCCAAATCTAATGGAGTTTTAGTGCCTTGAGAATCGGCAAGGGAAGTTGAGGAAGTAAATCCATCCATCCAATTTCAAAACTGGAATAACTGGAAAAATGAACAGACTAAAATAGACGAGCTTAATGATACAGCATGATTATTAGCATAGGGATGTTAAAATATGCATAATAGGATCATACTCTTTGTGGACAAGGATGTGCTACGCCTCGCCCTGTGTTCATTAAAGGCGGCAGGAATGTTGCTGCTGATTTCAGTGGGTGGGGACGGGCCCGCTGCGTGCATAAGTTGTTTCATTACCGGTTACATTCTACCTTGCCTTGCTTTGGTTGCTTCTTTCAAGGCGTAGAAACCCCCCTTTTACAGGTACTAGTTTCCATGCAACTATTCCTGACAGCGAAACACCAAGACTCCAGAAACGAGAATGTATCAGGGCATTCCTTGGCAAGGCAATGAGCTGCACTAACGAGCTCTTCCCTGCTGAGTTCCAAAAGGCGCTTCGGGAAAGGTGCTCTAGGCTGAGCCTTTCCAGCATGCCCAGGGGCGGCTGTCCCTGCCCGCAGTCCGAGGCTGCCCGGGGCTGCGGCAGCGGCTTTGCGGGGCGCTGCGAGTGCGAGCCGCGCCCGGGGAGCGCCCGGCCGGGGGGAAAGTGGAACTGGGAGTCCCTCCGCGCTCCCGGAGCGCCAGGGGGGTCTCGCCGCGGGCTCCGCGCCCCGGCCCGCGACGGGGCGGGGGAAAGGCGATTCCCCCTCCCTTCTCGCCGGCACCCGCAGCGCCGGCCGGAGGCGCGGCCAGCCCCGGCCCTCCCGGGGAAGGGGAGCGCCCGCAGGGGCGGGACGCGCCGCGCCATTGGCCGCCAGCCGCGCTTTGAGAGCGAAAGCCCGGCCCGGGTTGGCGGTGGCGGCCCGAGGGCGAAGCCATCGCCTTGGTAACCCCGGCGGAGCGCAGCGCCGGTGCCGGTGGCGGCCGAGGGAGCCCTCCCCGCTGGCGCCAGCGCCGCCGCGCTGGCTGGGGCGGCGCGGACACGGCGGCGGCCGCTGCCCGGGCAGGTGGGTGTGCGGGGCGTGCGGGGATGGCCGTGCCCGGGCCGCGCTCCGGACGGGACGGACCGGACCGGACCGGCGGCACCCGCTCGGTGTCGGTGTGGCTGCGGCGGGACTCCCCTCGGCCTCCAGCTCGCTGCCGGCCGTGCCGCCGGGCGCCGAGCTGCGCAGGAAGAGGGCACCGCTCCGCTTGCGACACCGCGGTTGCTCAACTGCGCGGGCGGCTCCGCGCCCTCCCCGCGGGGGGAAGGTTTCGGCGGGACGCGGCCGGCTGGCAGCGGAAAGGGGCCCAGGGCGGCCGGCGGGGCAGGGCAGTGCCGGGCTGGGCTCGCTGCGGCGGGCGGGAGCCTTTGTGCGCGATCGCGCCGGGAACGGCCCCGCAACAAGTGCCCGGAGTGCCCGGTCCGGCCCGGCTGTCCCCTCCCGCCGCGGGACCAGCGGCACAGCCCCGGGCCCTCCCGCTGCTCGGGGCTCGGCGGCGCCCGGGAGAGGCTGGACGGTCCCTGGGTGCTCGGCGCCTGCTCCCCCCGGGCGCTCGCCGGACCAGCTTTGCGCTCTGCCTGGTGGTGTTTTTTGGGGGTTTTTTTGGTTTTTTTTTTTTCCTATTTTTTTTCTTTTCCTTAGCTGAGAACTGTCGGTGATTGCTCTGTGAATTTTAAGTGGGGTTTCTATTACTCGATACTCCCGGTTGTTTAGAGCTGGGTTTCTGAGCGTTGTTTTCCTCCGGAACCGCAGGAATTTGTATGGCAAAGCAGTATTTGGGAAATGTGTTTGCAGTCAGCTGCTCGCGCGCTGTGCAGGGCGGCGCACAGAGCGATGGCTGTGGCACTGCTGTCATCGTGTGCTCTCCAACAGACAGCCAGGCTTCCACAGACGGGGAGCTGCTTCTGTGTCAGAGGGAAATAAATCTTCATTAGTCCCAAAGAGTTCCTGAAGGAGAAACGGAAACCTTTCATGCCAGACTCTCTGGTTTGTCTAGCTCCAACACATGTGTGCTTAGGCTCATGCTGGACACCTTCCAAAATCTGGAAAGCTGAGTTTTTATTGGGGTGTAGGGAGGGTTTTTTTGTTTGTTTTGGTTTTGGTGGTTGTTTTTTCCCCCCGAACTTTATGCACTTACAGTCTTTTCTTATCTAGATATCCAAATGAACAAACTGACAAGTTTTGTTCATTTGGAATTGACAAGTGTAGCCATAACTGTAAATATTAGGTACTAAGTCCCTGCTGCCATTATTCTGTTGCTGTTGAACTTTATTCAGGCTTAGGAAGTTCCTGAAGCTGTAAACACCAGCAACATACAATTTATGTTTTCAGGACCATAGTTCAGGCTTTGAAGTGTGATGAATGCATGAAGGATGTGGGAGACATTTGATTGGCCTGTATTTTGCAGTATTGGCTAGAGATTCCCACAGCTGTATGCCTTCAAAGATTAATTAAAAGGTGGAATAAAACTTTAGAGCATGCTTGCTTTTAGGACAATTGCATATAAAGGAATATTGAACATGCACATGAAGTCTAGTGGAATGCGTTAAGGTGGCTGGGGAATCAATCACCAGGTCACCTGGAAACTCGGATCTGAAAGCCTCAGTTCAGACTGATGGTGGTTTCCAGGCTTTGGGAGTGTCATGCCAGCAAGCAGTGCTTTTCAGGAGAGTTGGAGATTCAGGAAAGGATTACTGAATGAAAATTCATTGGTAACTGGCTTACTGGCCTTTTAAAAAGAATAGCAGGGACATTGGTAACATCAAGAATGTTTTGATGTGTATTGCCTTGGAAACATACTTGAGTGGGGTTTTTAACATCGATGGAATGTTTGGGGAGGTTGTTTTTTGGTTTTTGTGTGGTTTTTTTTCTTTAAACAAAAGAGACCTCCTCTATACGTATCTTAAAATATTTTTGTTGTTTGTCTATTTAAGCATCTATTTTTATTGAGTAAAAATCACTTCCGTTCAGCCAGGTTTCACTTCCTTGGAACATCTGATGTCATGAATTCACTGGTTCTCCAATTGTTTGTGGACTTTTGGCAGAACTCCAAATTCTAGTGTAGGAAAGCCTTCTTAAAAAATAATAAAAAAATCTTTCTTTGACTTTTGTGATGTAGTGAAGAGAGAACACATCCTGTTCCACTACTCCTTTCCCTTTAAAGTTCACACATGTCTGTTACATGCTCTATTTTGCAAATAATTTGAACTCCAAATCCAGTAAAAATCCAAGCTGTTAGAATGCTGTATATAGGAGGAGGATGCAGAGGAAGGAATGTTGTTATTTAGAAGTTGTGTGGAAATGCAGGCTGGTGTTTTGGCTGTTTAGCTAGAAAGCTGCTGTTGTGTTTCAGTGACCAGGACACACAGGTCAAGCAGTTTAAGTGTTTTTTCACAGATCTAAAGATACACATGGAAGTGTTGCCCTTGATTCTTTAAAGTTGCCATCAGTTAAGTTATCTGAAAATAAAAGCAGAGCTTGTTGGGCTGTAGAGAATGATGCTGGAGTTATCCAAAGGCCATGGGGCTGCTTTGGTTGAGCTGGGCTTTCTGGCTTGCCACTCTTGAGAGCAGCAGACCACTAAGATAGGAAGTTTACCTCTTTTCCCAACTGGCAATTTCTGTGGAAGCAGTCCAGGACAGAAAAATCTGAAATAAGCATCATTCACACAGTTGCATAGAAAAGCTTGCTTGTTTGTTATGATGGGGTTTTTTGTTTGTTTGATTTTTAGTGAATGTGTGTTTTCCTCAAACCAATACTCTTGGGCTGGCACACGCAGGGTTACACACTACATCTCAAATAGGACTTTGAATCATGGGGGCCAGAAATTCAGTACTAATGCCTCAGTGCATGAAACAATTCGTTTTGTGGCAGTGCTGCCTGTCCTTCCAGTCACTCACGTGTGAAGGTTTCAATGTGTTTTGTTTTGATAATTAAATCAGGTCTGGGGGCTAAGATCATCTTGTGTTAGAAATTTAACTTCGTTTTTGTAACTTATTTTAATAGTAACTAGTAAGCAAAGTTTTGCTTTTGGGTTGGTAAGGTGTGTACTTACAATCCCTAATTAACAGCAGGTAACCTTTGAAATGATCACAATTCGAGGAACCTTCAAGGTGAAGGTTACATGGATCTGGATAATGCCTGAAGTATCAGGTACTTTGTAAGCAACGTCGGCCAATCTGTGTCAGTCTGTCAAATTTACATGGCTTAATCTTTTTATCTCAGCCTTTGGTGGAAAGAAATTCAGGAATGCGGTTTCATTTACATACATTAGGAGCTGCAGAGGGGGCCCTCATGTGCAAATGTTCGTGGATATGTAGGTACCAACATAATCGAATTTACATACTGGCTTCAGAAGATTAAAGAGTAACACCGAGGTGTCAAAACCGGCTTCCTTTGAGAAGTGGGATTGGGGCCGTTCTACTTCCCCACTGATAATTTGTGTGTGTGCATTGTTGCTTAGTTTGGCTTCTTTTAGGCAGCCGAAGTTTAATTTTAGCCTGCTACAGGGCAGAATCTGTCAGAAACTGGTTGTACACAAACAGAGGATCCAGGCTGTCCTCACCTGCCTTTGCTACTTCCCTGCTTTGGCTTTTGGCCAAAACTTTTCCAGTTCAGTAAAAAGGGAGAAGGGCACTTGTATCAATTTCTTACCTTAGGTGCTCCTGACTTCAAATTATGAATTAGGTGGACTCGGGAGTACTTTTCTGTCTTTGGAGCTACATCTAGGTACGTAGAAGTATGTTTAGTATTTACTTCTAAAGCAGCATAAGACATATAACTTCCTCCTGACACAAAATACGTAAATTTGCTACTCACAGCTTACTTTTGTTTTTTTCATGCTTGTTAAACATGTACATTTTTCATAAGTAGTGTTGCATAAAATTTTTGCTATGAAATTGAATTGTAAAGGGTGTTCTTCTGTTTCTAGAATATCATGCTTTTGTTTGCAAAAGCAGTTACTCTGACTTTTTAGAAGAGCTTTGTGAATTCATCATAATAGCATAATCAAAATATCTTAAAGGAACTCCATCAGAGGTATTGATGTCTATAGTTTAATGCTTGTGCAGCTCAGCTTTATATGCTGGTGTAAAGGTGAACGGTTTGACTTCCCATATTAGAGTGATAATCTTTTAGTAATTCACTTCACTACTGGCTATATAAATACAAGTTTTAGTCCTGTTTTCCAGAAACTGTGATGATTGGGAGTAAACTCTGTGTTGGGAGTTTTAATTTTTGTGTTGGTATGTGAGGTTACATTTGTCTTTGCATGAATTTACTTGTAAGGGGAGGAACAGTGGCAGCACTGTTATTTCTCATTTCTTTTTATGAGACACAAGTAATCAGTGTGTTCTCATTGCTGTCTTTTTGGGTTCACTTTTAGGGGCTACTAAAAGTGTAGGTTGACTTTAAATTTCTTTTCACAGTGCGCTTCTGGGCTTTTTCCCCCCATATGGCATGCAAAGCAGAGGCATGAATTTGGAACTAATGGACAGTTTTAAGTGATGTGTAGTCCATTAGAAGCTTGCTCTCACTTCAGGTCATTCCTGTCCTCTCCTTGCCCCCAGGCACCATATATCCACTGGATTAAAAAAAGAAAAACCGACTCTGAGAGAATTGAGAGATGAATTGGAGGATGTAAGTTTGGAGTTGGCATCAGCTGGCAGAATGTGGGCAGAAGCTCCTGTGGCTGGCAGAGGTAGATAAAGAGTTTTGTGGAAGTCACGTGAGGCTCTGTGGTGAATGTTGTCTGTTAATAAGAATCTGTAAAAATACTGCTGTGCCTTCAGTGTTTTGGTACAGTGTTGCTGTGAAGTGTTTGTTAATTCTCGGTGTTTCTGAAAGTGCACAGAGGATATCAGAGCAATTAAATAATTTAAAAATAGGCATAAGAACAGCCAGCTGTTTCTGGAAGCTGTTGTGTGGACTGTGCAATAGCTGGTGGTCTGCACCATTAACCTGACACTGTAAGAGGCTCAGAGTCCTGCTGCCAAGTGGTTTTGTGACAGATTTAATGTGGAAGACCTGTGCCTGTGTGCAGCTACAGAGTACCAGAAGCAGTGTAAAAATCAGAGTAGGTGGGTTTGGAGAACATTGTACAAGATCTCTAGAAAACAGAATAACTGATAACATTGCTTGAGGTTCTTATGGGAGCTAATAGTTGAGCAATACCTTTTTTATCTTTGGTAAATATTGTGCTTGAGAGACACATTTTGATGTTGTTGCATCATTTTATTTTTTAACAAGCAAATATAACATTTTGAAATGTGCTGCTATTTTCAGTTAACAATTTGATATTTATGATCATAGAATGTTCACAACAGAAGAATATGAAGTTGACACGATTTAAAAAACTGATTACATTTGTGTCACTACAAATAACAGCCAAAAACCCTGCTTTTGAGTCCTGCAGAAGGGTGGTTTTCAGTCAGTGGTGTGAGCATTGCTATTTAGTCCTCCCGAAGACTGCAGGTTGGTCTGTAGTTTGTGTGTACAAACCATTGGTATGGACACAGCTACAGGGTACAACCAGGTAAACGAAGGCCAGTGTTGCCAGCAGAAACTCAAAGAGCTGAGTACAAAGTTGACCTGGTAGAAAGAAGCACATAAAATGTTACTTGAAAATTGCACGGGGTGCTGAGTCCCCTTCCTGCTTGGCTTTATGTCTCAGATTCCTTTTCTGGTTTTGAAGCGTACTTTGTTCCTTTTGCCTGTTTTTTTTTTCCACTTCATCTACCTTTCGGTATTCCCAGGTTTTTTGCCTTTTTTTTTTTTTTTTTTTTGTACAGTGTGGCCCTAAGTTTACTAGTCTCGAGTTGGTCCTTCTCCCCAGATACCCCATTATTTCCCTCCCAGTCCCCAAAGAATTTAAGTGTGTTAACCACACGTGACAATTTTATTTACTCTCTGCTGCTGCTGGGATGTTTTTTTGCATTTGGGGTTTTTTGTGGGTTTGTTCTTTTTTGGTTTGTTTTTTTTCCCCAGTTCCCTTTTTGACTTAAATAGGTGTTGCTGAGGAAGGCAAGGCTTTGGGATTTTCACACCACCACACGCAATGTGTATTGGGGTTTGAAAATCGCATGGGCTTGGAGTATTTGTATTTCTGACCTTTAGTGCTGAGCATCTTACTTTGTTTCTGATGCAGGAAAAGAATTTCTGAGTTTGCTATTTGGTTATCTGTATGTCCTGCTAAGGATGCAGTTCAAGACATAAGATATTTCAGGAGGATTGCCTGAGTCCTAACCAGGATTGTTAAGATCCTCTAAGGAAAGAAGAGGTGTTAGTCCTTGGTGTAAAGACAGCAGAGGGATAGTGCTTGTGTGTGTGCTGTCCCTATGGGCAATGGCAGCATCAGAATGTGAGCAGACACAGTGGAGTGTTAGTCCTGTTACTCGTTAATGGTGATGGACAAGACTGAATGCCCAAAAACAAGTCCAAACCTTGTAGCAAGTAAAATTTGAAATGTAGAACTCTAAAATTATTTGGGTGGGAAAGTTAAAGATCACCCAGTTGCACTCCCCTGCCATGGACAGGGACACCTTCCACTCTCCCAGGCTGCTCCAAGCCCCATCCAGCCTGGCCTTGGACACTTGCAGGGATGCAGGGGCAGCCACAGCTTGCTTTACAGTTTTACAGTGGTGTAGCTTTACAACAACCTGAAATGAGCTTGCAGCCAGGTGAAGCTCAGCCCTTTCCCAAGCACCAAGTAATAGGATGAAACTGCCTCAACTGTACCAGGGGAGGTTTAGGTTGGATATTAGGAAAACTTTCTTCACCAGAAGCATTATCCAGCATTGGAAGGGGCTGCCCAGGGCAGTGGTGCACTCACCATGCATCACCTGGATGTATTTGAAAGATGTGCAGCTGTGGCACTCAGGGCATGGTTTAGTGCCAGGCTTGGCAGCACTGGCTCAAAGGCTAAACTTACTGTTAGGGGTCTTTTCCAACCTAAATGATTCTATGATTTTATTCTGCCTTATGCCAGGTTTAACTGAAATTGAGGAGTTGTGGATTGAGCCACAATAGCAGGAGGTGGAGAACACTTGTGTACTTCTGCTGAAGTGTTTTGAATTATTTACGTGCAGTAATGACTGAGGTGTGTGTGTGTCTGTAGAGGAGCTGTCTTGTTTTTCTTTTCATGGGAGGAGTCTGTGATGAATGCTGACTGGAAAGTGAGTAGTAGTTTCTGAACCCTCTGGAGTGAAGAAAAACATCAATCTGGCAGATTGTCAGCAGCAAATGGTACATTAATTTTTGGCACAAAGCTTGCTAGCAAAAAAAGAGACTTTTCTTTCTGTTGTTAATAATAAAAATGAGGAGGGAGTGTTATCTGGGCTCAGTAGCTAGTATTGTTCTGCTTCTTTTTAGTATCCATGTAAGACAGATACAATGCTTTTGACAAAAATCCTTTTATATTTTATTGAAAAAAACTCACTTTATAATATACTGATTATCTGCATTTGATTACATATCTAACTTTAAATATTTCTATTATGTTTATAAGCTTTTACAAGCTGTGTGCAAACAATTGCAAGATTTCCCATGTGTTTGAAGATAGAGACATTGCTCTTCAGATGTGTAGAATACTGAGAGTCTCCATGCTAGGCCAGTTTTTCTGCCCCAGCACTTCAGAGGTTCTTTTTAACATCTGCTACTAGTGGTACTAAAGTAGGGATATAATATTTTTTTTAATAAAAATGTTTATTTAGACTTGAATTAGGTGACCTCTAGCTATGTTGAAAATTTTAGTAAGCTCAGAATAGTGACCTAACTCTATTTTTATCTAAGTAATAATAACAGTAGCAACATTTTGTTTACTGAATTGTTGCTTTAACATGGGTATTATCCAATGGCTTGGATACCATTTTTTCTATACTCAGTGTCATTCTGCACTGAATTCTGAACTGAAGTCCAGTTAACATAAACACATAACAATTGTTTATTTGCATTCTGCAGTCTGTTTTGATAACTGGGAGCTTCTGTTTCCTCTGGGTGCTGTAAATAAATCTGGTGGCTTGCAGTGAGAGGGAAGAGCAGAAAAGTTCTGCATAAAAGGGAAGGCTGTTTAGTAGAGTTCTTCAGTAAAAGCAAGTTTGGTGAGGATGTAACCTAAAAGGTTGGAAGGAATGTTAAGACCACAATCAAGTCTTTTGCTCACAGTTTCTTGTAATGAGTAGTCAATGGAGATCTGCAGCAGCTCTGTATCTTTCAAAGCTGAATGCATGCATTGGGTGCTGTCCTGATTTCTGTCACTGCAAATATGCTGTATTACAACTCACTTTGTAGTCAACTTGCTGGGCACCACAAAATGACAAAAGTCCTTTGCTGTTTCTACATTTTGAAATAAAGAACTTCTCTCTGTGCATTATTTCCTTTACTCCATTTGGTTTAAATTAAAAGGCTTCAACATTAATTTACTTGGGTGAGAAATACTGTGAGTAAAGCACTGGCTGGGGATTTGTAATAATTAGATTCTATTTCCAAGTGTGTCACAGGCTCTGTGTGAGTTCAGAGACACTGGGTTGTCCTGGTGTGTTTTTATCTGTGCATCGAGGGTGAGGCAGTTTTCTTTCTTTGGTGTCTTTGCATGGTAAACTTGAGTTAATGTCCTTGAGCAAATATAGTGGATGTGATGCTCAGGGACAGGGTTTAGTGCTGGGAGAACCCTTGGACTCGACCATCTTAGGGGCCTTTTCCAGCCTTAATGATTCTGAGTTTCTCTGCTGCTTTAGGATAAATGCAAACACTTAATTGAAAAATACTTTGTAGCAGCTCTGGTAGTTGAAATGGATGACAAATAAGTTTTATGTGCTTTATATTAGCTTGGAGAAAAGGTAAATGTATTTTTAAGTGGCCCCATTAAAAAAAGATCCATTTAAGTGGCCACATGTAATTGTTCCAGCTGGTGCACAGGCTCACTTTGATGACTGTTGGTGAAAATGTTTTTGTCAAAAGAAAATCTCCTTTATTGCATTAAAAAAAAAATAAAGGAGAAATTATTCTTAAAAAGTAGGTAGAGGCAGATGGTAGTGCAGCAGCTAAAGTATTTTTAAAGCATCGTATCATAAGATTAAAAAGTTAGTCTTTAGTGTGTTCTTGTCATGGGAATAGAAATTTGAGTGATTAACCCCCTTCTATTTATAGCTGTTTTCTCTGAGTTATTTCTGTTCCAGTTAACTTCTAGGTAAATTTTGTGAGAAGGCAGAGCAATTCTTGCCTTCGTCTATCTCTGCAGCTCATTATTTTAGTGTCCTCAAGTTATTTTCTTTTTGACGTGAATTTCACAAACCACGGCTGAGTTTTCAGATTTATTTGTAGTTTGATAGCTTGCAACTTCCATTGCGTGCAACTAAAGGATTTGTAGAGGCCTCCAGCGTTTGGTGGCTCCTTTTGTCTTCCCATCGCTACTTGCCAGTGTTTGAAATCCTGGTATATCACTGCTTAGAGGTGAATTCCTGGGTTATTGCCTCAGGAGAATGAGAGATGCAGGCTCTGTGCTGTGCTGATAAAGCTTGAAAGAACCAGACAATAGATACTAATTTCTCTGAAAGTTTTCTACTCTCTTGATGCCCTAACTTGCTTCTTCATTGTTGATTTAACTGGGACTTGTTGGGCAGCAAAGTAGCATGCTACTCTTTGGGTGGTTTTTGGCTCTATTTGTGTAGTAATAAAGGGTTTCTACCTATGTAATGACAATTTTCTTGAAAAAGCAGTGGTTAGACCCCTGATACAGAGGGGTTCTTCAGAAATGGCAGCATTTGTGAAACCTTTGGCTCAAGCATCTACATTTTGGTGCTTAACAGACCAGTTAAGCTCAAAAAAGATTTATTGGGGTGTGGTGGCAAATGAAATGGTTTGTTGTTAAACTTTCTGTTGTTCTGTGATGTACTTTTTTCTTGCAAAGTACTGGTGAGAAGTAACATAGGAATTTAAAGGGGCTTTGTTTTCTTTCTCGTTTATCTTGGGAGAAAATTTGAAAGGAGTTTAGGGAAATATTTTTTGAGCTTTTCCTGGGAAAATCACTCTTCTGCTGTCAAGTGTGGTGCTGAGAAATTTCTATCGTGGTCAAGCCATCGTTGTTTGTGTGAAAACTTGAAAAACCTTTGCTTTCAGTTGCAAGAGTCACTTTTTTGGTGTCTGATTTTGTCATATTTTAATAATTGCTTTCTTAAACACAGACACTGCTGCTGCTGAAGCAGCTCTTCTGTGTGCCCAGGTTTACATCCCCTGTGTCCTCCTGCTCCTGCAGCTGGGAGTTGGCAACAGGCTGGGGTGCAGAATGCAGTGGAGTTGTCAAAGGGAAGTCAGCTCTGGGGAAAGAAGGAGCTCATGTTCATTTATCAGGGAGAGGGTGGGTTTTGGATGCCTGTTGCCAGAAAGTGGTGTAAATACTGGTGTCATAACTGAGTGACAGCTGGAGGATAAATACATTGACAGTAATGTGTCTGCTGCCTCTCCTCCATCCCTGCACACCTTGCATCTGGAACTGTCAGAGAATGTGTCCTGTCCTGGGGCTCCAGCACTGCTCAGGCTCTGCTCCTGCTCAGAACATGGGAGGGAATTTCTCTCTGAAGGGCTCCTGACACCACAAAACACTTTTGCTTCTCTCAGGAATGGGTCTGTGGAACAGGTAGGTGGTGAATGGACTGAAACCTTTCAGTTAATGAAGGAAGCCAGAAAAGGCTGTGTAGCCTAAATTACTGAGCTGAGCACTGCAGCTGAGGAAAACAGAAGGGTTTGGGTTGGTCAGTTTGTTCTTACAGCAAGTATTCTGTAATTTAGGTGCTATGTCCAAAGGCAATGTGAAATACGTGAATGCTATTCAAATTTGACTTTTGGATCCAAATTCAGATTTAAACTGTTGGTTTGACAACAGCAGGATTGTCTTTTGTGTTTATTTGTGGTGTGTTTTTGGTTTTGGTGGGTTTAGGGTTTTGTTTGTTTGTTTTTGAAACCAAGCACTCCCTTTCTTCTACCCTGGGATTAATTCAGATTTGGAGTTCTTAAATTATGTAGTATTATAAATTGTCATGCAGAAATTATGCTTCATATTTTAAATATTTTTTCTATGAGGCCTCACTACCTGAAAGAGGAGGGAGTGGGGAGCAAGAGCAGATTAAAATGCACACTTTTATTATGTAGAAGAGTTTAATAGATTTGCTTTTGAGTGTTGGATATAGCTGGAGGTAAACTGCATTTATCAGATGGTTGTATTTTTCCTTCTTCAGCACAGGAACTATGCTTAGTGATTACTTCTAGTTTCAGGTAGTATTTACTGTATACATGTAGTTAGTGATGGAATGCTGTTATTATGTATTATGTGGTAATATTTGGAATCAAACAGCAAGTTGGACTGCAGAAGTATGTCTGTAAAATACATTTAAGTATTTCTATGTTGGTTCAGTGCCTTGCAATCCACACTTGGGAGTTTATTTTAATCATAAAGAACAAAGCCTTTCAAGTGATACCTGGAGCAAGGTGGGCAGTACCCTCACAGAATGGCTCATAATAATTAATTACTGAAAAATTGTTCAGTCTTGCTTTTAAACTCTGTGTTCTCATTTATATAAATTCAAATATGAGCCCAACATAAAGCAGAATTTGAGAACTATGTAGAAGTAAATTTACATAGTTTCACTGTATTAGGCATTTCACAGAATGTAATTGGGAAGTGAAACATGGAGACATGAAAGCAGTGAAGAACATAGACTACACAGATCCTAACAAAGAGAAATCACAAGTAGTGCTACAAATAACATTGCAGCTAACTCAGTAATCGTGATAGGATCTTCACAGAAACAGGATGAAGACTCAGTTTCTCTGTTTAAAGTGCAGGTAAATATTTATTCATGTAGTAACTTCTGGGTGGAACCAGTTGGGGGTTTTCAGTGTTTTTATATCTATGACACACTAGTGAGTAGAAAATGCATCAGCAATGAGGGCCATGTTCAGGTGTTCCTGAGTTCAAAGGAAATGCTTTGTCAGTCCTTATGCACCCTGGGCCTTTCAGAGTTTAAGGCAATCAGAGAGAAATCATGAAAAAGTAATGATAAACTTCAGAATGGCTGAAAATGTCTCGTTAAACGAATATAAGCTTTCTTTATTAAAAGCGATGGTGCGGGGGTAATTTTGTTCGAGAGCAAGTCCTTGTGTTCTGCCCAGTAGTTAACTCTAGATTCAGGAGCAGCTTAAAAAACTAGAAGTATGAGATGTAATTGTGTTGTGATAGAAGACCAAAGGAACAGGTACAGGAATTGCTGTGCTGCTGGCAATTAATGCCCCTGCCCTTTCCCCTGAGACCTCTGTCCTCAAATACTGCTTTAGATGTAATGAAAATCCATGCAGAATCAAATATTTTGTTATTGCTTGCAGCCTGTTTTAGGATGTGGAAAGCTGAATTTGGGTGGCAGGGCTGCTGAGGGTGTGCAGGGATGGCAGACAGGCTGGTTGGAGGTTCATTGACTCCTGCAAACATCTGTAGGTGTCACAAGGGCTTCTGCTGGGTTTGTTTGCAGCCTAAACTGCTGCTCAGTGGTTAGGCTGGCCCAGCTCAAGCCTTTGGGCCTCACACTTCACGTGTTGGTGAGGATTTCTTGCACATTGCACGTGTAGGTGAGGATTTCTGGGAAGAGGAGCACTGCTCTGTGACCACAGCTTCCAGTTCTTCACTGCTGTCAGCCACAGGGAGTGAACCAGAGTTAGAAAAGCTGCAACACTGGTGTGGGAGATGGAAGTGATCTGTGGGTCCTGGGAGGAGTTACATCCTCATATGGATGAGTCTGTTCTGTCTGAACTATTCAGTTCTTTGTCCCAGCTCTGGAGCTGCTGAGCCAGCTGGGTAATCACTTGTGCCCTGTGCTGGATGGGAACTGGAAATGAGCTGGGAAGCGTTGCTCACTTGACTCTGTGTTTATGGAGCAAGAGAAAGCAAATCTTAGCACCTGCTTGTGAGTCATCTTCAATCATAAAAACATTGCTGTTTTTATAGAATGGTGACACTCAGCCTTGAACTTTGTGCTTTTTGAACCGTAGAGTACCAGACAGAGCACATCCTCCAGGCCAGAGCCTCTCCTAGGATGTTTTCTTATTCTGCACTTGTCATTGGAAGTGATCAGCACTGGCAGCCAGCCCTGAGTGCTGAGGGCATTGCAGGGTCTCCCTTAGCAGAGACTTTGCCAGTCTGCATCTCAGCACACTGCCCTCAGGTCAGGGAATGGCTGGCTGCCTGGCAGAGTGTGAGAGGAAAATTTGCTGTCTAGGAGCCTCTCTTTGTTAAGCTTCCTTAACAGTGATGTGTTCCCCTTCTGCTTTGCCCACAGGCATTTATTTTGAAGGTGACAGAGCAGGAAAAAAACCAGTTGAAACATTCTGGGGAAATAAAAGTGAATTATGTTTGTTTAGGTTTCTGTCTGTTGATCCCAAATAGTGCAGGTGATTCCTTCCCATCTGGAACTGCCTGTTTCTTGGTGCTTTAGTGGCAAGTCCTTCATTTTCCAGTGTCAGTAAGTGCCAACAGTCTTTTGCTTTTAAGTTTGACTTTATTGTAAGGAAAAACGTTTATTTGCTGCACAATTCCAATCAGATTGGGTTCTAAGATAGAATTAGTAGGAGGGTTACTGGGTTCTGAACCTTGAGCAGCATCAGGGAGGATACATCACTCTGAAGGAGGGGTACACCCTACCCCCTCCCAGATAAATTCTAATGCCAGTAGCTGACACCCTGTTAAGGAGTCACTATATTCGAAATAAAGGCTTGGTGGAAACTTGCAAGATCTTTTTGATATTGTCTTGTAGTTCTAAACTGAAAGGGAACTCAGCAGCATGTGTAACCAAGTTAAAAAATGATTCATTGTAAAGTGTATTAGTCTGTGCTTGAGTGAGTATAAATTTGTTTTAACTAAGCCTGGTGGGCACTGCAGGGGATTTCACAGAGGTGAGCCAGGGCTCAGTGAGGCTCTGGGAAGAGTGAACAAGGCTCTCTCACACTGTGATTCATTGTGGTGGGAGACAGGGCTCCTGCCCTCAGCCACCCACTGGATAAATGTAATTATCCAGTAAATGGAATTGAGCTCTTCTTAATGAAGATGTAACTGAATCTAGCTTCAAATCATGTTTTGAACTGTTATCTGTTTAACTTAAGAATAATACTGGAAAATGCTAAGTGGTCTCTGTTTTGCCCATCTTCAGGAGTAAGAAAGAATGTAAACTGACTTACAGGTCTGACATAAATGTCTGTTTTGAACTCAGTTGGTGTTCTGCAGTTTCTGTCTCTGCTTTTTTTTTTTTTTTCTTTTTCTGTGGCTGTTCTTGTGCAATGGGCACTTGCAGCTCTATGCCTGCTCAGTTTTGGTTTAAAAGATTCTGTACAAGATAGGTTTTGCATTTCAGAGACGTCTGAGGCTTTTTAAGGGATATTACTGTTCCTGACCAAGCACCAACACCTGGGAAAGTAGAACACAAAGAAGAATGCTGTCCTGTGTGTAACAGCATGCTGTCCATGGTCAGTGAGGTGTTTTGTCTCCTGTTGTTACTGCAGGAATAAGTGTCACCTTTAAAAGGTCAGAACTGGTCTGTGCTGCTGAAGAGACTCTGGGCACTGCTTTGTGAGGACAGTGCTCGTGTAGAGCTCTGCTATCTGGCACACAACACTGGGTAATACATCAGAAATACTTCCTTCACAGCCAGGCTTTAACCTGCATTTTCAGCCTGTGCACTCAGGTGTGACAGTGTAGAGCTGGAAGTTGCTGTCATTTAGGCAGATGTACATTGCTGCCAGCTTCTCTTTTGCTCACTGTTTTAGTTCCTGGATTTGAGTTGTCACGGATTAATTACTGGCAGTGAATATTCTTGAAGAATTTTTTGCCTGTTGTTGTTGGAACTTAAGACTGAGGAAGGCTGAGTTGTTTTATATGTTTCAGTATTTTTTTAAGTTGAAGATATTTGGTGCATTTACTGATGCTTCATACTTTTTTTTTTCTCCCCCACTTGGTAAAATGGTGAGTTTCTTCATTGCTACAGCAGCTAATTCAGTTTGATATTCACTTGTCCAATCTTCAAAGCATGAAATGCACAACACAGCTTTGAGGTGACCAAAGCTGTGAACCAAAAGCTCTAAAATGCCCCAGCTTTGTGCTTCTGTGTGAATGCTGTCCTGAATATCTGCTAATGCTCTCCTGATGTCTGCCTCAGTGCTTTCTACGGAGTAGGACGTTTAATTACAGAGAAGATACCCAAGAATCTGCTGTATTATGTCATTCAACCCACTCAGAGTTCCTTATCCTGAAGTAAACCTGGAGCATCCTTTCCAACAGATGGATTTTTTGTGTACTCTGGAAGAGTTGACAGAGCAGCAGCCTGTCTGATGGGCCTAGAAATTGTTATAGAGCAGAAGAGAATGGGACCACAATTAGCCCAGTGATTTCTGTGTGGCATCTTACATTGCTTATGAAGGATTTTTTTTTTCTGTTTTTCCTATTCTCTCTCTTTTTGTGTGGCCTATTTCCTTGGCTTGTAACTGTTTGTCTTGAACATTATGCTACACAGGAGTTTTAGGCAGAAGTTTCTTGTAGCTCTTCCCCCTTTCTTTCCTTGTGATGTAATTTTTTTGGTTATACATTCATAAATGTTTCTTTGGACATAGGGAGTAAAAAGTTTTACTGTATTGTCACAGGCATTTTGATTGCCACCAGTTTTATGATTGCTGAATTACTTCGTAAGATTGTTAATGTTTTAGAAAAAACAAGTTACTGTTTACATAAAATCAGTGTCTATGTAAGGAGGGTGTAATTAAAGGATTCACTAAAACCATTATTTTGCCAAATGCAATTTCTCATGCAGAAGTTGTAAGCTGGAATGGAAAAGGATTTCTGCTGGGTCCCTGGTGGGTACTGTCAGAAGAATTCCCATGGGTGTGGGCCCAAGGTGGTTTGGTGGTGAGTTTTTGGGTGAGTTCACACACAACAGACCCAGAAGAGAGGCTCTGTCTGTCATGTCCAGCTGCCAGTTGTGTTTTCCCCATGCTCCTCAGAAAGGTGCAGTGAGGAGAGGGATGTCCTCATCAGAGACAGTTTGTGAGGCAGCTCCTTCAAGTCTCTCTCATCTTTATGCAGTTCCCAAAAATGATGCTGGCATGTTTCTCACGTAGTTGGAATCCTCAGCGGCTGCTGGTGGTTGGTAAAAGGCCAGCAGGGTTTGTACCCTGTCTGCTGGGTGTAACCAGCCTTTGGGAAATTCTCCACTGGTGGTGTGGAGGTGGAAAGTGTCCTGGCTGCCTGTGGTGTGGTCTGCAGCCCATCGATACCACCTCTCTTAACCCCTGCTCTGAGAAACGGGAAAGGTTGGTTGGTCACAAAAATAAGGCTGCACACCCTCGTGCTCTAATGAGGGGTTTGTTTCTCGTGCTTGAACACAGCAATGGGTGCTTTGTTTGTGTGCTTCAGAAGTGGTTTAAAGTCTCGAGGGCTGGCTGATCCCCCACAGTTGGTTGTAGGGGACCAGCCTGTTGTCAATGTGATGTCTGAGCTGCAGAGATACAAAGTGCTTTGAGAAAGAGGGGAAACAGGACAGGGAGCTGGGGTGAACGCAGGAATGGTGACAGGAGCTATTCACAATGCAGTGGTTTGTTGAAGCTGTACAATTTATAGACCCTGGGTAATTTCTGGGCACCCACCATCTGATTTGTCATCGTGTGTCTAGTTAGCCATTGACCTCTGGAAGTTTGGGATATCCAACTTTTACTCAAAGAGTATCCTGCTCCTGCCACGAGATATGGTTCAGTCACACACTGTGCCCCTTGTTTGAGGGGCCACAGGTCATGCAGGATTTCTTCCTTGGGTGGAAGTTCCTTTGTCATGCCTGTTAGCTATTGTAGGATGCGTTTCAGACCCCCTCCTAAGATCCTCCCTGCTGGCCAGTAGCTTTTGATTCGGATTTTTCTTATTCCACAAGCACAAATATTGGCATGGCTTTAAAACTTGAAATTCCAGGCTGGTAGTTCAGCCTTGGTTCTGTGAGATTCACAATGTTGCTTTCTCCTTGCAATTTCCAAATCACAAAATACTATCTTCATTTTTCTCTAGTATTTTTTTTTCTTGTGTGTGTTCCCTGTTGTAGGCTCCTAGAAAATTAATATTTTGAGAAGTTTCCAGACTAGCTCATGCCTCTGCATATAAATCAAGTAACTCAATGTGTATGGATTGGCTTTTTGCACACCAGGTGAAAACCCATTTTGGGACAACACCTTTATGCACCAAAAAGTGGTGCATAGAGCAGTAACTTAACTTTTTTTAGGCTTAAGTACGTGGGGCAGTAAGTATTTATCCCTCAAAGCCACTGAGGAGTCTGAGTTGCTGCAGAGGGCTCTACATGCCAGTTCCCTGTGTGGGACAGGACCTCCCTCCTGGTCACTGAACTGTGTGGAGTTCCCACGAGCACAGTGGGACCTGCTTGGTGTGGTTTAGAGCAATAATTGTTTATGGGAAGTGCAGTGCAGTTGCATGTCTTGTGCTTTGTGGCTTGGCCTACAAACCTGGAGATAGCATCAGTGCAAACTGACAGCACTGCTCTGTGCTCAGGGGGGATTGAAGGAGTTCTTGTTTGCTTCTCTTTACTGAGAGCTTGATTTGCAGGGTAGAGCTAAGGAGGATGATGTCTTGGCTCTGTGGAGATGTTTTGCAGGGTGTTTGGTCAGAGACCTTCTGAACCTTTCACACCTTGAACTGTGAGTAGGAATATGGCATCACTTGTATCATCAACTCAGCTGCTGCATATAGAACTACAGATGATACTACACTTAAAAAACCCCAAAGCCACCAAAATTCCCCCAATCAAACAAAAAACCTCCACCAAAATCAGCTTACAGCCCAGAGGAAAAAGAGAAAATATACTTAAGATAATGAAGGCAACTCTGTCTCCCTTTTTTTTTGGCTTTAACTGCAATGGACGTCTGCTGGTCTGATTCAAACTGAGTGTACAAAACCTTGAAAATATTTGTAGCAGCTAAGAATGCTTTTGACTATTATTTATCAGAATAAATGGCATATTCAAATTATTACTTCTTTTTTTTCCTTTCTGGTACCAGGGTGTTTGTGGATTTGACATTCATTTAATTGTTAGATTAATCACACTGTGTAATGGGAATGTGGTGCTGTAGTATTTGAAGGCAGTAAAAAATAGTGTGATTATTTAGGTATTTCTGCACAGAAAGTTGGTGCAGCTTTTAAACCGAGTACAAATTGCTGATTTTCTCATTTGGTCAATTACATTATGTTGTGGTTTGCCTTTTTTTAGATCACATTGAGGTCATCTCGTGGAATCTTCTGAAAAAACAAGAGTAATAGGAAGAAAATGTTTAATAAAAGTATCTTTGCCACACAGTCAAGCTGAAACAGAAAAGGTTCATTGGAGTAAGTATCACAAGGCTGGGGTTTTTTGGGGGTTGTTTTATATTATCTTTTGCTTGTAAAGTCAGCATGGTTGCCAGGCTTTTCTTGTATTTAACTTCGTTACAGTTACGTTAAAAATATAAATGAGCGACTCTACTCATTTCAGTTGATCAGCTGGTAATGGATTCATAGATTCTCACTGAACCATCTTCCCTCTTGGAAGTATTAAGCTTGTGGAATTGAGATGGGTTTCAGGTTTTTCTCTTGGCTGCTGTGTATGCTGGCTTTGGTTTTGAGCAGGGAATTGTCTGGTATAGATGTGATTACCTATAGGTACCTATTTGCTGGAAAAAGTTAAAGCACTGCTTGTATTTTCCAGGGAATTTGAAAATGTGCTTTGTTTTTTTTTTTTTTGGTCTGTAACTCTCCAGTCATGGCTCTTTTGAGTGACTTTAATGTTTTTGTTGTCACTATTATTTATCCTGTACTGTAGTCCCATCATTCATCAAACTTGCTTAGGGTTTCAGGAATGTCAGATACATCTTTCCCTCACTGTTTGTAGTTCACTTCCAGCTTTTTGGATTCTAGGCTGACACGTGTGTGTATCATTTCTGATAAAAGAGGCCTCTCTGCCTAATGCAGGGACTGTGGGTTGCACTTTTTGCTAGCAGATAAATAGACATTTATATCCTGATATAGTGTAATTCTTAATTCCTGTATAATTCCTGTGCTTGAGATGAGAAGTGTAATCACTTTTCTGCCACTTTGCATCAGATTGTCAGATGTTTAAACTGGGATAAAACTCCCAGTTTCTTCCTTAGAAAGAAGAACTCCTTGTTTTCCTTAGAAACTGGGAAAAAACTGCCTGTGTCTGATGCATTTTACTCTTGCTGTGTGATTGTGTGAATGTAATTCTGCAGGAATCACTGGAAATACTCCTGAGTGCCTGGTTAGGAGTGAAAAAGATCTGGCCATTAGAACTGAAAGGGGTGAGAAGTTATTTTAGTTTAGAAGAAGTGTATTTTGGCATATTGCTTTATTACCAAGAGGAAATGACTCCTCTTAGCTTCTTCTTTAAACACGGATGTGTAGAGGGTGTCATGATTTGGGTGGGGAAATGTCTGTGGAACCTAATCAGGCAAGAAAAGCTTTTCATACTTGGTGTTTTTAACAAAGCGTTTTTAACTGGCAGAATAGCACATTTGGCTTGATTGATTTCCTGCCTTAAAAAAATACTATCAAAATTTTAACTCAATATGGATTTAAAGAAGTTAATGTGCATTAGTTCCTTTTCTCTAAGTACTTGAAAGAAATGCTACAATTTTTAGTCAGCACTTTTAAATTTCGATCAGTTCCTGATCTAGGCCAAATGTCAAGTGACTGGTAAATACTCATGTGCAGCATTCTTGTGGCACCTGATTCTGAATTCTGACCCCTGAAGTTTTCAGGAGCTGTGTTATGTGGAGTTATTTGTCTTTTTCTGCCTTATTAGATTACACAGTAGAAATACAGGCAGCTGTTCTCAATGTCCCAGTACAAACAAACCAACCAACCAACCTATTTGCTGCCTGCACACTTAGTTTGAGAAGTTAATTCTTGACTCTGGTGATCAAGTTACTTAAACAGATAAACAATAAAGTTGCAACTGAGCTCCCCAAACAAATAAAATGAAGATTGTCCACTGGAAACAGCTTTAGTCATTTTAAATCATTGTACTTAGGCTTATGCCAAACACAAAACTTGCTCAATAGTCAGTGAATTTATGTTTCTTCCCTCTCCCCTGCCCCTTTTTTTAAGACACTCAGAGAATTTCATTGTTACAACTTAAAATTAATTCAGATTTTTCCTTTTTTGGGGAAATATTTTGCAACCCATTTGTTTGTTTTCAGTTGGACATTTGTGTGTACTTGTGTGTGTTTGGATCATCACAAGGTATTTTGCAATTGGAATTTTTAAATTAAAGTACTAATTGCATTAAAATAAAGTCTGAGCAGCATCTCTATTCACAGTTAAGAAGCCAGGTGGAGTTCTTGTGAAGTCTTAGAAGCAGATGCTGAATCTCACAGCTGGGAAAAGGAGCAGGCCCTGCTGAAGGGATGCTGAAGGCTCCAAGGGTTGCTGCATTTCTGGGACACTGTGGAGCCTCCATCCATGGAGATTTGCAAAATTATGTGTGCAGACTGTTAAGCAACATGCTTTAACTTCAGTGTTGGAGCTGAGCTTGGGACCAGCTGACTCCCAGAGGTCCCTTTCAGGCTAAATAGTCTGTAATTCCTACATAATCTTAAATATTTTTGGTTCCTGTGATGAGTACCCAGGGCTACTTTTGGCTTTATTACCTTCGTGACAAGAGGGTTTTTTAGGATTGTGTTTTTCTACCGAATGGAATTGCATTTCAACTTGTCTTTATAAATAAGTTTCATGAAAAAGGTGTATAAAATACATCTAAATATTTGCATTGGAGTTGAGCTGTTGGATTTCCTTCAATGCTTGGTCAGTCCTTGACCAGTCCTGTCCATGTGACAAATGGCTGTGAGCAGCCACCTCTGCATCTGTGTGATGGGGTCATTGAAGCTGGTGTTGGAAGAAAAATAACTGCAAAAATCCAGACCAGATTATGTAAGAAACAGACCCCATCAGGAAGAATGCCTGGCCTAATGAAGCATGTAAAATTTGTATTTTCTTCCATTGAAGGGCATCTTTCTGCTTTGTGGTGTCCATGGTGTCCTGTATGAGACTTCAGCACAGCCTGCTTGTGTGTTTTGGTCTGTGTGCCCTCCTTGTAGGTGAAAATTTCACTCCTCATTGATACTCAACTGGTTTTAATTATTTCACTGGTTCACCTCCCTCTGTAGATGCACACAATCTGTCTGCTAGAGAATAATACCCTTTCCTAGAGGCTTTGATCAAAACACCAGACATAATTAAAAGGTGAATCTTTTAGTCCCTGTGTGAAGAGGTGTCTACTTATAGGAAAACCTCAGTTTCTGTTTTTAACTTTTTTTTTATAGTAGGATTTTATTTAGATGTAAGATCTTAATAGTCAGCTGCTGGTGAGATTTGATGGTCTAAGGTCCATTTGTACAATTCCAAAGGAGAGGAAATATTAACAATTTATATATTTAAGGGTCTTATAAGTGGAATCTTTCCTTTGTGTTTACAGTGGTATAAAACACTATTTTAAGTGGTAGAACAGGCAAGGAAATCCCTGAGAACGGAACTAACCCTGGTTTATTAGTTCCTAGTTTTGTTATCAGCCTGTTAAGAAGTCAGCCACAATTCTTGTTTAACAACAAGAGGACAAGGCCTCTACAGTTTACTTAGTACAATAAATCAATAAAAGCACAGATTATTAATGGATCTTTTCAGATTCATGACAGAGACATTGCATACCAGTTCTAATAATAGCTTGGGCTCTTAGAAAGCCAGGCCTTTAGGCTGTAGTTTTGCCTACATTTTTCGAAATGATCTTAAGAGCTGTCAAGTGGCCAGGCAGCCCTAAGGCTGCGAAGAGCTGTCACTGCCACTCCTCTTGCTCCCTCTGCACCCTCCCTGTGCTGGCACAAGCACTGGTGCAGCTTTGTGGGAACACCTGACTCGCCTGGGTTCAAATGGCATCTTTATTCTGCTTCAGCTCCTTCTCCTCCTTCCCCATTCAGCCTCACTGTCCAGACCCCTCCTTCCCTTGTGCCTCCTGCATTCACCTGTTTTGTTAAGCTTGGTTTTGTTTGTTTGTTTGTTTAAAATATCCAAGTGAGCGTGCCATCATCGCAATGCTTAGTCTGTTCATGGAACTCAAAGTACCCCAACATTTCATGCTGGCCTCCTGATGCAGTTTGGTTTTTGCCCGTTTTGGTTTTTTTTAATGATTTTTTTACATAACTGCCCCTGAATGCCTTCAAATAAGGATCTGCTCTTATATTACTTCCTTACTAAAATTATCTTGAGTTTCGTTTCCAGGTTGGGAGAGAGGCAACAGTCCCTCTAGTTCATGAAGTATCCACAGTGCTGTGCAGGGTTCTAAAAAGTGAATTACCTGGGTTGTAAAATCATCAGATCTTTTCCCAAATCTTCAGTCTCACCTTTCTGTCCTGTAACGAGCTGTACAAATGCATTGCCCCTTGTGTCAGGGCCCCACTCTGCCTGCTGCTATTGAGAGTTTTCCAAACTAGCTAAGACAGCTGTTTAGAAATGCTTCTAAAGGTGATTCTACCAGATGTTTTCTAACAGCCCAGTTGATATAGAATACTGAATAACTGGCCTGGGCTTTTTTCCTTTGAGCTTTTGTCCTTTTTCTCTCCCTGACTCTGTTGGTAAAGGCTGCAAATGAACTGTTTCTCATATGACTGTGCTTTTCTGATCTGCTGTTCTCTTTCATTTCTTTATATTCCTTCTTCCTCAGCCATGCAGAACTGCATTCCAGCCATCTGAAAGGGAATGTTTTCTCATATATTTTCTCAATGTGTTCCCAGCTTCAGTCTGATCCAGTGGTTGGATGCTTCTAAAGACAATTTCACACAGCAATATTGAAATGTGAAAGTTTTTCTTCTCCCTGCAACTCACTTTACTTGCACAATTCAGAAGGATGGCCTGAAACTCTTTATTTATATTTTAATGTATCTATGCAGTGATTTCAAGGTAGAGCAGAGGATGGCTGTGAGTTAGCTGTGAGAAGATGGTGTGTTACTGTTTTGTGTTCCAGTATTATGTGAATTGTCATGCCTGTGAATTGTTGGAAGTCTGTCAGAAACCTGGGACTTAAGTTTTATTCACTTGTTCAGCTCATCATGGATATTCTTCAGAGGGAGCAACAGCTGTGTGTATTTCCCTGAGTATTAAGTAACAGGAATTAAAATTTTCCTTCTGTCCTCACTGTTCAAGCCAAGTCTATAAGTTCTTCTTAGTCTGGAATACCATTTTAGTAGTGTTGCTCTCTACATAGACTTGTTTTCCAGGAAACAAAAAATCTGGAGATAATCTCATTCACAGCTAGCTTTTAAACTATGCTTTCATTGAATTGTAGAATAATTTTTAGAAAAATGGATGACTGGAGGTAATCTGACCTAACCATCTGTTCAAATGAAGTTACTTAAAATTAAATTAAATTTTAATTTGTAACCCGTTAACACGTCTGCATTTTTTTCGTATCTCTGAGTCCTGTGTAAGTCAATTGCAAATTCAGGTGCTCAGCATTTCTTGAAAACTGGGCCACTTTTATTTAGAGGCATTAAATCTGAGTAGAAACTGCATTCATTGTGGGTTTAAAATCCTGACTTTAGTTTTTAAAACTTGATGCATAATTCTATGGGTACACCAGAGGAATAAAGCTACAGGAAATGAACAGGCGAAATAATCAAGGGTCTGGGATAAAAAACCCTAATGAAATTATCTTTTGTTTGTGGGAAATTAGCTGTATTTCATGAAGAGAATGAGAGAATCTAAACTTGATGGCTGAGAGACCACTCTTGGTACCAGTGTGAGCACTGTGAGGGCAGAAGGCCTTTGAAAAAAGCCTTTCATGTTTTCTATACATAGATATTTTTAGAAAACTAAATGGTGATATTTTTACTCTGATTTCTGGAGGAACCCTGACTAAATGGACATTTAATTTTCCATTCCATAGGGCCAGCTCATGTGGCAGTTGAACTAAACTGCTGGGAAATATTTATAGTACCACATGATCTTTAAAAATAACTTTCCAGTCTACTTTGTGGATGTCTTGAATTCTTAAAATCTTTGCTATTGTAGATAGATACCCGTGACATTTGTGGAGTGGAAAGATCTCCACTTGCTGATTTAGGCATTTGTATTTATCATCAAGTTGATAGTATTTTATTTTTAGCTTTGGAAGCAGTTTGGCTGGAAATTCACCTGTGCAGCTGTAGAAGGCCAGAACCTTCAGTGGGTTCACTCTTTAGGGCTAAATGAGAATTCCCCTGGCACAGCCTGCAGGGGTTTCCATGGTCTGCAGTGGCACACAGACCACATTTGAGTGACCACTGCAGGGGTTCTGGTTTTAAAAGGGTCATTATTGGTCCTGTGTGAGAGGAGAACAGAAAACACAGTTCTTAGCAGCTCATGCACTGTTGGAACAGGTGGTGCCTGCTGCTGTCACATTTAAACCTTTAACCCAAACCTTGGCTGCAATTCACTCTCTATAACTCCCTGAAGGGTGCCTGTACTCAGGTGGGGTTGGTCTCTTTCACAGCAGCAGCTGACAGGAGGAGAGGACACAGCCTTAAGCTGTGCCAAGGGAAATTTAGATTGGATGTCAGGAAAAAGTTTTTACACAAAGAGTAATAAAGCACTGGAATGGTCTCCCCAGGGAGGTGGTGGAGTCACCAGCCCTGGATGTTTAAAAAAAGCCTGGATGTGGCACTCAGTGCCATGGTTTAGTTCAGGTGTCAGGGCTGGGTTGGACTCAATGATCTTGGAGGTCTATTCCAGCCCTATGATTCCTCGTTAACCCCAATGTCACTCTGTGCCTGTTCTGTGGGGTGAGGGCCGTGTTCCCACTGCACCTTCCTGCACTGCTGCTCAAGGGCCAGGCTGCTCCCGGGCCCAGGGAAAGCTGGAGGTGTTTGTTCCTGATGTTTTCCATTGTGTGGCTGTGGTGGGTTTGGAGGGGATGGCCAGGGAGGGGAAAAGCTGAACAGCACTGCTCTGGCTGTGGGCTGCCCTCAGAGAGAGCTCCCTCAGCGTGGGGTGAGGGAAACGGGGTGGGGAGGGGAGGGGATGGGACAGGAGCCATGAGAGGAGAGAATAATGGAATAGGATGGGAGTTATGAGGGGAGGGGATGGGACAGGAGCCATGAGAGGAGAGAATATGGAATAGGATGGGAGTGAGGAGGGGAGGGGATGGAATGGGACAGGAGTGAGAAGGAGATGGAACATGGCTGAGGAGGAGATGGAACAGGAGTGATGAGGGGAGGGAATGGGAGCCAGGCGGGGATGGAACTGAACTGATGAGATGAAACTGGAGCGATGATGGGATGGGATGGGATGGGATGGGATGGGATGGGATGGGATGGGATGGGATGGGATGGGATGGGATGGGGGTGATGAGGGGAGTGGAATGGGAGCAATGACATGAGATGGGGGCCATGAGGGCAGGGAATGGGAGCAATGAGATGGAACAGGACTGATGAAATGATGGAACAGGAGCTGTGAGGGGAGGGAAGGGGGCTGATGAGGAGAGGGAACAGGGGTGATGAGGGGTGTGGAATGGGAACAATGACCTGGAATGGGAGCGATGAGGGAATGGAATGGGACTGATGAGGGGAGAGGGTGGAGCTGGTGCACAAAGTGCTCCTGTCACATCCTGTGGCAGTCCCGGGCAGCTCTGGGACACTGCCCTGGGTGGCAGAACAGCTCCCAGGAATTTGGTACAGATTGAGGAACAGAAGAGGATATAGTTCTGCAGAGCTGTGAACTGGCCCTGATCTAATGCATATATCTGTCTTTAGTGTCTTCTGAAGAAATCAGAGTTTTTCAATTTTTTAAAAAACTTTTTTCTAAAGGCCTTCTAAGTTTCATAGGACATAAGTCTTCCTGCACATTCAGACTTCTTTTCCATCTTTCTATTAGGTTCTTTTCCCTTGTTTCTTCTCAAATATTTCATTTATAGCTTTCTAATCTTTTTATAGTTCTAGATGTTTATGTGGTTAGAAAAACGATTACAATGATAATATTGTGTAAGTGCTTAATGTTTCTCCTGCTTAGACTATGTCCTAGAAAATGACTGTGGTCAGATTGTCATCTCGTCTGTTCTGGACAGTAAGATACTGTTTAAACACTCTTCTTGTGTGTCTGGATGGGGTGGCCCTTTTCACTGCTGCAGGATTTTGGGTTTTTTAGCCCCTTGACTGCGACATGACAGAGCAAGCAGTAGATAAAGAGCTGTATTGATCACAGTGATGATTGTCTTGGATGTGGTGCTCAGTAGTTGTAACAACTTATTACATAAAGCAAAACTCTGGATAAGCAAAGTGCCCTTAGTTGTTGCATATCCAAAACAAGTTAGATTCTGATATTTGTCCTTTATGTAAATATTCGTGGGTTTAGTGAAAAAAAAGAAGAGTAAATCCAGCTTTATATTTAACTTGAAGAGCTGTAGATATTTATGTGCCCTTAAAAAGCACCTGTGTTTAGAAGAGGTGGTGTAAAAAAAAACTTACTTCTTCAGCAAAATTACTTTTTAACATGTAAATGATCTTCCCCTCCAACATTTTGCCATCTGTTTGGGATGATAGCATACTGATTTCATCCTGAGAGAACTGATCACGTTTCAGGGATGGGTGACATCATTTCAGATGTGAGATAGCTCTTCTAAAGACTTTTCCAAAGACTTGGTGCTCAGGAGAATAAATGCTATGAGAGATAACAGGACATCAAAATTTGCCTCTGACACTGCATTATATGTATGTTTATAATTACCACCTTCTTTGCAGTTACTTTTATTTGTGTTTTATTAGTATTCTTCTGGATTATATTTCAAGATAAAACACTGAACATTGCTTTGGACTTTATGTTGTGTTCTTTTAACAACAGAAAAACATCTCAGAGGATGAGTGATAGGGGATTTGTGGTGAGTTCAGAAGTAAAGGATTTAATGACACAGTGTGAGTTTTCATAATTGCTGCATTCTTCAAAAAGCTGGTTTTAGAAGAACTTATCTGACAGATAAATGTTGAGTGTTGATGACAATTCAAGTGGATTTGGTACTTTTTAATGTCTAAGTCTTTTGCTGATATGATAAATTCTTTTCAAAGGAGGCTTCATTGCATTGTTACTCCATGTCTCATTTTTTGCAGTGCTCCAGACAGGCTCTCTCTGAGCATGTTCTTGGGCAGCTCTTGATTTCAGGAAAACCTTACAACTCCCTCCCATGCTTGTCCTTTGTATCTCCTTGGCTGGCACTGTTTGATGTCAGATATTTGATCCTGGATTTAATTGTACATGTGCAAATTAACTACCCAGCACAGGTAAAACCACTCTGGCTGCAGTGGTGGGAAACCTTTGCAGCTGGGTGGTCCTGGGCTCTCAGCAGTGTCCTGAAGGACTTATGATGGATTTGAGCTTGGCACAAGGTAGTCTTGCCTGCCTTCAGGAAAATGGGTGGGTGGTTTAGAAAGAGAACACAGCTCCAGTGTGCAGCCTCAGCTTCTGAAATCCTACTGATCCTTTAGTCTAAGTCTGGAACTCCTGGGGATGTTCAGAATGGGTTTTGTTAACTGGTACTGTGCAATGTTCCAGTGGTTCTGCTGGTGGCCAGCACTTGCTGGAAGTGTTGCCTACCTTTTTTTTTTTTTTTTTTTTTTTTTTTTCCCCAAACTAGTTTTGTACCTGCTCTGCATAACTCAGGACATCTGATTTTAGTTCTGTTTTGGTTAGGGGGAAAACATGAGTGAGCTGCAATTCACACAAAAATATGTGCAGCTTACTTTTGACTGTGTCTGTCCTTAAACTGTTTTGGAAATCAAAGAAGAAGCAACCTGCTTCTGGTAGCCCTTTTGTTTCTTTGTTTGTTTTTTCCTTTTTTCCTTTCCAAGTGGTCTTGTTGGTTAAACGATGAGATGTACCTCTGTTGGGAAGTGAGGGGAAAACTATAAGGTCTCCTGGTTTCTGGAATGAGGCTGTTAGCACCAGAGCAAATTCTTTTGTCTGCCTAGAGATGGCAAGTCCCTGAAAAACCACAACAGCAACACCCAACTGAGAAATCCTGTTTTAGGGCTTCTTTTTTGTGTGCATTATATAAATAAATACCAAGGTGAGTGATAATTTCCTTCTTCTGCAGATGTTCTACTCATCTGTGTTCCATTTCATTCCATTAGTATAAGCAGCTCTGGCAGAGCTGCTAGTGTATGAAAATACAAATTGATTAGGAGGGCACACACACATATGTATGAATCTGAAATCGGCAGGTTAAAGCTTAGAGAAAATTTACACTTTACGTGAGAAGGTTTGAATGCTGTCTCTCAGTACTACCTGTGCCTTAGAAAAGCGTTTTGAATTGGGCTTTGCTCCTGTGAAATTCAAAGTCATTGATTAGACACTTGAGGAGCCAAGGTTAAGTGCTGCTTTAATTACTTCCTTCTTTTGTGTGTGAGGTTGTTGTTACTGTGACAGTGGGCAGGAATAGCTATGAGGTTAACGGCCTGAAATAGCTTTTTATTATTATTTGAATTGTTGTTTTTTTCCTTTAGCTGGAAGTTGTTTAAAATGTCTCTGGTGCTGTTGCTCCCAATCCAGATGGCTTTTTGCCTTTGTTTCAGTTCCTAGATGTGATATTGTGAGTTAGTCACCAGTGCCACCACACATGTCCCAGTGACTCATCCCCAGAGCTGCTGTGGGTTGGCAATCTTGTGTTTCCCAGGATAAAAACTGGTTCCCTCTCAGCCCCTGTGATGTCAGCTCATGGGGCAGAAACAGGGTGCTGGCTGCAAAACACACTGACCTGCTTCCTTGAGGAAGGAAATATTAAGTAAGTGCCTGAAAGCAAGAATAGCTCCTCAGCATGCTCAGATTGGCGAGATGGCTTCTCTTCCCTTTTTAATTGAAAATGCAAATGGAGTTTTAAAAGATTATGGTGTCTGTGCTGGAAATCTGTAATTACAAACAAATACCTTACAAGAACTTTATAACTCTGTGTTGTGGTGTTTGGGCTCCAGGATATGGAGCAGCATTTTTGAGTCTTGTTTCTTTGAACATTTCAAACTCTTGTTGATGCACTAAAGTGGTTTCAACAACTGCAACTGTGAAAAACATCTGAAAGAGGATGAAAATAGGAAAGATATCTCAATTAAAGCAGGAATGAACTATATACAAAATAACTATGTAAAACAGTTTTTCTTGCTGCTGTACCTGTCCAAGTAACGCTTTGTAATGGAAATACCTCTTTATTTCACCCTCATGACCACAGAAAATAACTTCAAATGTGTGCATCCAAATATAAAAAATGTACAGTACTATTATTTTTCGCTGACTGATAATTTCAGTCAGAACAGAATTGCAGCCAGCATTTTACGAGTACAAGTAACTGGATGGAGGAAAACAAACAGTATCCCATTAAAATAGTAGCTTGTGGAAAATATACTGATTGGTCATGAGGAATTACACATTTTATCTGGGTTTGTTTTTTGGGTAGATGCTGTATTGTTCCAATAACCTAGTTTGTGCTGGGTGTAATGATGGGGTAACATTTTATTTGTTTCCTTCAGACAGCTTAGAGCTCACCCACCATGCTAAACTTTGCACATCCAATGATGAATGCATGGATTTGTAAACTGTGGTAATTAATATAAAATACCTTCATATCTGATTTGTTATTTTAACCACACTGCCACCTCCAATTATTTGTGCTTTAATTCAATTGCTCAGTGTAGTGGAATTTTTTGGAGGAAAATGTGAACATAATGGTGGCAAAACTATCATTTGATAGTGATGATGGTAGGAGCTCCCTAATTATTGCTTCTATTGAAAAAAAAAAAAGGTTTTTTTCCTTATGTACTTATGCTTTCTGAAATTTAAAGGCGTTTTATTTGGCATTGGTGAAATTGCTCTATTTCTATATAGTACAAACAAAAGATGAAGTGATCAATGCATTAGTGTGATTACAAGATGCGTTGGCAGCTTGTGCTGATCCTCACAGCTTTGCTAAGGCCAGATGGAAAGGTGTTGGAATGATCTGGGTTTTGTTTTTCAGTGTATTTCCATGGCAGTTAGAGGTGGGATGGAGTGTGTTGTCAAATACCTGAGGCAGCTTTGAACTGGCAAGTTGATTTTTGTGCTGCTGGCATCATCTATTGCCCATTGTGGGGAAGGGAAGGACTAATTGAAATATTGGAAAGCTGCAAGTGGAGTTGAACATTCTGACATTTTCTGTTACCAAGGGTGATTTCCCACAACTCGTGCTGTCAGCAAGAATTCAAAGATGTAGGGGTAACTTGTCTGTTGAAGTGCTTTATAGTAGTGTTTTCCAATGCTCCCCATCCCTTTGGCAGCTGAAGAACATTGTCTGGATGAGGAGGAAGGTAAATGATTTAGTGAGCCATGGCTGAAGGGAAGACTCAGCTTTAGAGTGTGGTAATCAAAAAAGAAGACTTGGAAGGTCAGAAAAACTGGTGGTAGCATTAGGAGTAAATAAAAATGTGCTGAAATACAGAGGACAGGCAGTCAGGAAGGCAGAGTGAGCTGGAGGAGATCACGGGCAGGGCTTCCTCCTGCCCTGCAGTTCCCACAGTGGGTGGAGCTCAGTGATCGTTCTCTAAGGGTGAAAACAAACTGAGATAAGTGTCTTAGGAGGAAAATGGCACTTTCTGGTAGAGTTGAAGAAATTTTTCCTGCTATTAACACAGACTTTCAAGGTGAATGTCACTGGCCACATTCATGAACAGCTAACAGGATATTTGCAAAAAATAAAATAATGAAACTGATCGTGAGTTTTCATATGAAATATTGCCATTCTTCATCCAAGAAGTTTACTTTGGTTGTGTTTTACACAGGTGAAGTTTTAGAGAGAGCTTGAAATGAATTTCTAACTTTGTTTCAGCTAACCTCTAATTAGTTTTTTCTCTTGTTACTTAGTTTTAATGATATAAACATCTCAACAATAGTGTTTTGCCAGGCTAATATTTTTATTATATTAAATAACATTAACGAGTGAAACTATGCTTATGTGTTTGCAATACTGGCATTTGAGACCTCAGAGTTGTAAGCTGAGCTGTACAAAGCAGGCTTATGTAAACCTTCCAAAGACTTTAAAATGTGTGTCTAATTATAGAAGGTCAAGTATACTGAATTTTGGTGGTTTTTTCTCCCTAAGGCCATGTGGTTATGATATTATTGAGATTCCATAATGCCTCCTGCCGTGACAGACAGCCTTGACATCTGGGCAGTGGATTCACAGATTGGTGCTGATGGCTCAATATCTGTGGACTTCCTGTTGCCCACTGGAATCTACATCAATCTGGACGTCCCTCGAGATGCCACCATATCTCAGATTAAACAGGTAACAGCAAATGGGCAGTGAACTGGTGCTTGGAATGAGGGCTGGTTCTGATTTGGACGTGCCCTCTGGCAAGTCATGGGTTTTAGCAGGCAAAGAAATGAGGTGACTGATAGAGGAGTGTGTGGGGCAGGGTTAGCACTGGGTTTGGTGTGTGGCAAGGTTTGGGAAGTGCCTTCTGCTGATAGTTACAGCTCAGCAGAGATTATTCCAATAGTTCTGTGGTAATACTGTATTGCTGCTCTGAACCTTTTCCTAACACGTTGGTAATCCACTGTTTGCTGATCTAACATTTCTCTGATTAGGTTTTTAGTGCAGAAGTCAGGGATTGGGCTCCTACTTCTGTTGACTGGCACCAAAGATAATTGCTTTAAAAACTGTGTCTGCCACCTCTTAAAGGTTTTGTACCAATTGGAGCATCACTTAAAATGGGAGGGAATATCCAAAAAAAAGGAAGGGGAGAACTTAAGGAAGTGACCACAGATATTAAAAAACAATTTACTGACCTTGGATCAGACAATGGCTAAGTGAGGACATTGGGAAAAGTTACTGAGGAATTAGGCAGTGAATTAATTACAACGCAGACGAACCTACTCCTAATATAACAAGTGATTTCAAGTGATAAAGAATTTAAAAACAAATGCATAAGTGACAGCAATAAGGGATCTGAACTAAGCTGTGTGATTTTCTTGCTGCTTGTGGCACATGGAACCTTGACGTGCCATGAACATGCACTCTTGATATTTAGCTGTTTTCCAAAGGAAGGCTGATGCTAGCTGCAGAGGTCTGTCCTGGGAATCACTCACGAGAGAGACTAAAAGTGAGACAAAGTAAATACATAATGATACATAGTGTTAAAAATTAACCAAGTTAGCAAACATGTTTCTGTTCTATTTTTGGGAACATAAATGGAAATTAATGTTCTCTTCAGTGCCTTAAGATATGTCCCTGTTTTCTGGGGGTTTTTTGTTGTTTTGGTGTTTGTTTGTTTCATTTATTTCTTTGTTTTCATTGCAGCTGTTATGGAAGCAGGCACATTCTTACCCACTCTTTCATCTCCTCATGGAGATTGACTCTTACATGTTCTCATGTGTGAATCAGACTGCTGTACATGAAGAGTTGGAGGATGAAACACGGAGACTTTGTGATGTTAGACCCTTTCTTCCTGTCCTTAAACTAGTGACGAGGAACTGTGATCCAGGAGAAAAGTTGGATTCCAAAATAGGTGTCCTTATAGGCAAAGGTAATTCCATTTCATATTTTTTAAGAATGAGGTTAAATTTTGTCATGTATGAGGGTCTTAACTGGGCAGGTAGGAGTGGACTTTTAAAAAAATGTATTAAAAACCCAGCATTTCCCTTTGTCAAACAAATATTGCTGTAGCTGGAAAGAATTTAAATACTCCAGATGAAACACATGAAAGTTTTTTAAAGCTACTTTCTCTATTGCATTTCAGCAATTTCAGTTGTATTACTACATCAATCAGGAATAAATTTTATTTTGTAGGTGAGGAGTAAATATATATTATTGTTATTACTAAGTGAAGAACAGCATCATCCTTGAGTAATGTTATAAATAACCTACCAGCAGATGGGATACTCAGAAGGAACTAGAAATTGTTATGGTTTTATTATACGTGGTGTCTGACTTAACAATGATTCTTGTTTTTCTCTCAATTGTGACACTGATTTTCATCAAACAATGAAAAGCTATTTTTAAAGGTTTCACAGTAACTTATTCTTGATGTTATTTCAGAATTTTCAGCTTTTAAATCTACTCTGCTTGGTTATACAATCAAGATTGACAGGGTCATATGAGGTCATACCTCTTGTTTTAAAACAATGAGCCATTGTTAGGGCTCTTATAAAGACTGCAGGTTTTGTTTAGATTTCAGCAGTACACTGTCTGCCTGTTTGTTAGAGCTGACAACAGGAGCAGTTGGTCAGTTTAACCATTCAGACAGATCCTGAGAGATTCAGAGAAATTCACACTCTGTGGCTGAATATTTGGTTTATCAGAGCTGTGTGAGACCCTGCCTTATGCAGCCCCTATTCAGTACCTTAGCAGGGAAAAAAATATGTTCCTGTTTGAGCTTCTAAACTTAGTGCTTTGTTCTCAGAAGGTGCTGGGTGCTTTGTGTGATTTGGACAATGTCCTTCAAAGTTCACAAGTAAAGATAAAGACACTTGCAGGCCCTACACATCCTGAAGTACCAAAAAGTCACAGCTTTCCATTGTATCATAGGAACATGGGAAGGTTTGGGTTGAAAGGGACCTTTCTAAGGTCATCTCATTCCACCTCCCTGCTGTGGGCAGGGACACATTCAACTGGACCAGGTTGCTCAGAGTCCTGTCCAACCTGACCTTGACCGTGCCCAGGATGGGGCATCCACCTGGATGGCAACTGTGCCAGTGCCTCACCCACCATCCTTGTAAAAAATTCTTCTTTACATATAATCTAAATCTACCCTCTCTTAATTTAAAAACTCCCCAGAGCTTGCTTTTCTCCAGGCTCTCTCAGCCCATTTCCATTGCAGAGGTGCTCCAGCCCTCTGAGCTTCTCTGTGGCCTCCTCTGGGGTCTCTCCAGAAGGTCTCTGTCCCCCTTATGCTGGGAGCCCCAGAGCTGGGTGTAGTACTACAGGTGGGGCCTCACCAGAGCAGAAGAGGGGGACAGAATCCCCTCCCCTGCCCATCTGCCCTCACTGCTTGTGATGCAGCCCAGGACACGTTTGGCTTTCTGGGCTCCAAGTGTTCATGGCCTAGGTCATGTCCTGCTCATCCACCAGCACCCCCAAATCCCTCTGGGCAGGGCTGCTCCCCATCTGCTCATCCCCCAGCCTCTGTTGACTCTGGGGGTTGTGACCCAGGTGCAGGACCTTGCATTTGGCCTTGTTGACCCTCAGTGGGATTCCCATGTGCCCACTTGAGCTTGTCCAGATTCCTCTGGCTGGCATCCCACCCTTTGGAGGTGCCACTCAGCTTGGTGTCATCTGCAGCTGTGCTGAGGGTGCCCTCAATCCCTCTGTCCATGTCATCAATGAAGCTATTTAATAACACTGCTCCCAGTACACCCTGAGGGACACCACTTGTCACTCATGGCCATTGGGACTCTGAGATGTTCACTGTGACCCTCTGGATGTGACCATCCAACCAATTTCACACCCACTGGACAGTCCACCATCAAATACATCTCTTTCCAGTGTAGAGACAAGGACATTGTGGGGCCCATGTGCAAAGCCTTACAGAAACTCACGTAGGTGACATCCACAGCCATCCCCTTGTCACTGGTGTCCCTCAGTTGCAGAAGGCCACCAAGTTGGTCAGGCAGGGCTTGCCCTGTGTATTCTTTCTTTACATGTTTTGGAAAAGGAATTTTACTGGCCTTGGATTGGTGGAAATTTCAGTCATGTCATTTTGACTTGAGTAGAAGGTTTTCTTTTTTGACTTTTAAACAAAATTTAAAGGGATGATGTCATCTTTCTGGGTGATTAAAAAAAACCCCATAGCTTGCAAGCACTTCTGCTCTGTGGTCTTTATGATGCATTTACTGTGCTTTTTAAATTTGCTCTTGTGAGGAGACACTTAAAGCTTTCCAAACTACCTTGAACCCAGGGTAAGGTTGGGTTTTCCACTTCACAGTGCCTAAGAGATACATTGGTTCATGGTGTTTAAAATAAACATGCCAGGCTGTGTAGGAATTGTGCAACTTTGGAAGTCCACTGATGTCCAGGACAATGTAGAACCCAAGTCAGCTCTGAGCACCCATTTTGGGTGGGATGTCTGAAGGAAACCACCTGAACTTGAAGCTAACAGTGGTTAAAATGGGATGGGCAGTACTTCTACAGCTGTGTATCCTTTTGCTTCCTTGAATTCTTTCAGGTCTCCATGAGTTTGATGCCTTACAAGATCCTGAAGTGAATGACTTCCGAGCTAAAATGAGGAGAATCAGCGAGGAAAAGATTCAGTCACTTGTGGGTCTCTCCTGGATGGACTGGTTGAAGCACACTTACCCACCAGAGCAGGAGCCTGTCATCCCAGAGAGCTTCCAAGATAAGCTCTATAGTGGAAATCTTGTAGTGGCTGTTCATTTTGATAACTGCCGGGTAGGAATGGTTGTTCCTCATGTTTCATGAGCTGTTCTTGATCCAGGTCTGAATTGGCATGGATTGTTCAAGGACATAAATGAAATAGAATACCTACATTAGGGTGTTTGTTTTAAAATGCAAAGTCTTTCACCAGGATCCTTGACTCCTGAAAGAAAGCTTGAGGATGTGAGCCCACGGTTGAGAATTGAACTTCTAAAGTCTAATTACAGTTCAGCTCCTAAAGGCAAAATGTACAACTTGTATCTTCTATATTACTTCACATTTATTTAAATGTAAAGCATGATTCAAAATTGTCAGGACTTTTTTGGCCAACTGTTTCTGTGTTGTTTAACTTACACTGAGTTTTAAGCTCAGTTCATCAGAGATTACTGATAATTGGGAGGCACCATATTCAACACACTTTTCTCTGTGTAACTTACTGAATATCTTTGGGGTTGATCTGTTAATTAGATTGAGAAACAATTTTTTTAAAAAAAGAAGAATTAGTTTTCCCTTTACTAGAAATGCACATAGAAAACTTGTACACTGAAACTTAGAGTTAGCTTTTTGTTAAGGATGGCAAAACCATAGTTTATTTTTAAAATAAAACCCCCTTTAGTTTCTACCAGGAAAACTGAAATGTTCTAGCACGAGTTTTTATGATGTTGAAGTTGCTGTGTCTCTGCCTGAGTCCAGTATTCCCATTACCATTTTTTGCACTCTGTTCTTTTGGATAACCACAAATGATCAGCATTGGAAACCTTAAAAATCTTACAAGTGTGCAAATACATCAGGCTAGATTTGGTGTGCTTTTTGACCCAGGTGCAAGAGGCTGATTTTCTAATGATTTAGATGATTTTAGTTACAAAGGTGAATTATTTCTAGCACTGTGCTTTTAAACTTTAAAGGTTTTAAATGGTGCACACATCTGCCCCTGGAAACATTAAATGTAGAGGTGAAAGCTAAGTTTGGTCAGCAGTAACCCCAGCTGATGTTGGATCCATAGGTGTTTTATGACAAAGCCTTTTCCAGCTCTCTTCAGCTCAACAGAGAGCATGTAGTTGTCCAGGAGTGAGATTATCTTCAGCCCTTGATTAAATACTGCATCTATATGCAAATGCTGACAGGACAAAAGCAGTGCAAAAGTTCTTGCTGGTGCAGAATGTATTTGCCTGCCACTACAATAGCTTAGGCTGCTGACATTTCAAATGTTTCGAATGCTTCTGCTGCCAGCTCTGACCTTCAGAGCTATTAACTGTTACATCTGAGCTGCTTTTTAGAGCAGTGAAGTCTGTTCCAGACTTTACTACTTGCACTGAGCACTGGAGTCATCCCAGGAGAATTAAAGAGGAAGGTGTGGGGACTGTTCTGTCAATTCTTGCAGCTGCAACATTGAGAGAAGGAAATATTGAAGCATTTTTTGTCTGGAAGGTGTGGGTGAGCTGTAAGGTCTCCGTGGCTGTTTCTGGAGCAGGAGGGACTGCTCCCCATCTCTGACATGTCTGTTAAGATCATCTGGAGGGCAAGGCAGCTGTCAGAGAGCATCAGCTTCCTGGGAAGAAAAAGTGTTATTCCCTGTCTACCACTAGCAGTTATGGCAGGAGAAAAAAAGCCTTCACACTGTGGCAGCTTTCTGAAAGGGGGAAGCTGTTGTGAACCAGGCAGAAACTGAGAAAACACAGAATAAATTTGGTGTGACTCTGCAGGGTCTGCTTGTTCCATTGGGGCAGCTTGGCTTCTTACCAGTCTATATAAAAAAAAAGCAAAAGTCAAAAGAATCTAAGCAGACAACACTTCACATTTGTCAATAACTGGGTTTGGGGTGCTCACATCTTCAGAATTGGGTGTGTAAATAAAAAATAATAGAACTTGAAAAAAATAAAATAAAAAACCCCAGGACCTCCTGAATGAGCCTTTGCAAATAAACCTGTATAAAGCATAATGTGGTAGATGAAGGGAGATGAAAGATTTCACAGATCTTGTACTTTAGGAACTTGAAATTAATTTAGATTTAAACCTTCTTTTTAATTTACAAGAGAGAGTAACTTCTTAGCTTAATCTTTTTAGAACACGTTAAAATTAGAGATACTTTGGAAATAGATTGATAGCCTTTAAGGGTTTTAATTAAAAACTTTCTTTAAAAATGCAGTCTTTCCATGCTGTGTTCAGAATGCTACAGGTGTTGGCTGCTACTCCTTTTCTGCTCTCCTCCCAATGTGGTGGTGGTTTTCTACACAAATCAGTTCACAGTTTCTTCTGCTTTCTTACTTGAAGCTTTTTCTTCTGAGTTCAGTGATACTTAAAAAGAGGATTATTTGCTAGTGGGCAGAAAAATGAAAAATTTAGTACTGCTAAATACTTTGGAATGCATCATGATTTGTTGTCCCCCTCATTCAACATTCCAAAGTACAATCTTCTAGATGAATACATTGCTCTAGAAGTCTCTATATCACTGCTAAATCAAATAAAGGCCTATATTTTTAAAAGTACTTCTGATAATATAAAAGTTTGGGAATTAGCATCTTCTAGGGTGTCTATTATTTTGATTGCCCTAAACATACAGACTTTAACTGTTAAAATAGTCTGGATTTAACAGTTATTATTTCTACCTGTTTTATTATGTGTGCTACAATTTTAGCCTTGTGTCTGCCTATGAGAAGTCTGACCTTCAGTATTGCTGTTTGTGTTTTGTTAGGATGTTTTTAGTTTCCAGGTGTCTCCTAACATGAATCCCATCAAGCTGAATGAGCTCGCAATCCGAAAACGTTTGACTATCCATGGAAAAGAAGATGAGGAAGTTGATCCTGCTGATTATGTGCTGCAAGTTAGTGGAAGGCTGGAATATGTCTTTGGTGATCACCCATTAATTCAGTTCCAGGTACACAGAGTTTTTTGGAACTTCTGGAGATGTAACAATTCTCTGCTGCCTTGGCCAAAGGTGCTTCCTCCCATCCCTCTCATCCCATTACTGACCAGCAGCACCTCCCTCCTCGTGTCTGCAGCCCTCTGCAGTTGTAAAACACGAGCAGCATTCCCTTTGTACCTCTGTAATGAGTTCTTTGGTTTGGAAGTTGCTGTAGCAATAGTCTGCTGGCTGCTAACAATGTTTGTCCCTGGGCTTTCAGTATATCCGCAACTGCGTGATGAACAGGACCCTTCCCCAGCTGACCCTGGTGGAGTGCTGCACCATAAAGAAGATGTGTGAGCAGGAGATGATTGCCATAGAAGCTGCCATAAACAGAAAATCCTCCAACCTTCCTCTTCCTCTGCCACCAAAAAAAACAAGAGCAACAACTGTGAGTTTGTGAAGGGAATGTCTGATATCCCAAGGGAGCATTGACTTGTGGGGTGTAAATCAGTGCCTGGGGTTTGTGCTGTGGCTGCTGTGTTCCAGTGCAGGCCACCTGGGTCGGCTCAGAGCCTCCTGTTGTTTGGGAGATTTACCTCAGAAACAGAAATGTGCACAGGTCTTTGCTCTGATACACACCCTGCAGTTATTCAGAATGAACAATAAGTTTTGAATTGTCAGGATGTAGTACATGATGTGTGTTCTCACCCCCAGCTCTCTGTCAGCTGAGTTTCTAATTTGTCTCCTCTTGTAGCTTGGATAACCAACTTATCTTTGAAGATTTCGAATTTATGTTTTTAATTGCATTTTTTTTTGGTTTGTATTTGATATTTTTGCTTAAAATGCTTAGCTTGCAAAATAGGTCTCAATGTTACAGTGGTGAAGAATGAACTTGTATCTTTGTTTCTCTTCTCAGAGTGTGTGGGATATTTCCAGCCCTTTCAAGATTATTCTATTAAAGGGTAATAAACTAAACACAGAAGAAAATGCCAAAGTAAGTAAATGTGTCTGGTATCAGAAGACATTCTGTTCATCATTTAATGATTTTCAATGCTAAGTGAACTCAAAATCATACAGATTTCAGCATATTTATTTATTCCCAATTGCATTGATAACACTGGTCAAAACCTGGCTTTATTGTGAAATATTCCTTTATTGCCTGAAGTTGGATGTGTGCATCCAACATTGCAGTCATTGTGGCAGTATGGCATGAGTGTTCATTGATATTTGATTTTGTTAAAACATGGTTTCTCTGAAGTGCTGACAGTGGTGTGAAGTGAGCTCATTTAGAACAGATTGTCATAAACACCTGACATGAGTAAATTAAATATGAAATGTTTTAAAGTGCGACATGGTATTTTTGTAGCCCTGAATATATTCTTTACGTCTAAACTTGGACTGTGTGCTTCTCTACAATCTGTCTTTTATTTTCTACACATGAGGAACACAAAGAAAGAAAGCTGGAGTATCATTTCCTGTAAAAATATACATGACTGGGCTACTGACTGCTGTACAGACCACAAGTTGTTAACACGTGGGAATTTATTGCACAGCTACTTTAATGCCTTAAAAACACTTGATTGTGAGGTAGAACAGCATTAAACTCCTTATTTGGCTTAGAAATCAGTAAATTGTGTAGCCACTCCTGTAGACAAGGAGAATACCCAGTTAACCATTGTTATTTGCTGTTCTCATGCTTTATTCAGGATACTTGATGCATTTTTTTTTCATTCAAAGCCGCTACAACCTCCTTGTAAGTTAGCAATCCTACATTTTGGTCAACACCAAAAAGTTGATCTACATTACCAATAAATGAGCCATAGTTACATTTTAGTACCTGAGACACTGTGATTGTGGAAATGGATGGCTGCAAAAGCAGATGTTTCCCTCTTCTTTGTCTAAACCATTATTTAGCTAGTTCCAATATCTTATTAACTCTGTTCCGTAGACTTCTAAGTTTTTAAAAGGAAAGATAAAAGAGCCAGTGCATTCTGAATAGCTATCAGGAATTTCTAAGGTGTTTTTTCTATGCTTAGAAAAGTGACTTTTGGTTAATTTCAGTATGCTTTTAGGGGAAAAACAATCAAAGTATTTTCTAAGCTTGAGAAGAAACAAGAAAAATGGGCATTTCTTTTGTATTGGCACCTGTGGGCACTATCTAAAAGTTATTTAGCATTTTGAATGCTTTTTAGTCTTGAAAAATTAAAAGTCCTGTGAGTAACCTAGAACAAGAATGAATGCAGGGACCCTGCAAACCTTTGCATGTTTCCCTGCCTTGTCTGTCTACAGTGTTACAAAATTGTCACTATTGAGAATGTGTTTGTTTTCCAGCCCTGATTCTAAGGCTATTTAATTCACTGCCATTGTTCCTTTAGCCCCACTGTGCTGTGGATAAGCCAATATTCATCCATTTCTGCTGAAACCACCACCAAGGTTCACAAATGCAGTGCTTGTAGTGGGGAACAAAACATTTGTCAGCTGGGTAGCACTGCCCCGGTGTGAGTTGGATTGGGGACATCCACCTAGGGCACAAGTGACATCACCCAGCAGTCCAGCACCCCATTTTCCAAATACATGACATTGGAAATTGCTTTTCTTTTCTCTTGGTCTTTGGCCACCCCATCACTACACACCATTTCATTCATAAAAGGGGCATGTCAGAATGAAAAGAAAAAAAAATTGGGATCCATTCCCTTACATTAACAGGATGAGAAGTCATAGAATTAGAGAGGTGAATTGTTTTTTTGCCCAAAACCACTATCAAATTTAATATTTCTCTCTTTCTCTTGCAGCAATAATATGATAGTTTAAAGGAAATGATAGTTTAAAAGGGGGAGGTTGATTCAGGAGCAGAGGGAACCTGAAACATCAGATCACTTTTACACATTCAACATTGAGAACTTCTGTTTGGTGTTGACCAAAAGATTACGTTTGTGGATTTTTCTCTCTGTGTGTCTCTCTCTCACATTGGTATTTTGGAAGGCCACCTGAAAGAAGTTGACACATTTCACTCTCCAGTTTTCTGTGTTATATATGTTATTGAACAGAAAAGTAGAAATTAAACAGAGAAATTAGAACAGAAAAACATCTGTACTGAGTTTAATTTCAGTACCAGTAACTCCAGCTTCTTTGTCTAGTTGTCCTTCTCCTTTCCTGATTTTTATTTTCATTGTTCAAGCTACCTGGTTTTGATGGTTTCTGGGTACTAAAGACAAAACAAACTCTAGAAATCACTTACATTGTCATTATTATTACAGGTGACTCCTGGTGTCAGGGTCAGCAGTGTTCCCTCCATACATTTTTAGAAACAGTTGAAATAAAAAGTGAAGTTTTTTCTTAAGCTGAAAAAACCCCCAAACATGTCTCATTTAGAAGCACAGATTGGTTCTACCTGGAGATATTAATTTGTATTCAGAAAATTAGTCTTAAACTTCTTCATTCTGCTTAGTTGTTTGATGAAATTCATATGTATGTATGTTTTTTATTATTACTCCATGCTAAATTCTGTAGGTGACAAGCTCAAAATCTCTCATTTCTTTATGACAGGTTCATGTTAGGGCTGGTCTTTTCCATGGCACAGAGCTCCTTTGTAAAACAATTGTAAGCACAGAAATATCTGGGAGAAGTGACCACGTTTGGAATGAGGTGCTGGAGTTTGAAATCAATGTCTGTGATCTGCCAAGGATGGCGAGGCTCTGCTTTGCTGTTTATGCTGTCATGGATAAGATGAAAACTAAGAAGTCCACCAAGGCAATGAATCCTTCCAAATACCAAACCATTAGGAAAGCAGGAAAAGTGGTAATTATTTCAGTTGTTTTTCTTGAGTGACCTCCTAGTTATATCAAAATGAGCATCAGGAAATCTTTCATTTAATGCTCAAGAATGCAAAATGAAAAAAAAAAAAAGGTATTAAAAAGAGCATAGGTACTAAGAATTGCACATCTTGGTATGAAAACTTTTGGTACTTCTCAGTGGTTAATTGCTTTTCTGAAAGGTATCACCATTTGAAAAAAACTCCAAACCACCCTCTCAGTTTTATGTATATTGAAGTGTTTTCTGTGTAGTAACATTTGCTGCATCCTCGTTTCCATTTAACAGTTCTTTCCTTTGGCAGCATTATCCTGTAGCCTGGGTAAATACCATGGTGTTTGATTATAAAGGACACTTGAGGAATGGAGAACTGGTGCTACACAGTTGGTCATCATTTCCTGGTAAACCTCAGCTTTTCAGATTTGGGCTTTAAGTGTGGGAGAGTGTGGGATCCAATAGCAGAATACTTACTGTATGCATGTTCAGTTCTCTTGTAATGATCTCTTTATTACTTGTCATTTTTATGTGGACAAACATACAACATTTTAATCTCTTTCCTGAAAGTATTGTTTAGCAGGAAAGAGGAAGAGCAAGAGCCTGCTTGGAAGTAGTGTTCTGAAAGTTTCATCTGTTATGGAGGATAAATCACATACAATAGATGCATCTTTATATCTGCTGTTACTTGCTTTTAAGGTGCAGTTTAGGTTTCATTTGGTCCCTGTGCCATGCACCCCAAATTGAATAGATGAGTTATGATGTAAGTGATGATATTTGCATCAGCAAAAAATTGTGGATTAGAATTTTGTGTTGTTCCCTGAGACTGAGATCAATTAGTGGGAGTGTCTGGAGCCTCTGTGTCACTCCTGATCCCACCCCAGGAACCCTGTCCCAGCCTGGCTGACCTGAAGCTCTGCTCTCCATTTGATCCAGAGGGTGTGTCCTGCTTTGCAGAAGCTGCAGATCTCACTGGGATTTGTTTCAGTGTAGGGATAGCTCAGCTTCCCAGGACTATTACATTTACTTAAGGGAATCAGTTTCTCATGGGGTGATAATCCAACATTTGGGAACGCAGGAGGTGGTTTGTGCTGGAAATACAGAGCATTGCACTAAAAGTACTGTGCAGCAAAACATGCCCTGTCCATTTTATAGGGAAGTGATTTCTCACTGCAGGTCTGGCCTGTAATACTGACTGTTCTGCCTGTCTTTCAGATGAACTTGAAGAGATGTTGAACCCCATGGGAACCGTCCAGACCAACCCTTACACTGAAAATGCAACAGCTTTGCACATTCGATTTCAGGAATATTCAAAACAGCCTGTTAATTACCCTCCCTTTGACAAGGTAAGGGGTGATCCAAAAAGCAGTCATGAATGCTTGTGTGGAAATAGCTGTTTCTTCTTTCCTTTCAACACTGCCTTTTCCAGTGAGCTCCCCTTCTCCTGCCTTTTAGTCACCATACTGCAGTTTGTTAAACTTGCACCTCGTGAGTGGCAGTGCTTGACTTCAGGGTCTATTTTGAAAATGTACAGTTTTAAAAGTGGTCTGTACATGGTCTTTTGAAGGTCAAAAGCAAATCAGTTTCCCATATGAATGATCTTACAAAAAGCTAAATTTATCTGCTGTTCTGGAGACCTTCAAACTGTGCTTGCCTGTGATCTATAAAGATCTCTTCTTTCTTGGTACAAATGTGTGTTACCCACTCTTTGGGACACTGCCCTATGAGCTCAAGTCCTTTAAAGGATAAATGGACTCTTAATACTGTGTGCAAAGGGATTTCTGAAGGTCTGCTCTTGGACTAAATCCACTGAAGTGGCCCTGCAGTTTTCTACAGATAAGAATCTCTCTAGAAGGGAGGTGTATATTTGGAATACAAGTGGTTATTTCTGTAGTGTGAGGGATAGATGGAAAGTTGTTCTGAAACTAGCAAAAAAAAGCTAAGACCTGGAAACAAGTAATGAAAAAGTCTTAAGACAGACTAATGATACATTATAAAAGCCAGGCTTAACTCATATACACATAACTCTGAATTTTGGTTTGGGGAAAGTCAATAACAACCTAAAGAAATTGCCTTTTTTGGGTTTGTTTGTTTTGTGGGATTTTGTTTGTTTGTTTGATTTTTGTTTTTGGTTTTTTTTTGGTTTGGTTTTTTTGGAGGATTTTGCACCTTTTTGGGGCATGAACAAAAAGACTGAAATGACCAAGTTTTATCATTGTGTTCCAAGGCAGATTTGGGATTTAAGTTCATAAAAATGAAATCGTGTAACAAGATAAGGTTTCTTCTGTTTCAGTTTGGATTGATAGTGTTTCCCCCTCCTTGTCAGCACAGTACTTTTATTCAAACAGCACTGGAAATGCAGTGAGAACTAAACCAATACTGACCAATTGCTGCCTTATTTATGGCTGACCAGTTAACTCTTCATAGTGGACATATTTTATCCAGTTTTGGTATTGCTTTGTTTGTAATTCTTTACGTTTTTTGCTTATTGCACTTACATGTATTTAATTTCTAAAGAAAACAATTGATGTGCATATTACAGACAGGCTAAGTAAAAGTGTGCCCCTTTAGTAATCACATATTTGTTCTGGCTCTGGTGTTTCTTTTCTTTGTCCCTGCAATACCAAGTTCTCAAGATGTTAAAACCTGGGGCTGAATGCAGCCAGTAGATTTTACTGAGTGAGACAGAGTGTAGTGACATTAAGGTTGGGTCTAATGGTCTTCACCCCTTGTAACTTTCAGTTCCATTCAGCTCAGTCTCCTAAAGATTCTCCTGGTGAAGGTTCTGTTGAATGAGGAGTGACATTGCAGCTGCTGGAATTACATCAGCTGAGGAGCTGTCTCTCACAATGCTCCAGCTGAGACTTGGTTGCTTCATGGCTGCTTCTCATTTTCCCAGTGTTGTTGCTTGTTTCTGCCAAGAAAACGAAGAACGAGATGCCAGATTTTTGTTTTGAGAAACATAATGTGCAAAAATAGATGAATCTTTTCGATCATATCATCAACCTGCTTGCACAGCAAGGAGCTGTTTGGGGCTGAGGGAGCAGAAGTGGCTGGACCAGGGATAAGAAACTTGTCTGAGACAGGAGCCATGTGTGGGGCTTGTCCATGGCCAGTACTGCAGGCACATTGTGGGGCTCGGGGCTCACTCGAGCAAAGCTGGACTTGCAAAGGCTTTGAAAGTTTATTTGCAAACAGAGTAACTCTGCAAAGCACGGGGAGGCAAGAATCAAACGTAGAATTAGGACACTGTGGTTTTGTTTATGCATGTTTTCACACACAGTATGTAAATAAGCTTTGTAGCCAAGTAGCAGATGTAATACATGATTTTTAATGAGAGTTTCATACAGAGAAAAGAAATAAAACAAGTTAGGATGCCTTTCTAAGGATTTTAGCTGCTGGGTATTTATGCTCTGATTATTGCAGTCTTTTGTTGTTTCTCATGTTTGAGTAAAGACAACACAAGTCTTGCTGAACCTGGGGGTGCTGCTGTATTCCTGGGTGATGGGGAAAGAGCTCTCAGGAGAAGGAGATGCTGGAGTTCCTTAGACTTTTTTCTTTATCAAGGTTTAATTTATGATTTGTTCCTTGAAGCAGCAGTGGCTGACAGCTGTATGTAGGCATACCTGGCCTGTTCAGCATTGTAACCCCTGGCTTGGCTGCAGTAATGCACAAGAATGCACATTGAAGAGCTGCATTTACTTCTAGAGTAATTCTAGAGCACTTAATTCTCCATTATGGGTTATTGTGTGAATTTCAAAAACCAAGTAAAATGTTCAAAAGGAAAATAAAAAAGGAGGGGAGATGCAAGATCTGAAGAAGTACCTGGGCACACTGATTGAGATCATATGGGCAGTCTGAGAGTGTGGTGAAAGGACTGGGCTTGTGGATTCTTACTGGGATTGAGGGCTGGAAGCATGGGAACAGTGCCCTTGGGAACTGCACAAGTAGAGGTGAGAAAGCAAAGGATAACTTAGAGTTGAGGAAATTGGTTTGCTGTGGTGAAAAATAAGGAGGAAATGCAGAAACAGAAAGCAAGATGTCATCAGGAAGGCTGTTTAATTTAGCCCAGGAGTGATGAAAAAGGAAATAATTGAGGTCATTGGGAGCACTGCTGTTCCTGATCTTCCTAGTCCTGCAGATGAGCAAAGGGACACTGCACACAAGTCTGTTATACCCCTGGATATACAAAACTGCCTAAAGATAGCAACGTTTCCTGATCTGCTTCTTTTCTGTAATTCTATTCTAGCAATGCAGTCAGATTTGGGGTTAGATCTAATGTATTTAAAACCAATTTCTTGCAGATACTTGAAAAGGCAGCTGAGATTGCAAGAAACAGTGACAATGCTGCAATGGCGGTGAGCATCATCTAAAGACGATTTTAAAATTAATTTTCTGGGTTTTTTCAGTTCTTATCTTCTGCATCAATCTAGAAATAAATAAGTCAACTACTCAAATAGCAATTCTACTGGCTCTGTTTTCTTATATAATTCACTTTGGTGAACTGCTCTAAAATTCAGATATATATCTGTTCTTTTCAATGTATTTTGGACTTGCCTATATTTTGTCAAAAAGCTTTCCATACTCTGGATTTGGAAGACAGCTAAGATTTACGTTAGATCTGGAAAACAATTTAGGACTCGAAGACCAAAATAAGTGTCTGTCTACTTGGCAACTATGTTTTCTTTTGATTGTTGCAAAAGTTTTGGGTTTTTTTCCTAATGAAAAGAAATAATTTTTTGTGTATCTAAATTTACTCATTTGAAAAGCAGCAGAAGAAAGTGTATGCATCCTTAATGAGAGTGCTCCATGCTGGAACTGGAAACAGAAATATTGCCATCTAGTGTCCTTAACTCTAAAGCTGAGCTATTTTTTCAGAAAGTTCTGCACACTGGATTTGGAATCTGTTACTTACAGTGCCTGCTGTAAGGAATCTGGAAGAAAGGCACAGTGATCATTTATTTCCCTGTGTTCCATGAGTTTTTATCCGATGTTCTGTCTGCTCTGGGGTTGCTGGTATTTGAGCTACCACACCAGAGTCTTACTGAATTTATCACAACATTCTACATCTCTCATTTCCTAGGGTCGAGGTGGTAAGAAGTTTTATGTTGTGCTAAAAGATATAATGGAAAGAGATCCTTTATCTCAGCTTTGTGAGAATGAGATGGATCTCATCTGGACTTTGCGATATGACTGTCGTGAAAATTTCCCACAATCGTTGCCAAAACTGCTGCTCTCTTTAAAGTGGAACAAACTTGAAGATGTTGCTCAGGTAAGGGAAAAGACAATGATGGTGGGGAAAAAAAAGCTTCACTTAAATTATCAGTGAATAGGATTTCTTTCCCAAGTGTAGCCAGTTTGATATGGTGATGTTGTGCAAGCTGGAGTTCAGTGTCTGACTTCTGCAGCCTGGACACGTAAAGAAGAACTTATTCTTTCAAAAAAAAAACCCCATAAACCAAAACCAAAATGCATTTCAGAGGTCCTCTGAATGATGAGAAAAGCACAGTGGATATTTATACAGACTAATGTTAAAGCCTGGTGCTCAAATTTGATGTTAAAAGCCAGAATTTCACAGACTCACCCAGTGCAGCTCCATGCTCCAGCACTGTCAACCCGAGCTGGGCTGTGCCCAGCTGAGTTGGGAGCACCTCCACCAGTGGAGACTCCACAGGCTCTGGGCAGCAGAGTGCTTGACCACCCTCACAGCAAGAATGTGTTTTTTATAAGAACAAGAATGTGTTTTTTGTTCTAAAAAAAAACTTGTAAATCAAGATCTGAAATAAAACTTCTTGTGAAAATTGCTAAGCTGCTCAAATGCTGTAAAATGCCCATCTCAGACTGGGTAATTAGACTTCACCAAGTCAGACAGATGGTTCTTCTGAGAGGTGTGAGACCCACCAGTGCTACAAAACACATCATTCTCATCCTGTCTCTTTGACCAAATAGAGTCTCTCTTTAAAGTAACGTTTAAGGACATGAGGCTGGTGCTGTGATACAAGGTGCATTTTCAGTAACATCATTTCATATGTTTGCTGTACAGATGTTCCATGTTATTTCACTACACTGTAAAGAAGTTGGTGTAGCTGCCTTTTGCTGCTGTATTTACCCAAAAAGAATCCAACTTTTGGGACACTTTTTGGGAATAGGTTGAACTTTAATACAGGAAAAGTTATATGAGCTCATAGTAAGACCATCCCTGCTTGATGGACTGATTTTAAAAGTAATAAAATAACAGGCTTCTGGACTGGTACTGGAATGTTTCAGTCAGATTGTGTACAGAGAAGTTTGGGCCAAACTAAAAAGTCTGGCCAAAGTTATCAAGCCCAGCACTCCTTCCAAGGGGTGGAGCCAGGCATTGTTCTGGTCTTTCTGACAGAATTCACATAGAAATGATGCTCAGCTTCTTGCAGACCACTACACTGAGATAATCTTTGTGCTTCCCTGAGTCTCGTTTTAAAAATTTTCAACTCCCTTTTTTGATTTTTTTTATAAACTTAGAGCTAAAAAGCATTTGCTGTGAAGGGTTATGACTGATGGTATAAATTTCTATTGCACCTTAGTATTCTGGCCTTCACCTGTTACAAGCTACATGTTCTTGGAAGAAAAGGCAGCCAGTCCATGAAAATCCATCTTCTGTCTATCCATCATATGATTCTTGTGATTATTCAATCAAATCTTAGTTTGCTCCAGCAGAGTTAATTTTCTGCTACATCCTTTCTACCAGCTAGGTGTATGTGCTCTGTGAACTTTGAAAAACAAATGGAATTTCATCCCAGCTCCCTGTCTGTGCCATGAACACTACACTAACAAAATGGAGCACCTACACATTCCTTGCTCACTTGTGTTCTTTCATGTGCAAGGATCCTGTTCCTTAGTAGTTCCATTACTTCTGAATTTCTTGTTAATTATTAAAATTTATCTGGAAATCAAAACTGTAGAAATACAAGCAGGGACTTGTTTGTTCCTTAAAATATGTGAAGGAAAAGGCATTCTGAGTGCTGGGGTGTTGAAATATGGCCCTTGGTGGCAGTTTTGAAAAGTTATTTGGAGTATGGATATTAGCTGGCAGCTGAAAGTCCTTTACATTTGGAAATATAAAATATTATATATGCATAAACCTTTTTATTTACACAGATGGCTGAAAATATGTTGTTGTCTTGTTCCTGTGTACTTTCTGGAAGGAATATAGTATTTATGTTTGCTTATCTATAGACAGTAGTGCAATTTATGTCATAGTATTGGTTTTGGCAGTGTGGAGAGCGTCTTTGAAAAATGAGATCTTACCTTAAACATGCTGAATATTTCTGTATTACATAGACATGTCAGTACTCCTAATGATTTACCTTTTCAGGTAAGGCAAGAGAGCCTCATGAGTTCTAGGACTTCCAAAATTACCAGGATTCACCATTTACTTCCCATTAAAATTAAATATTTGCTGTACTAGCTGTAGTTGTCTGCTACAATGTGCACGCTGTCAAACCAAAAGTTGTTTTAATGCCCATTTTTAGATATATTTCATTAAAACTCTTGGCACTTCAAGAAAGAAGTTTAAAAAAATCCAAACACATTACAGCAAAACAACAAAACCCAAGGAAGCAATCAAACATCAGCTGTTTATAAGAAAAAGCAATCGAACACCAGCTGTTTGTAAGCAAATGGATTTAAAAACTATACTCCTGTTTTTTATTAATGCAGCTTAAAAATAGTAAGACTCTTTTAGATATGGACTCTCATATTTGATTGTAGACTTGTCTTTAATCTGTTACTTCAGTGGTTCATGAAGTTATGTCCAGTGGATTCAAGCAGCTTTCCTGGATTATTTGCTATTATTTACCAAGCCCCTGTTGGATTTGAGGATTTTAGTGGAATGGTTGCACAGAAGGAATTGCCCTTACTGCTGCCATAACCTCCCTGCTCTGCAGAGTGGCAGGGTGGCAGAACTTGTTAGGAGAGTTCACAGGCAGTATTTCTTCTCAAAGCAGAATTAAAACAAAACAAAACAAAAAATCCACTTGCTTTTACTGAAGTGACACCATCATTACTGAAAGTAGAGAAAGGACAACTGAAATGCTTGAAATAACTGGAATAAAAATACTGGCCTGTGCTTAATTGCATTGTCTCATATAGTCTTGTTAGGGAAGAAATGGTGGTTATTTGTTTATAGAGGAAAATATTGATACACCAAGGCCAAATTCAAGTTTTCTTTGAAACACTGCATTGTTCATTCTCATTGTAACGACCTGTGCAATGATTTCAGCAAAGGGAGAATCTCTGTATTTTCAAATCATCTTCCCAGTCAACGTACATGCTGTGGACCATGACTTTCACTGCCTGAAATACGAGGCACGTGGGGCCACTTGAGCTCATCTTTTCAGGCTGTTTCAGGTTCTCCATTTCAGTCATTCAGTATTAACAAAATGCCTCTATATTTTTGCTGGTTCTGCACCTGATTTATGACAGTAGATTGTGCAGAAATTCTGATAGGCTTTTTTTGGAGGCTGTGACTGTCTGACAAGCAGAGCTGCTGGTTGCATTTGCAGTGCCTGCTTTGTGTATTAAATATGTGGTCAGAGTCAGTATTTCCTGCAGAATTTCAGTGCCAGTGTTCCTGCTATGGAAACGTTGGTGGCTGCAGTCCTTGAGCTCAGGACTGGCATTGTTGATCCTTGCTGGGTCAGTAGATTTTGGAGTGTATATCTGAGTGCATTTTTCAGTGGGAACGTGACTTTTATGTTTAAAACACCTTTAGTTTTACTTTGCATCATTACAAATGGTGCATGTGTCCATACCTGTGTTTGCCCATGGAAACAATTTAGCTGATCCTTTCCTCCACTTCTGGAGTTGCTGCACAGCCCTGGCTTTGTGCTGTGGTTGCTGCCCATTTCCTGCCTTCTGGATTTCACAAAAATGCTGACTCAGTTCAGAACCTGCCCCCGAGGTGTGTAAATGGTGTTAGGAACACGCCTGTTCAATGTGGGCTGAGAGTGTGAGCTTTGTCATACAGGAACTGGAAGCAGGAGTTGCTGTGTGACAGAGCAGAAATAAAGGTTTTTCACCGCTGTAAAGTCATTATGAAACCAGGAGAAAAACGAGATCTTCTTCATTATTCAGATTTTATAAGTTGCTATTGAAATGTGAAATAACCTGTGTTATCTAGTTTGTAGGGAAGGGTATTATTATCATGACTTGTTCCTACAGAAAGAAACATCTTGTGCTGTTGATACAATGCATTTATACTAATATGCATTTATATTAATGTGCATTAAAGTGTTTATTTGTATTTATAGTGCACTGTTTCTGTGATACAACTCTATGCATATTGCTCTCAGCAGGTAGCTGTGAGCTTCAGAACGATGCAAAAAAATCAATTTATTTTGTGAGACTTCTAAATGTTGTTCTTTTTGGTAGTCCAAAGTTATGCATCACTGTGTTCTGTAATTTTTTTTCCAACACATTATTTTTAAGATCTAACATGACTTTTTTTTTTTTTTTTTGCAATTTAAGCTCATTACTATTCACAGTGAATGTGCAGAAAGGCTCCATCAGTTGGGGTGGACAAATATTTTTGATAAAGAAAACTTTCTCTCAACAAAAACCGTTTTTTTTTATCCTTAGTAGAAAACTTTCACTGTTACCAAAATGGTTATATATTTATGAGAGCACTTACAAAGCATCTTATTTTTATGGAATGTCTGTTTTTAAATCATACATACCCAGTGTTACCTAATTTTTGTTTACTGTGCATTGTGTCTGTGTGTGAAGAAACAGGTTTTTCAGACTAAAAATAATCTGCATCTTTTCAAAGAGTGAGAAACTTAATCAGAAGTGGGCCCAGTTAGCCAAAATTCTCTCTCCTTCCTACTCCCCCATCCTCCCTCATGGTAGCTGGTCACTATCTTCTGTTCATTTGAGTGCCTGTATGAGCAGTGAGACCCACCTGTGTCCTTACCTGTGTCCTTACCTGTGTCCTTACCTGTGTCCTTACCTGTGTCCTTACCTGTGTCCTTACCTGTGTCCTTACCTGTGTCCTTACCTGTCACCTTTTCTTTGGAACAGCTCCAGGCCCTGCTGCAGATCTGGCCCAAGCTGCTGCCCAGGGAGGCTTTGGAGCTGCTGGATTTCAATTACCCCGACCAGTACGTCAGGGAATATGCAGTGGGGTGCCTGAGGCAGATGAGGTAGGTGAGGGTTTCTGGGGTGCCAGACTCTGTTCTCTTTCCTCACAGGATAACACAACCCCAAGAGGAAAGAGCTGAACACACTGCCTGCCATGAATAGGTGGCCAAACAAAGCGGTCTGATTTCTGGATAGGCTGACTGGCAGCTAAATAAAACCACCTTCTTCTGACAGCTTGTAGGAAATGATGATTATTTTCCATGTTGCAAGGAGGACACCAGTGCACCTTTGTCCCAGAGAGGACTGGGTGTTCATCCCTTGGGAGCAAGAGACTCTGAGAGAACTGTTTTAATAACAAAGAGAGAAATATTCCTGGAGTCAAATCCTGGCACCCAGCCACCTCCACTCTGGCTGTGCATTTAATGGGAATGTGAACTGCAGCATGTAATAAATAATGAGAGAATTACTGATTTGGTTTTGATTCACAGGAGCCTTCGTTCTCTGCAGTTCTTCCCTTACTGCATTTTGTTTGCTCTCCACTGTAACCTAGGGCAGGACTTGTGTAACATTATCATTACTGTACATTTCCTGTCCTTGAATTCTGAATTCTCTGTGGTGAATAGTTTAGTGATTAATTTTCAATGGTCAAGGATAGACTCTTGGGGGAAAAAAAAAAATAAAAAAAAATTAATTATTTTGACTTCTTTTAAATGCAAACAAGGAATTTGGCTGCTGGGCTATCCTGAGAATGCATCTGGAATTATTTCCATCTGGAAGTTGCACTAAGTTGTGTGTTGTCTTTCTCTGTGTGATGGAAAAATTGGAAGACAGTCTTGGTATTGAACCAAATCCTGTCACTGTTGGGTTTGTCATAGCACCTGAATTCCTGGAATGTCACTAATCCAGCTATTCTCTAACCACCTGCTTTTCTGTACCTCATTCTAGTGATGAAGAGCTCTCTCAGTATCTTCTCCAACTTGTGCAAGTCCTGAAGTATGAGCCTTTTCTGGATTGTGCACTCTCCAGGTTTCTCCTGGAAAGGGCACTTGGCAATAGGAGAATAGGACAGATGTTGTTCTGGCACCTGAGGTAGGAGATTTCCCTTTCATCTCCTGAAACTTGAGCCTGGTTGGACTTTCAAATGTGATTTCTTGAGGATTTTTCTAAATGAGCCGTTATCATAGTGCCCCACAACTCCTTTGTCTTTGGCATCTATAGCTCAGACCTCTCATTAAAAATAAATTAGAGTGGTCTGTAATCTACAGACCTTAGATAAAATATTCCAAACTGCATTCAGCTCTGACTACCTGATGAGTTAGGTTTTTAAATATTCCATGTGTTTGTTTTGGCTGTGGGTGCAGTAAAAGTACAATATTTGTACCTCACAGTTGGGAAAAACTATTGTTGTTGCAAGTCTAACAGAAATTAAAAGCTGTTCTGTGTGTTCTTGCTACTTTTGATGAGCAGTTTCATGAATGGCAGAAGCCTTGCAGAATGGACTGGAATAGCTTGGATAGGTTGATTCTGTCTTTAGAACACAATTAATATTAACATTTCTAGCTAGAAAGAGCAAATTTTATGTGAAAATGTTTTGAAGGATACTTAGCTCTGATACAAAGTTCAGTGGTTTGTTTCAAGGCGTTCTCCTTCAGGCAAATTTGGCTTCTCCCTTACAAAAGGAGAATGTGTGGCTTAAAGTCAGCCCTGCAGTGACTTCAGTGCTGCTCTGAGTAAAAGGAGGTCCTAAAGCAGCTATTCAGTCACCACCTCTTGGCAGGAACACTGCTGCCCCCAGAGCAGTCCTGGGCCTTGAAGCAAGGATCCTGCATCCAAACTGGCCTGATTGTCTCCAGCACCGAGGGGTTCTGGCATTGCCCAGGAAATCTGCCCTTTTGTTCAGCTGCATGACCACGAGGTGTTTTAATGCTTGATGTGACCGTGAGGTGTTTCAGTGTTTGTTCTGGGGTTTTTGGAGGGCTGGAATGATGCAGTGGTGTCAATGCTGTAGTCTGATGAGCACCTTTCCCTTTGCAGGTCGGAGGTTCACATCCCCGCGGTGTCGGTGCAATTTGGTTTGATACTGGAGGCTTACTGCAGGGGGAGCGTGGCTCATATGAAGGTGCTGGCTAAACAGGTAGGGACTTCCCTTTCCTGTCATCCTGCCATGTCCAAGCCTGCAACTGCCATCCTTATCCCATTGCTCCTGGGAAGTGATACTGGCTGCCTGGACGAAGTTGGGCAGTGAGGAGGAGAAGGAGGCATGAGTGACACAGGGAATCGGAAGGGCTGAGTGATGGAGCAGCCTCCATGGCACAGAAGGTAGCCAGGGCTGTGGGGCCTCAGGGAGCTGGTTTTACAGTGCTCTAGGACCTGTGAGACACCTGCAGCACTGTCTGTGTGTTCTGGACACAACAGAGACTCTCTGGATTAACTAGAGAAGGGCTTCTGTGCATTTCAAGTTTTTCTCCCTGTGAGGGTAGCTTGTTCTAAATTTTACCTAGACTACGCCAGGACTACTTCCTGCAGCTTTGGCTTTTGTTAAAAGGTGTTGTAAATCACCCTAATACTCATTTTAGTGTTAATGTAGGTGTGTCATTTACACAAACACACACTAACATACACAAAGACAGAACAAAGGGAGATACATTTGCTTTTAAGTACCCTAATAAGCACGAGAGGTTTGCTTTTGAAAACACTAATTATTGTATCAGCACATCATTAAGAGGCACTCACAAATCATGTTTGAAGTCTCTAATGCGGCTTTAGTGAGTTAATTTAGATTGTGATCTAAAAAAATATTTGAAAAATGGTCTCTCTTTGGAGTTAAAGTATTTACTGTATCACGCCGCAGAGATGGACTCAGTAGATGAGTAACTGATGGTGGTGTTTGTCTGCATTGAAGCTGTGCTTTGGGAGCACATGGAACAGGGATGTTCTGTTGTGCTCTTTGTTGCTGCAGCTCACAGGACGTGGAAAAGACCATCTCTCCCAAGTGTGCTCGTTAGCATTGTCAGAATCATGAAAGGAGTAGGTGGTGAAATGCTTTAAGCAATAGACATAAGGTCAGTAAAGTTTTTCTGCACTTTACAGGAAGCAAATGTCAGTACAATCAAAGAAGGGGCAAAAAAATTCCCAACTGTGCAAACACGGAAGAAATTCAAAGTAGAAATACTTCAAAAAGTTCCTGTTTGTACAACACAGGTTCCATTTTGTTCCCTTGTCACTGATGTTTGTACAGCTCCTGGAATAGTGGAAAAGCAGAATGCTTTTGGTTTTGACAGATGGCTGACCTGGCAGCTCTCCACTGCCCAGTTTTATAATCAAACTCCATACAATTTCCACAGCATCCTGCCTGGCAGGGTTCAGGCTGTGGGAGGGGTGAGTTTTGACTCAGCACCTTGTAAGTCAGGCTGAAGCTTCCTTGTACAGAAAAGAGCTTTCATAATTGTTACATTGCTGTTGTTTGCTAGAGAATCTGTGTATTGCTCAGCACCTTACTGCTGCAAACACAGCTGATTGATAGAAGAACTATTTGGTCAAAAAGTTGCTCAGATGTAGAAGTTGTATTTGCTGTATGTGCTGTCTAGGTTTGTCAAAGGGCTTTGCTCTGTCAGTGTTACACATTTACATCACCAGTTTCCTTAGAGATTTTAGAACAGTAAAAAACTTTGCAAAACAAAAGGGGGGGAAAGGAGTTAAGCCCACCTGTATTATTGCAAATAATTGCCTTGACTTTTACACATTTCTAAGGTAAAACCTCTGCTTAGTTGGGATGCTATGATTTTGAACACTTTAGCCAATTAAAGCTTTTGTGTTCTGCCTGACTTGAGCAGGATTTTAATGACACACATTTAAGACTGAGCTCTCTGAAAATTGTCTGCAAGTGGTCATTGGCTGTGCCTTGTTGGAGGCAGCTTAATGTGAGCAATGAAGTATCTGCATGCACAGCTCCTCTCAAATAATGTCTCATTTGTTAGAGTATGAAATAATCAATATTTCTGTTACTTCAGTATGCCTGGGGGCACCTATGTTATGTGCTTTGTTGAAATAGGGGACTAAAAACTGTACTTTGAAGAAGGAATTTGTGTTAATGTGTCATGCATTGAAATGCCTCATTCATTTTTTTGGAAATGTTAAGTCGTGCTTTTAAAAGTGACTCAAAGCTGAGGAGCTTTCATCTCATCAGTGTCTCTGTTAATTATGAAAATGATATTTCTGAAACATGAGTGACTTAATTTCTGTCCATTGTTTTCAGTTTTAAAAAGTTGTAGAATTATTTAATACTTGATTTTGTTGTGAAATGGGATTTTGCATTGTTACTTCTCAAATCAGAGCAATAACTCTTAACGATAAAAAATCTCTTTCAGGTGGAAGCCCTCAATAAAATGAAGACTTTAAATAGTTTAATTAAGCTGAATGCCATGAAGCAAAGCAAAGCAAAAGGCAAAGATGCAATGCATACGTGTTTGAAACAAAATGCTTACAGGGAAGCTCTTTCTGACCTCCAGTCTCCTCTGAATCCTTCTGTTATACTCTCAGAACTGCAGTAAGTAAAGAATGAGCACAGTTTCCCTGTAGCTCTGCAGGGAACAGTAGAGCAGGAACACATTGGTGTCTGAACTTCTCTGGCTGCATTGTTCAGCCTGTGCTGCCACAGGGAACTTCTCCTATAGTGACAGAAGCTCTGCTGGGCATCTACTGAAGTTAAGGTATCAGTTAAATTAGAAAAATTTTGTGATTCGCCATGAAACTTAATACTGTCTTAGTCAATGCATTACCATGGCTAAACATATTTGAATGTAAGCCTAAAAGTAAATTTGACTGCATTTCTAGCTTCTGTTTTTAACAATAAGCACAAAGGCCACTAAAACTTTTCACAGCACTTAAATATAAAGTCTAAAAATTGATGGGAAAGGATATAAAGAAAACAATTTTCTCTGAAAATGAAGGTGTTTGATATAAGCAGTAGAGATACATTCACCAGCCAGTATCAAACACACTGCACATGTAACAAATGTGTTCATAGCTTGGTGAGTGCTCGTGGCATAGCAGCAGAATGAAAGCTGAGAGAGCATTTAAGTACTCCCATGTACATGTTCTCTTATGTTCTGAACATCTGAATGTTTAGATCTTTTCAAGTGAATTATTCCTGTTTGACTAAAACTTCTGTCTTGTTTTCTTCTAGTGTTGAGAAGTGTAGATACATGGATTCCAAAATGAAGCCTCTCTGGATAGTGTACAACAACAAAATGTTTGGAGGAGATCTTGTAGGGATCATCTTTAAAAATGGTGATGGTAAGCAATGCTAGAAACTTCCAACTTTACCTTTTCCTTTTCCATTGGCATGTTTGCACTTGAGCTGTATTATTCTGTATTGCCATAATGTAAATGGATTACTCTGACATCAGTAACCAAATGAAGCATCTCCTGACTGAGTTTCAAAGTACAGACTCTGCCAGTCAGGAAGATGTCATTGAGATTAATACCACTCTAACCCTGAGGCTGGGGGAGTATTTTTGGATCCCTTTTTCTGAAGGCCTTGGAAACATGAGGAAGTTTGTGAGGGGTTGAAGCAGTGGTGTCCCCTTTCCTTGCAGATCTCCGACAGGACATGTTGACGCTCCAGATCCTGCGCCTGATGGACATTCTGTGGAAAGAGGCTGGCCTGGATCTCCGGTAAGGACCTCCCGAGGGCTGCTTTGTTTGGATGGAGGCTCTGCTTTTAGAAATACAGCTTTCCTGCTTTTAGCACCTTCCCCACTGTCCTCTTTCTGCACATCTGTCAGGGTGCCCAGAGGTTTCAGCTGTCACGGCCAAGGTGAGCAGGCTGTGGGAAGCGTTACCTCCTTCCTGCTGCTCCTCCTTGCTGCTCACACCAGCACTTACAACCACTGGGAGCATCTGCAACTCTGAAGTCACTTTCTCCTGTTGGTAAAACACTGTTTGGTTGCCAGAATGCATTTTTCTGACCAGGAATATCTCTGTGTCTTCCAAAGTCTCTTGCAAAGCAGCTTTCTTACTTTCATATGCTTGGTAAGGTAAACATGACTTCTTTGAACGAGTACTGGAATACTCCTAAGAGCAACAGTATCAGTCATTGCTCAGTGTTATCACACGACCCTCTAGTACATGGGAAACTTTTCCACCCAAATTTATGAACCAGTTTTAGGTAATATAATTCACAAATTCTAGTTGCACTTTAGGAAAGTAGTCCTAAAGAAGGTACTAGGTGTCACATTATTAGAAACCATTTTTAGCCATAAATTAAATTTTGTATGCCTGTGCAAGAGCTGTAATCCTCTGTGTTTAAATGTTGCTTACAAGTCTAGAAGTACTTCTATTTAAATATTGCCTGAAATACTTTATTTAGATTCTTGGAGCTCTTTTCAATTTTTTTATGGTTCAGGTATAGTAGTGGGAGCTACATAAGGCATGTAACATCAGCACAGGTAAGTAAAATTATCAACTCCTTACTTAGAATGCTTAAGGAAAGGTGGGAATATGAATTATAAATTGTTTCTGGAAAGGAACATTTGTGATGAGATGGTTGAGAGTGTGTGAAGTTGAGCAATGACATGAGCAAACCTTAGGTCATTTATGTCATTATAAATTGACTGTGAGGAGGCTGTTCCAGCATTTTGGGGGCAAGGACAGTCTCTGGCAGCTGTGGAATCCCAGATGAGGCATTCCTCAGTAGCTGCCTTCCCAGAAGCTGTTTGTGGTTCCAGCATGGGCCACACACCGTGCCTGGCAAACAGGAATAGTGATTAGAGTCACCAAATATGCTTTTCCTGACTAAGGCATTTTTTTTTTAAATGCAACAAAGGAAAACTGAAAAGTAGCCCTGATGTCCAAGATTTTTCTTAAAACTCTGTGAGGGAAAAAAAAAAAAAAAGAAGAAAGGGGAAGTTCCTAGTGAGAATTGAAGTTCTATATTTGGCCTCTTCAATTTGTTTGCTTAACTGGGAGCATCTTCCTTCCATTCATCCTGTCATAGTTACCATTATGAAATAAAATCCTGGGACTGAGGCAGGGTTACAGTTCAGTGTCTGTCAAAGAGACTAATCAGGCACTGGCCAAGAGAAGGCTCTGAAATGACCTTCCTTGGGAACAGAATTGGACAAAGCAGCACTTAGAACACCCAGAGCAGGAGGGCACAGCCATGAGGGTGAGGCTTTGGCATCTCCATGTTCATAGCCTGCATCTCTCTCGAGAAGAGACAACTCCAGAATGTATGAGCCAGCAGTGGAGTGAGCTCTTTGCCGTGTTCATGAGTCAGGATTCAGTGGTTACTTTTTGCTTGGGTGAGAGGCATGGTCTCAGCTGAAAAAGTAGTGTCAAAGGGCTGCTTTCCTGAAAAATACAGTCTCATGTGCCCATACCAATGAGTGCAGTCTTTGCTTCTTGCCCTGAATCATCCTTAGTTTCCCTGAAGTCATTTCCATTTGTGGGTGCACAATGGATTTTGCGCTTTTCCACTTTTTTCCACTGCAGAGTCCAGTAACTCCATCCAGGTAAAAGCAGGGCTTCTCCCTTGTGCCAGCAGTGTCAGAGCAGCTCTTGCTGCTGCCTCTCCCCATCAGTCATGCTCTGCCACAAGCAGAGTGTCTAGCTGCCTTGAGGCTGGGCTGAGGACAGGATCAGTTCCCTTCTAATTGCACTGCAATCCACACTCAGTTCTTCAGCAGTGGTTGAAAATGAAACCTTAGCTCAGTCTGTGTCTAAAGCAAGCATGATATTCCTGGTGGGATTTCTCAGCTCTAGCGAGAAATGCCAAATATATATTGATTTTGAGAGCTGAAGGAGGAGAAATGTTTGTTTGATGGCCAACTAATTGGCCTCGTGGGTGACAAACAGGGCAGGGTGTGTATCAGAGGGGACACCTGTGTGCAGGAGGATGGCACCATGTGCTCCTGTAGGTCCTTCATGCTGGGCTCTCCCTGCCTGTGCACAGCTGAGGAGAGCCTGGGGTGTAGGATGGATCTGCTTCCCAGAACAGGACCAGCACCCAGACAAACACTGACACTTAGAGCAGTCTGCCTTGGGTCAGTTCACCTCAAACATCATCCCAGTAGCAGAGAGAAATGAACAAAGCAAGAAGTATATTGTTTTAGTTAATCCCCACTCCTTAATTTCTAAGACAAACTTGTAGCTGAATACTGAGCAGGAAATAGATGGCCTATTACAAATACATCTTACAGCAGAGGAGCACAACATTTGTCTTCCCAAGGATGCTGGGGAGTCTGTGGTGCTGCACCTCTCAGGAAAATCCTTGTGTCAGAAAGTGTTTGGGCTGCTTTACCTCTGTTACAGCATCCAAGTTGTGTTAGTGGAGAAATGAGTAAAGTAACAGCAACAGAAAATCGTGAGTTTGAGGAGTGTGATCTATGCCAAGTCACTTTTGCTGTGGTAAATTGTCATAAAAGTATTTACCACTTGGTTACTGTTTGACCAGATACAGGACATTCTCCAAAACACTTTCTTGTTTCAATGCCTGTATAAAGTAGGTTTTCATTTTCATCTCCCTTAGGTGTGTGAGATCTGAGGTTAAAGGCTGTGTCTGAGTGAAATCAGAGTTCACACACATACTGAAAAATGAATTTGTTAACACTCTTAAACATACCATCATTTTTAAAGTATTGGGCCTGAAGTTACAGAGAACACGTTGATAAATCACCAATATTTTGTGTGTGTTTGGAAGGGCACTGCTTTGGTGAATTAAACACTTGAAATACAGAACAGTTTGAAATGAGTGAAGAGAATTTTCTGTCCTGCCCAGGATTTCAGTATTGATCTGTCCGTGGCTTTTGCTGGCTTTAAAAAGCTGGGAGCACATCCTGCTGACAGATGCTGAAGTCAGAAAGACCAGGATGAGATGGAAAGGGCCCTGAGGATTTGTCCCTAACTTGACTCCTGTCAAACTGTCTCTCTGACAAGGATGTTTTTTCCTGCAGTTGTAAGCACACAGCCCTCCAGGGGCTGGAGGCTTTCATCATTGCCTGCTTTTGAAGGGGAAGTTGTTGGCCCCGTGCCCAGCTCAGCCCGAGCAGGGTGGGTTGTGGTGCCAGGGAAGGAGGCCAGCGTGCACTTTAACCTGGCCAGCTCTGGCTGCCGTTTGTGCTGTGTTGATAAGGATGGGCAGAGCTTCCCCGTGCCCAGGGGCAACCCCAGCCACCCTCCTGCTCCTGGAGAGGGCTGGGGCAGGGCAGAGCTCAGCACAGAAACGGGAAGGATGTTCCGAGCCTGCACTTCTGCTGCTGTTGTTTTGAAGTTGAGTGAATCTGGTTTTCGGTGCACTTTGTTGCCAGTGGGGAAGAATCCCAGCCTATATTGTTACTGCTTCTGATGCCTTAGGATTTTGGCTTTTATATTTTTCAAATCCTGTAGTTCTTTAGTGTATAGCTCTAAACTCCAAATAGAGTGTTAGCTGCTGCCTTCATATTTTGGTCAGACAAAACAAACCCTCTGGGCCTGGAAGCTCAAGGACACCTCACTGACTCAGGCCCTGAAAGTAAAAACAGAAGTGAATTGGGGGAAGCAAACTGGGGGTAAATGACCTCATTACCTGAAACTGTAATTGGAGCATTCACCCCTGATATGTAAATGGACCAAACTTATTTCTGTCTGAGAAACTCAGGACCATCATCCATCTTAGGTGCAGCCTCTGGGAGGCTCTGACTGCCCAAGGTGTATCTGTTGAAGGCCTTTAATAAACACCCACTTCATTCTCTTAACCTTGTCTAGCCTCTGTTCTAGGCAGCCACTCCAGGGCATCATTACTTGCACCCCTTAAATTGTGTTATCACAGAATCACAGAATTTCTAGGTTGGAAGAGACCTTCAAGATCATTGAGTCCAACCCAGCTCTAACACCTCAACTATACCATGGCACCAAGTGCCACACCCAGGCTTTTGTTAAACACATCCAGGGGGATGGTGACTCCACCACCTCCCCGGGCAGGCCATTTCAGAACTTTATCACTCTTTCTGTGAAAAACTTTCTCCTAATATCCAACCTACATTTTCCTTGATGCAGCCTGAGACTGTGTCCTCTCATTCTGTCCATTGTTGCCTGGAGAAAGAGACCAACCCCCAGCTGACCACAACCACCCTTCAGGAAGCTGCAGAGAGTGATAAGATCACCTCTAAGTCTCCTTTTCTCCAGGCTGAACAACCCCAGCTCCCTCAGTCGTTCCTCACAGGGCTTGTGTTCCAAGCCCCTCACCAGCCTTGTTGCCTCCTCTGGATGTGCTCAAACATCTCAATGTCCATCCTGAACTGAGGGACCCAGAGCTGGACACAATACTCAGGGTGTGGCCTCACCAGTGCCCAGTACAGGGGAAGAATGACCTCCCTGCTCCTGCTGGCCACACCATTCCTGATACTGGCCAGGAGCCCTTGGCCTTCTTGGCCCCCAGGGCACACTGCTGGCTCATGTCCAGCTGCTGTCACCAGCACCCCCAGGTCCCTTTCTGCCTGGGCACTGTCCAGCCACACCGTCCCCAGCTTATAACATTGCAGGGGGTAATTGTGGCCAAAGTACAGGACTGGGCACTTGGATTTATTAAACTTCATCTTATTGGACTCTGCCCATCCATCCAACCATTCCAGGTCTCTCTGCAGAGCCCTCCTCCCTTCCAACAGATCGACACATGCTCCCAGCTTAATGTCACCTGCAAATTTACTGATGAAAGACTCAATACCCTCATCCATGTCATCAAGAAAGAGATTGAACAGAGCTGGCCCCAGCACAGACCCCTGAGGGACACCACTGGTGCCTGACTGCCAGCTGGATGTAGCACCATTCACCACCACTCTCTGGGCTCGGCCATCCAGCCGAGTTATCCTTTGGTGGAGAAACTGCTCAGTTCTCTGATAGCTAAAAGGCAAAAAGTTGTGTTTAATTTTGTAAGGAATTTTATTTCTTTTTCTTCCATGGCTTGGGATAATAGGCTGTGTCAGTTAAGAGACGTGGTTGTGCTTTGTAACAATCAAACTTAGTATCTTATATTAAACTGTATATATATATGTATATATAAATATATAATTTTATATATAATTATTAATGACAGCTTCACCAGCAGTATTTTTTCTTTATATCTATATGTATGTCTGAAGGCACACACATCAATTTTAATATGTCCTGCAATTGCTTTATACAGCTCTGTAAGTCAGTGAGTGCTGGTCTAGACCTTGTGTGCTGCAGTGTAGATTTTTGTTGGTATTCATTCTCTTACACATGGACCATGACCACAACTGAGATAATATTCTTGGCCTGAGCTGGCTGCCACAAGAGCAGACACCTCAATTTGTGATGCATTGCCTTTGAAAAGTTTGCTGTAAGTTTCCATTGCACATGCTGAGCTCCCATCTCATGGCATGTTGCCATTCTGTTTAGCATCTGGAGGGAGGAAATTTATTGGGAAAAACCCCACACTTACCTATTTATACACATCTCTCCTTGATTTCCATCTTAACTGTGTCTCATTGTAATGCAGTGAGGTGGTGAGAGGTATTTTCCCTGGTGATAGTGTGTGAATGCACAGGTGTGTTCTGAGATACCAAGCCAGTTAAGAGATGTATTCCTGGTTTCCATTGGGTTTCTATGCTTCAGTTTAGTAAGAGCTGGAAAACATCCTTTATGTTAATATTTAGAAGGGTTTCTAGCATTTTCCTTTGAAGGAGGAAGAAGGTGGAAAAAGATAAGGTCCTCTTTTGCATTTCCTGCAATAATTTATGGGGAATGAACTGGAGCAGGTCTGTCTGGGCAGGAGCTCACAAATGCAGGCACAGGGCTCCCTCTGGGGCTCGTCCTGGGAAGTTACAAGAAACTGGTTTCCAGTAAAAAGGAAAAATCAGGCTTTTTAAAATGTCTCTCTTTTTGCATCTATGTACATAATAGGATGAATGAACATTTGTATTTAATGTATTGTATGGTCTTATTACCTTTAAATGTATTGCTGGCCTTTTACCTTTACAAGCAATTCCTGTATATTTGAGAGTTTACTGCTCACATGAGTATTCAGCCATCTCCAAACATTGACTATTATAAAGAAGCATCTTGCTGTTTGAGGTTCTGACATGATATTGTGTTATTTCCTTGCAGGATATTGCCCTATGGCTGTTTAGCAACTGGAGATCACTCTGGCCTCATTGAGGCTGTCTCTAGCTCAGAAACCATTGCTGACATTCAGTTAAACAGCAGCAACGTGGCTGCAGCTGCTGCCTTCAACAAGGATGCACTCCTGAACTGGCTGAAGGAATACAATTTAGGGTAATTTCCACACTTATTCTCTCAGCTGTAGTATAAGCTACAAAATTCCTCTGAAGTTCCACTTTCAGTGTTGAGGAAGGTGTAGTTTCTTGCTAAAAGTTTTTCTAACGTGTCAAATTCTGGCTGAGATTCATGGTATCCCTGGGCCTGGCATTTTGGCTGTGTGCTGTTTAGTAAGTTGTATTAAATTTGGCAGCACAAACAAACCCAAGAAAACTATGTGGGTCTCAAGCCTTGATGTTGCCTTCCATGTTGCTTGTTCTCCATAGCTACCTTTACAGTGTGTTTTTCTCAAGTAATTCTGGTTTTACAGCATCCTAATGGACTTCTGGTTTAAACAAGCAAAAATCCTTACTGAGGCCTAGGCATGCCATGAATTCCAGCAGTGTGCACTAAAACAATTTTCTCTGTGGTTGCAGAGAGGACTTGGATCGAGCCATTGAAGAATTTACTCTGTCTTGTGCTGGCTACTGTGTAGCTACCTATGTGCTGGGAATCGGTGACAGACACAGTGACAATATCATGGTCAGGAAAAACGGGCAGGTAAAAACCCCTTCTGCAGGCAGAATGCCTTTGGTCTCTGGTGTGCAAGAGTTCTCTTGAGAACTTGTGATTTCTTTAGTGCCTTGGTGAAAGGAAGGCCACACATGGTCAGAGCTGATGTCTGTGGTTCACTGGGGGTTGGAGAAAGCTTCAAAGAGAGGAAATGTGATGCTGGGGGAAGGACAGAGCAAAGCCTGGTCCATCAGCAGCTCTGTATGGAGAGAGGCTGTTCTGCAGAGCTCTTACAGAACATCCAAGAGGCCTTTTAATGGTTCAGATTCACTGAATAAAAGTGGTCTTAGGGGATCTTGCAAAAGACTGCCCTTAAAAATCCATTAATTGCATTTTGGAGCAGTGTGGTTTCCCTGAGGTGAGTCTGTGCAGCTCAGCCCTGCAGAAATGCTCAGTGTGGAACCCAGCACCAGCACAATGCTGTGCACTCAGAATCTGGGGAGCTCCTAAACATGTGTTTTCTCCGTTGTTAGTCTGTAATGTAACTTGGCTGATCTAATTGAAATTATTCTGCCTAGAAAACCAGCAAGGGTTAGAAAATTGAGATTTTTACAGACATTTGCAGTATTCTTTTAAGTTTGTGCCTCCTGGAAGAAAGCTGCAGTGCTCTTTTCCTCGATTCTAACATGGGGAACTGCCACAGAGTCCTTCAGATTAACTTGGCTCTGCTACCTTTGCCTCTGTCCTTGTGTGGGAAGGCCTTGGATGTGATGATGTTGAGCCTCCTGGGCTCATCCTTGGGCCCATTTTTGTCTGATACTGCCACCAAGATATTTCATGTCAGCAACAACTTAAACCTGTGCAAATCTTTTGCTGCCATGGTCACTCATAAGTGCAGATAGATGTTATAAATGACTTTAAACCTTGAAGTGTTTTAGAACCAAATACTCCCAAAGGGTTGAAACCACAGGTTTTGGAGAGTCACATTAGGAGTTAACTGTTCTTGATACTATCGTCCTGTAGAGGTATTAGAAAAGTGACACATTTTGCTGGCGAAATTAATTTTCACTTGTTTTTTTGGTTTTTTTGTTGTTGTTTTTAGCTCTTTCACATAGATTTTGGGCATATTCTTGGAAACTTTAAGTCCAAGTTTGGAATTAAAAGGGAACGGGTACCTTTCATACTCACCTATGATTTCATTCATGTTATTCAACAAGGAAAAACAGGGAACACTGAAAAATTTGGCCGGTGAGTGTTGTTTTGATCTATTTGTGATTGAGATGATCATTTCCAGCATACCAGAACCTACCTGGGGTAGGTTTGCTCATTTGCACCTGTGTGGAAGTGTGCCAACATGCATTTACAGGGCTGTCTGCTGTTCACCCTGAGCTGGAATGTCACAGGTTACCTCAGAACCAGAAGCTGCAGCTCTGCAGTTGCTTTTGATCTCCCACAGCAGGAGGTGGCAGGTTCTGCTCAGCTCTGGCTTCAGCAGCTCTGGGCTGTTTGAGCAAGATGCAGCACTGCCCTTAGGAGCAGGCTCCTTCTGCCCTTCCTGTCCATCAGGGCAGGTTCACTGTGCTGTCCCTCACTTGGATAGTTGGCCATGAGGAGCCACGTGCTCACGATCCCCCAGCCCTGGCAGCTGGTTCAGTTTTCACCATGGGAGGAATTAGAAATGACAGCGATTAGAGGGGCTGCAGTAGAGCTTTGGCTTTTCACTGTAGCCCACCCTGTAAGATCATCAGGGCATTTCACCTAACAAATTCTCAGAGGTGGGACCACGACCTTTGGCACTAATGTTCTTTCTGAGGAACAGCTGGTGGTGTTCTGTACTGAGGGCTCTCTGGGGAGACGTTGGACATGTGTGTGAGGATGCACTGGGCGTTCTGCAGGCACCTCTGACCTCTTTGTGCTGTGTCCCAGTCTGTGTTTGTCAGAGCAGGTGCCAGGTTGTGGTTGCAGACATTTCCCTGTGTGTAACTCTCCCTGTTGTGCCCCTGTGTGTGGCACAGGTTCCGGCAGTACTGTGAGGAAGCCTACCTGATCCTGCGCAAGCACGGCAACCTATTTATTACCCTCTTTGCACTGATGCTGACTGCAGGGCTGCCAGAGCTCACCTCTGTCAAGGACATACAGTATCTCAAGGTAAAGTAGGAGCTACGGCTCAGCAGGACTCAGCATTTCTCCAGGATGTGATTTTTTGATTCCAAGATTAATACGTTTCCATTGTTTTCCATTTCTGTTAAGATTTCCACACAGTCCTTGAAGTTTTCTCTTTCAGCTCTATAGAACAAGGTCTGTAGTCAGGCCTGGTGCTCAAAGGATGGGTTCAGGATCTGTGCATCTTAAATGGAGTCATCTCAGGGGTATTTTACATCCTGGCTCGTGCACAAGCACAGACCTGGAAAGGTGAAAATGATTTGCTTCTTTCTCTTTCAGTTTTATCTTTAAACTCAAGAAGATGTATTATTTAAACCAACTGATGTATTCCTCAATGAGTCGTAAGTGAAAAAGTGTCAAAGGAGAACAAGAGCACACCGTGGCTTGTGTTGAAAGGTGAAGGAGGTTTTAACAGTGCTCTTTAAAATTCCTAACAGTCCTTGTTTCCCTCTTGCCTTAGGACTCCCTCGCCTTAGGGAAGAGTGAGGAAGAAGCACTAAAACAGTTCAAGCAAAAGTTTGATGAAGCTCTGCGGGAAAGTTGGACTACTAAAGTGAACTGGATGGCTCACACTGTCAGAAAAGATTACAGGTCCTAGGAGATGCTGGCTTTTGCACTAAGCTGGAGGTTACCTTGAGAAGTGTTTGTGAAGGGTTTCTGGCGTACGGACCAAGGAAACTTCAGGAAGCGCTGGGACAACGCTCCAGGCACAGGGTGGTTCCTGGGGAGCCCCACACAGGGCCAGCACTTGGACTCTGATCCTGATGGGTCCCTTCCAGCTCAGCACATTCTGTGATTCTATGAACTGATCCAAAACAAGAAAGGAAAGGGCGGCGAAAACAAGCGGACTGAAATAATTCCTGAGTCTTTTGCACTCTGCTTCTGAATGCTTGATTCCAAGACTGTCTCTACAGTTAGTGAACATCCTGGATAATCAATTCCTGCTGACTTTGCACGCTGAGAGCTACTAGGCATTTTTAAAAATTCTTTGGTACTTTATGGAGGTGTAAATATTTGTTTTTATACGTTAGGGTAATGTGCTCTAACATATCCCCGGGAAGTTTGAAGACCTCTGACAGAACTGTTCTTTGTTTAAAGTTAGGACTTGAAGAGTAAAATTTTTTTTTATGTATCCTAATCTGGCTAAAAAATGAGCGTATTGTGTATATTTTTCATATGACCTCTGCCCTACTGGCACAGATGCATTAATTCTACTGTAAATAGCAGCCATGGTATCACTGCACTGCAGGGAGCTGCTCCATGTCTGTGCTGCTGCCGAAGGAAGAAGCAGAATGAAGGGTGTGTGGAGGGTGGGGGAGACCTCTGGCAGATGTGATGCAGCATCCAGATGTTCAGGGTTGCACAATTTTGTTCCTCTGACTTAACACACAAAGAAGCCCTTCAGAGTGAGGAAGGTTAGGCCAATTCCAAACGTGCCTGAGAATCCCTTGTTGGTCACACTCAGCCTCTGGGGCTTTGCCTCCAGCTCCCAGAGAGGCACAATTTGGTTTGGTTCCAGCAAGAAGCTCCTTCCAGCCTTACACTGAAATTCCTATCTCAGATCAGTCCTTCCCTGCGAAATGTACTGACCTATGTAAGGGATGTTTTCATTAAATATACCACACAAAGTGATTTTCAGAGCGTACGTACCAAAGTCACCAACTGGTTGGAGAAGCAAGAGTTCATGGGAAATTCCACAGAACACCAATGCAGTCACTGATCTTCTCTCTGTATTTATTAAAAGCTTGCAGTAATGTTGCTTTACCAGGATATCTATGTTGAAGATGGTTGCTGAAGAAACTGGATTTGTTTTAATTTATTTAGCGAGGTACCAGGCTTTTAGGTGCTTAAATGGAGAGCAAATTTGTTACGTGCAATAGGGAACTGCTGGTTAAGAGATGTAACAAACTCTTCCTGAACATCAGCAAGAGAGGTTGAACTACTGCTTGTTCTCCAAGGAACACTGGTAGCTCTTGATTCTAGTGGACATTTGAAAGAGAATTAAACATATATATTTACTTTTTGACTAAACACTTGTTCTGCATAGAAATGTTGGATGATGTAGGAATTTAATTAAAGTTGGTTTTACTTTGTTGAGAGTGTTTCATTTTTTGTTGGTTTGGGGTTTCCTTGTTTATTTTAGAGGTTAAGAACTTATCTGGAGTCAGGGTGGCCTTCTGTGTAAGGCATTGATTCTCTCAACAGAACCTGTGAGCTTATCTGTCTGAAAAGGCTTCTGCCTCCAGAATATTCTAAAAGTAACAAGTGGTATGTGGGTTGGTTCTGTTGGGTTTAGGGTTGGTGGGGTTTTTTTTTTATGTACAATGTAGTAGCATTTAAAGTGTGCCATGCCATTTTTTAAATTATTATTATTATTTCTATAGCAGATGGCAGGAAAATTAAAAAGACACTACATTGCAGGTGGCAGCTCTGAAAAAAGTAATCTCATCCTCGGGTAATTCACAGCATGTGAATTTGCATAAGGAACCTGTATTCCTGGACACATTCTCTTTTTCTGTGAGACAGGGAACTTGGACATCTCTGGTTTTGTTGAGGGAGACATCAGCTTTTCCAGAACTTTGAGGTGAAGTTGGCGGGTGCAGCTTGGCTGCCTGGGGCTGGTGTGCATGGGCTCTGACAGGGGGGCACAGTGGCATCTTCATTTCCTTTATTTCCCTGGCTCAGAGGGCAGCTGGGTCCCATGTGCCACTCGGGGCTGTGCCTCGGGCTCCCCCTGCGCTGCTGCAGGTGAGAGCTGTGACCTCCAGGGGCAGGAACAGCCTCCCTGCCTCCAGCACCCCCGCGGGCACTGCACCCAGTAAAGAGCTTTGGTGGTGCTTGAGGGGATTTTGGATGCGACTTTAATGCAGGTTATAAAAGTACTTGAGATGGTGAGAAAATCTCATTGCCTCTGTTCTTTGAAGATATTTAGAGGTGATTAGGAAATGCTACTTCTGCTCAGTGTTTGTGTTGGTTAACAGCCCTTCAGTGACTGTGTTGTGTTGTCTTTACCTTCTCTATGTTTACTCATGGCAATTAATTAACAAGAATGGGGAAAGAAAGTTAGAGCCGAGTTAAATGGTCTGTTTTTGTGTTTGGCAGCAAAGACAATGAAGCATTTTCCTCCTGTGGTCTTCAAATAGTTGAGAAGAGATCCCATCCACAGGAATGCTTCCCAGGCTGACCTCTCAGGGCTGAACCTGGCAGGAGGCAGCGTTTACCAGCTCACCAAAGCTGATTTTGTGATACCTTCATGTTAAATTTTGAGCAGAGTCCTGGTTTGCTGAATTGTATTAGTAAATAGATCACCATTTTCCTTGGTTAGCATCATACTTGCTACAGCCTGTGGCATAAAGAAGTTCATTCAGAAAACAAACAAATAAATAAATGAACTGCTTTGTGAAAAGTCAAAGGAGAGACAGTGTCCTCTACGGTTCGTCATCCAAGAGAAAGCTGGATTTTGGCACATCAGTCCATTGATTATTTCTGTACTTTCCTCCCAATATCCAGCTCTAATACTAATTTGGTAAGTTAATTTGGGCTGATTTGGAACATATTATGTTAGACCAGTTTCTGAATTCCCCGGTCATCAAATGCTTAAATTATAATGAGAGAATTTAAGGATTTTGTGTTGAACCTTCAGTTCACATGGTCTCACATTAATTACCTTTCTTTGTATATGTCCACTGGAAAAATGACTTTTCTTTTTCAAGGCCTTCATTGTATCTGGCAGAGGGGAAAGCTGCCTGGGCTGCTTTGAAAACCACAGCTGAAATTTGGTATATGCAGTGTGTAAATGATCTTTATTTTGTTCTGTTTATTACTGATTGCTTGATGGATTTGCTTTCTACCTTGAATCATTTATTTTGTGGCAACTGCTTCTTTTACACTCCTGCTTGTGCTGTGTTGGATTTGCAGGGAAAGAACTCCCATGGATTTGCCCCTCAGCTGTTCCTTTCCCTCTCGTGCTTGTATTGGTTGTTTTGGCAGTGGGGTGTTGTTGGTTGTCAAGTCACTCCCATTCCAGCAAATGCCTTGGACAGAGCCCATTCCTATATTTATTATAAAAGAGTCCAATACTCCTCTTTAATCTCCCAGAGCTATTGAAATCAGATAATTAAATAGTAGAGGCTCTTAATAATTGATATGTCAGGCTGCATCATAGCTTTATTCTGTAGGATGGTTTCAAGCCTAAATCTTTTAAATGTGTAATCAGTATTTCTATTATTATTCTTTCACAATATAGTGTATTAGTGTAATTATGTGTCTGAGCCAGCTTGAAAATCTAAGCCTGAAACCCTTTGCTAAGATACAATAATTTTAAAAATGACTTGCTGGGCATGGCACTGCAAGAGCTGGGGGAGCAGAGCTGTTCTGGTGCACAAGTGTCAGGAGGTGCTGCCACATGAGGGGACAGTGCCCTGGGGCTGTTGGGCCACACTGTTTGCACAGGGCTCTGGGGATTTTGGGGACAAAAGGGCCTCACTGTGGTGTGGCTGAGGAGAGAAAAGGCAGGCTGTGCTCAAGGTGTGGTTCTGTTGCCTGAGCTCAGTGCCACACACGTTCACCTGGCTGTGGTAGGAGCAAACAGCACCAAGCAGATCTCTGCAGCAGATTCTGGGAGTCACTGCAGGGAAGGTGCAGTCATTTAGCAGCTGCTGAGAAATCAAGTGCAACACTGTTGGTGCTGCCTCAGTGCATAACGAGAGGGGAGTTACTCTCCCCAAACGTGACCATGCCTGATGGAGGAGAGGGGAGGTGCTCCTGCCAGGAGCTTTGGTTCACCCTGCCCGTGTTGCCAGCAGCCCTTCAGACAGCACAGCAGCATCCATGGGCACAAGGGAGAGCTGCTCTCCCAGGGGGCTGGGTTTGCACACTGCTGCTGCTTGGGTGCCTTTCCAGCCCAATAACCCACACGAGGAGCTCGTTGTGCCCTTTACCAAGCCACACAGGAAATCCTACCAGGCAGGTGCTGAGAGGACTTTCCCTGTTCTGCCCCTCTGGAGCACTTGGATAAAGGCTCAGTCGTGACCTATTTGAACTGATTTCACTGTATGGGACTGTAGGATTTAAAATAATCCTGTTGTGATGAACTGGTCCTTCATCCTTTCAGTCTGTCACCTTACTCCTCCTCAGGTAATTGTTTGGAGAAGTCTCCTCTGGATTGCTTGATGAAGATGAATGGGGTTGAATTCCTAAAGTAGTGGTAAAATACGTTTTCTTGGGAAAGCTGTGCAGGGTCTCAGTTTAGGAATAGCAGTCACAGAGAAATGTGAAAGGTTAATTCTGGTTTGCCAGGACCTGGTTGGATTTTAGAAATGAACAGAAGCAACCATCAAGCACCATGGAAACGTGGGTTTGGAGGGATTAAGGCCCTTGTAGCACAAGGGTGTTCATAAGATCTAATTTTTGGCTTCAGAAGTCTGCATTTGGGCAGGAAGTCTGGGCACTTGCTGGCAGTGTGCAGAACCAGGGCAGTCTGGGCAGAAGGGAGGAACCTGGCAGCAGTTCATTTCAGTTTGTGAATCCTGCCTAAGGCTTTCTCCTACATGAAATTCCTAATGGGCTTTGCCCTGGGAGCTTTCAGCAGCTCTGTCTGGTTTCTGAACTGGTCTCTGTAGCTCTTGCATGAGGAGCAGTGAGTGTCTGACATTCCACAGAGGGAGCTGAGCACTATTGCTCAAGATACTCTGGAGCACAGCAATGTTGTATATGTGGCTCTGAATTCCTCCTGTTGAAACTCCTTTCCTGGGATGGTGGAAACAAAACTCGATAATAGATGTCATAGCTCAGTCCAAGTGTTCCCTAGGGACAGGAAAAAAAGTCTGGATTCCAGTCACCTTACCAAACATTCATTTGAACAAAAATGGAACAGTTCCAAAAGAGAAGTGGGAAGGACAGAGAGCCTTTTTCCCCTATGTACTTATTATTTTTGAATTTAGGAAAAGGAGAGATGGAACAAAGGTCAAAACATCCCAGCCTGTGTTCTTCTGCTTGGCTAAATAACAAAACCTTTAATATTAATGGCTGTGGGAAACAAAGTCTGTTCAGCCTGTTCCTTAATCCTGCACAGGGATTTGTGCCCACTGGCATGGGAGGAAAGGCTGCATGCTGCTAGACTTGGGATCACTGTTCCTGAGGCTACTTCCACCCTTTACCTGGACTTGGGAATTCCACGGTGGTGAAGTCTTGTGTATGCCTGTTCCTTAATGCCACCCAGCCCTGCCCCAGAGCCCTGGCCTGGCGTCTGCAGCTGTGCTACACTGTTTGAAGAACTGTTTAAAAATACAGGTCTGGCTTTAAGAGCTCGAAGAAGGCTTGAACACTCAGAGTTGTGATTGTTGTTGCTCCTTTTAAGGCAAGGTGGGATGCTGAAAGCCTGTGAAAGCTTGGAAATTCTAGGAGGGAATTGGGATGTGAGCTGCAATCCTTGTGGCCAGGACAGCTCTTAGAAGCCCCTTTCCCCCAAAAAGTTGCATCTCTGAGGTAGTTAATTTACAAATAAAACGTTTAATATTCCATACCACAAACAACACTGAAGCAAACAAAGGCATTGCAAGTGGCTCCGCAGGTAATAGTCACGCTAGCTTTTCAGCTCAATGGGCTAACCTTTGTTTCCTTGAGAGGAAAAGGAAAGCTCTGGAGAGTATTTCTGAAACAATTCCCTGTCCTGAACAGCTAAGAAACGTTTAGGTCACGGTTCTGTTTGCCGGGTTTATGCGGGTTAAACGAGAGCCTGTGCTGCGTACGGACTGAGCTGGGAGCGGCTGCGGCGGCCGAGGCTGCGCGGAGCTGCCGCCGGATCCGTCACCCCGATGGATCCAGGCTGGGTTTGGGATGCGCTCAGGTGCCGGACCGCCCCAAATCCTCCATCCCCCAGCAGGGCGGTCAGCAGGGCAGGGCTGCGCTGTCGTAGTGGTCCAGCAGGCTGTGGGCGATGAAGCCGCGCTGCGAGTGCAGGGTCCCGCAGGGCCGGCAGAGCAGGATCTCGCAGCTCGGGCACATCCTCCCGGAGCTCCGCAGGGACCCGAGCTGCCGCAGGGAACACGGCTCCTCCTTCGGCCGCCGGGAGCCCTTCCTGGGCAAACACCGCCGCTTGTCCTCGGCCAGCTGGCTCCTGCCCTGGGGGCTGCAACAGGCACACAGCGGTGACAGGGGGAACAGGCACACAGGGGTGACAAGGGGAACAGGCACAGAGAGGTGACAGGCTGGAACAGGCTCAGAGAGGTGACAAGGGGAACAGGCACAGAGGGGTGACAAGCTGGAACAGGCTCAGAGAGGTGACAGGCTGCAACAGGCTCAGAGAGGTGACAAGCTCAGTCCATGCACTCCTGGATGGACAAGGGCAGCAATTAGTGAGTGATTTATGAATCCTTCCTGAGGCTGTATCTGTGACACATTAGGAGTGGGTGCCCTGTGTGGCCACCTGAAACAAACAGGGATGGACATCAAAAAACGAGAGTCTGGCTCTGGTGCTGTGGTGGCAGTGACCAGCCATTAGTTTTAGGGCACAGAATTATTAAGGTATTTTCATCATTTAAACAAAACCATAAAAGAGTGGCATCAGGTAACAGGGCAGGAGCTTCAATATGCACCCTTCTGTGCATGACTGTGGCATGAGCCTCATGTGTTTGCATGAGGGCAAACTCCACAGCTCTGTGGGCTGGCCCAGTGCTCACCTACATCAACACAGAGGTTCTTGTCCCACTGGTGTGCACTCATGCCCACTGATGCTGGCCAGGAAATCTCTGTGTTGCACTGCCTTGACCAGAGATGGGAGAGCTGGAAGGAAAGCTCTCCTGATCAAATTACACACCCTGCTGTTTTACCTACACAGTCCCTTACAGAGGGCTGTAGAGATGATCTGCTTTGACCACAGCACTGTGGAAGGTCTGCAAGCCCTGATGGCTCCCGTGCACTTAAAACCTCAGCCATGCAGTGTGTCTGTAGAAACAGATCCACTAAAGTCTGAAGGCTGACTCTCTCTCCATTAACGTGGGAGTGCCATGGGAGGTTACTAGATTACTGTTCCTTTTTTTTTTTCTTTTAGCTCAAACTTGGGAAAATTTGTATTTATCACTTACAAATAAGGATCAATGTTTAGAAAACATGATGCTACTGTTTCAATTGTATTTGTCTGCCTCCTGAATGCACTCTTCAGTGAAATTATGAACAAGGGAGAACATTTGCAGCAGTAATTCACTTCTTGGATGTTTGGCTATGTTTCTAGTCCAGTTCCTCAGCAGTGCAGCAAGAAAAATCCCAAACCCAAGCCCTCGGTATTAGCTGTGCTGCAATTAGATCAGTCTGAGGGAAAAAATCTGGCTCTGAGGTTCATTTCTTGCTAGTGTATTTTAATATTCTGTGGAGCCTGCAACCAGCTGCTGTGGCTATCAGGCCTAATGCAGTTAGCTGAGTAATTGTGGAGACTTGCGTGCACTTCCTGCTAAGACAGTAATTTCATGATAATTACCAAAGACAGACTCCTTTTAGGAGATCTGTGGGGAAAGCAGCTCCTGGATGAGAAAAGACACCTTTTGGAAACCCCTCTTGATCTTAGCATACACTCAGTTTTTACTTCATGTTAAGGAAGAATAATACCGGGGAGAAAGACCTAAGAAGAGAATTTCAAATCCCATAAGAATGATTACAATGACTCAAAACTAATACACTCAAAAGGCAGTAAGCTCAAAATCATTTTTGCCTCTGCTTATTTTGGTTAAAAAAATGAATAGTTATAATTCCTTTTTTTTGTTGTTTTGTTTTCCTTTTTCTCCTTCTAACTGAAAAGAGTAAGTGTAAAGGCACTATTGCAGGAACACAAGCATTAATTATGAATTTTAATAAATTCAGTGTCATTAACTTTGTCAAACAGTGATTTTTGCTGCTGCCCATGCATTGACATTTTCCATTGCACCCTGGAGTTACAGCTCTGGTGCAACAAAAACTGCAGCAAGGTTCCTGCTGGAAACAGTGGGGCTGTCCCAGTGGCAGTGCTGGTGTGTACCTGGAGAAACAGAGATGCTGCCCCTGCTAACCTCTTGCTGGAAGCATAGGGAAATGGAAATAAGATAAACACACAGACAAGACTTGGAGAAGTTAATTTCATCTCTACTGCTGCCAGTGACTTAGTAGTTTTCAGCTCAAGTTGTTTAATTAGCCTCTGTTTCCTTGTCTGTGAAACATTTAATCCAACAGAGGTAACAGGGCATCTGCGGCTCTTCCAAAGCTGCTCTGGAAATACTCACAAAATTTCTTGTTTGAAAATGTATGCAAAATATAATCTTGGATGTACTTACACTTTATTCTTGGGAGACCCAGAGAAGAGGCTCAGTTGAGAAAATCTCTTCTTGAACAGCCGCTCTCGCTTTTTCCGCCCGTGCTTCCCATCTCCTGTGCTTTCTTCTGCCAGTTCCTTCTTTCCTTTGTGCCAGCTCATCTTATCTGTCATAATAACAGCACCTGCTTAGCTGGAAACAGCAGCCTGAGTCTGAAAACCTCTGCTTTGCTGAGTTGTACCTGTTGGAATCTGGATCTGCTGCTCTGCAAACCTGAGAGGGTCCGGGTCACACAGGAGCTCACTGAGCAGCTGCTTTCCATCAGATGAAGCAAATACCTGCTCTGAAAAATCCTGCAGGCACCAAGTGACTCTGGATAGCCTTGCTCTGTTCCAGATAGTTATGGAAAGTGGTCTTGGACATCCCCTATTATGAATATTCCTCTCTGTGTGCTCTCTTTCATGACTGAGGAGTTCCTTAAACCAGGAGTAGAGGCGGCTTGTTTGACACGAGCGAAGAGCCAGGGAAACAGCTTTGTGCAGGGCACAGAAGCAGTGAAATAAATGTGAGATGGAGCAAACACTGCTAGGCAAAAACCAGAGCCCTGAAAAGATGAAGAACCAACTGGGGATTTTAGTTAAGGCTTGGAAATTGTTTCCTTTTCCTTTTGATAAAGCAGTTGATTAGCCTGCATTTCCGTGTTGCAATGCTTTGTCTCCAAGAACCATCCCTTTGGCCTCTCTGATCGAATTAGTCCCTCTGCTCCACATTTGATATTTGGTAATTACATTAACTTTTGGTTGCTTGACTTGCAGGGTCATGTTCCCCCCTCCTCTCTCTGTTGTCTCGCTCGTGCCTGCTACAAATATTTCACGCAAATCTTCAAAACAAACCACACGAAGTTTGTGGGCTTCAAAACAAAATTGGTGGCCATTTTTAACTTTTTCTTCTTTTACTCTTCTGCTCCTCCCTCCTCAGCCCCTCCCAGACTTTTAAGCAGAATTCCCTGTACCCAGTTTTTACCACAGGGACACGCACAGGCAGGAGGGTCTGGGCCTCACTGTGCAAGTGTTTGGCACCCACAAAGTTTTCAAAATTATCCATGAATACACATTAACAAGGAACTGTAAATAACCTTGAAGGAGCACAGAGCATCACACCTTGCTACTCAGGCTTGGTAATGAGCCACCCAGGGTTTGAACAGAACCCAGGTAATTTGGACCTGGATCTCTCACAGGAATGGCAGAAAAGACAATTTATGAAAGGAATTACAAACACTTCACTGACCTGTAAAAGGAAACTATCACTAAAGCACTGATACGCTGTGAAGGAATGAACAGAAGTTGTGAGCTAAAGAAAAATACACACCTGACAATTACAGACTTGAGGTTTTAATTTGTGACAAAATAATCTGCAAGTTCAAGACCCATTTTAGGCAGGCAGTGGTGCTGAGGTGAAGCTCTGCAGAACAGAGCAGCTGTGGCTGATAAGGTCAGCAGCTGGGCAGGCAGGAAGGAATCTGCCTTACCCCTGAGAAGTGAGCTGCAGAGGCTGGGTCATTCAGTACCAAATCCACTTGTCGAAAAAGTCAAGAGAAGAAAATGAGCAATTGAAAATAAACATGCAAAACTTAGTGACAAAGGATTGAAGATACTTAGAATAGATCTTTCATTAATCCTTTTAGATAATAGTTTTTGAAAAATTGTACTTTGGATGTGAATAGTGTTTCATTTCTCTTTTAAAGGTGAATTTGGCTATGCTGAGTTTCCAGTGTCACAAGTTCTGATGATTTAGGGGGAATCCCTCCTATACTTTGTTTAAATGCATTGCCAGATCAGAAGAATTGAAAATGCAGCATTTGAATAATTGATTTATTTGCCTTGCTTTTCTTTTCTGCTTAAATCTTGTGAAACCTAGTTACCATTGCTTTCTATAAACCAATTAACTGCTCTCACCTCTCTTATTTAGCACTAACAGTGTTTTGTTTTGTGAGCCAAAGTAACCAGTGGCAGTGTTACTGTGGCTGGCCCTGGGATTTACTCTATTATAGGGGCAGTCCATAAACCTACAGACTGCAAGATTACTCACCTGAATGGGGATCCTACTTGCAGATCTGTGAGAAAATGCTCAGGTTTCCCTCAGGTGGGGATCATGTAACAGCAGAACATAACAGTTTCTAGTGTTTCTAATAATTTTTAATTACAAGCAAGCTTCAGCACCTGCAAGACTCCAGATGCCAGAATAGATTTCCACTGAGGGTGGTTGTTGGTGGCTTTCATCCTCAAACATCCTCAGCAGTCCATTGGTGGCTCTGAAAATGCCTTCATGGACAAAATTTTGCTTCAGGACAAAATGCAAGTTATGGATGAGGTAAAAACCCAACAGTTTACAAAGCAGACTGGTTGTTTTCCATACCCAAGAAGGACAGGCTGAAGATGCAGGGAGATATTTTCCAGAAGTGGAGCATTTCCATGCCATCCCTCCAACTGCACCAGCCCTGATCCTGCTGTTATTATTGTACCAAACAGAAAAAGAGGGGAAATCTTTGTGGCAGTGCAAAGAGAGCAAAAGATGCCAGACAGGAAAGGAGGTCTGGAGACAGGAAAGCACCTGAATAGCAGCTGGGGGACAATTTCTCTGCAGCCCCAGGATGCAGATTTTCTGATTCAGTTCTGTGACTTAAATGAGATTTAAGCTGTTTGAAATAATTGTGGTCATATTATTTTTGCCACCACATGGTGTCTCTGCATCTCTTCTAACACTAAAGGCTTTGGTGGCCTTTAATAGTAGTCTGCAAGCTCCTGGGAATGTAGGGCTAAAGGAAATGTCCCCAGGTTGGCTGTGGAATTTCTTCAGGATCAGGGGCCTTCTTGGTTTGGAATGGTGATGCCTTCTTTAGCGGGCAGGAATTTCTTTTTTTAGCAGCTCCAGTGCAATGATGTTGTTTAATTTGGTTTTGAGAGTTCTCTGGTACCACTCTGGAGGAAGCTGTGGTCACAAGATGTGGGGCACTGGTGTTCCTTCAGCTCATTCTGTACTGTGCTCACAGGGTCTGAGGTATTTTCCCTGTAGTGGAACTCTTCTGCTAATTTCTGACTTCTAATTCTCCTGACTGCCATCTCACCTGTCTGCTTGTGTGGGTATTTTCTGTTCCCCTTCAATCAGGATAAAGCTGGCATGGGGTCAGCACAGACACTGTATCACTTGCTCTGGAGAGTTTGTGTAATAAAACATTTCAATATGATGGGTGTGGAGTCTTCCAGGCTTTTGTTGGGGTTTTTTGTTTGTTTGGTTGGGTTTTTTTGAGTCTTTTGAGCTTTGGTCTCCATCAGCACGTGTTCCACCCTGCATGTAGTTGTAGTAATGACTGGAAGTGAGACCACAGAAAGGGCAGAAAGCTCTGGTGGAAGATCTCTGTCCCAGGAGCTCCTGGCTTCACATCCAGGCACGACTTACCACTTTCCCAATATTCAGATGTGGCTTGGGCTTGAAGGTGAAGGTGAGAATGTCCCTGGTAGCAGGTGCTGCCTGTGTTTGGTGAAAACCTGAGCGTGGCTGCTGCTGTGGCTGTGTGCTGTGGGGGTATCACATAAATAATCATAGATATAATATATGATATAAATGCACCTTGGTCCAGGATATCTGAAAAGTAATCTCTCCTCAGGAGGGAAGAGTTACAGAGGAATTCCAGATGAGAAGTGCTGAGCTGAGGTGTGTGGGTGGATAAAGCTTGCAGGTAGTCAGGAATCTGGCAGTTGTCATGATTCAGGGCACACCAATTGGTTGAAACTCCATCTTTACACAGAGAAAACACAGTTTGAAGTGTTTTCTTCTCCCCTCAGGAGAAGTTCCTCAAGGGCAGACTCTTAAGAGTGTGATATCTGAGCAAAAACTGAGGCTGGAGGTGCTGCCCAAGGTGACATTTATTCATTCCTGCAGATAATTGGCTCCAGCACAAGAGACAGAAACACCCTCCAGTGGCAGGAGCTATGAGGAGTCTCTGATGCAGGGAGCAAGCTCTCAGGCAGCAGAGGAGAGGGGAGAGAGGTTCCTGTGACTGTCACTGAGCAGTTCCATAGCTCCCCAAGGAGCTGGAGCCCTTCAGAGCTGACAGCCCGTGGCTTACATCTGAGTCAGGCTGTGATAACATCTGAGCCCGGGTCTGGGCAATAGCTGAGTGTCCTGATGTCTGGGCTGTGGGTGCTGTCACATTCCCTGGCTGCATTCTGCGTGAAATACCCAGCTGGTTGGTAACAAGTTGAGAAGTTGGTCTTGCCTTACTCACCCCCAGTAACTGTGGTGCTTTGCCTGTTGCTTTGAGGAGCAATTCACCTTTTCTTAGATTTCCACATCAGAAAACACAGATTTGATCTGATGGCACTGTTGCACTTGATTCCCAACAGGCACCCCAAGATGCGAGGTCTGGATACTTAGCAAAGCTGCTTGCCTTACCCAAGTACCTGGTCTGAGTGGCCTGTGCTGGCTGCCACTGACACCCACGGGAATTAGTGAAGGCAGCAGCAGGTGAAGCAGCTTTTTACAGGTGTACAAGGTGTCAGTGGGACAGCACTGTTAAATGCCACTCCTCAAAGAACCACGCAGGCTTTCTTATTCATTCACTCTTTTTAGCACATGTGAAGGCCTTGGTTTGAACACAGAGAGGAACAAGTGCTGTTTCAGAGTAAGGGTTGTTCTGCACAGGGAGATGAGGCAGGCAAGGGAAGTGCTGATGCTCATGGAGGGTGAGGTTGGGTGCCTGGAATGAGGCTGAGGGTGAGGTGACGTCTGAGCCAGAAGCAAGGGCTGTACTTCATTGGAGACACCACCTTTCCAGAAACAGTGCTTGCTCTGGTGCTTCATCTGTCTCTGGATTTGCTCCGTGGGTTTCCATCCACAAGTCCTCACCCACCACAGCAGGGACTGAACAGCAGCACCTTCTGTCATTCTCTTCCTTTTAAAAATATTTCTCCTTCTAGCGAGGAGAGGCAGGAAGAAGGTGGTTAGGGAGACACACAATGGTGTCCCCTCGCCCGCTGGCCCCGGGTGCCACACCCAGCGCGGTGCCCTCGGTGCGGGAGGGGCCGGGGCTGCCCTGGCTCCGCCGCTCCGGGACCGCTCCCGGCGGGAGGGTGTGGAGGGGGCACAGCGAGCCCAGCCTCTGCCTCCCCGCCTGTGATGCGAGCGCAGGCATGCTCAGTAGCCGGTGCCTACCCCTCCTCTCCCAACAACAGTGCCTACAACAGTAGGAGCCGGCTGGCAGCAGGCGCGGAGCCGAAAGCCATCTTTGCTGGAGAGGGAGGCAGCGCTCGCCCCTCGCCATGTGAGTACGGCCGGCAGCGCGGGGGCACGGGCACCCCTGCTCCTGCCGCTGGGGACGGCCGGGGGGTGGCTGGGTGGCTGGGTGGGTGGATGGGTGGATGGATGGACGGACGGATGGATGGACACGGCTCCAGGGCGGGGGGCTCGGCAGGTGCCGCGCTCGGAGCTGCGGCAGCACCGCCCGTCTGACTCCGCCGCTGCTGCCGGGCACCCGAGCGCACGGATGGGCTCCGTCTGTGCTTATCCAGCAGCCCGGGGGGTTGCTGACACGCTCCTGGTCGGATTCGTGCTGAAAAGGGAAGGCTGGGCCAAGAGCCTCAACAGGTTCGAGTCAGGGTTGCTCAATAGCATGAGTCACTCGGCGCTGCTGCTCCTCAGCGAACGGGTCCTGTTTGTTTCCAGTGTTCCATGAAACGTTCTCTCTCAGACGGATGCTGTCTGATCAGTCCAGCCTCACCTTCTCCAGTGCCAATGGCTTCCTGTCAGCAGTGCCTGACAGTGATCTGTTCCTCCTTGTTCCCATCTCTAAATACCCATTCCAAGTTTTCACATGGAGCGTTAATGGAAGCGTTGTCGTTCTGTGCTAGGCGGTGATGAAACCTCCCAAGTCCATTCTGAAACCAGAGGTGTGCTGAGGTAAATAGGAATGGATCAGACCCCTCTTCATTCACAAAAGGATCCAGGCAGCTGAATGCATCATTTTACTACTATTGCCTCAATTCACTGCTCATTCCCAGTGACCCTTAAGGGAGAGCCCGAGAAAGTGTCTCAGTCATCTGTGCTGGTACTGGGTGATCTTGTAACAGCTGGAGCCTGGCTGATTCAGAGAACATGAGGAGTGCAGACTGTCTTGGAAATCTGTGATTAAATTACTTCTAAAATATTTCCAGTAACCAACCATTCTTCAGGAGGCATTTTCAAAATAGAGTCTACAATCACATATTCTGAAATGCTAGTTTTTGCCTTCAGTGCTGTTTCCTATATAGTATCTCAGACAAGAGGCTTGTGTTCGTGTTGTCCAAGTATTTCCAAGGCAAGGAACTCCTTTGAAGTAAAAAACAAAACAAAACAAAACAAACAAAAAACTTTCTAATAGAAGATTCCTTATACAAACACCAAAGTCTGTCAGTTAAAGCCAGTTCATTGCAGGCTCCTGTTGCCTGGCTGTGTTTCCATTGAGCCAGATGATGACATCAAACGCTTCTATTTGTATGTGAGCTGTTCTTCAATGATTAATATATGAGTTTGCTGCTGCAGGTTTATACAATCTGAGCTCCTCTGACACTAAGCAATAATCAGACAATGTTTAACATGACCTGTGTATGTTTCAGTCCTGGTGTATGTAGATTTTCATGACAGCATTTGTAAATGAAGGGAAAAGGGCGATCCTGAGATAACTTGGTCATACTTCTTCTGTAGGGGCTTCACATCAGACTTCTGACAAAAATTAGAGGAGAACAGGAAAGTAGTTTTTGTCTAATCTGGCCAAAGGGACTTTCAGTTTGATAATCAAAAATGAACAAGCATTGGCAGTGTCAGTTGGCTCCTGTTTCAGTGCCAGATATTGCCATGAAACCTTTCCTTGGAATCTCTCCATCACTGCCATGTCCCAGCGACTGCTGGGTCGCTGATGAACAGCAGAGGTGACTGTGGGTTGGCTCCAGCAGCAGCTGTGCTTAGAGCCAGCTGCTGTGAGCACCAAACCCTCTCTGGAGCTCCCTTCTCCTGCTGCTCCACCTGTGGAAGTGTCGGGCTCCTCCTGTGCCCGTCCTGCCCTGCAGGGACACACCCACGGTGCTGTGACTTCACTGCTGGGATAAAGATCTCCTGCCCTGGGCCAGGAGCCAGCCCCACCCTCCCCAGCTGCTGTCCCCTGCAGCACTAGCAGGGTTGGCTCAGGAAGGGTGCAGTGGGTGTGCCCAGCTATTCCCAGAGTGCTTTCCCAGGTTCCAGCTTAGGGAAAGGCAGTGGGGAGTGTCTGAACCTGGGCAGAGTTATTTGTGTTTCATGACTGCCAGTAGGTTTTGTTCACTCAGTAAGGTGCCCAGTTGCTCAGTTTGCAGTGTCCTGGGGTGAGGAGCTCTGCAGCTGGACCACACAGTGTGGAAACAGCTTCCTGTTGGTTTGGAGCTGACAGGGAGCAGGTTCTGCCTGATCTCGCTCTTGTATTGCAAACCAGAGAGCAATGTTCCTTACTCACCGTGTTTGCTGTGATCCATGGCTGTGTATCACCCCAGCAGACCTGCATGAGTCACATCAGGTGGGAATCTGTCCCTGTGGCCCCTCACAGTGAGCACAACCCAGGGCAGGTGAGATCCACTCAGCAACAGACAACTTTCACCTTTGCACAGGCAGAGGAGAGGAAGCCGTAACATCAAAAGGTCGAATAAAAGGAGGAGGACATAAAAGGGATTTAAAGCAAGAACAGAGGAAGGTTAGACCTGCCAGTACAGCTGGGAGAATTGTTCTGGCTGTGAGGAGGAGCACACAAACTCATTTGGAGGAGATGTGAGAAGCAGGGAAGGACAAAATGGAGCTCAAAGCTGAGGTCCTTCTGGGCTTTGCTCCTGGCTGGAAAACAGGCCAACAGCAGCAGGTGAGGTCATGGATTTGCTTCGTTTGCAATGGTAACAGCTCAAGGGGTAATTCTATACAATGGCAGCTCAAGGCATGGTGTCATCTGCTGTTTCCAGCCAGGTCAGTGACCAGACAGCAGGGTGCCTCTGGCTGCACTCATCCAGCACAAATGGGCTCCATTGCAGGGGACAACTTCTGTGAGACAAGCAGCAAAGAAAGCACCTGCCTCTCCCTGGGGCAAAATTGTATCTCATGCCTTGGGTAGCAGTTAGAGCTTCCTAAAAAAATTCTTGTGCCTGTTTTAGAACAGCAAGGAGGGGACAGGTGGGGTTAAAATGGTTCCAGCGGTAGCAATGGGTCTGTTCTGGTTGAATGTCTGTTCAGTTTCTCTGAGAAGAAGGTCATGACTATTGCCTCCTGTTGTTGGTAGAGCAGTACTTAGCCCTGCTTTTACGGGCATAATTTCATAAACCTTGTCAAAATCTCCCTGCCCTTCTCTCATACTGATCAGCAGAGACACACGAATCAGTATAATCCTCTTCACAGTCCTGATCCAGTGCTCTCAGGGAGTTCAGTGCCTTAAAATCTGCATACAGCCACTGCATGTCCCAGGAAAGTCCAACAAGCGTGAAATGGAGGGATACACGTTCCGAGTGGTGCAGCTGTTCCGTGCTGTGAGTGTCTGTGCTCCTCTAGGGATACATCCCACAAGAGCTCTGTAAATCTGCTGTGCAGGAAGATGTGAGCCCCTGGAGCTCCTGGAGTTTTATACCTGGTGCCCAGCTGCCTCAAACCCAGACAGGCCAGGCACAGGAGTGACATTTGCTGGCACTCTCCCTCCTCCCTGCAGTCTGACAGAGGCACTGATGGCTCGAGACTCTGGTCCACACAGCCATGGCTGTGGAGGGGTGGGGCTGCTCTTCTCCTGGAAGGGGTGTAATGGAGCTTGTAGTGAAAACAACCAGGCTGCTCTTGGAGCAGCAGGGCTGCGTGCATTGGAAAAGGATGTTGAGATGTGGAAAGGGTGTTGAGACGTGGAAAGCACCCCATTTCCAGCCCAGTTCTCTCCTGACTCATGTGCTGGTTCTGAGGCTCACAGCTCACAGTAAGAGCCTTGAAGCAACGGTGTAAGGACAGGAGCTGCTGCCTGGAGACATCACCAGAGGGATTCACGTGTTTTATTCTTTGTTTGCAACCCCAGACTTTTTCTCTTGGGGATTCATGCAGACACAGACCAACTTCACCTATTGCAATAGAAATAAATGCTTCCAGCTCCCATGGAGTGCTATTCCTGAAGCATTCAACTTGCCATTTGAAGCAAAGGTGGTCCAAGTAGGTCATAAATCTTTTGGATATTTGGGTCATGAGTGTTTGAGAGTGTAGAGATCAAATGGTGTGGTGCCTCAGCCAAGGAAGGAATCTCAGAAAGGGAGCTACTGGGAATGATGTGTGACAAGTACAGGCAGAGATTATGTGTCCTAATAAACATTCTTCCAAAGAGGCTAATACGAAGCAGATGACACCCAAACACAGGTAGTTTGGTGGTCCCTGTCCTTGTGACTTAGCTCTCCTTTGTTCTGCTGTGCATCAGCCACAGCTTGTTCCCCTTGACTCCCAGGCACTTTTCACAGATAGTTCCAGCTGTGGAGTGACTCACAGGACACTGAGAGTGGCTGCAGCAGGAGATGAATTGGTCTGGCAGAGGAACACTTCTCCTTTTTTAGGAGCTGTTTCCATAATTAATGTCTTCCTGAAGAATCAGTGATCAGGCTGTAGAGCACCAGGCAGAGCCGTGTTTGTGTGCACGTGTGTGCAGAGTGTTCCTGGGTGGGGGGATGAACAGGCAGGGCTGAGGGGAGGAGAAATGGATCCAATGTTCTCCCTCTCCCTGACAGCCACTGGGCCTTCTACCAAGTAGCCACGTCCAGGGGAAAAGGGTGGAAGGCAGGAAAAAGTAGAGAGCGACCAGTCCAATAAACCCTCAGTTCTGTGCATCCGAGTCATTCACCACCAGACAAAGAAATCAGAAATGCTGAAAACCAACGTGCTCCTCTGCCACCATCTGTGGGATGCAGAGCCCATGGAAGCTGCTCCCTGACAGCCTCAGCCAAATGTCTACAGTTCCAGCAGGAGCAGCACAGACAGTCAGGAGTAGGTTCAGATTGACCAAACTGTTTGTTTTAAGCAATTACAACTCAGGCTCTTCTCTCTCCTACGTCATTCAGCACTCTCTGCTGTCATTATTCATAGCCATTACCTGCAATTAACAGGCCTGGGTTTCTTTAATGATGCAATTCCTTTTTTTTCCCCCTGGTGTCTGTCTGATTGAGCACTCTAAACCCTTTTCCATTATTCACCGAAGAACCAGCAAATGATTGCAAGGTGGGGTTTTTAACTGCTCAGCTATGACAACCTTATGTTTTTCCAGTGTAAATTAGTGAGTAATAACTCACTGAAATAGAGCTGTCTGTACCTATGCAAGTGTTGTGTTGGCTGCAGTTATGTTGCTGCTTCTGAGCTGGGTGATATATTTAGAATGGAAGTTTGTGACCAAATGATCTGAATTACATAGTCCAGTTCCTTGATATTTTCAGATGAAAAATTTAATAAAAAAAGTAAAAGTATTTATATTTCAGAATAAATGAGAGAAAACTTAATTTATCAAGTGTTTTAACTTACACCTGGACTGAGTATCACAGCATCAAAAAAAAAAGAGAACTCTTCTGGAAAGTAGAGATTGTCCTATGATCACCTTCCAGAAGACAAACCCCATAACGTTTCAGGAGTTGTGTTCTGTTCAGTTTGGGGGTTTTTTAAAGTACATTCTCATCCATTGCAGTGCACTTTCAGTGTAAGCTGGTAGATGTATTGTAATGGTTTCCAATATGTGGTCACTGCATATTTGGAAGCAGCAGAGAGCTGAAATTTTGGGTTTGTGAGGAGTCTGTGCTGTGACCTTCACTGGAGGCTCCGTTATTTTGAAACCACACAGAATTGCAACAGCCTCTGCAAGCAGCTGGAGACAGAACCAGAGCTGCTGGGTGGTGGGAACACCCCAGAGGCTGTGATGGGTCCTGCCTCATGCAATGATCTCCATGGGCTGGAGTCTGAGTAGGCAAAAAATGTCCACAGAGTTTCCAAAACTCCTTACATGATGTGGAAAAGAAGAAACACACGGCTGATAAGTGTTGTACTCAACTCTTCTCAGTGCTTGATACTGGATAGGTGCTGGTTTCTCTTTCAAGATGTTTACACAAGATCCAGATGGGCATTTATGTATTGAGATTTAAAATTTTTAATTGGTAATTGAAATTTGAAAAGTGAACAGTATTAAAAATGCAGTCATTGTAGCAAAAGTGTTTTTCTTATTTCCTGTTCTGGAAAACATGTTACAAAATTATCAAAAGACTCCTTTGCATTCTAGGGAATGAAGTTGCAAAATTTGGTTTGGAATAACTTCTTGAGGGCCTGCAGTGCCAGTGTTCAGGAGAGATGTTTTGAAAACTGTTTTGGGAGATAATGAAAGATCTGACTGGATTGTGTCCTGAGCAAGTCTATCTAATGGGCTCTGCTTTGAACAGATGGTTGCACTAGATGATCTCCAGAGGTTGCTTCCAACCTCAGTGCTTCTCTGATTCTGTTTGAAAAGGTCAGTCAAAATTGAATGTGTTCAAGTTAATTAAACTAACATTTGGCCGTTTCCCAAACACTCAAGATCTCGACGTTTCATCCATAATAACTTTGATTTTCAACCCATTGGCAGTGGATGCCACCGAAATACCTCTGATAGAATGGGAAAACATATGGTATTCAGGAAGGGAGGGAATGTAGGAGCTTGGAAAAATGCAGATCACTGGAATGCATTATTAAATCTGGCTTGAATGCAAAAGTTTTTGTTCTTGCCACAGAGAACAAAACCTAGATTCTCTGCAAGTCAGCTTTCTCATCTTTCATCTTAAGTGCAGTCTTCTCCAGCTTGGTGTCAGCTCCCAGCTCTCTACACTGTGTCTCACAAGACCTTGAGAGTCTGGAAAAGGCCATCGTGCTGTTCCCCTGTAAATGCTGCCTCAGTAGAGCAAGGTGATCAGTTTAATAAAGCCATGTGAGTTATAGCAAGTGAGAGTGCCCAGATCCATGCCAGAGGAGAAGGAAATCTCCTCTCACCTGCAGCACGTGGGGGGAGTCACTCACAGCAGGCAAGGAGGGGTGTGCTGGCCAAGGCAGGTGGTGATGCCTTGGAGGGGCTCCCTAGAACAGAGGCTAGACAAGATTCAGAGAATGAAGTGGGTGTTTATTAAAGGCCTTCAACAGATACACCTTGGGCAGTCAGAGCCTCCCAGAGGCTGCACCCAAGGTGGGCAATGGTCACAAGTTTTTCAGACAGAAATCAGTTTGGTCCATTTGCACATCAGGGATGAATGCTCCAGTTACAGCTTCAGGTAATGAGGTCATTTACCCCCAGTTTGCTTCCCCCAATTAACTTTCTGTTTTTACTTTTCAGGGCCTGAGGCTGTGAGGGTGACCTTGGGTCTCAGGTCTGGAAGGATTTTTTTGTCTGACCAAAATGTGAAGAGAGTTTACTCACACTCTATATGGAGTTCAGGGTTATGGGCTCATGCAGTACAGGATTTGAAAAATATAAAAGCTAAAACTTAAGGCATCATCAGAAGCTGAATGGATCCCTAGCCCAGCACCTTCCCTTCCTCTCCAGATCTCCTTCCTCATACTAGATTTTGTGTACCTCTGGAGGAGAGGTGAGCAGTGAGTTTCCCATGCAAACTGCATTTCCTGCTGGAATCGATCTCTGAATCTTCTCAGTGAGTGATGCACCCAAAGCACTCAGCTCTGCTGAAGCCTGAAGCCTATGTAAGAGCAAGTGTGCATCCATGAAGGAAAGGTCTTGGCAACTGGCTGCCTGGGTGCTCAGCATCTCCCCTGCACACACAGGAGCTCAGGGGTGCTGGCTCTGGAAGCTGAGGGAGGTGTCATGTACTTGGTGCTTTTTTAGACAACGATGTGTCAGCATTTCAGAAATACAAGGGTCCTGATAAAGCTTTCCTAGAAACTATGAAAATCATTGATTATGCCTGAACCACTTGTTATCTGCTTCAAGAGGTTAGTGGTTAGAAATTGCATTTGTTCATTTGAATTCACATACAAAAATAGCTCCTCTTTATTGTGCTGGTGACTGGCCCTGTGCAGGGCCTGAGTTACAGTGCTGCAGTAAGGCAAAGGGCACTGCTGCTGCAAAGCACAAACCTGCTCTGCTGGCCCCCACCAGCTGGTGGCACAGAATAATGCATGGGTTAGTGTTTTGTGCATTGTTTTGGAGTTTAGAGGGGGATTCCAAGCCTGTGCATCCCTTATTGCTGTCAGTGATCCTGAACAATACTAAAAGAGGAGACAAATCTCTCTCATCCCCTCTCTCCCCCTCGCTCTTTTAGGCTGACTTTTGGGAAAGCTTTCTGAACTGCAGCTGGGTTTGCTGGTAGCTCTGACAGAGGATGGTTCCCCCTTCTCTTTCCAGCAGAATCCACTTCCAGTGTGTGCACAGAGACAACACCTGCACCCAGCACCCGTGGTGACAATTCAGGTGGGGAAAGGGGAAGGGAAGCAAAGGGACAAAGGGCTTTAATCAAAGCAGCAAAAACATCCCGAATGCACTGAGTGGCAGAACAGCCCTTCCAGAGGGCTTTGGCTATTGGGTTGTTTCCTGTACCTCAGAGGGTGTCTGGGGTTTGATGATGACTTCTGTCCCACTGGCTGACCCAAGAGTTCGAAGGCAGAATTGGCTGAGCTGGTGTCAGAGCTGTGGTTGGGAGCCTTTCTGCTGATTGGCATCTGGGGACAGCTCACTGGGGAGTGGGTACTGCCAGCATGAATCAGCAGATATCTTCCTGGAAGCAGCTGACAGCCTGGATATCCCAAGTGTTTAGCAGAGAACCCACCAGGCTATAAAAGTCTGCTTTTGAAATGTTTGACTTCTTCTTTCCAGCAGGGAGCTGTACAGTCATTCCCTGACAGCTGAGATGCTGTCTCCCACACACATGTGAAGATCACACAATGACATTTTTCAGCAACTTTGTTTACTAGATGATACAAACATAAAAAATATTTCAAGCCACTTAACACCTTGATGCCTTTTTCTTTGCATTGAACATTTTAGGGAGACAGGGGGGAGGGAATGGAAGGGCAGGACATGCCCCACGTGTCCTGGCACACTGACAGCAATCACATTTTTCACGTTGGTCCCCATTGCTTCGTGTACATGAAGTGATCTGGTCTCTTGTATTTGATCTTTGTGACTGATTCGTGGCTTCAGCAGCAGCAGTGTTAAAGCAAAGACCTTTCCATCAGCATGTTCATTGCCCTTGCAGTGACAATCAGTTTGATGCACTTGACTCTAGGGGAGAATGAGCAGATTTGATTAAGTTCTGTGCAGACTGAGATGTCTCAGCAGTAGAACAACCTCCTAAGAGAAATCAGAGCTGACAGGTGCTTCTCTTGTTTAACCCTCACCTGGCAAAGCCAGTTAGGCACTATGCAAGTTGGTATTTTTCTTATTGCTGTTTCCCAGAGAGCTGTTTGCTCAAGAGCTCCTTCACCAGCACAGCCTTGGAAATGAAGCCTGCTCGGTCCTGATCTGCCTCTCCTACTCCATGGGCAGCCTGGATGGTGAGGCTTGCCAGGCAGAAAAAAGGCACTTGCAGTAAAACATAACAATTAGAGCCAAACACTAAATATTTGTGCAAAAAGAAGAGCAGCTTGGAGTGTTTGTGTGTAAGAATCAAGAGGGGGCCTGCACCTTGGAGAAGGAAACCAGGGCCTCACAGAGCAGAGTTCCTCTCTGGAACAGCCTTGTCCCTGTGTGCTGGCACTGGACAGGGGCACCAGGGTTTCTCAGTAACTCCCTGTGGTCTTGGAGGAATCTGCAGATGTTGTGCCAAGTGAAAGAACTCCAGAAATCATACATTTGGTAGCACTGAGTGGTTGCAAGTATTGAAGTCCCTTAGGAGATGAAGTGCCATGGGAAGGGAAAAGGGGTCCAGAGGGTCATATCTGTGCAGAAAGTTAAGTCCCAAATCCTCAGAGGCAACACAGCTGCTGACTCTGGATCAGGCTCAGCTCAGAGCTAAATCATTCTGTACAAGGTGCTCTCACTCTGAGGAGCATTGCATAACGTGAAGGAAAACATTTAAAAAAGTAGCCAAGAGTAGTTCAGGAGGTAACTCCCAACCAATTAAGCATTACTTACTTGCTGAGTGAAAAATCCCCAAATATTGCAAAATATTAAACATTTAACAAAATCCAAACAGTGACTAGCCAAATGTTCATTTAACTTAGAACTTCACTTTTATTTTTTTTGTACTTTGGTGCTGGTGCTTGTCTCTGGGTCTGTTCTAGCACTTCTTGTCTATTTACAGCAAAGGCAGCAGTTTCCTCCAAGTTGGGCAGAGTATTTGTGCCTCACTGCTTGGGCACAGGTCACCATCTGTAAAACTCCTCTAGTGGAGAGGATTTTTCTCAATGGCTTACATTTCTCTTGCCTTTCTTTTGCTTTGAATCTGATGGTGGAAGTTGTTGATGGGATTTTGCACGTAAATGATGAAGAAGCAGCAACAGAAACACATCCAACACAGCCTGTCAGTGGTGACAGGAGACAGGATTGCAGTAATTCCTTTGTGTTGGTAGATAAACAAAGGGAATCCCTCTGCTCTGAGCTACAATTCCCTTTAATTTAGTCAAAGTAGAATAATCTGCATTTATTCTCCTTGGCTGTATCTTTGAGAGAATGAACTAGGCAAACTTTGCTCATTCTTTCATAACAGAACAGACTGGATGTGGGCTGGGGTCAGAAGAAAATTAATTTAGAATGTGTGAGGAATTAGGGTGAGGGCCTTGACTCTTTCTTACAGAACTTTTGAATTTCTGAAAAGCCTTGGCATTTTCTGTTCTGCCAAACTCCAACCTGGTAAATCCGTTTGGTTTTTTTTTTTTGGGGGGGAGCAGTACAGAAAACTGAGAATTGTCATGATGGACAAGGCTTCTTTTACTTTACCCTCACATCTCAAATGAGAGCACCATATGTGCCTCAGCATTTGCATGAGGCACGTGAGGGATGCTGTGACCTCTCAGCAGGTCTGGCAGCACAGTTCTCTCTCAGAATGGAGACTTGACATTTTAAGCAAAGCTTTATCTCTCTCCAAACTTCTCTAATGAGCATCAAGGACTCTAGATATTCTTGCTGTGTACACGCAGAGGTCATGTGGAGCCATCCTTTCCAGTCAGAGAGCTTTTCAACAGAGGCTGTGAATGCTCTGAGCACGCAGTGAGGAGAAGTGAGAAGGATTTCTGCCCTGCTGAGGATGCACAACAAGATAAATCTCTGTGTGCAGGAGCTTTACCTGGGCAATGCCTTTGCTTCTGCTGCTCCCCCGTGTCTGCCCATTAGCCCTGCAGTCAGGGGTCACGGGCTTTGGGGATAGAAGAGGTTCTGCTGCTTCCTTTTTACTGCAGCTCAGAGAGACTGAGTGAGGAGGACACACAGACAGGGATGTCCAGCCCACTGTGACAGCAGACATCACTCTGCCTCTCCAGTGTACAGAGAATGAAATTACTGCTCTCTCTGGCCTTCTGTTTGCAAAGCAGAACAAAGGGAAGAAGAAAAGAAGAAAAAGACTCAAGGACTTTGGTTTTCCTCAATTATTAAACCATTGCCCAAGTAGTGGGGGCTTGTTGGGAACTGAGAACTCCCTACAGGTGCTGCCATAACCAAAGCAGGGTTCCTCTTGAGAAGCCTTTACTTTTCCTTAAAGCCTTTATTTGTGGTGTATTTTGTATTTCTAAATACCTATGTAATTTTTTTAACATAGATTTTACATGGAACTTGCTCTTGGGCCTGTCCAGATAAATGCTCAGTGTGTGTAGCTCAGAGACAAAAAAAAAAAAAACCAAGTTGACTTTACAAGGATTAGGAGAGAAGATATTAATACTCCACAAGCAGTGTGAGATTTTAGGTGAGAAGATATTCAGCACAGGAACAAACACCTCTGCCCAGGAGCATGCAGATGTTTGGTTTTTTTCAAATTGCTGCTGTTTATAATGACAGTTGCTTTGTGCAAATGTGTATAGAGAAAGCTCAGTTCAGAAGTTTCCATGATGCTGTGCAAGAGCTGTTTTACGTATGAGCATTATGATTTCAAGCATGTTCTGTTTGGCAATTCAGTGTTTTGTTCTGTCTTTAGAAATAAAGCCCTGAGAGGCTGGTATTTTTTCTGTGTGTGTGCATTAGGTGGCTTGTTTTGGGATAGGCAATTGTTTTGTTTGATGTTCGGAATATCGAAAATGGAGCAGTTGCTTGACAAATTTGAATGCTGGAATTCAACATCTTGTTTTTCTTGGAATTCAACTCATCTCCACTGGGGTGGCTCTTGTCCCATTTGGGGATCTGGCTTTGAGGAGCACTTGTTTCTTGTCAGGAGTACTTTGCTCTACCCAGGGTGTGCTGCTGGTGCTCACCCTCTCCATGTGGAGGCATCATCTGTAGCAAGTTTAGTGGCAGCAAACCAGGAACAATTATTTTAAGTTTGTGTCTACAGCATCAGAGAAATTGAGTTTATTTCACAGAAGACAGTGGGTGGCCTCTGGCTGCACAGGAACTGGCCCTCTTCACAAGAGAAGAAGATCATGGGCTGTGCAATTCCATACTAGGTGGAAGAGGATGCATCCAGCATCTTTCTCTTTCCCTCTTGTCCCCAGTCTGTAATATACCTGTAAGTAAAGCAAATTGATTCTTGCAACACTGGCAACCTCAGCACTGCACAGATTTACACAATACAAACATTGACAGATGAACCAAAGGAGAAATTAAATCTCCTTGGACAACTAAGGCAAATGTAGCTGTATAAAATACATTTTATGGGTTATTTTCCTTCAGAATAACAACTGTTGATCTATGACTGACCTTTGAATATCTTTGCTCTCCTGTAACTATTTTGCCTCACAAAACCTTCTGTGGAGTGAATTTGCTCCAACAGTGTGTACACAATGTGTGTCTTTTAGATTTTTCATCAAAGGCTACATCTTGTGTCATCATGAATAAGCTCGCCTGGCTTGGTTCTAATTTGAAATTTGGTTTCTGAAATGTCCATAAATAAACAAAACGAAACCAAAAACAAAACAAAACCAAAACAAAACAAAAAAAAAAAACAAAAAAAAAACCAAAAAAAAAAAAAAAGGGAAAAAAAAGGCAGGAAAAAAGCCTCATGCTGTGAGATCTGAATGGAACAGACTCTGTGGGCTGGGAAAAATATCTTCTGACTAGAAAAGATCTTTGAAGAGAGAAAATAAATTCCCTATGGAAAGATCAAAGCCTATGAAGGTAATGGATTATGACAAGGTGAAAAAACACCTGGAGAAAATAGTTAGTTCAAACATAAAAGAGGGGACTAGGAAGGAGTATTTTGTTGGAGATAAGGGTAGTTAGATGGCTGGCTAAGTACTTGAGATTATATGTTGTAGCTAAAGGGTTATTAGTGGGAATAGGGACTTTTTTCCACTTCTGTGGTGTCAAGGTATCCTTGGAGCTGCAGTCCTAAATTCCTGCTCTATTGCAGTGCTCTGTGCTGGTGAGTGCAGCCTGGTGCACCCTGCACTGCACACAGATCCTGTCAGACTGACAGGAGGCTGATGGAATTGTAATAACTCCTCCTAAAGTCACTTTAACAGCCTGAGCAGGTCCTGCTAGGGTCAAAAACGTATGGAGCTTATCACAGAAAAAAAGGCAGAGACCCACCTGGTGAACTAGGAAATGTTCATGGGTGAAGAGCTCGGAAAAACCCCTTTAGTTCAGGTTTTTGTTAACAGAGACCATCTGCTCTGCTGGAGGTGCCCGTGGGCCCCGCTGGCTCCTGCGGCGTTCCTGTGTCACAGCCACACAGAAACAGGAGCCACAGCTGAGCAGCAGAGACAGAGCCTCATGGATCTCCCTCTCAGAGCCACACCAGTGGGATCCAGGCCTTTGGAATGCCCCCAGGAGCTGAGATCCAGTGACTTTGTCCAAGGCTGTGCTGGGCTCTGTGGCTGAGCAGAAGCTGCACCTCACTTCTGCCATTTAATCCCATCCCTCCCTGAGCCTCACCACAAGGCACAAATCCCAGGGGTTTCACCTCAGCAAGGAGCTTCCCCTGCACTAAGTACAGAGTTCTGGATCTGCTGAGAGACACCCAGCCACACAGAGCCATCTGGAGGTGCTGCTCTCCCCTCTGGTTTATTGCTCCAAGTGTTGGAGCAGTTGCACAAAGCTGCTGGTTGTTCCGTTTATTGACAATCCTGTCTAAACAACACGGACTGCTTCCCAGCAGCACCTGCCCTCCCTCTTGGGTCAGTTTCTCACTTGTCTTTTCAGTTTTTAAGCAGCAACCTGCCTCTCTTGTCTCTTTGTCTCCAGAAGATTATTTTGATAAAGGCAGCAGGTTTGTTTGGTGACCCTAAAAAAGGAAAGTCCGTTTCTGTGGGTCACCTCTGTGTCAGTGATCTGGTGGAGAGCTGAACAGTACTGGGGTGCCCTTCATCAGCACATCCCATTTCGTGCTTGGCTTGTGGCCATATGCTGTGGGAGGGGTGTTGTTACCAGGTGGAGAGAGAGAGAGCTTAAGGCCCTGGAAAACCCTGGTCTCCCAGCCCTAACTCCTCATTAGTACTGCCTGTGCTTTGTGGGTGCTCCTCGGCTCATCTGAGAAGTGACTAAACTGACGTAGGATTTGTTGCTTCCAGCTCACAGGCAACTTCAAATAAAAAAAAAATAAATTAACTAAATTAAAAATAAAATTCTAAGCTTTTCTTTTGGTTAGACAGTTTTACTTTAAACAAGCAATTTTCCCTCGTTTCAAAGCAAGAGCAACTGCAAGAGCAATCTCTAGTCTATCTCTATGATGAGAAGGAATTACATAAAGGAATATCATACATGAAAGATCTCAGTGGGAGCATGGTCCAGAAGGAGTGGAGCAACATGACTGCAAAATCCAGCTATTAATAGCAAAGCACTGCTATCTTCTATTCTCTTAAGATCTTGTTTACTTTGGTGAAGTATAAACAAAATCCAAGAAGTTCTGGGAAGTAGATGCAGCAAGAACAAATGGTTTTGATGAGAGATGTTGTTGCTCTGGAAATGGGAAGATAAGAGACCTTGAGCTGGATAATTGATATTCAGAATTCTTGATAGTAGGATGCCAAGAGAATTTCAAAGGAGTAATTGGGCAGGAGTAATTGGACAGGTGCCACAGGGTGACTGAGGCAGTATGTCTAGAGCTGTTATAGCATGAGGCCTCTGCCAGCTCTCAGCACGAGGCCATGCTGTTCCCACCTTCTCTAGGATGTTCTCTTATAGTCCTTTTTGTGTCATGAGAAAATTGTGCACTTGTTATGTCTGACAACACTCTAGGGTTTTTTGGTTGCGTTTTAGGGTTTGGTTTTTGGGTTTTTTTTGCTTTTTGTATAACCATGCTAACTTAGTTCAGCAGCTAAGTTTAGATACCAGTCCTAAAATTTCAGTTTTCAACCCTCATGTTACTGTGGTGCATTTGCAGAAAGCAGCAATCACAGTGGCAGCCCTTGGCACACCCTGTTCCTGCCGGGCCCAGAGCAACTGGTAGAAGGGAGTGCTGCTCCCAGGGATGCAGTGACTCCTCCTGCTCCATCTCTTCCTGTTTCTCCCAGCTCTAGTGGCTTTTCTTTTGGGTATTGTCGCTTTTGCCATCAGTCGTGTCCATGGCAGTGTGGAGGGGTGGTGGCAGCACCTCCCCCTGCTGCAGGAGGGTTCCACTGTGGGACAGTGAAATTGGCCACCTTGACTTCTTCTCTTTTCATAGCTGGGAAGAAAACATTTGGGATTAGTAAGCAACAGAACCTCAGTTTTCATTTGAGAAAGGAAATAGAGTGATTCATTCTGCAGCCATCGGCTCCAAGGGAGGAAGATTTGAATTATTAACAGCATATCTAAACATGACGGGTGCTGACACCTTCATCTCCTACTTTTTACTGCCATGGATTTTCTTCACATGCAGTGAGAGAATTTACACTACAGGAACTGTTAATGGTTTCATGCTTCCTACCCATTTTCAGCTGCCTAATTTATGGAAAGCCATTACTAGGTGAGTCACTGCTTTCACAGGATTAGTGTGGCTGAGATAGAGCTTTGGGTGTTTCTTTAATTTCCATATTTGCTTGAAAGGAGCATCAGACCCACATTAAAACTGTTATTGTTTGGTACAACAGGAGAGTTCAGAGACTCTGCTCTCCTTGATCATGTACAAACACTGAGGAGATGCTCCCTGTCCCTACAAGCTAAACAAACAAGAGATACTTACCTGCACTCTAGATACTCTGAGTCAGGGAGGCTCATTGTTCAGAACTTGTGCCTAACTGGATGGGAATTGAGTAATTCCAAATATTACAAATGAAGCAATACTGGGAATCTCACTGTAAAACTCACTTTAAAGAACTGCAGAAGCAAATTTAGTCTCTGGTTGATCTTGTTGAGAAGTGGCCATTCACAAGTTAAAAAGTACAAGCCTGAGGGTGAGGGTTCTCCCCTCACAATAAATGAACTGTGGAACAAATGAAATACATTCGGGCTGTCTGTATCATGAATGTAACAGGAGAACATGCAGTGTGTGAAACACCCAAGCACTGAATAAGGGGCAGGCTTCATAGCCAGTACTCTTTGTAATAAATAACTCAGAAATGTTTGCTGAATTTAGACAACAAACTCAGGCAGCAATAGATAAAATTTAAAGGAAATCCCGAATTGATTTTTAAGCTTATTTACTCGTCTGTAGACCTCTAAACTTGTTGCAAAAGGCACATGTTACTTACACCCAATTACAAGCTCGTAAAGAAATTACAAAGCTCTTCCTAACAGTGCTTGAAGATTGGTATTTTTGCTGGATAAATTCTGAGGCAGATCTTCCGCTGCTACAAAGAGAAGTGACTCTGAAGCCCCAACTTTTCTTTTATTCCAATTAAAGATCTCTTGTGTATGAGCTACCCACCTCTTTTTCCCCCTAGGGATTTAAAAATGCTTAAAAGATTTTAAAAACCAAAAGAAACAAGTACAATAGTGACTGATGTGCATAAGGCTGTGAGGCAATGAGTGATCAGTGGCTCGTTAACGCCAAGTTACAGAAACCAAACATCGATCCTGTTAATCAATTGGTGTCAGTACATGGTTTCATCTGTGCCCCCAAGTGTATGATTTTGAAAGAATTGTTCGTTCAAAATTGTCTTGGGTTATGGAACCAAAACTGTGTATTCTATTTCATCTGCTGAAAGCAGCTGGGGAGATGTTTTTTTCTTTATCTCTTGTAACTCTGGGGGGGAGGGGGGCAGATGCCTTCTGATAATGGGCCAGCTGTTAAAAACAGGTGGGGCAGTGTTTCTTATCTCTTTCACCACCTGTCCTCCCTCCAGGGAGATATTTTCTGCTGATGGGCCATGAAGGCTCACCAATGACAGGACACATTCCATCATCCCATTGTCAGATGCTCCACCCAGTGGGAGGAGCCAACCATTCCTACCTGGATAAAAACTGAGACACAGGAACACCAGGGATCTGGTTCCACTGGATTCCTGGAGGAAGACTGGACCCTTCCCACCATCACTGGACCCTTTTCTCTCAGGATCATCTCTGCCCCAACAGAACCACATCTGCCACTCCAGGAGGACTCACTGTGGACTGCTCCCAACCCCCTGACCAACAGGGTGTCAGGTTGTAGCTCTGACTCTGTCAGGGTTTCTAGGATTGTTTGTTTGTTTGCTTGCTTGCTTGGTTGGTTTTGTTTTCTACTACATTTGTATTTTTAATATTCCTAGAAAAGAGCTGTTATTCCTATTCCCAAATCTTTGCCTGAAACCCTTTAATTGCAAAATTATAATTTGGTGGGGGTGAGGTGTTTACATTCTCCATTCCAAGGGAAACTCCAGCTTTCCCTGGCAGATACCTGTCTTTCAAAACCAAGACAAAAATTAAACCCTTAAAACAAATCACAAGAGCATGTGCTTGCCTACATATTAACCAACAAACGTTCTTTGGCTGCTGTTTCACTGTCTGAGCCTGTGGTGGAAATGCAAGTCCATTGGCATTGACTTCTATAAGGAGATTCAAAGTACTTGGAGTATTTAGAATTGAATTGTTCCATTGAGCTCTCCCAGTAGAATTTTTCTTAATGGAAATGTGTTTGGACTACATATTCAGTGGCCATACATCCGGATTTTCAGGCAAGCATTTTTAATTTCCTTCTGAACCAAAATCAATATGAACAGTTTTGGAGGATTCTTTTGTTTGCACTTTCAAAACACCCCCCATTTTTCATGTTGCTGTTTCATTAGGGGCTGCTGAGTGACTGAACGCAGAGGAAAGGCAAAGCAACATGCTTTGGAAGCTGAAGGATTGCCTGCTCGTGTCTTACACCACTTCTACATGAAATGAGCAGTGTCCTCCCCTGGAGAGCCACTGTCTGACTCAGTGTAAAACTGAGTAACAAAAGCAGCAGCAGAGGCTAAAAAGAGATGCATGCAAGGCTCTTAAATGGTGCTGGCTTTGGCCAGCCTTTCCAAGGAAATACAGTTTGGGTGATTGCCCTTTTGCCATCCTGCTGAATGGATGGAGTGGTAAAGACCCCAAAGATGCAAATTCCCCAAAGCTGTGGAAAATCAGCAGCCAAGTGGAGGTGAGGCCCCCCCAGTTGGTGCTGCCAGCTCAGGAGAAGTGAGCAGGAGTAGCTCAGGAGCCTGTCCTGGGTGTGTGCAGCTGTGGTGGGACCTCACCACACCAACTGTGCTGATGCTCCCTGCAGGGGAAGGGCTGGAGCAGAGCTGGTGGATGGGACAAGAGCTGGCAGCACTGCAGGTTAGCAAGACTTGCAAGATGGGAACAGAGGTGAGCTAAAGGTATTTTGGGGACTGGGGAAGGATGCAGCAGTTTTGGATATGAAACCAGGCTTTATTGGTTTAGTTCCTCATGGAACAGTTCATAATACAGCCTGCAAAGGTTGCTTTTAGCTGACAATTATAACATCATAAAGCAGAGAATAAATGGAGCAATTCTGAATAGTGCTGATGTTTTAGACCAGGAGGGATAAGGCTCAGTATCAATAACAACTCCTAGGGGACCCTAACCACAAAATAGGCAGAAACTGATAAAAAGTGAAGAAATATGATAATATACCATGACAGTTTGTTCTATAAATAAATAAACCAGTGGATTGAGTATTTGTCCTGCTTTGATGCATTTAATTTCCATGCAAACTCACATACAAATGATAACCAAGTGAAAATATTCTTTCCTTTTGGATGCTGGCTGTTGTCTCCAGTTGCACCAAGGACAGCTGAGGTGGTCAGATGGAGCTGTACCCCCCTGTTAAAAGCCCCTTGGATGCACTTTGGAGCTGTGACAGTAATATTTTACTATAATTGCTTCCTTGAGGAGATGACAGGGTGCTGAAGTTGCTGTCACTTTTTCTGTATGAGTTAAACCAAAGATGAGTGATTCAGACCTACTCACAGAGAGAATGCTCTGAATTTGCATGATTAGGAAGTTCTTCAGATTAAAAGCAATTCATCAAGGCATTTCTCACCAGGAAAATACCTGTGTCAGATTAGCCCCTCTTCCTCTATGATGGTAGGACAGTAATCTTACTGAATTCAAGCAAAATCTCTGAACTACCTGCACAAACCATCAGGTGGGGATTACACAAGTCTGTAATTAATCCCAGATGTAAAACTCTGCATGTTCATGATTGAAGGCTGAGTTGAAGTTCTTTCAAAACAAAGCAAACCAACCAAAAAAAAAAAAAAAAAAAAACAAAACAAAAAAAAAACCCCAAAACAACACAAACCCCCCACAAAATAAACAAAAAAAAAACCAAAAAAACCCACAAAAACCAAAAACGCAGTACAAAGTGGTACCACAAAACTCTTCTTCAAATCCATTGAATCCCATGAAATGTTAGTCAAAATCTTAATAAAAAACATTTAGCAAAAGGTGTTAGAAGGTTTTTTATCGTTCTGGTGCTGTTCAGGAGGGCTGTGTATGGAAGTGAGCTGCAGGTTGTCTGGAAAGCTGCCATAGAAGGTGGTTTGTGGGGTGTCAAAGTATCAATACCCACTTCCAAACTGTTCTTCTATGCAAGTTTGAAGCTGCTGGAGGCATTGCTATTGATGCACAGAGGCACAGGGCTGCGTTACATCTGATGGGATGCATGAGAATGCAATGACATTGTTGCAATTAGGAAGAACTCGCATCTGTTTTTAATAAAGCTGTGATGCTGTGCAATCACTGAGATGCTCTGATATCTGTGAGGTCCTGACTCCTCTGCAAACTGACTGGAGGGAAAATGAGAATTTGGTGCAACTTTATCCAGAGAGGGTTACAGCAGAATGCAGGAGAGGAGGGAGCAACTGGGCAGCTGCTCCATTGACAGAAAAAGTTGGATCAAATTTTTTCATCGTGTTTGCTCCCCTGTGTGAGAACAGAGTAAAACAAAACCCTGCTTGGTTGGATGAAGCTGGTGAGAGTGTGGGACTGAGTGCTGTTGTTTTCACTCCTAAAGGATTTGAGAACCTGTTGGTGTTTAATGACTGAATAAACAGTATATGAGCAAAATAAAACCTTTAAAATCAGCACAACAATAAGAAGGTGAGATTGTTAACAAAATTGGTTTTTTCTGCAAGTTACAGATTACATTTCATTTACTTGAATAGCCTGGATGTAGCAGTGTGGAGAGATTAGCATAATCACCAAATATATATTTCATCTGAATTTAATTTAGCAGCCATTGATAAAAAAATCAAATTAATTCAGCTAGAAATTGATTTTTTTTTCAAATGAACTGCAGCTTGAAACACAGACTAAGGCCAAAATGCCATTAAACCCTGATTTATTGTGTTGTGTAGATAGATTATTTCACAGTTTAGTTTTTTAAGCCATTACAAGTTTTTTGAACTACAGCAGGGACTAGTGTGTTGATGTTCAAGTTTTTAAAATTGAAATTTAGCCTTCATTTAAACTGATAACCCACTAATCCTGGATCATTATGGTTTTGTTTGTTAGACTGGAGAACAATCTAATGTCTAACATCTCCCTGAGCTCTGATGGTTACTGCTTTTGAGATACACATACACATACATTCCTGCTTACAAGTTTGTGGCATTACTTCAGGTTCTTAAACAGCATAACAAACCCCTGTGCTAGTAACTTCTGTGGGTTTTGAAGTGAATCAATACTTCACAGTTTATCATTTAACTTTTCAATTCAGAATTGCCTGTGAGAAGTCTGATAATTTAGTTTGGTTTTTTTATTTAATCATTTGAAAGTAATCTCTGAGAACTTCTGTTCAGTGGATTACTCACAAGCTGTTGGCTGTTTTTACTTAAAATCTCATGGAGCAATGGAAATGTGGTCTGTTCATTTAGTTCTGTTACTTTCTCTTCCATTTGAATGCTGGAATCTGACTTCAAACTCTATTTTCCCAATAGCACTGTATTTTTTCTTTCTGTAAATACTTGCCTTGGTCAAATAATTTAAATATTCCCAGGCAGCAGGTCACAGACTGCAAACTTCAAGATTTTTATATTATTATTTTTAATGAGCTTGTTCTAATTAAGTCTAAGGAATTGAATCAACCCAGTTACAAAGAGAGGAGGCACAGAACAGGTTAAAATGTACTTTGTCAGTGATTTCATGGACACTTCTCCAGAATAGCTGTGGTTTCTAGCAAGGTTCAACTTTATCCAGAGAAGATTATAGCAAGGAAAATTACTTCTATTCATTCCTGTACTGAATTCCTCTACGGATATTCAGCCACTCCAGGGCTGCATGGATAAAATAAAGAGCTGGATTTTAAGGTTTTCACGCAGGCACCAAGATTTCCTCATATTCACAAGTCACAATTCCTTCTTTTCTGGACGCTGTGGTCTCTCAGCTGGCTGATGATTGCAGGGCCTGTGCTGCAGATGCGTTTTGGGCACCCTCAGTGGGGACCCCAGCCCGAAGCACTGCAAAACATCCTTGCAAGGGTTAATGCCTCTGGTGCCTCAGGAGCCTGGGTGGGTTAAAAGTGCTCAATGAGCCTCAAGATGTCCAATGCAAATACTGCTGGGGAAAGGGACAGACAGGGCTGGGGCAGACACACCTGGGTCAGGTCTGGAGTACCACTCAGACATCCCTGGAGATAAGGGGATGCTCAGAGTCCTTTTTCATATAGATTTTCTCTTGTCAATTGCTGTCTTAGGGGGAGTAAGAAAAAAAAAAAGTAATTAAAACCTCATTCAGAAGGAAATCTTCTGCCAGAACCACTCCCACTTCTGTCAAAATCAGCTGCTTACATTGGGAACTGACTGACCTGGTGTGGTTAGTTCCCAGAATTTTACTATCAGTCCAAGGCCTAATGATTTCCTATTGCCATCTAAATAAAATCTAGTTTAATTAACTTTAAGGTGCCTTATTGGTATGAAATGCTTAATGCCAGGTGTCAACTGTGCATCTAGCACGGAGCAGCCTCCTTTCTAGGCCAGCCCCACCTGTCTGTGAGAGTTTAAGGTGTGGCTTACAGCTGTCTCCCTTTGCAGCAGGTCTGATCTGTTAAGTTTTGCTGCAGGCAGTGAGTGTTGGCTGGCTGGGAGCACTGGGCTGTGCACTGACAGGTGACTGATCCCCAGCTGCACTCAGGGCACAGCCACAGGAGTGAGTCATGCTCTGCAAACCTCCTGTTGCTCAGGAGCTGCTTGTGATGTCAGGGAGTTGGGGCAGTCATGGTGAGGGAGGAGGAGAAGGGCTGGGAGGCAGAGTGCTCCTGGCTGCCTGCAAGTGAAGCCTTAGGATTTCAGCTTTTATGGTTTTCAAATCCAGTACTGCATTACTGCATAACTGAACTTCATATAAAGTGTTAGCTACTGTCTTCACACTTTGGTCAGACAAAACAATTCCTCTGGCACTGAGATCACAGGACACCCTACAGCTTCAGGCCCTGACAATTGTAAACAAAAGTGAATTGGGGGAAGCAAACTGGGGGTAAATGACCTCATTACCTGAAGCTGTAATTGGAGCATTCACCCCTGATACGTAAATGGACCAAACTTATTTCTGTCTGAGAAACTCATGACCATCATCCACCTTGGGTGCAGCCTCTGGGAGGCTCTGACTGCCCAAGGTGTATCTGTTGAAGGCCTTTAATAAACACCCACTTCATTCTCTTAACCTTGTCTAGCCTCTGTCCTAGGGAGCCACCCCAAGGCATCACAGGGAACTTGTGAACAAGGTATTATTTAACCATCTCACTGGGGAGAAATTTGTCTCTTTCCTAATGGATGTGAGATCCATGAATTCCTGTGTTCTGCCTCTCTCTATTGTCTGTGGTTTCTAGGAAAGTTAGTCATGTGTGTGGGCCTTTATTGTGTGCATTTATTTATTTGTCATCACTTTCCCTTTTAAAACATCTCTTGGTTACCCAGGGAACTGGTTCCAGCCCTGCACATTCCTTCCTCTGGCTGTCAGGTGAGCCAACTGATGCCCTGGGGTGGCTCCCTAGGACAGAGGCTAGAGAGAGTCAAGAGAATGAAGTGGGTGTTTATTAAAGGCCTTCAACAGATACACCTTGGGCAGTCAGAGCCTCCCAGAGGCTGCACCCAAGGTGGACGATGGGCATGGAGTTTTTCAGACAGAAATAAGTTTGGTCAATTTGCAGATCAGGGTTGAATGCTCCAATTACAGCTTCAGGTAATGAAGTCATTTACCCCCAGTTTGCTCCCCCCAATTCACTTTTGTTCACACTTTCAGGGCCTGAAGCTGTAGGGTGTCCTTGTGATCTCAGTGCCAGAGGGATTGTTTTGTCTGACCAAAGTGTGAAGACAGTAGCTAACACTCTATTTGAAGTTTAGACTTAGGCACTAATGCAGTACAGGATTTGAAAAATATAAAAGCTAAAATCCTAAGGCATCACATCCACAGGGCTCCCAGTAGTGCTGGGAGACCTGGGAGTCTGGAGCCCCACCACAGCACTGCCCCAGAGCAATGGCTCCACTGTGCAGGGACACAAAGGCCAAAAAGGAACAGTAATAAAATAGTACTCACTCTACCAGTGCATTGAATCTTGCTGTAGGTAGGCTGAATTTGTTGTGGATGGGTGGATATAATTCCCAATATTTCACTGGGATGGCAGTAGAAAGTTATTTATTTTTATGGAATTAAAATGCATGAATAATCTACTTTTAAAGTATGTATCTTATCAGAGTTGTAGTAGCAGGAGTTAATATTTTGCCCTTCAAGGGATGTAACAGATGGAGAGACTGAGAGAGCTTGAGGAGTGGCTCTGAGGACAGGAAATGCTATGGGAATGCTTCAGTCATCTGACTTCTGCTTTATTTATATAAGCAGGAGTTCATGGCTGATTGTAACTGTGTTGTTTTGTCCCAGGTATGATTGTCACCAGCTCTTCTTGTCACTTGAATAACACATGGACAACTCAGATTTTTTTTAAGTCTTTTAAAGCATAAATTTAAACTCAAATGTTCCTTTTCAATCCCGAGGACTTTTTATTTCCAAAGGAGGACGTGAGAAATAAGTGGTTACTTTTGAAGTATTGTAAAAGTAATTAACTTCCACGTTTCAGATGAATGGAAAGCAAAGTAGAAATACTCCTTCAGCAGACTGTTTCTGTTCACCCAGAGAACTCCAAGGGCTGCTTAGAATGATGCAACTCACTGGAGATTTTCAGGCATGAAAAGGTTCAGGCATTTTCACAAAGAGCAAAAGGCAGGGTCTTGAATGTAACAAACCTGAAAGATATAACCAGAGTAAACTGGTTTTTACTGAATTAGTAGATGTTTATAGATTTACTGGGGGAAGAAAAGCAAAATTGAAGTTCAGTTTGTGGACTGTGGCATTTTGCAGATGGATAGGTGTTCACAGCTTCAGAAATCACACTGGAGCTCTGGAAATGTGATTTAAACATAGGTCTCTGTGTATAGCAAAGATGATAATTTAAAAAAATCAGAGTTTGAGGGAAAGATAGATGGTAAAATAAATGTGGGAGCTTACCCTAAGGAGGAACCACAAGGCTCTAGGGGATGCAGTGAGGATAGGGAGTCCAGGAGAGGTGGCTGTAATGTTACAGACCAATCTTACTTTACACATTTTAATTTTCAATATAGCTTATAATTTTCTGTTTGGAGGTATTTAATGAATTTACATTAGTTTATCAAGCCACTTATTTGGTCAAATAATCTAAAAAAATCTTTTTAAAAAGGTCTTTAAAGCTCTGCCTTTGTTTTATTCAAAATATTCTATGGGTTTGGAGGGTTTTTTTAATTCAATGAGAACTTGAAATGAGAAGTTTCCCTTTATTTCTTTAATGTATTTTATTGGTTCAGTGGAATCCAGTTCTAGGAGTTAATGGATGCTGAAACTGGGAAGAAGGGACATGATGTGTGAATTATAACACTGTGGGAAGGTGGAGCCCCTGTGATAGGACACCTGTAAGTGATAGCTGTACTTCATGGAGGCTCTCCCAAAGGAGAAATAGGGTTGGAAGTTTGGCTCTCTACATCCCTTTGCTGCTCTCTGACACTTGCACAGACTGCTATGTAAGTAAGGAATAGGTGGGATAAAATATTCACTGCAGTTTTCTTGGCCAAGTAGTTGGACAAGATTTAAACTTAACAAGCCTCCTGATAGTTAAGCTTTAATATTGGCAGAGATGGTGATTGCCCTACAAAGTTTAGCTGTGATGAAACTGCCACTGAATAGCAGTGACATACACATACATAGACAGGCTACAAAAACTCTTCACTGCTGATGGAATGTGACTTTCTTTCAGCTGTTTTGTTGTTTCTGGGACTTTAAACAAACAAACAAACACATGTTAAGAGTTGATTTACTTCTAAAATGCATCAGCAATGCTGGGCAGTGATGTGTAGGATGCTTTACTCCTCTGCACGAGGAGCACAGGTGATGTCCAGCTGTGAGGTAAGACATCAGCACTTGCTCAGAAATAGGAACTTTGCTTGGAGCTGGCCATCTCCACTGAACTGTGTCCTTAGGGATTGCTCTGGAGCTTCTCCTTCCAGGTCTGTGAACCTGGAATGTCTGGCAGACCAGGGTGTTTAACGTCACTGGGCTTCCTCAGATCTGCTCTGGCTTTAGAGTTCTGAATTTTTGAAGCATTTCTCTAGCAATGTGTTTGCTATTTATGTCCTTGCCCTGTAGTTTGTTATCAAGGCAGATTGCATTTTTAACTTCCAGTAAGAAGTGGCAGCAATGGTAGTGACTCATTTACTGTTTTATTCTTGCTTTGTTTCAGATGTATCTCACCGAGGCACTGAGTAAAGCTTTGCTCTGTTAGGCTTCCCCTCCCTCACAGCCTGCTCTGCTTGGGTGATTTATGCTTTGATCCAGCCTTGTGTGTTTGCAATCAGTTTTTTCTCTCCCTAATTTCACATCAGCAACTTAGGGCAAGAAACACAAAGGCTTTGTGCTATCCAGGATTTGACTTCTCTGCTGAATCCCTTCTTTGCTCTGGTTTGTTGGGGTTTTGTCACTGTAGCTGAGGGGGGTTGTGCCTTCTTATGTCCAGTAAAAGCACTTCCCTACTAATATAAACTAAAATTCCTTTAGTAAGGTTTTCTAGGGAGAAAAGTGCACCTCTTCCTGTGAGGGTCAGTCTTTGTGTTATTTTTCCAGGTGTGTAACCTCAGTGTGCAGGACAGGGCTGAAGTAACTGGAGGCACTGAAGTACCAAAGGTTGGTGCCAATGAAAAACCAAGAGTTCTCATGGATTTAAGGACCACTTCATCTCAAATGAACCACACTAACATAACTGATGGGGCTGCTGGAGCAGAAGGAACTTTTGTAGAAGAAAATTCTGGGGTTTTTTTGGGGTTTTTGGGGTGTTTTGTTTTGTTTGTTTGTTTTCTGTTTTGTTTTGTTTTTAACAGTGTGTTCATTTACATAAACTAGATTTCATCTGTATTGAACTGGCTCCAAATAGTAACCACTTTGAGAGAAAATTAGATCACAGACATGATCTTTGTGGCAGTTTTATTGCCTTTAGCCCACATCATAACTGCTCCAGATAACTGATGGTTAACAAAATGAAGAGCAGCAAAAAAATTAAAAAGGGGGAAAAAAAAGAAGTTTATGTTCTTTCAGCTAGTGAAGACAAATTATTACAGGAGCATGAAACCTGCCAATTCTGAAATCTTGTAAGAATTAATAGAAGGTGCGATCAATACTACTTAGGAACTTTAGTGCAATACAGTGTTTTGGTATTTTTCTGTGTAGACACTGCACTGAAGATAGATTTTAGTTATTAACTATTATGAACATATAAATGATTTTCTGTATGTTTTACTAAACTGATTTCTATCTGAAAGCAGCCTGGTGCAAATTAAGCAAATTATGAATTTAAACAAGCAAAATGTAGAAAACAATAAATTACCTTTGTCTCTTTTTACAATATAATGTTAATATCTGTACAAATATTAAGAGAAAGGTTTTTTATTATTGCTTGCACCTGTGTTTGCTTTCATTCTGTAATGAAAATAAATCTCATTCAGTATAAAGATTACAATTAGTTTTGTATCAGCCAATGAGAATTAACCCTTTTCTTAGAAAAAACACATAGTATGGGACTAAAATTGGCTGAAGTCACAGGTCAGGCTGTGACAATTATCTTGAAAGGAGATTTACTTTAGAGCTGGTTTGGGCTTTTTTCAGTGCTCTGCATGTAAGTATATAAATTTGCAGATGTGAAGGTGAGACTGGTTGAGTGGGATCCAAAGGCATGGCCTAAAGTTCCCATCAGTAACCTGGATTGATCCTGTTCTGCTGTACAATGTGGACAGAGACTGAGATCTACCTTATTGTATCCAGCAGTAAAGTGTCCAGAAATGGAAGAGTTTCAAAATTAATATGACATTATAGATGTCAAAAATGAAGATGTGAGAAATAAAAAATGTTCCTCTGTTCTTGGTAGGAAAGGAAACTCAAGAACCTCACAGTCATAGCACAGATAGTAAACTGTTTATGAAAAAAATTTTCAAGATGCAGGTATGTAAATCCAAGGGCTTAAAATGATGAAAGGATGTTCTTAAAAATATCCCTGTAGATCAAATTTTCCTCTAATCCTTAAAGTCAGTAAGCAACATTCATTTGGCTTGAATGGAAGGTACTGCAAAAGATAAGTCAGTTGGTCATTACTAACTTAACAAGTGTTGATCAAATTAAAGATGATGTCTTAGGGTTCCTCTCCTTTTCCTCTGTGTGTATATTTAGCACACCAGATGGTTAATGCAGTCATAGTAAACTAGTGGGAATTTTTAATTAAATGTGTTCCCAGGACATTAAATGCAGAGTATTATCCTTTGGCTGGTGATCAGAGTAAATATTTGGTAATAAGGGAGAGTCCTTGTAGAATATTGTTGGTAATACATGAAAAGCACATTTGAGAAAAGAGCTGTGTTCAAAGCAGAGCTTTCTTCACAAAATGAAGACATCTCAGATGCTAATTCCTTTTGTATGTGGGGTTTTGTTCCACTATTACTCATTCCACAGTTATTACAAATAGCACAAGGAGTAATTTGCAATTTGATAGTCCTGGAATGGAATTAGTCTAAGTTCGTCTGTAGCCATTTACTTGTCGATAGTCACATTTCTACTGAATACTGAAGGGCTCAGATAGAATAAAAACACAACAAAGGGCAACATCTCTGTTCCAGCAGTGATGCTTCCCTTGCAAGTGAAGGAAGACTCCTTGCTCTTGTTGGGAGCCAATTCTGCTCCCTCTGTGAGGTCTCAGAGGGCTGAGAACATCTTCCTGTAGTCTGAAAATCCCTGCAGCCATGATATGCAAATGTCCACTAGCCCAGCAGTGATACTCCTCTGTCAATCAGCTAATTCTCTCCTCAGCCTAACCAGTTTTATGGTATCATGGCTTTCTTTACTCCCATTGAGCAGCTTCTTTTTGTTCCCCTGTGGACGTGAGATTAGTAGAATGGAAACAAGGATAAGCCTAGCCTATTAAAATAGGCTGGTTGATAACTGAAGGGGGAAAGATGAGCTAGAAATCTGAAATGGGTACAATTAGTGGGCAGCTGAGCTGAAAAGGAAATGGCTCTTCTGGGAGCATCTCAGAAGTGGGAGGTCATGGTCTCTGGCCAGGGCTGTCTCTTGGAGAGTCCCCTCACCCTGCAGGCAGAGAACATCATTACCTACTTGTAAGAAGCATGAGAACCTGAAGAACACTTAATTTTATGGGGGTGCTAGAAGTTTCTCTGCACCTCTCCTGATAGAATTAGTGTGTGGTTTTCAAAGAGTAACAGGAGCTGCCATTTGACACCATCCCACGGGAAAACCAAAATATTTGGTAGGAGGTGCTGGGATGGACAATTAATGTCTCCTTCCTGGACACAAAGAGAAACATGACTGCCCACCCACAACTGTGGCAGGTCCCCGCTGTTGTTAAGTTTGTACAGTTAAGGACTCGAGTCGGGAAGGCTGAGAATCTGGAGGAGTTTAAATAGCAATTTCTTCGAGAGGTGACACGTGAATTATTGAGCACAGAATTTTAGTCTGCTCTGTTTATCAGACTGGATTTTCTTGGGGTTGTGTCAAACCTCACATAAGCCACGCTGATTGGTAAGAAAGCTTTTTTAGCTAGTCCTGGCTAAACTGACCTCGTGCAGAAATAAAATCCCACATGGTGGCATCTGATTAACACAAAGCTGGAAACCTGCAAATTCCTCCAGGACACAGAAGACTCAAAGCATTGTCACCAAAAATCCCTCTCTGCAAACTACCAGGGGAACAATTGGTTTAGCTGTTACTGCATAGGAATAAACAAAGTAAGTCCAGAACCAGCAGCAAACCCCAGGCTACAGAGCTCCTTCATTTCCTCAGAGCTCCTTGTGCCTCCCTGCTTTCCAGTGCATCCCAACTCGTAGGTGAACCTTCTCTGCACCAGTGAGAGATGGGTTTGTTTCTGCAGCTACTCCTTGGGCCACAATCTTCACTGACAAGCATAGCCACTGAAGTAGTGTACAAATTTCTATTTGTAGCTAATTTTAATAATAGGTTTTGAGTTAAACCTCAAGAGCACAGAGCTATGGAAGTGTTCTGGTTTATTTTACAGTTAAACAAAGGTGTGCTTGAGGTGTATTTTTCAAATGCCTTTGAAACCACAGACTGTCAGACTCTACTTCCACAGCAAAGCCCAGATGGGTGGGGGCCTTTTGAACAGGTGCACATGGAAAAAGTGTCTTAAATATACCTAAGTTACAGCAGTAAATACGTGCTACACAAATATGAGACTGGAACAGTAAAAACCAAAACCAAACCAAACCAAACCAAAACAAAAAAAAAACCCCCACACAAAAAACCCACACCACCAAGAAAACCCCAAACAAACAACAACAACAAAGCAAACCACAACCAACCAACCAAACAAAACAACAAACAAACAAAAAACCAAACAAAAACAACCCCCAAAACTAAGAGGGAAGACAGGCAGTGCAATTTTGTTTTATTTGAATGGGGAAAGGGTTTGAGGAAAGAGGACTGGGGTTCCTCAAAAATTGTCTGCTGTGTTTCCTTTTTGGCATGGATCATTAATCAGGGCTGCTGCACTGATGCACATTCACTGCCCCTCCCCTGAGCTTTGCCAGCTGACACCCCCCAAAGCTGTCTGATGTGATTCTCACTTTCCAGGTGCTATCAGCTTTAGCTCTGTTTCTCGCTGTTTAAGTCTGAGGGGTAGAAAATAACTCCTGCTGTTAGAAATAGGTTGTCAGCTTTGACTTGAGTCAGAGTTGGAGAGGAGCAGGAGGAGGACAACGAAGAGGGCTGGGCTGCTCTGCCACAGGCTCTGTGCCATGGAGAAGTCCCTTCATCTCCCTGCTCCTGTTTCCAGCCATATGTGGGGATAACAGCTTTCCCTTAGCTCAGTGCAGTGTTGTTAGGATAAAGACTTTGAAGGGATTAGCCCCTGTAGTTGGAGGCTTTAAAAAGCACTTTGGATGGATAAAAGAAGATGCTGAAAGCAGCTCTGGAGGTCCTCATGCAAACTGTACCAAGGCACAGTGGTGGCCTGGCACCCTCCTGGTATTTGCATCGTGCATCTCCCTTCCCTAGGCTGACAAGTGAAAAAAATTCTGCTGTGTAGCTCACACATATGAACAAAAATGAAAGTGTGTGTCAGATGGTTTCCCAAAATATTAGATGCACAATCATCCTTAATGTTTTTTCAGCCCGTGCTGAAATGCAAAACAGTAACACTGGCTATCTCCAACTCTCTTTTAATTAAGAGCTGCAGCTGCCTTTAACTGTCAGATCTTCCAGCAAGTTGCTTCCAAAACATCTCAGCGAGATGACAAATCTCTTAGTCATGAATTTGACCTACCAGTTTCAGGCCCAACTGGAGGAACTGAGGATGTCTGAGTCAGCTGAGACCATTTTGCTGAATCACTCAGAAAGTCCCTGAACGTGGTTTTTTTTTTTTCCAAGGTGGCTGCAAGCACAGAGCCTGCACTGCTTTCAGCCTGGTGGGTTGCTCCTGTGCTGACTGATCCAGATCTGGCTTGGGCTCTGATGTCACAGAGTGGCTGCCATTTAAGAGTATTTGCTAGGGATTCATCCCCTTTCTCACCAACAATAACAGAATTTTGTTCATCTTTCAAAATCAATCTGACTTGTTCTCGAGAATGGCAGTTCTCAGCACCAAGAGTAATTTTTTTCCTTTTCCTAAACAAGTCTGATGGCTAGGGGCCTCGTGATGGAGCTTTTATATGGATTTTTCATTCTTTTGTAGCTCCCCAGAATCATGCCAGATCATGAGAAATTATACTTTAAAGTTGTGATGCTTCATGTATTTCAAAAGGAAGCTTCTACAACATAGACCTAATATTTTTGCATAAAATTTCTTTGACTAAGGCTTCTGAGAAATTATAAACTGATGAGACACGGTACAGAGACAATAATAGAAGAATTATGTAAATGCAGGAAGAATTATGTAAATGTAGGCTGGACTTTAATTCTAGAATTTTTGCCCAGAGAATCTGTGCTTTCAAGTGATGCAGGCCTTCAGTTCCCTCCTTTGCCAGAAAACTTGGATTAGATTTTAGGTAATTAATTGAGATGTTAATATGTTAATTACAAGCTTGCTGTGCCTTATCATAATGATTGTCATCTCTCTTTGGTGGTTGCAGGAACTCCTGCTGGATGGTGAGGGCAACTGCAAAAACACCCATTCCTCCCATCATTTCCTCCCTCGTGCAGGAAGCAGAGAAGCCCCAGAAAATGCAGCTGAAACCAAATTAGATGGCAGCAAGAATGCTGGAAGAGAACAACCTGGAAAGTATTTAGGCATTTAGGCATACATCTACTGTATAGCAAGTCATTTTAAGGACAGCTTGGGAGGTGCAAAAAAAAAAAAAAAAAGATGAGAATTACTAGGCAAAAAAGGTGCATGGCAGAGCTCCAAACTTTGGGGTTATCTCGTAGCTCTGACCAAGAGCATCACTGAATTTATCAGCTCTGCTTACAGCAAAACGTGGCAGGGAACAGCTCTTCTCACATACTCCTCTTCTGTAGACTCTGGCATTCCAACAGGGCATAACTCAAGAGAGGAGCTCTCTTGGCCTTTGTAGTAGTGACACAGTGTTTCCACAGAAAAATTCTGCTTGTGTTGATAAAAGGCCTGTTTACTTCCTTAACTGCAAAGACGTTTTACAATTTCAATTTTAGCTTTGTTGTTGTACCAGGATCTCCCTTTGAGGCTGTTGATGCTCCAGGGAGATCTTGTTTTGTGTTGTGTGTGATGTACACTATAGTCAGATTTTGATCCTTTGTGACAACTCAAAATAAATCCTGTTGGGATGCTGGCCCATGGCCATCAGTGGAGTGATTCCCTTGCAGGTGGCAGCAGCATCTGTTTTTTATGTTTTTAGTAGTGGCTGTGAGGTCCTCAAACGATGAGCAAGTAGTGCAGGGCTCAATTTCTTCTCCTTCAGCTCGAGCTTGCTAAGGCCATTCTCACCCCCAGCTGGAAAGTGAAGTGTAAGCCACAGCAGTGCTGCAGGTCTGCAAACAGCTGCTCCACCTCGGGGAGCTTCTGAGGGAGGGTCAGTGCTGTCCACAGGGATCTCAGCCCTCAGGCAATACTGTCAATCTGAATTTTGCAGCTTAAGGTACCTGTGGGGAGCTAACTTTAGTGCCCCCAGGCATTCTGGCAGTGTATTAATGAGGCCATAATTCCAGCAGCATTAATCAGACCCCAGGATGTAGAAGGGAATGATTCACAGAGAAACACTGTGTTCTCTCAGTCTGTCACTGTGGGGTGGCATTGGTAATGCATGAGTGGGATCTGTGGTATTTTTCAGTTCACATGCTCAGGGATTTCCTCTGTAGCTTCAGGAAGGGTTTTGTTTCCCTGCAGGAAGGAGTGAGAGGGGTCCCTTGGAAGGAGAGGTGAGGTTCCACAGGTCAGAGCGTGGGTGTGAAGGATGACTGGCTGAGGCTCAGGGGCCCTGCTCAGGCTGGTGGGTGCACACCAATTTGTCTGCACAAACTCATTCTCTGAGACAGACCAGACCTGTCGTTGGATTTTCAGGATGCTTTGTTTTGTCCTTTGTTGTAGAGCAAACTGGAGAAAGCCAGTGCTGAAGCTTAAGAGCTTCTCTGCAGAAGATCAGAGCTCTGCTCACAGCAGTGCTGCAAATACTCCTCCGGGGGCTCTGGATGTGCTGAAGCTGCTCTGGTGGGGTGACCAGGACTGGGGAGGGTCAGCAGTGCTGACCCCATGACTGACCCCATGCTCTGTGCAATGCTCACCCTCACCTCCTCCTCTTTCTTTTTCCTCTCCTTCTGTTTGTGATGGGTGTCATCGCCTTCTGTTTCTGTTTGTGGTGATCCAGTCAGGGATGGGCTGGGACCCTGCCTTCCCTCCCAGTGTGCTGAGTAAAGCACTGCCCTGCCCCTCCTGTTTGGACTCCACCAAGCAAGGAGGAAACAAAGCACCCAGAGCAGAGTGTGTTCCTCAGGTGGGACAGAGCTCTGCCCTGCTGGTCAGGCCTGTGATCAGTTTGGCCATTGGCCTAACTTAGGGTGGATAATCTGAATTGTTTGCCATTTAAAAAAGCAGCAAGGGAGGTGGAAGAGTTTGATAAAGTCCCATCAAGAAATAGTGTAAAAAGTGATGGAGGTATGAGAAGGAATGGAACAGTAGGGCTGTGATCCAGGAATGGTAAATGTGGATTGAAACAATGGAAATGTTCTTTGAAGAAGAAGAAGGTACTTTGAAATTTCAGAAGTTCTTTGAAGAGATAGGTACTTTTTACTCGTTCCAGGAAAGGGGCAGTGAACAAGTAAAGATGGTTTTGGTCACTTAGGTTCTCTGTTTTTGCTCTAGGTCTGTTCCAGCCTCTGCCCAGGGTCCCAGCAGTGCTGCAGGGGCTGCAGGGCCCCCTCCTGCCACCAACGTGACCAGCAACAAGCGGCTGCAGCAGACACAGGCCCAGGTGGACGAGGTAAGTGGCCCCAAGGCATCTGGCTGGCTTCCTCCCTTGTGCAGCTCCTGCTCATCTGAAGGCAGTGGGTCCAGGAAATGAGATTTATCAAAGGAGGCAGACAGTACAAGAGAGATCCTGAATATAAACAGCCCTGTACCAGGAACAGCTCTGCAGATTACATGTGGGCATTGCTGCCAATTCAGGAATTCCTCCCAGCCAGTCTGGTTAGGAGGAAATGTCATAGTGGAAGCAGCTCTTGTAGAGTGTTCCTGCACTCCTAAAGGTTAGATGCTAATTTCACAGACTGTTTCACAGAGACAGACCAGCAGCTTCTCACAGATAGATTAAAACCATCAGAATTGAGCTGCTGAGGGTGGTGTTCATTAGCAACAGCTCTATTGATTAATCATCACAATTTATTCCCAAAGAATGGCACCCACACATGATGTCATAACAGCATTTTTAACAATCCCCACTCCTTTTTCGATCTTGGAGGACCATGTGCCTGTTCCAGCCTGGATCCTTAAATTCTTGTCTTGGCTGTAATGCCAGTGTCCACCCAACTGCTCTGGGAATGGGAACAGTGAGCACACCACTGCTCATGGGTGCAGCCCCTGAGTGCACCAGAAGGACAGCAGCAGCTGTAGCATCCTTACACACCTGCTGAGTGCACTTGTGTGCTGGGTATTAAGGAAAGAATATTGATAAACCCCTCCAAAGGCTGAAGGAACTCATTGCTTACTGTCTATGTTGAAGTGCACAGAGCTTCTGTGATTCTGAAATGCCAATTTGATAAAATACACATTAGGAAATATGCACTTACGTGCATAAAGGCCTCTATTTCCAAAAGCTTCGGGCGTGCTTTAAAGGCAGTAGGGAGGACCTCAAAACATCCAACTCAAATGCATTTCTTAGGATGAGTTAAATACACCCGTCAGAATGGGCTTTGGCTTTTTTAGAAGCTTGTTTTTGTTGAAAATCTGGAACAGTGACTTTCTGGTCTCCCCGTTGTTGGTGCTCAGATGTGCTCACAATGTCCTCTGGCTGTAGAAATGCCTAGACTAGGTTCTCTGTTTATCTCTTTATTTCTTCTTCCAGTGGGGAAAGGAATGTTACATTTTTGTCTTTGGTCAGAATAATGAAATAAATTTCTTGTCCTGAACATGTGACATCATGGTGGTCCTGTAATTGTTTATGTGAATGACAGGAAAGTAACTGTCCCTAAATGATAATAAAAATTGCCTTTTATTATCTTAAAATGAGAGATGCCTGTCAGATACATAGGGCTCTTCAAGCAGATCAATAGAGATGGCATCAGTGAGGATAGTGAACCCTTGCTTTGTGTTTAAGATACTCTGTATTCTGACTCTTTTCACTCAGACCCATGAAAATCTGTCTTTTTGCAGAGATGACGACATTATTTTTGCAGTTACTCTTGCCCAGTATGAGGGGACAGTGAGTAGTTCTTGGATTTGAGAATTATGTGGGTGAAATTCAGGATTCGTGGGGGTTTTGCCTTCCATTTGAGAGAGAGGCAGCAGCTGATACAGTATCACAGAGTGAACTAGGTTGGAAAAGACCTTTTGAGATGATCTAGTCCAACCTGTGCCCTAACACCTCCTCATGAATCAAACCATGGCACTGAGTGCCACATCCAGGCTTTTTTTTAACACCTCCAGGGACAGTGACTCCACCCCTCCCTGGGCAGACAATTCCAGTGCCCAATCACTCTTTCAGTGAAGAATTTTTCATGGGTTTGGAGTTGGTAGCACATGGTCAGCAGGTCCTTTTTAACACAGAAATCACAACATAATAGCCAAGGGAGGCACTTCCAGCACTGTGAGGTCGCTGGGGTGATGCTGTTTGTGACATTGAGGGATCCAGTGTGGTGATGCCATGATGATTTTTTTACTTTTCCTTTTTATATACCTTTTATGTATTCTCAATACCCTTAACATCTGTATTTGTAATTTTTTTAACTTAATGTCTTAACATAGTTTGGTATTTTGCTAGGCCAGAAGACCAAGCATCTGAAAAGCCTTACAGCTGGGGACTGGAAAGCCTTATGCTATCTTGAGATACGCCTCTAAAACATATTCGTGTACACTAAAACTAGGCCCAGCTGGGGGGGAATACTTTGGAATAAGGAGATGTCACACCATTCATTTAAGCCTCTCATTGAGGTATCTTTGTTAGATAGGCAAAATTTGCTGGGTCTATAAATTTATATACATGATCCACCGTGTGTGCATTTCATCATTCCATTCATATTCCAGCATTTCATATTCCACCTTGAGGAATTGTTGTACTGGGGTGGCCACCTAGAACAGGGGCTAGACAAGATTAAGAGAATGAAGTGGGTGTTTATTAAAGGCCTTCAACAGATACACCTTGGGCAGTCAGAGCTCCCAGAGGCTGCACCCAAGGTGGACAATGGTCACGGGTTTTTCAGACAATTATAAATTTGGTCCATTTACGTATCAGGGATGAATGCTCCAATTACAGCTTCAGGTAATGAGGTCATTTACCCCCAGTTTGCTTCCTCCAATTCACTTTTGCTTATACTTTTCAGTGCCTGAGACAGTGAGATGTCCTTGAGCTTCAGGCCCAGAGGAATTGTCTGAATAAAACGGGAGAAGCTGACAGGCTGGGGAGCTTTAGAGTTACACCCCAAAGCAGTACAGGATTTGGAAAACACAAAAGCTAAAATCCTAAGGCATCAGTTCCATAAAGATACTTATTAAATATCGAAGTAAAAACCCTTTTATCCCATTTTATTTTCTGTCTGGCTTTGACCGAGCCTTGCTTTGCCCTTTTTCCCGGATTTTCCCGCAGGTGGCAGCAGAGCCCGGGTAGCGCAGGAAGCTCCGTGTCCGCACGAAAACCCCGATATTTTTAATGCTACACCAATGCCCACAGAGCATTTCTGCTGTTCCTCTGATGGGTCTTCCCTCCTGATTCCTCTAGACATCGTAGAGTGTATTTTCTGAGGCCCAGGCAAACATTTATTTATTTGACAAAAATGAGATCTCGCCTGGACAAGTGTTCACTGCAGCCAGGCTAGATTCAATAAATAGTTCTGGGGAAACGAACAAACAAAACAAAAACAAATCAAAACCCCACAAACAAACAAACTACAACAAAAAAAAAATCTCAAAAAAAAATCGTGTAGGAAATAGTAGAGTATTTTGTTTCAGCATTTCCAAATAGTTTAATGTTTTCACTACAGATTGTTGTACCAAGATAAAAGTCAACTAAATACTAGCTGAGAAATCAATACTTTAAGAAATTAATATTTTATATGAAGTTAAGTGCTTGGAAGGTTTTGGGTTGGAAAAACAAGTAAAAAAATTTGGATTGACCAAAATGTTTAATTTTGGTTAAGGTTTGGTAGACAAGTGAAACAAATCTTTTGAGACCTTCTGCCAGTTCTGTTAAAGATTCATTCACTACCAATTTCATCTCACTGTATTTGAATAATGTATCCTTTAAATAATTCTGGATTTTTGCAGACAATGGTTAAATTTTATTAAATATCTATAACATGGAATTCCTTATTTTAGAGTATGAGAATTAACAGATCATCAGCCTCATTCACTGCTAGAAAAATTGGACACAACTTCACTGAAATTGTGACACTGTCTGACATTTGCATTCCGGTGAATTTCTACAGGATTTCCATTTAGTTATTGGCTTGCTAGAAGAGGATTTTCATCTTACCCAATGTATAAAATACATGCATGAACAGCCCTTGCCCATTGTATACTGGCTGTGCAATAAGGTGGCATGAGCTCTCTGCTACTCTTTGGGCTGAATTTGCTCAGGTAAAACATTCTCCAGTTTCAAATAGGAGTTCAAATCATGGCTGAGAAGTCATTTTGCCCAAAAGATCTGCAGAATGACAAGTTTTTTGGTAAGGAAATGCATACAGTTCACTTAGAGTGGCCTTTATCTGGCTGGTTTCTCTACTTCAGGTAAGGAAGGAATTAAATGTACAAGAAAAATAATGGCTTGTTCTTAGTGACGGCAACCAAATTGCGGTACAGAGATCTTCATCATGTCTTTGTATCTGTACAAAAGAGGTCAAAAACTTTAATGGAACTAACTGTGGTGTTTCATGATGTCTCTTTATTCTCTACCTGAAAGGGCATCCAGCACAGTGTGGCTCACTGAGTGTGGTTCCACAGGCTGGGATTTTGAGGCACTGCCACACGCCACGAGGGCAGAAGGCTGGGTTTAGGATGAGGTGTGACATTCCAGGGTGTGAACAGATGGGTGTCCCTCAGCTTTCCTGTGGGAGGAGTCTCAGGTGGGTCTGTGCCTTCACAGGTGGTGGACATCATGAGAATGAACGTGGACAAGGTGCTGGAGAGGGACCAGAAGCTGTCGGAGCTCGACAACCGCGCAGATGCGTTGCAAGCAGGCGCCTCACAGTTTGAGACCAGTGCAGCCAAACTGAAGAGGAAATACTGGTGGAAAAATTGCAAGGTAAGGAATATAAGTTCTTGTTGGGAATGGCTTCATGGCAGGAATTGCTTTCACTTGCATTTAGTGGGACTTTGCCTGAGGAATGGCACCTCTGAGTCATCAATTCTCGTCAAGGCGAGAAAGAGGTGCCTTGACCTCGAGGCTCCAGAAGTCAAGCAACTTTGATCTTTACCAGAACGCATAATTTCTGCAGTATATAAAATGTAGATACAACTTATGATGCTTCCTCAGTGCCTTCAAATAGGGCTGGGAAAGAATTCCATGTCGATTCTCTGTGTGAACCACAAAACCTGATCAAGTGCAGTGAATCCTAGCAGTTGGAGAAAAAGCTTTTTCCTTGTGGAGATCATTGATCTGATTTTTCTTTAGGATGGTAAACCATAAAAAATACCCCAAAGTGGATTCCGCAAACTTCTGTGAGAAGGGAGGAAGTTACAGTCTCTTATAAAGAGGGGCTGGTTAGGATAGAGCAGGACTTTCATCAACCAGCTGCCTTCTCTGCTGTCTTCAAAGTCTCATCCTTTCCCAAGAGCAGAGGGAACCTCACTCTCCTTTTGCCTTTTCAGACCTTCTCCAGTATTTGTGGATTTTGGACCCAGAAACTTCATCTCTCTTACTCTCCTAAGGCTCATGTCTTTACTTCTTCCTACTCGTGCACCACCACCATGAACACTGTGCCAAAAGTTCAGTTTCATTTCCATTTCTCAATACCAACCTTCCTGCTGGCTACTTCTGGCCACCCAAACAAAACCAGCTGTTCCCAAGGGAGAATCCCACATGCATCCCTTGCTAGCCTATTGTCTGCTTCGTCTCTTCAATCCACAGCACTATGAAATGTAAAGCAAGACAAAATATTCTGGGTAAACTACATGTAAGAACGCTCCAGAAATGAAGGGATCTAGGTTAGAAATCCAACTGAGCAGGTCCTCTGGGCCTCTTTTAGCTGTTGCCCAAGTGATATACCTAAGAGTGCAGGAAGCAGGGCTTTTGGGAGCTACAAGCACAGATTTTGAGTTAGGTTCACCCATGTGACTGCAGTCACCACAGCGATCTGCACCACACTGGATCTTCAAACCCAACCTCATTCTCCTTTTCCTCGCTGTCCCTTCCTGCTTTCTCCTGACAAACAATCTCCCTGTCCTTCCTCTGGCTCCCAAACTCTGGAAAGAGAGGGAAGAAATTAAAAAAAAAAAAAAAAATCTCCCACAAGCCAACGGCTGTCTCTGTCCTCATGTTAGGAGGAATGGCAGCCTTGATTTGACGTGCCCATGTTTGTTGTTTTTCAGTCCTTCTGCTCGCTGGGCAATAATGGCAACGGGGCTGCAGCCTCCCTGGAGGGCTGGTTAGCTTTGGGCGAGCCTCAGGGGGGGCTCTGAGCCAGCTCAGAGCTGCTGTGGGCTGTGCCCCACCTGTTCTGGGGGGAGCAGGCTCCTGCTTTGCAGTGAGCTATTCCCAGGAGAAGGTGCTGGAGACCATGCTGCAAACTGTTCTGGCTGGCATGGGCTTCCTGTCTCCACAGCACCAGCACACAGCAGCTGCTGGGCTTCAGACATCTCCAGCTGCCTCTTCACTGACCCCAGGAATGTGGGGAAAAGGGATCAGGTGACCCTGGTACAAGGTGGGATGTGGCCACATGTGAACCCAGCCACTGGAGTTGTTTTACTTTGGAAATTGAGTTTTTCTTTCCTGCTGGGAATGGTTGAGGTTGGTCACTGTATCTTTAGCTGATGGGCAAGAACTGGGCAGCTCTGACAAGAGGCTGTGTCCATTGTTGATTTTAAAATCAATGTTAAATCTGAGGCCTTAATAAGTCTGTTGCAGTGAGTGTTTACAAGAGTTACAAGTATGAGGAATGAGTCACTAAGTAAAAGCAAAACAATCGAGGGGTTAATGTCTTTCATGTGAAAACCTGACTTTCTCTTTTTCTTTCTTGTAACTTTCTTTTTATAGATGATGATCATCCTTGGTGTAGTATGCGCAGTCATTCTCATTATAATTATAAGTGAGTAATTCATTTTCTCTTTTATTTATGATCTCAATAGCTTGTGACTTAAGACTGGCTGATACATTAAAAACCAAAGCAATGAGAAAACAGATATAAAATATTTAAACTGATTAATTTGTGAAATTTCCCTTCTAGTGTTATGCTTTTATAGTGAGAATTACTGCAAACTCCCCGGACACATATTGGCAGAATTTGTTGACATTTAATGTTTTTTTACATTAACATGTTACATAACTTTCCCTAGGATTAAAAACTCTCCCTTTTTATGTTTAAAATAAATTTTTATGCAGTCTCAGAGATTTTCCTTTCATTATGATGAGTGCCACAGTCCCAGTGTTTTCTACTAAGAACAGTAATTCTTGAAATACCTCATGCCTGTAAAAAGAAGGTGAAGGCACACAGGCAAACAGGCATCTGATGAATTTTTTAAAAGTATGTAGGTGCCTGGTTTCTACCATACCAGCTAGAATTTGAGATGTCAGTGTTTCTGAAGGCCCTTTTGCACCTCAAATGCCCAAATGTTAAAAGATGGCCAAAGTCTCACTGATTTCTTTTCTCAAAAGATCATCTCATTCCACGCAGTTGTTGTAGGGAAGCTAGCTATGAATGAACAATAGCAGTCGTGCTGGTTGGGACTCAGGGACCTTGTAATGACAGGAACTGAACATTTCATTTATGTAACCCTGTGTTAGCAACAGCTGTTAGGTGACATAACTGTAATATGGCATTAACTCCTGAAAGGGAGATTTCTTCAGATGCACAATGCAGGTAGTAACCCAGAAGAGATTCACCAGAAGGCCAGACTGTGGATGTGAGTTAATTCCCAGCTCTCAAGTTACATGCCTGGTATTCAGCATGTTTCCATTTTCCTCTGTTGCTCCTGTAAGGAAGGCTTACAGGATCACCTGTAAACATGACTAAATGGAATGAGATACATGTGACAGTTTATTAGCCTTATGAATGCTGGCACCAGAGTGACCCAGAATAATTCCAGGGTTTCGTAACACTGATACAGCAAGAATGGGAAATGGTTAGATATTAATTAACTATATTAACTGGGTACTCAAGAGGAGGACCAGCCCTTGTTCTGCAGCCTAGTGCAGCAACCAAAAAAAAGAGGATGTGCAGCCACTGAACTCATTGCTGGGTATATATTCCCCACTCAGCATTATGTGAATCTTAACAAGAAAGTAAAAAGTGGTCAAGATAGCTCGTAACTCCTCCACAGAAGTTTAGGCTGAAACTTATATAAGTAAGAACATTGTGTCACTCCAGGTTTAAAATGTTGAATGTCTGTCCTGGTGAGTTAAAAAAAAAAAAAAAAAAAAGAAAAAAGAAAAAAGAAAAAAAGGTGCAGGTTTGACATGGGTTAGATTGAGTTTAGGGTATTTAATCACAAACTTGAGTCACATTGTTCAGCCCATGCTGTGCCTTACCATAATGAGATCTAGTACCAAGTCAGTGAGATTTGAGTGTACTTGTTGTCAAATTATTTTTCCAGTCTGTTTGATTCTTCTGTGATAAGTGCCTAAAGGTTGCAGCTTCAGGAAGGACCTTGTGTATTTAACTCAGTGCTGTATTTATTTACAGTAGCTCTCAAGTATATGTTTAAATCCTACAGACATCAAGCATCCAAGTGCTGTTAGACAAGGCCTGCATGACTTTTCCAGTCTGTGACTGGAGTGGGTACAAGATCATCCCCTGCACCAGGGGTGGCTGTAGATGCAAACTGAGCCATTCCTCACAGCAACAAGTTGCCATGGGTGCTGGAATGGGCCAAGCTGCCTGCTGGAGGGAGCAATACAATGCACGGCTTTGCAGGTGCTGCTGGGGCTGGGGACAGCAGCTAACATCCCTGTCAGTTCTTGCCCTTTCTACCTTTTGAGCCGCAGTCTCCCCTGCTTTCTACTCCAGTTTTCCCTCCAAAGACACAGGAGGAGCATCCCCATGTCTGCTAGAAAGGAACACAATGCTTGACATGCTCCTTTCAGCTCAGATGTGCTAAAGATGTTTGCAATCCTCCGACATCACATGCTTCTGTAAGACAAAGCACAACAGTAACTGCAATAACTCTTGGGGTTTGTCTTTTTTTTTTAATCTTTCTTTCCTTCTGCTTCATTTCCCAGTTTATTTCTCCACTTGAAAAAGCAAAGAAGGAAGACTTGGCACAACTTTGTTCATATCAACCGACGATATCAGTGTTCCTTTGTTGAACTCCGCTTTTTAATTCCCGGTGTCTTGGGATTTTTGCTTGTAATAACCCATAAGCATTCAGTGTGGTGTATTTTGGAATTCTGTTGTTTCCACAAGAAACTGTACCAGCTAAATACTGCCAAGTAGTTCCATACACTGTCTAATCACTGTGTCTTAAAATGTGTACGCACTGACCTTCAGAAACTGTAGTATATGAAAAGCATCCTAAAACATCTCAGAATCAGAGAATGCAGCTGTGGGGAAGCTCCTGTTTAAAGGGACACTGCCAGGTGGATTGGACCCAAATCTGAGGTTGCAGCAAACATTAGGACCAAAATTCTCAATCTGAGCTCCTAAAGTTGGATGGCAAAATCCATTGTCAGATATATCTGTTACTCCCATTGAAGAGAGTGATACCTATAAGTATTCATGTAAGATATCATATTTCAATTTAGCCAACCAAACATAGACTTTTTTGAGACTAGGTGTAGAATCCAAGTCTAAAAACTTATTGTCTGCAGAAAATAAATGAGATTGGTTTATCATCTTTTATGGATTTAACTTTTTCCTTATGGAAAGCACCTCTTGGTGTTCTGAACAACTAAGATGGCCTCAATATGAAAGCCAGAAAGAAAAAAAAAACGTATTACAGCCAAAAAGCATTAGCTAGCACAGTCCTGAAAAAGCCAAGTGAAATGCAGAAGTGGTAATGCAAGCATCACAAATGACTCAGGTAGAGTCTCTTGCTGAAAACTCGAGGCACCATTTGTCAGGTTTCATGGGACATCTCTTGAATTCCCAATAATTAGGCCCTGACTTAAAGCCCACGAGCAGCGCTGGTGGTGTCTGTGGCTGCCCAGCTCTGTTGGAGGAAGCTGCCTCTGCAGCTGTTTGCAAAAATGGTCCCCACTGCCAGGATCATTTAAAATCAGGAAGAAGGTAAGGGGGAACAGTGGGGAGAGGCTGAGAAAGGGAAGGGTGCCTAGTGAAGCTTTCCTGGAGAAGAGGAAGGAACAGAAGTTTGAAGTGGTGGTGTTAATAGGCTTTAAAAATATATATTTTAATTTGTGCATGTGGCTAGTTCATAAACTATAGTGTCATCTTTGTAAAGTGCTCAGCTGAGATACCTATTATACTCAATTAATTGAAACTAAGATTTGATGTAATTAAAAGAAATTATATGTTGTGGCTTGAGAGAAAGTTCTTGTATGCTCTTGTGAATTTGTTTCTTTCTTTTTAAAACAGTGAATAGTTTAATCATCCTTAACCAAACTAAAAATGAATTAATCAAATTTTGAGTCAGGAAATTCAGAAAAGGGTCTTTTTAGGATAACTCCTTCACAATTCCTAAAAAGAATTCATAGAATTGAAAAAAATAATTATTTGATGGGTTGGGGGTTTTTTTGTCTGCAATTTAATTAGGGAACAGAAACAGTGATAATAGCAGTGTAAATACTCCCACTGTAGAGTATCTCTCTTGACATAGTTTTAGATTTGAAAAAATGGAGAGCCTGACCAGTTTGTTGCTGTGAGTCTGTATGTAAATTGTGCTGAAATAGAATTTTGCAGAGAGAATAAGTAATGATCAATTGAAAGGTTCCAGTTGCATTTTCCCCTAAATATTTATCACTTTTAGTCACGTATACTGCTTCATATCATTAAGTCATAAGTGGCCCCAGTCCTAATGAAGCTGAATATTCAAAGTTAGTAATGTAATACTGGACTCCCTGGTATGCCCTGATCACTTCAGTCCTTCAGCTGGATGAGAGCACAAACAATTCTGAAATCCTCATGGGCTGGACAAAAATCGTAGCAGTGATGAAAGGCCTGACTCTGTGAGGTGACACAGCTGAGGGCTGTGTATAAATGAGCTTGCACTGGTAGAGGAAGGAGCCATCCAACTTCAGGAGCCTTTTTAAGCTAAGATAACTGGATAGCTGATATGAAGGAATCATCTGCTAGGAGTGACACCCTGCCACCCACACCCGTGTTGAGCGTGGTGTCCTCACAGGCCTTCTCTACTGAACAGACTCATGAGATGAAGATAGCTTTTGCTGGAGGTGGTGCAATCAGGAACGTGAAATGCTGATACTGAGCCTTAATGCAGATGTTCCTTCTCCTCTGGGAGCCTGAACTGATACTCAGCTGAGAGAACTGCAAATACACCTTAAAGAGTTTGAATCCTCTAGCTACAAACACACAAAGCTCCCAAATGAAACTGCAGTGGGAGTGCTACAAGGATGCACAGCTCACATCCTCCCAGCTAATGTAGTTCAAGCGATTCACTTAATAATCAAAGTGAGACCTTTAGGAGAGAGTGGAGAATAGAAACTTCTCTTTGTGGAATGTGGACCCATTCTCTCTCAAAACTGTAACTAATGGGGATGACTGCTAAATATAAGTGAGAATTTGCAAGGAAGAGTTAAGAAACCTGCCTTCTAGTGGGTTTTAGAATGTTTGTGAAGAGTCTATTTCCTCCAGTGTGGTAATGAAATACGGTAAATTAATGCGTTTAACTTTTCCAAGCTGTTTGCCCACGGTGTGCTCGTGAATGCTCAATGCTCAATGTTTGCTACTACTTGTGCTGTGGTGGTTGGTTGTAATTGGTGAGATAAGCCATGTAAACCCTTCTAATTCAGCCCAGGAAGCATGAACAAGTAAGTGTTCTTTCCCTGATGCACAGACCCAGAGCTCTGCTGCTCTTGCAGAGGGTTAAACCTTCAGCAGGAGAATATGGTAATACAGGACTGTTCAGGGTCATAGATTGTGCAACAGCATCACATATGTGCAGCCTGGTGCAGAGCACAATCTATATAAACACAGTTGGAGATCTTATTTGTGTTGAAGCCAGGATTGATTGCTTTCCACTCGCTGCTTCTACATTTGAAATGTCCATGCAGTTACAACTGCCTGCCTGTAAATTTTCCATGAAAAATTAAGTCATTCTTGTTCAGTCACCACCGATGAAAATTTCAGCTCCTGCTGTGCACCACTGACTACTGCCTTGGCTCTTCTCTTGAGCTGGTAAAGCATCACAAAAGGGCTTCCTGTTAGTGATTCCCTGGCAAACCCTCATTGCTTTCTGACTGCTACCTTGGGGGCCAAACTGAAGCCTCTTCTGAGTGGAAGCAATGCTTTTGATAGCTGTATCCAGTATTAGACATTGTTTGAGACCTGCATATTCCATCCTTACGAGAAGCTCCTCCTCTGTTTTCTGGAGCACAGCTGTACATCCCAGAGGCTGTACAGCAGGAGATGCCCCTCACACACAGCACAGCTGAAAGGAAGGGGTTAACAGCTGGCCAGCTGCTGCTTGGCTTCTCAATGATCTTGTCAGTGATCATCAGCTTCTGAGCTTGAACAAGTGTTGCTTGCACCCACTATCAACAGGCCACTGAGGTCCTGCTTGGGCGTTACACTTTCTCTCAACGTTAGCTCACTTGCAGTAGCACAGACGGGGCTTTAAACCCAAAACACAGATGTGGATTTAAATCCAAAATCAATGTTGCACAGAACTTGGCAGGAAAACTTAGTGTGGAAGCCCTAATGAGGTACTTGACCTGATTTTCACTTGACAGCATTACATAACAGCACAGTCAATCCAACAGAGTCGAACCTAATCCAATACTATTAGAAGGAGGATGGGAGAATCTGATAAAGATTCTGAATGTAACCTAGGATCTGTAAGAACAAGGGGTGATTTAGAAATGTAGTCAGTTGGTTTTCTGAAGCTGGCACTTTGATTCATTCAGTTGGAACCTGCATGATGTTAGCCCCAGGAACAGTTTAGGCAAGTAAGACATTTGGCTTTTTTCTTTTTATATAGTGATATGTAAACACTCAGTGATGGAAGAGCAGGGCATTATTGACTGTGCAAGGAATGAATTAGAACAGCCTCAGTCTGCTGTGCTTTTGTCTGAGTAGCAAGACCTTTTAAAGTTCTACTGGTTTTGTCACTGCTCCTCTGACAGGGCTTCACTTAACTTTAATTTTATGAGCAGCTGGATTACTTCTTATCTGAATACAATGCATTTTAGCTCCTAAGAGCAAGTTCTCGACTTGACATCGACATTTAACCTAGGGAGCACTTGGGTATGATCCAGGATTTACATCTCAGCCCTGCTTCTCCTGCTCTTTAAATAGGGAAAAGGGCTGAACCAGCAGCAATATAAAGCACTGGACTCCCTCCCAATGTACACAGTGAGTATTAGGGAAAGGCCCCAAAGTCTCTTTGATCTGGATTTGCATCCTGACCTGAACTTTAGACCTGTAACAGATCATAACCGTTGGGCCCTCTATCTCATCAGAAGACTGAGATGGTTTTCCAGCCAGTTCTTCCTCACCTGATTTAGGTCCCTGTAGCTAGACAAGATACATTTGAGACAGAGAAAGCACCCTCAAATTAGCTTCTTTAGAAGCAAAATCAAAAGGCTGAAAAAAGTAGTTTGAAAAAAAAGAATTGTAGCTAGAGAAATTACTGGCAGAAGGTCTCTCAAACGGTGACATTACTGTCAGGAGGGATCCTCGATGGGGATGTATGAAACAACCAAACCAGAACCTCACTCCAGTTGTTCTTTCTCCATCTGATCTACTTCAGGAAAGGATTTTGTTTTCCTCTTCAGTTAATTTCCCTTCCTCAGTTGATTAACCTGTGTCTCAGTTGATGTGCTCAGTAGTTTTTCTGCTCCATTGAGAACCGTAAGACTCTCTGCCCTTAAACACATGCATAAAAAGAGATCTGAGCCACCCAAAGAGTTTACCTTCCTTCCTGGTGCACTGACATTTAAAAGCTACATCTTAGAATAAAGCAGAAAAACTGTGGCAGTCTGGTTACATGCAGTTTTGGTGGAGTAAACACTTGATTATTCAACAATGAGTCACTCCTGCAGTAACCTCATTCTGTCATGAGTGTATCACATCTGCTAACTCTCCAAAGCAAAGACCAGAACCTGCACGGCTTCAAAACATGAATTCAGCCTCGTGGTTTGCACGTAACGCTCTATTCAACCAAAGAAGCCATGTGCTATAAGTTTAAAAGGGCAAACTCTTTGTTCTCAAAGAGAAAATATCATAGAGAACAACAAAGACAATTATGGAAAGAAACCTTCTCTCTTTAGCTCTTCTCACAGTGTCTGGCTTATCCATTATTCTTCAAGTCTTTCTGTTCTCTTAGAAAGCCGTTGTGGTTTTGGAGTGCAGAGTATTTGGAACACAGAATGTTGGAGCTGTTCTGCCCCCTGGGTTGACTCCCTGCCTTCTGCCATGCTGTCACTGTTGCCCTCAGCCAGAGCTCGGGTGGGCCTTGGCTGAAGCAGAACCTCCTCCCCATAACATCCAGCTCTCCTCAAACCTCCACTCTGGCCAACACCACCTGAGGCAGAACACGGCTCCTGGGTCTTCATTTGGTTCAAAATTATGTGATACAAAAGAAGGCTAAACAACAGCATTTTTGATACACTACCTTAACACTGGAATTTTAATTAAATTTATTTAACAGTTCTTGTAACAGTAATTTCACTAATTTTGTTGGAAAGAAAGGAAACAGCAAATAAGGATATTGTGGTAATCACAATATCATAAATTGGGAAATGGTCCAGGTGAAATATGGCTAACATTCAGTAAACTCCTTTTTAAAAGTGGCTCTACCTAAAAGCACCTTTTTTATATTAAAATTAGTCAGTGCTTGTCTATTAAATTGAAATACTTAAAATGAATTATGACAGATGGTAGAGTTTTTTCTGGACAATGCAGGAGATAGATGCAGGAAGGATGGTGCAGCATTCTTTGCAGAGATCACCATTTGGGGTATTCTAGCCCAAGACATGGGGCTCCTGGCAGCTGCAGGAGTGGTCAAGGACTGCAGTCAAATCAGGATTTCAGAGCATCTGGGGCAGTAAAGATCCAGCCTGAATGTCCACTTTGTCCTAGAGCAGTTTGGGCTCAGTAATGGAATCTTTTTGACACAGCATGATTATTTTGGTTACTCTTGGTGCACCCCAGTGCCTATGCTTGTCCACCTGTAAATGGTCCAAGGTGAGGATAAAAAATCCCTTTGTTGAATCCATTACACTCCTGTCATATATATGTGAACACATGGTGGGGGTCTGAGCTTTTTGTAAGGAAAAGCTTGAAAGAATTAAATCAGTTTCTCCCCTGATACATTGCAGGTTTGTTTAAAGTAAAATTAAATAATGGCAGCTGCAATTATTTTCTTTGTAAGACCAAGGATTGAGATAGTGCATGTAATGGACCTACAAATTCATAGATCCACAGTGCATAATTTTTTTCAGAAGTTTAGCTATTCATGTTTACAGTATTGATCTGAAGGTTTGCTAAAATTCCTTTGTGAATGAAAGTAGTCTTGGCTGGAACCGAAAATTCAGTGATCAGTGTGACTACCATGCCATTAGCAAGCTACTAAATAATGCGAGTTCAGCCTTTCATGAAACCCAAAGGGAAAAAATATTCTGATTAAAAGTAGAAATGTATGGTAAAGACTGTGGGTATAAAGTTTAACCATTACTTATTTACATATTATTTAAGCAATTAGCAGCTGTAAAAATAGTCAAATAATTAGTTTCCAAAGCTTAACTATAGATGAAAGCATTTTTTTTTCTAATGAGAAAAGCTAACTTCAATCTATGTTTCATCTACTTTTCTCCCAGACAATAAAATGCTAATATTGCTATGACACACTCACAGGTCTGCGCAATAAAATGTTACAGATAGCCCACTGTTTGTCATGAAAAACATCATTATTTTTGTAAATGAAACATCCTCCTTCCCCCAATCACACACGTGGTAAAATATTACTCACATTAGGTTTATCAGCATCACTGAAAGATTAGAAATTAGCACCTCCTACTCAAGAGCGGGACTTAAAAGCATGATTTGTCTGTTGCAAAAATACATTCTTTGGGGGAAGCACCAACTGTGTAGAGGTTAAAGTTTTATTTGACAACTCCTATTCTTTTTTCCTTCCCCTTTCCAAAGGAAGTGCTTATATATGTAGACAGGCATTTGCCATTTGGGTGAGATGTTCTCCTTCCAAGTATGAAAGAGATGAAGCAGCCACTATCTACAGTGAACAACCTTTAGTTTGTTTTGCAGCATAGAAAGTCCTCTAAGTGGCAATATATGAACTCTTATTATAAACTTGTTATGCTCATTACAGGAAATGAGTTCATAGCCAGCTAATTAGTATTTTGCTTAATGGCTTATGCTTGAGTCTTAGCACAGAAGAGCAGCCTCTGGAGGTGTTTGTGCAATCAGTTCAGCACTGTAGTGTCTCACACTCGCCAGCCTGGAGTGGAGGAGCAAGGCATGCCCTGGTCTGGAAGGGACTTCTACATGTGCCACTTCAACATGTGCCTAATCATGCAGGGAATTTCTGCTTTCTGCTTTACACAACAAAAAAAACCTCATTTGTCCTTGCTAAATCCAGGCCTGGCATGGAATCTGTGCCATGTTCTAATTTGGAAGAGGAGAATCCTTTCCTTTGAATGATAAAATAATTAGGGAGAAAAGGGACCGCTGGGGTTGCCTGCTCTGATGTCCCGCTCGAAGCAGGGCTGCCTTTGAGGCTGGAGCAGGTTGCATGGGTTTTGTCTTGAAGAGGTTTGAAAATCTCCAAGGCCCAAGGCTTCACAACAAATTCTGTCATTGGGTATGTTCAATGCCCTACCAAGGCTGAAAAGTGCAGGATTTTGTAAGTGCATATGGTTTATGATTTTGCCTTTTGTTCCGTTGTGCACTGATCTGATTAGAGTCCAATTCAGATCTAGTGGAATTAAGTGCAACCCTCCTTTTTTCAAAGAACTTCCATTGACATCAAGAAATTTTCTTTCCTTTTTGTTGCCATTGGTCTAAGGCAGATGTGATCATGCTGAGGACATCAGTGCATTCTCTCCCCTGTGTGTGTGTGAAGCCTGCTTCTCTGACACTGAAAGTGGAATAGGCATAGAATCAGATTCAGGAATCTGCTGAAGTCTTGCTCTGTATCGTCTGAGGTCAGTGACAAAATCTTGAGTGGCTATTAAGTTACTAGACTGGCACCAAAGAAAAAAGAGGATTTACTCAGATTACTCTTTCTCCTCACAAGTATCCTTGGCAATGCCACACCTGTTTCAAATGCTGATGGAATGGCAGTGCAAAATAAAAACCTTTCTTCTACCTCTTTCCTTGTAATTCTTCAAGCTTTACTTCCTGTAAAGGGAATAATCAGAAATAAGTTTTCAGTTGCCATTTTAAAAGCCCAAACTCCAGACCAAATCTCTAATTGCATTCTTTTAAAGGCCACACAGTGGTGTTAAGCTCTGTAGTAACATATTCAGAAAGGACCTGAAAGTCTGTGCTGAGAACAGCATCTCTCAGCTCATAGACTCAGCTGTACTGAGCAAGGAGCTGTGATTTGTGCCTCTACAGAAAACAATCCATTTGCACCTTATTGGAACGATCTGGAGAGGAAAAAATAATGTTGTGGAGACCAGGACATTTCTTAAAGTGCTTTACCTGGAGGTCAGTGGAATTTCATTTATAAATGATAAAATGCATGTATTTTGATGCTGAAATTGTGATGACTTACAAAGTTTGATATTACTGTACTTTTCTGTGAACAGTGATTTTTTTGAAGTGGTGAACATATTTTCCAAGAATATCGTAGACATTTGTAACATGTATGTTTGTGCCAATAAATCTTGTTTTAAGAAGTTCGAGTTTGTATCATTCTGTTCCCAACACACAGGGGTTTACAGATAGTTAAGTAGCTTCAGCTTTCCTTCCCTCTCTGTGTTTAGTACTAGAGAATTCTAGAAATGAAGGTTTTCTAATTCACACTGAATTTTTATATGTTCGGTATAATAGAAAAGAAATTGTTCTGTTGTATAAACAGTAATGAACTCTGTACAAAAATACACAAACAGTAACAAATGGTGAATAGGAGCAGATGAGAAAATATATGAAGTGCATTTGACCACATTCTTAATTTTCTTAATGATAACATGGGTTTTCTTTTTAATAGGGCATGGTGAACTTGGGGAACTCAATGCTATGAAATACTGATATTGATATGATACTGATATGAAAGAAGGATTTTCAGCTAGGGGAATACAGAGTCTCTTGCAGGGTCCTCTCCTGCCTTAACTTGAAGCAGCTGGTGCTGGCCACTTGTGTGATGGATTAATGGGGCATGGTAACTGTTGCCATGGTTATTCCTAATGAGCAATTAAGCCCTTTGAAGAGACAAGGCTTGGAAGCTGCTTTTCTCCCCTTCCTAGCGCCTACACCTAAATTTTAAATTGCATAAGCATCACAGTAACTCCCAGGTAGCTCCACACCCTCAATGCATTGAGGGTATTATTCAACAACTCCTCTAATTTTGTTGCAAATTATCTCAGAACACATAAAAGGCACTTTATTGTCTCTCTCCCTACCCCAAACCCAGGTAATGTCAAGATGCCTTTTTCAAAGAAGGCTCTTTATTAACAAAGCTATAGATTTGTCCTTGGTAACTCAATGCACCTGGCAATCAATTGGGGACACTTTTGAGTCTAAAAGGAGACAAAGCAATCACTGATTTCTTACATTGCACATTCTGGTCTAAGTGAAGTAGCAAATAAGGATGAAGTGAGAAAGTGAATTATGTTGACTGGTGCATGTGAACACGATATTAAAGAACACAGGAAACTGATCAAAGCCCAAGTGAGGCTCATTAAGGGGGTACAACGGGCTGATGCTGCACTAGCACTCTTACAGCAAGGTTGTGTAATTAGCTCAGTTTTATTGGAAAAAAAAGATTACAATTTCTGACTTTTGAGCTTACATAGAATTCTAGCAAATGATAAAACCAAGTGAAAATGAAGCTGTGTTTAAAATAATGGAGATATTTACGTGGATATGGAAGAATCAGTAAGATTATATGAAAAATCTATTTTTCATTCTGGTCAGACAGATTTGCATAATTCATGGCAGCTCAGGGAGGAGAAAGAAGAACTGCTTCCTAGGGATTATTAACTTATGTGGGGTGATGAGCTCTCAGGACATGCACATGCTTTGGAAAGTCAATACCAGACAGTTCAAAGACAAAACAATCCTTGAAGTGACTGCCTGTACACTTTGCTTTATAGGCTGAAGTACCTGAAGGTAAGTGAATGAATAAGTGCTTGTTCCTGACAGTTTTAAAATTTTAAAGAAATGTCTCACGTGACTAAAGATGGTCAAAACTGCAATCTGAGAAGAAAAGTTGGTAAACTGCTCAATTTCCAAATGAAAGAGAGCAAGGCAGTGGTAACTACTGTGGAGCCACGGCAGGTTTTTTTTGCTTTCCCAAGAATTTCTAATCTAGGGGTACAAAACCTTGTAACACCTCCTGTGGTTGGGCAGCCATGCCATGGTAACCATAAACAGTACATTTTACTAGGGGAATTTCCTGGCACTGAGTTATTATATTTTTAAGGATGTTTTTAGAATGATTCTGCAGAAGTAACACCCTTGTCTTCTTCCTTATAATCTGAACAGGGTAATTAGAATTTAACAGCTGTTGGCTGACTGCTTTACAGAGGCAAGTAAAGCCTGGTGTTTCTACATCCTGTTGGCCATAACACAGATTTACTCTGTAGAACATAGTCAGTGGGTTAGATAATTTGACTTCTAGTACTTACCTAATGACTGGCAGGTTGTTCTTCTTGCTAGAAAATGTACAATACAACATCAAGCTATTTACACATTCTCTGGCTCAGCCTAGAAAACAGTGCAGTGACAGCAGGAGCTGGAAAGGCTCCCCAATACCATCCAGTGCATGCTCCTGTGACAGAATCTGTAGTAATCCGTATAGACAATGCACTGAAAGAGCTGCCTAGATCAGGGATGTTGCCAAGCACCACACAGCCCTGCACCAATCCAGGTTTTGTTAAACTTCCTTTCTAATGATCCAAGAAAGGTAGACAAGAGAGAAAACCGAAAATTCTCGCTAGTCTGAGTCAAACGAACAGGGAGACAAAGAGGAATTCCTTTTCGCAGACCAGGCTGTCCAGTGAGTCAGCTCAGTTTTGAATAGGACAGAAAGGAAGCATCTGAAACTGTCATGCACCAAGGAACACTGGGGTTAATAGTGATTGAGGATCTGGGAATATAAACCAGTAATTACAATGCACACATAGCCCTGGCAAAGAATACGTTAATCTCCTTTTAATGGCTCCCTCTGAAGACACCTACAGGTTTCAGTGACAAAGTTCAATCATTTTATCACCAGGAACTGTCTGGATTAGTTTTGCCATCCTTTTACCTGCTTATCAATCGTCATTTCATAACCACACGCCCTTGGCGTGCTTCAGTCCTCTAGAAAGCTCGATCTGAGCTCCATTTCTGAGCTGGCTCAAAACCTCTTTTTATCGTTCTGCTTACTATCTGGGCACAATGTATAGTTCTGATTCTTTTGTTTGCTGTTTTGCTTCAGTTTGACTGCCCATGTTCTCCTTAGGCATCCTGACGGTCCATCCATACACACTTGCCAGTTCCCTCTCTTCTGACCATTGCAGTTCTCAGTTCTCTGCCAACCCCCACACAGTCATCCTAATCATTCTGTTATACCTGCTGGGTTTTTTAATCTCTTTTTCTTACCTCTATAGTTTAGGACCAACAAAATTGTCATTGTTGAATCAATAGTAAGCAATATCCTCAACAATGATTTTGATCCAAATTCTCCTGCCTCTGTCACCAAAACAAATCCTATTGATACATCCAGTCCCCAGCCAGATAGCAGCCAGGTGACCTGAAACACTGCCTATCAATCACGTAACAGTTTCATTTCAGTCTTCTGTTTTAGTCAAAAGTCTCACAGTTTGCGTGGCTTTTTCTCCTCCAGAGGTTTTTCATACCAAAAACCCAGAGGTTTTTATACCAAAAGTAATACTTGCCTACTGCACCCACCAGCTGAGGCATTTCTTGACCACTCAGGCATCTGTGTTCTCTTTGAATGCCTGTTGAAAATATTGTTATTTTGGGATGCCTATGGTTGGCAGCTAGATGGAAAAAAAAAGAGTCTTTGTTAAGGAGGAGGCATCTTTGGATAGCCTTAAGCACAAGTATCCTCAAGGCCTGTCTTTAACACAGACAAAGAGCCAGCCCACATCTTCTGCAGCTGAGCCTAGAATTCAAAACTGTATGCAGTGAGAAAGCCAAGCTTGGCTGTCCAAGGGTGGTGCTGTGCCCATTATGGGCTTCCCTTGCCTTTATGGAGATTTATCAGCTCTCATGTAGGGTATTGAAGTGTCTTCTGATGCCATTAAGACAAGGTATCACTGTTTCTGGACTTGATTAAAAATGGCCTTTGGGTAGATCATCAATACACAGTTAAGTGTAGTCTGAACACTTCTTCAGCCTTGTACAACACATCATTGTGTGAGCCTGGAAAAGAGAGGAAGCAAAAGACACATAATCATTAAAAAGGACCTCTTCAGCATATAACCTGTCTGCTGCTATTTTGCCCACACATGAGAGACATGTCAAAATTCAATCCACTCAAAATAGCAGCTTCTATTCCTGATTGTTTTCTCTTTGCAGCCCACAGCACAACCTCTGGGAGGTTTCCGTACAGATTTGCAAAACCATCTCTGCACCTTAAAATACCCTGACAATGTTGGGCACATCACTATATATCTGCAATGCCAGAAAGCGGGTTATCTTTTAAACTTTCTTTTCCCATAGATAAATAAGTAAATACTTAAAAAGAAAGGTTGTCTTGATTTTAAAACTGACTTAATGGAGGGGAAAGCCCCAAAGAACAAAAACCCCCATGTTTTTTTTGATTTCAGCTGTCCAGCAGCGCAGCCACCTGCCTGCTGCAGCTCCCTGAAGTGACTCTGCTGGTGTCAGGAGGCATCCAGAGAGCAGAGCCACGGCCACTCCATGGTGCCCAGCCTGGGAATGTCAAATAGGGGCAGTCACTGTAGGCAGAACTGCACTGTGACCACAGGGGCACTGTCAGTCACTGCTCTTGGGAATTTATTTCACAAATGATGCCAACACAGGCTAAGAGGGTCAGACTCAATCTCAAATGCAAAATAAATTTGGTCACAACTTGTCTGTATAGGATTAAACTGCATTGTCCACCCCTTGGATTAGCCATTCTGCTGTAATTAGCATTCATTTTAATAGTTTTTCAGAACCCTTTTTCATCTCTTATACATCAGTTTCTTTAGCTGAGGCTTCGAATTTTTCAAGTGTTTTCAAAAAATAACTGCATTTTTCTTTGTGGCTTTGTCACTGTCTCATTCTTCCTCTCTGCTTCATCCCACCTGTTCTTTGCTTCATGGTGCTGAACGAAATATTGTTCTCCCTCTGGTCTACAATAGCTATTACTTCTCAAGTAAGTTCATTAAAATTCCCCACTTTCTTTATGGAAAAAAGTGATCAGATGATTTGCATCTAGCCACAACAGTTGCACACTTTGCCTAAGCCATCTTTGCATTATCCTGATGCTTCCAGGGCTGCTTCCTACACATTGACATTCTCTGTTTAAGCATTGCTCAGGGTGACTGATCGCGTTGTCTTGCTCGTCATTAATAGAATCTTTCAAGTCTTACTTAAAAACAAGTATAAAATATAAATACACCTTGGTCTTCAAACGAAAGGCTGAGTTTCTTATGCGTTTTAGGCCTGTTCTGTGCTCTTGCAAGCATCAGAAAACTCTGCATCAACATGAAGAAGTACCTGTTGATCCCTTCATGGAACATCTCCAAAGTCACGAGCCAATGTGAAGCATGTTGCCTGCAGCTGTACAAAGGCTCCCTGTGTCATGTGCTGCATGGGAATGACCTCACCAGCTGAATGGAGCTACTGAACCAGTTATGGATGCAGTCTGACAGTCACAGAACAAACATGACTCATTTAAGAACATTCCCTACCTTCCTTTTTAATAACTGGTTTCTCCAAAGTCAGTAAAGTAGAACTGAAGGGAGAACAAAGAGTTCTTCAGTGAACTCTGCACAGTGTTCTCACACACCCCTTGCTGTGCTGCAGGAGCACATTTAAGACAAGAGCTCCACAACAATTCCATCTTCCCTGGCGGTGTCCCAGCTCTCACACCTCAGATATGGACGTGCCAATGCTAATAACAGCAATACCATTACTAAGGAATTAATGGTTCTGTGCCCTGGATTTAAAACCAAAAAGCTTTAAAAATACTAAATGTTGGTGTGTTGCAGAGACCATCATCCATGATTATAATAATGATAGTGTTGAGATGAGAACAGGGTTCTGCAAATAAGGAGATTTGTGTCTAGTTTGACCATCAAAGCTTGGTTGTGTAACTTTGCACACAAGACTGTTCAACTTTCACATTCAGTTTTCTTAACAATGAGCTAAGAAATTAATTCCTGGTTATGCTTTTGCTTTTCCACCTTGCAGTAAATCAGTTATCACTTTGATAAAACTTTCTGACAAAGTAGACAACAGAAATTACAATATATCAGGGTAAACTTTGAAAATTAGAGCTTTATTTGTAAAATATTTTTGTTATTATAAAATCTCAACTCCACCAGTGCCACTGTCAACAAAGAAAATATCTTGATTATATACAGGGAACTGAGGCTTTGTTTCAGATGAAACTATTAAAGTATGCAAGTAATAATGCAATTTTTAAATGTGGAATACACAAGTCCTCATACTAGGTCTTCTCCTATTGTTTCACTTTGATTGTAGTGGACTGATACTACAGGATTGCCATGGCATCCCAAACTGGAAACAATGGAATGTATTCACTTCAGCAGCAGTGGTTGTGCTTGGATGGGCTCAGTGCAATTTTTAAGAATAGTTTTTTAATCGTCTCCCTATACAATTCATTGTACTGTAATCCAACGTGTGTCTGGTAAAAGCTTCATTCAAATAGACTTGGCTTCTGTAACTGACATCTGACATTAACTCAGTGTGAATTGCAAGATTCTCCATCTCACGGTTTGAGGTGTGGTGTAAGGGCCTCACAATGTGGGAAGTGCCATGTCTCTGGTCTTGTGCATTGATTTGTATTTCTGAGGGACCTGAGTGCAAGTTCTAATGATCAAGTTTGTAATGAGGTAATAGCTTATAGATAGGGACATAATATGCTTTCATTGCATTTTGGAACTTGAGGAGATGTTTTCTCAGTAGCAAGTCAGCTTACGGCAAGAAAAGTTAATTCAGTGGTTATTAGTTTTCAGTGGAATCTAAATTCTGTCATTTTAAAAGCATTCCCTTTTCTGGTTTGCTTTCTGAAATGCCTTCAAGAGTAGGACAGCATCCTCTCTGACTGCTATCTTCAGCGTTACATGAAAGCAGCAAAAGGTACCAGCATTGTTACCAACAACAGCTGGTTGGTAATGCACAGGAGGGTGGGGCTGGGGAAACAAAATGATAATTGTAAATTACCCATATCAATAAAAGGAATGAAAGGTGGCTGGATATGTTTCTTAGACCCACTAGAAAGACAGACAATGCTAACTTAGTTCTCTATCCAGACCCAAATAAACCATGAGCCCTGCAGCATTTTCATAAATGCCTGTGGAAGGCATATCTCACAGCTCAGCTTTTTTGGCAAGGTAAGACTTCTTTCATCTTTCTCTTTTGTTCTAGTGACTCTGTTTTTCTCAAATATAGCTTGTTTGCTTTCCTATAGCACAGCTTTTCCTCTAAGGAACAACAATTAACTAATATAATTTAAGATTGCTAATTCCTGCTTTCTTTTTATGTCCTTTAACCATTCTCCTTTAAGAAATGTAAGGGTTTGCTTTGTTGTTTTTGTGGTTTTTTTGTGTTTTTGGTTTTTTTTATTCACTGGCTTAAACTACTTGTTAATTTATTTTTTTTGATTGTGAAGTTGCACAACAGAAGCATTGAATTCCAGAGTTCTTCTACTGCTAATGAGGTATGACATGCTACAAGTGGATAAAATATGTCTCATTATGGTAATGAGTACTATATTTTAGTGGGTTTCTGTGTAAAAAAGGCTCATGTGATCATTTTGATTTTGTCTGCTTGCTTGCTTCTCCCCATTCACATGGTAATTTTAACTTTATTGGTTACTGACAGATAAGAAGAAATCCCAAGGATATTCCAGCCACATAATTTTAAAGAAATGTTACACCTAGGAAACAAGGTAGTTGAGGATTTTTTCCCTAGAGCTGCACTTAGTAAAGGACTGTAGTAAAGCTCATACCAATTAAATATCAGATAATCCACAAGACGGGAAAGATTTCTGCCCTCCTTGGTTTAGTTACTCTCTTGAGCAAATTGCCAGAGCTGTTTATATCAAAGGGATTTATCCCAACACACTTTGTATCAATCCTTCACCCCCTGGTTCTATGTTTCAATGACAGTGTGCAAAATGAACTGTCCTTTCTCTTTTCATTTTAATTCATTAGAATTAAACCAAAAGAATTTCTGATTGCTTATCAGAAACTTCTCTTTGTTTACAGCATCTGTAAAACTTTGTATACTAAAATCTCTTGAACTGACTTAGTACAAAGGACTTCTGCAATGCCTGATTATTAAAATCCCTGCTTTGTTTTCAGTAGTCTGGCCAGGTACATCAGGTTTTCTTCCTGAAGAAAACTCAGCCAGTCACTAAACACCTGCTCCTGAAAACAAACCCAAGCTTCCGCTGACTTCAGTAGCAGCAACGCGCCGTTCAAAACAGCTCAAGTGTGAACTCAAGCCGGAAAATTAATTGACACAGAGGAGTAATGGGAAACTCAATCTGAAAATGAAGTGTTTTTAATTAAGAGACACTCTCCAGAATTATACAGAAAGACACTCTTTCCCATTTAAAATTTGGCTCTTCCTTCCTCAACAAGTACAAGTCACTGGTCTATAATTAGTACTGTTAGTGGAAGGAATGGCTGAGAGTCTGGCTGAAGTTAGGCCTGTGACTGTGACAGGGAGGGCACTTGGTGTGCTGGAACACATTCTAACTAGTCTGCTACTTAGCATCCAATTCTTACAAGAGTTTCTGTTGTAATCTGTTAATGTTATCATACTTGTTACAAATGAAAACAAAGTCAGAAAGAAGGGTGCCTTGATTCCCAGCAGCTGAGAGCAGCAGCATGACTCCCTTGCACAGTGATTGTCATTTTACCTGTAAACGAGTCCAGCTCCAACCCCATGCCAAGACCTAATCCAACATTTTATGTAATGATTATTTAATAAAAATTGCATAAATGCTCACTGGTGGGGAAGTCAGTACCCAGATGTTGTCTCTCTATCTTTATTCTGTTTTTAAAGGAATGTATGTGTCTGTTTCTGTAAGAGATTGGTAACACTCCACTCTGCAGCAGTGAGCCCAAAAGCAGATCATAAATGCGATGGAGGGCAGTAAACTGACTCTGGTCAGCAAATGCAGAGTTTAAATCAATGTAGAGTGTGCATTAGGAACCAGTGGGGAGGCAAGGGTTGGAATGCACTGTGCTACAGATCCAGCACCACGTCATAGGCCTGGATGCTCAGGTGTCTGTTGAGGAATTTGGGTGTCTCAAGAACACCTGCTAAATATGGACACGTTTAATCCAGAAAGGAGTGTGCCTCAGGTATCAAAAGCTGGGGAAATATTTTCTGCTGTCTCATTGCCTTTAAAAAAGCTGTTCGATGCCCTGTCCATGCCATTCCTGGACTTGGGAATGTACTTTCTCACCAAGGAATCAGATTGAGCAGCTCACAGATGGGAAACAAAGTCAGGGAGCTTCCTGAGAGATTAACAAATTGAACTGGCTCACTGAGGGGCCAAGAAAATAACAGAGTGGGAAAAGAGCAGTCAAGACCACATAGCCATGAGTACTTGGTGGCAGTGGTGCCAACCCCTTGATGAAAGTGAAATGTTAGATCAGCTCAGAAACCCTGTGGAAGCTGTCTTTGGCATAAATCTCTGGATGGTTTTGAATGGTGAAGCCCACCCTGATGTAATCACTTTCTTTCAGGGCAGAAGAGGATGTGTAAATCCAACACAGTAGGCAGGAACGAAGATGCACTTTCCTGCTTGGTATCTCTTATTAGCTCTTTTATGCTAATCTAATGACATGCAAATTTAATTTTAAGTGCCTAACTCTGTAATTTGATGTTCCTCTTGGTCTTGGGTCCTCGCTCCAGCTCAAAATATGTTCTTTGATCCTGTTTTGGTTTGGCTTTTGTGCTCCCACAGCTGTGATGTAATCCAACCAAAAACTTCATTCATGGGATATTTTCAGTCAAATTGGTTTCCTAACCTGACTAACAGTACAGTTGCATAATCACCGGTTTTTAACTCAGTGGACGTGGTAGGGCTGTTCCTTTTGGTGGATGTGTAAGGACTTTTATCACCTTAGGCAGACTGTGAAATCACTCTCCGAGTTATGCAGGAAGATTTAAACCCCTTTTCAGCACTGTGAATTCAATTTCAAGCTATCTTCATTCGGCCTTCTGTGAGGCTGACTGCAGAAAATGAGTTGCTAATACACACTAAACAGCAGGATCTCGGACCTCGAGTGCTCTGAGCTGTTTGCTTCTAAAATCGTGCTCAAGGGCTTGGGGATGAGCACATGGAGGTACAGAGGGGAGATACACCCCTTCCATTTGTATTCTAAAAGAACAGTTCAGGGCTCCTTCATGTGTTACTTTTCAAGATATCTGGAACATAAAATTATCCTGCAATTGCCAACAGAAATTGAATTTAATAAGAATACTTAGAAAACAGTAAGAATAAGGACAGAATGAAAAACTACATTCCCCAGAAGTTATTAGGGAAAGTTTTCTGTCTGGCGACAAGCAGACACTTGTGCAAAGGACTTTTGAACTGCAGTACATTTCAGGAACTCGCTGCTTGAGTTGAAATCCTTTATTGTGTTTTTTACATTCCTTTACATTTCAATCAAAGCATTTTCAAAACTGTATGATATTGCTGTCTGTTGCAGTTTGTTCCTACGCTCTCCAATGCTTTTAGAGAGAAACCTGTCCATATATTTACTGGTAATGAGGAAAGTGGGTTTTTTCCTTTCCTCCTCCTTTGTCTGTACAGAGAGTAAGAGTGACGACTTTTGCTCATTAGCAAAAAAAGCCTTTCCGGATCTTTGCAAGAATCAATGGCTGTCAGCGTCACTGTAAATGGTGAGTAATTAGACCTAGGAAATGAAGAATTAGACGTGGGCTCCAGCTGTAAAGTATTGATTTTTTTTTTTTTTTTTTTTAGTTTTTTTTTAATAATATACAGTTCCGTCAATGCTGTGGAGTATCTTGGAACAGGTGACTTCTACCAGTGGATAGGGAAGCACAGTTATTCAAAAAGAGAAGCCTTAGTTCCTTAGCAAATCCAAGCAAGCAGTCCTCAGGTAGTTTTTCAGGTGGTCTCAAATTATTATTTTTCTGTATGGAAAGACGTGATTTTTCTTCCCCTTTAAAAATGTCAATATGTCAATATGTCGCTGCTTATCAGAACTGACTGAATTGCTTCAGTTAAGCAAAAAATCTACTTTTCATGTACGCTGGGGAAAAGTTCGGCATTTGCGTGTGTGGCTAAAAATCTACTGATAAAAGTGTGAAAAGCAGCGGGATTGCATAAAAAAGTCCCACCAGGAGCAGCATTTTCCTGGTGAGGCCGCACGAGGGAGCCGGGCAGCGTTCGGAGCTGTGCCCCAGCTGGCCGGGGCTGAGCCGCCTTGGGGCAGCGCCAGTGTGGGACCTGGCGGGTGAGACACACAGAAAGGGCTCGCTGAATGCAGGAATGATTTGTTCTCGCCATGCTCCACATGCGAACGCACACACACACACACAAAAGAAACAAAGCTGGGAAAAAAACACGACCATTTTAATGCTTTTCTTACAAGATTTGTGTTCTTTAGAACTCTTTGTGTGTGCATATATGTTATTTTACTCCTGCTGCTGTAAAAACTCTTATGTTATAGCTACTTACCAGACAAAGCGACCTTAAAAACAAACATGTAGAACCCGTAAAATTTTGCAGCAACTTTATTTTGCTTTGTTCCTTAGGAGATGAGCCATTGAGTCAACAGCAATATTCACTCCTTTAGAAGCCCTGTGCCTGCACTCTTGTTATTTCAAATTGGAGGTGTCTGGAATAATTTGTATCTACACACACTGTTTGTCTTGTGCCAATTTTCTGTAAGTTGCAGAATTTGGACTGAACTTGTTCAGGGTGCATAATCACATATTGAGTAACACTGCTTACCCTAGTTTTTGGTACATTAAATATAAAGCTGTAACCACTAAAAGGTGGTATGAATAGACCTTAAAAATTTTTCCCATAAGCTTGACTGAAACAACTGATTAACATCCCTTTAAAATAAGCAGAACTCAAGTAATGCCTCTGGTAGTTACCAGGGTGGGAAAGGTACTGGCTATTTGTGGTGGTGGTGGTTACTCTTCTGCCAGGACTGGCATGCCCTGCTGCAGTGGGGAATGTGTGTCCTGGAAACTCATTTAGCTCTAACACAGTGCCATGGTTTGCCATCCTTCTCATATTTGTAATCTGATGGGGTGAGGGACAGTGTGGATCTCAAGGTTTTGGTTTGGTAGAAATGCCTTTGAGTCCATGGTAAAGGATCACAGCCCCTAGCACACAGCCAGGGATGGATATTTTTGGCACATAACACGAAAAACAACTTCTCATGGAAACCAAGAATATTATTCTACATCCCTTTAATCCTAAAGCAGAGAACTTACAAAGACAATGAAATTCTGGATGTGAAGGCCTACCCACAACGAGTTGACCAAACTACACAAAGACTACCTAATTAGGATTAATCTTAAAATTAGACTCCTCAGAGGAGCACAAACTAAGAATGGTATCCTGGTAAGCTGACTTGTGCATTGCAACAAATCCAGTTGCAGATTCTGGTCCTAATGCTTCCGCTGCCCACCCCCTCTCCTCTCCAGCAGTTAAATACTCCACAGTCCTTTACTCACAGGCTGTTTCTGTAACAGTCAGGGCATAAATATCTGTGCACCTAATGGACTTATCCTTAACACCGCAGTGAGGGAGGGAAGCGGCATTAACCTCATTTTGCAGATCAGCAGTGGAAGCCCTGGTGGCTCTGTCCTGTGTGATATCCTACGGACCGACTGCCTGTAAGCAGTGAGTGTAAAACGCCGCTAGCCTGAATGTGGCTTTGGCACATTCTCTGTTCCCTCTTTGCAAAGCCATGTACCATAGCGGAGACAGAGGAAGCTCAGAACACCGACAAAGTACCATTAATTTCTCAGCTACTGATTGCTCTGCTTAGCCTTGGAAGATGTGGAGGCTGGACCAGCTGAAGTGCTTAGCAATGGGTTTTTGGGTTATCTCGCTGAACTGTAGCAACTACGAGCTCAGGTTCTCACCAGTGTAGGATGGATGGTGCCAGGGCCTGAGTGAAAACCTGTGTGAGCGATGTACAAGAATTTATTTAATTCTTCGTTACTGTACGATGGGAAATGTCAATGAGCTTTGAATGTTTTGCTTGAACAAAAGGGGGAAGTATTTTTTTTTTAATAAATATGAAAAACTTATTTAAACAGTTGGAATGGAAAGCAATCGTATGTTAGCATGTTACCGTACGCGAAACTACTGCTCCCGAGAACAGTACATTACGTTTAAGAGCTCGGGAATTCTTCGTTTAATCATTGTAATTCAGACTGATGTGGCCGGCCGGTACGGGAGAAAGATGCAGCCCTACGCTCTCCTGCGCTGCACTGCGCTTTGTGACCCGGCGCCTCCTGAACAATACGCGGGGGCAGTTTCGAAACTTCAGGGCGTGCACCCAGCGCGGGCGGCAGCACCAGGAAACGGGATACGGGCGCTGCTGCCTTATGTAAGCGAACCGAGCGCCGGCAGGGTGACCCCGGAGGGCCGCGGTGCCGCCTGCGCGGGCCCGGGCGCTGTCCGGGATCGCAGGGCTCTCCGCGGGCCCCGCCGCCCTCAGGACGGGCCCGGCTGCGCCCAGGGGCCCGGGCCAGGCCCGGCGCGCGCGCCCCGGCCGCCAACGGTCTCTCCCCGCGCGCGCGCACGACACGTCACGCTCGGCTCCGAGCGGGCGGGGGCGGAGCCGCTCTCCCTGGGGGCATCACGTGACCCCTGCCCCCCTCCATCCGTCCTCCTCGGCCCTGCGGTCTCGTAGCGGCGGTGGCGGCGGACGCCGGTGGGGGTGAAAGGAGCTACCGCGGCTTCGGCGGGAGGCGGCGCGGGGGCTGGCGGTGAGTGCGCCCCGGTGGCGGCGGCGGCGCGGGGGAGGGGAGGGGCGGGCCGGCGGCGGGGCAGGCTCGGGAGGCGGCCGTGGCGGTCGGTGGAAACATGGTGCCACACGTGAGGCTTATGTAAAGTGAGCGGCGGCCCGCGCGGCCAATGGCAGCGGCGCGCGCCCCGCCCCCGCCCGCGCGCCCCGCTGGCGTCACGCGGCCGCGGCCAATGGGGAGGCGGGCGGGGCGGGCGCGCGGCGGCCGGTCACGTTTCTGCCCGTATGAAGCCCGAGCCGGGACGCACCGGGCCGGTGGGACGCGCCGCGCGCGGTGAGTGGGGGCCCGCTGGGCGCGCTCTCCGCGGCCAGAAGGGGCCATGGGGCCCTTGGGGAGCGGCGGGAGGGGGCGGCGAGCGGCGGCCGCGGGGGGCACAGGGGCTTTCCCTCCTTCCCCGCTCGCCGGGCCGAGGTTATGTAACCCTCGCGCACGGGCTCTCCCGTTGCCGGGACGATGGGCGCGCGGGTCGCTCCGGTGCCGCGGGGTCCGTCCCGCTGCCTCCCCCTGCCCGCCGGGAAGGGGGGCACGCGGGGCTCCCTCTGAACGGCGGCGGTGACACGCCCCCCCCCCTCCCCATGAAACCGCAGCCAGGGAAGCGGCGGCCGGCTGTGAGTCGCTTCCCCGGGGCGGGGTGCGTGGCTGAGTGCGGCACGGCCCCCGCCCGCCTGGGTCGGGAGGGCGTCCGGGAGCGGGGGCACCGATACACCCACCCCAGCGGGGGCTGGGACGGCAGCTGGGCTCTCCGAGGGGCGGCCGCGTGGGGCCGGGCTGGGGCGCAGAGCGGGCGGCGCTGATCCTGGCCCGGGGCGGAGGCGGCGGACGGTGGGCACCGGTGGCGGCGGGGCCCGACCTGGTCCCCCGGCGGGGCTCCGCTCTGGCCTCCCTGCGGGCTGCGGCCACGTCTGTGCGAGGGGGCAGCGCCGGGGTGCGGAGCGGGCGGGCAGGGAGCGGGGGGAACCGGCGGAGAGCACGCGTGTCCCGGGGCGCTGAGCGGCACCGCGGGCCCCGAGCTGGGTCCCACCGGCCCGGAGGGACGCTCCGCGGGGGGAGCTGTCTGGCAGTGAGTAGCAGAATCTCAGCGCCGCTGCGATGCGTGAGCTACAGGTAGAGTAGGCAACAGGTGCTGTCCATTTTTTCTTTGTGTTGCCTGTAGTTTTAAGGACTCTCTGTTCCTTGAGACGGTGTGCTTGTGCTGCTGTTCACATTAGGTGCATACTATTACATGCATGATTACAAAACGCTTTATGTAAGTACAGTTTCATGCAAATAGATGAGTAGCGTGGTAACAGTCAAGCTGACGCTTTACATTTGGCTTTTCATAATAGGGTGGGGTAAGGGACAGCATTTCTCTGTGTACCATAGGAGCTTAAAAAGTTCTCCCAGGAGGTCGGTATGAGGTCTCAGGTGCTTGGAAACTACGGTGCTCTGCAAGTGTATTCCAGTGAAAAAGTAACTTGGCTGAGACAGTGCATTGATTTTGACCAAAGAAACGGAATCATGAAGTGTGGAAAAGACCTCTGAGATCCTGAAGTCCAGCTGTTTCATCTGTATGTCCAATCTAAATCTACCCTCTTGCAGTTTCAAACCATTGCCTCTCATCCTGTCACTACATGCCCTGATAAGCAGTCTTTCTCCAACTTCCTTGTAAGCTCACATCTTTCTTTTCCAAATGCAAGACTCTGAGATTTATTGTCTTGGACATCTGAGATTAAATAGCTATCATGAGTGAAGGGAAAGAAGTGGAAATTCGCTAATGATTCTAGTGGTAAGAGTATCTGTCAAGTCAAAAGTAGAGTAAAAACCTGGTTAGCATGGTGAGAAACTCTTCCAAGTTGCCAGTATTGTTTCAGCCACGGTTTGATTGGTGTTAGGGAGAGTGCCCACATTATTGCACTGTAACATCAAGTTCCTTCTTGCTTATGCTTGTACATGTTTGAGTGTTTCTATTTTGCCTTTGTCTCTGAAACTTGCATTATTTCTGCAAAGTTGAGGAAGTTCCACTGGAGGACTGCACTGTGTCCTTGCTCCATGCAAAGCTAGATGTTAGTCTTGTGATGACACAAGGTGTCCTGAGGTGTGGAGCCCTGGTTCTGGGCTGTGGAGGTTGCTTACCTCACTAGTAACACCTAGAGGAAAAGAGATGGCCTTTGGCCTGGAGTAGAAGAAAAAAAGTAATACCCATCAGGTTTTGGTCATTTCAAGTTGGGTGTCATAAATGTCAAACACTGCAGTGAAAGAGCATGGTCTGTCCTGTGAAGAAGTGGTTTAGCTTGATGTAGTTCAGAAGGCAAAGGCATGAAAAGCAGGTTTTTCGCTTTTGTGCACTTCTTAGATTTGGCAAGTTTTTTTGGTTTCATTTACAATTCCAAGACCGCATGGTTTTGCTGGAATTTTTCTTTTTTTATCTGTTGGTGGGACTTGTTTTAGACTTCCTGTATTTGTTTTAGCAAACAAATTCTGTCAGTGAAAAATCTAAGTAATCTTCATTTTTACCATTTACTGTTACTCATCTTGGATTTCCACAGAGGGGCATTAAAGAGGCAGAATATTCTTGGCATAACACCTTCTCCGCTTTTTCTTCCTCCAGTCCTAAGATTAAAGTATGTAACAACACAATTTACTTGATAAACTTCCTTGAGCCTCTCCCTGAACAATACACTCTTACAGTAATAAGCTTTTTAAATAAACTGGGATGTTGATGCAGTTTAGTCTCAAAGTATGAGAATAAAGTGAAGTGGGGAAAGTGATTGGCAGTAGAATTCTGGATGTTTCTTCTACTTCAGACGTTTATTATGACCAGGAAATGTTTGGCTTAGATACAGACTGATAAACAGTTTTCTTTTTCCTGGGTTCTTGCCACACCCTTATTCCTCTAACATCTTTACAGTATTAGAATATGCTTTACTGCAGAAGATCGTTTTTTCACCCCTCAAAGAATAAGGAAATGAGCAAGTTACCACGGAATGAGGTATATTTGTTGTGGTTTAAAAGCAGAAGATTACCAGTAGCCAGTAGAACAAGTAAATTATCCCTAGTCTAGATCAACTGTAGTGTTTTCCATAGGGTTGCTATGGTTGGGCTATGTTAAAAGGAACGTCATGTTCTTAGCAAGACCTTGTGTAATAGCTGGCATGAGTGTCCTGTAGACACTGTATTATACTTATAACATTACCACATCATAATTACTAGATAATCAGGTGTTTCTGAAAAGGAATTTTTGTCTCCGGTTTTGATTGCATGGCCTAGAATTCCTCTATAAGGATGGTGGATTGTAGAGATTTTTAACTGGAGTGTCTTACTGCATTCATACTGTCCACATTCAGTTATATCCCTGTAGTGCAAGTTTTAATTGCTTAAATATTCATTATGTTAACTTAGCTTGTCAAGCACTGAACAGCAAAGGAGTCAGTTATTACCTGTGTTATTCTTTGTGATATTGTTTTATTACTTTTTACTTTTTTTGGTTGTGGATGAGGTTGGATGCAGAAAGTGTCGGTCTTGAAAGTAATTGCTGCTGCTGTTTTGTGTCCTGTGTAAGAAGTGTCCCTCCACTTTCCTGCTTTAACTGCTACCTTAAACTTAACCCGTGCTGTGGGGTCAGACTGGAACATTGTTGGTTGTTGTTGGTTAGCAAAGAAGGCTTTTTTTCAGTAGAACTGACTGTTAAAAAGTAGAACCAAAGCTACATTGCTTTTGCTTGTAGAACTCTGCCGTCTGACACTTTAGAGTGTTGTTTGTGAGGGGATGAGGGTGTTCCTTTTTAGACATCTTTCTGTCAAGTATGTTTAAAGGACATGGGAAAAGAGGAGGTAGCAATCAAAACCACACTTCAGAGGGTGATAGTTTTGCTATCTGTGCTGAGGTTTCCTGTGGCCCCAGGCTGCTTTTGTGAAATAGCGTGGCAAAGAAGACCAGAATGAAGAAGAGTCGGATGATTTGAGTGTCTGTAAAGGGAGTGGAGATCTTTGCAGTGACTCTTTGAGCAGTTCTGGCTGTGCTGCCGGCAGCCAGCAGCCATGTGTAGTAGGCAGGCACCGAACACATGGGGCTCCACATGCCTGGGTGTCCATGCCGGGATCTGATGCTCTGCTAAGTGGCTTAGCACATCGCCAGGCACGCTTGTGCAGCCTGCTCGTACTCTGCCTGCCAGCACTGCTGGGACACGGGCAGGCTTCTGTGCCCCTGCTTTGTATTTCCAGGGTTACCTTCACGTGTAGATGGGGTCTTTGTCTGAATGCCTGCGCTGGGCTTGCACCAGTACAGAATCCTCTTACTTGGTTCTCTGTCCGTCTTGAGGAGTTAGCAAGGGGCAGCAGCAATATACCGAGTTCCATGTGAGTTGCCCAGGCAGTGCTTCTGAAGTGCATGTTTTTCCTGCTTATCCACATGTGAAAGGGAAGTTAGGAGAATTTGTGTGAAAGCTTTTGTAAAGTCAAGAAGTTTTTGTACAGATGTTCTCAGCTACTGGTGAGCTGCTGCTGAAGTAGTGTGTGGTAGCCCTAGAGCAGCCTTCTGATTTCTCTGATGTTTTTTGGTAGTCTGATTTAGACAACTTTTTTTCTAGAACACAATCAGAAGTGAGGCTAAATTTACCTTCCTCAACATATATAACCATGAAATATGGTTTTCATTTTTCCTTAATTTTCTGCCAATAGGAAGGAAAATTTTATTGAGGATGTTGAAGGGATAATGACTTAACATGCTGTTAACATGACTGGATTGAAATACACAGAAAAGCATTTCTTGGGGCAAGAGGATGAGGAGGTTCTGCAGATAGTGTGAGCAGGCTGCAGAAGTTCGGTACAAGCAGTTCCAGTATTGATCCTGACAGGATTTGATGCTGGGAAAGAAACCTCATCGGTATGTCAAAATGTCTGGGAAAGACTTTAGTTTTGCTTCCACCTGTTTCTGAGCATATCATGGTAATTCTTAACACTTGATTTTTCTTGTAGGTAGAATAGTTAGAGATGGGCAGGGATTTCCTTGTGTTGATGGGGTTGTTTTTGAGTAAAACTGACTTTTAAAAAATAGAAAAAAACCAAAGTTACATTGCCTTCTAACATCCTGTCCTGAAAGAGAGGCAATTCACTGTTAAATAACACCTGCAATTTATTGTAATTGAAGTTTAGGGAGACAAGATGAAGTGGTGAGGATGTCTAGTACTTGTCTTTTTTCTTGGTTTCTCTTCCTATCCTCCTTATTCCTTGCAGCTTTTGTATCTTAGTACAGTTTTTGTGCTTGACCTTATTACATGTACTTTCGTGTTTCTGCTTAGTTTCTTTAATTGTACAAAGATCTTCAGAGTATAAAGCACTTACTTGATTTCAGTTACATCTCTGCCATGGTTCTCCTGTGACTTGAGCTCTCATTTCAGTACTAATACATCCAACTCCTAGGACAAGTACATGGTGTTTGTTAGGTTGCTGTGCTTTCTGGAGTGGATTATTGATGCGATGGGGACAAGAATTTATTTGGCACAGCATCTTCCAGAAGGGGACTTTGGTTCTGACTGAAATGTTGAACAGGGTGTGAACCACAGCAGTGTCTGAAGAGCAGCATTAGCCTGGAACTGTAGTAAATGTGGTGAAAATATGTCCTTTTTCTTGAAGGAGAGGAGTAGATAGGCAAATATACTGCTTAATGGGGATGTCAACAAATACTGAAGTTGATGTATGGTATTGAGATACTTTTAAATCTAGTTTCACCTATAATAAAGGTGAAATAGATGACTGCATGGTGAGACATAATAATTGTTCCCTCCTTTCTGTGACAACACTTGGCAACCTCAAATGAATAATTTTTTTTCAAAGAGGGCAAGAGCTGACATATAAATATTAGAGCTCTGACTATTGATGTTGTGCTTAATTGTCTCTCCAGTTCCACTTGGGGATACAATAGCATTTTCTGGTTACAAAGAAAATAAGGTGGTTTTTTTTGAAATTCACACTGCATGCAAGTAATTTTACGTACCTTTAAGAAGGCACCTTTTTAAAGACTTGAAGCTGGAAAGAAGGATGTCTAGAAATTAGCATGGGGCATGTGAAGGAGATGGTGTTGAGTGTCTTTACAAGATGTCTCAGCACAGGCTGCTTTTTTTTAATGGCAAATACCCAACCTCTTGGCAATTAAACTTGGCTCTGGGCCAAGTCTCTTATTCAAGGTGAAAGAATAAATTTGAGACTGTTTCTATTTGGTCCTGCGGATGATCAGATTCGCTATGGAGTCTTGAGCACAGGTGGTAGATTTAACAACACAAGGAATACTTACCTGAAAGGGTAAAATAAGCTTTATTTCTGGTCTGGCAGAAATGAGAATTTGGGGGGTTTTCTTATGTTTATAAAGGGAACAGAATTCAGTGGGTAGTTACTCTGTGCGTTGCTCAAGGAACCAATTTAGAAGTTAGGTTACAATAATAAGTACTTTTATCAGTAAAATTTCTTGCATTTCCTCTCATCTTGTATTTGTAGTCTTTATAATTGTCCTTCACCTGTGGAAGACATATTTTGCATGGTTGGACTTGTACTGCATTATGAAATGGACTTGATTTATCTTCTATAATAAATTTTTATCTTGCTTATAAAACTTGATATTCTTTTTTTTTCTTTTTTTTTATAGCAATATATTGATGACACTTTGAGATTTGGAAAGATCATGATTAGCACATTCATTGAGGTGAGTGTTTTCTGCTGTACTCAAGAAAGTGATTTGTGATATCACTTCTTTCTTAATGCCTCTGAACTTGGGAGGGTGGGAGGTGTCTCTGTGATTTTGTTATTGCTCTTTTGTGTACTTCCTTTGAAATGTAGTGTCAGAATGCCCAAAAATAGAGATCTTCAGGCCTTTACACTTCTAAAAAACTGTTGCAAAAATCATGAAATACATGGAAATGGTGTGGCTTCTCTAAATCTTCATGAAACTGGAATTTAGTGTAGTGTCAGTACCAAGTGCTGCATCTGCATTGTTTGCTGTGTCAATGTTTATTAATAGCTTCCATTTTTTGATTGCTCTTGCAGGTGTTAAGGAACTTTCAATTATGAGGAAAATTTTGGGGTCCAGAAATCCAAGTACTTAGATGATCAGGATGATAGCTCAGGAAGAAAAAGGAAAATATCATGCTCCTAAACTTGAATTTTAAAAAGCAGATCATAGCTGCCAAAAGTATTTTTTAGTTAGTCGTTCTCTTCCTTGAAGATGAAGAAAAGTTGATTCTTATGAAGCAAAAAAATCCAAACATAATTAAATGAGAATGGGGGAGGAATGTAATCTGTGATGCAAAGAAAATTTATGATTTGCTTTCATTAAATGTGATCTGATGATGCCACAATATTGGCCCTAGACAGGAAAGACAGCTGATCTGGATACTATTATAATACTGCAATACAGATGGAATTGTAACTGAGATTTTGAGGATTAACACTACTACTGTGTCTGTTTAGTCTAAATAATTGAGGAAAAAACCCAAACAAACCTGTTTCTCTGTGGCTGGAAGATGTGATCTGAATAGATTCTAAAAGCTGACTCTTTTCAATGCTGCAGGTGTGACTTCAGTTTTCTGCAGAAAGTGAATCTGGTTCAACTTGGCTTGCCTCCTGTGTCACAGGTGTGTTCCTACAGCAGGGTTTTCACTCCTTTATAATATTTAAAGTCTTCTGTTCTTAGAATAGATATATATCAGTATGGTAGGAAATGAGGAAATGTCACAAGTTCTGTCTTCTTTGTAAACTGAACAAATTAGACTTCCTTCTGTGGAAAACACCTTACTGGAGATGCCATCTGTAGATGAACTCTTTTAGTGTTTTGGGACTTGGGCATACTCAATCACCTGTACATTTTCTCTGAAAAATAATAGAAAATAAGTTGAACAGGCTGCCTCTAATTCTGTTCAGACTGTTTAAATACAAGTCATTCAAACCAGGCATTTTGTTTCAGATAAAAATCCTTTTGGTGTAGATTTGTCTTGCTTTCTGTTAAATTGTAGAAAGGCTTATTGTGAGAATTTTTAGTAGTTTACAGGGGACTATTCTTTCTTAATGTTAAATGTCTCCTTAGATGCATTAAATACATGAAACCAATATGATACACAATTAAAATGGTACATGCTGCTACTGTGCATAAATCTTCAAACTTCGACTTTTGAAAACCCTTTTTACTTTTTTTAATTGAAAATTTTACAGGGAGTTGAATTAGTGTAAAGGAATTGCAAGAGCTGTCTTTAAACAAAGATTTAACTGGTGCTGAAAGACATTCCACATTTTCAATGTTCAGGGTAAAAACTGTGAAATCTGCAAGTAGTTCTGGCTACAGCAATTTCTGACACTTCTTGTGGTCAGAGATAAAGCCTATAATTTGAATCCTGTATTAGTTTATGATAAAAACAGAAGGAAAACATTTAAAGAACCAGTGCATACAGATTTATATCATGAGTATTTTAGAACTTGTATTGGCTTCATGATGTCATGCAGGACGGAATGTTGTGAATAAATTCTTCCTTTAGTCTGGCCAACACAAGTGTACTTTTAACAGTTGGTAGACGTGCAGCATGTTAAATTAAGGCATGTTAGCATGGGCTGTCTTCCAGAGTGGTTAGCTTGGGATTTGAACACTGTTCCAAACATTTCTTCTGCATATTCAGATGAAGCACTTAGAATGATGTAATTGTCTGCCACACAAATGTTGGTCTTCTGAACTTCTGATTTTTATTCTGCCATTTCTTTGTGCCACATGGCAGTAGCATGCACCAACAGACTTCTTTTCCTAGATTTGGCAGAAGAACTTTCAGGTTTTTTGTTTTTCATCAAAATTCCCAGTGTCTCTCTTGAGAAACTTTTTATTAGGAAGAATAATAATGTTAATGGACTTTGTTAGTACAGACTTCTGACCATAAAGTAACACTTTTTTGCTGTGAGAGTGACTGAGCATTGGAACAGATTGCCCAGAGACACTATGGAATATCCATTTTTGGAGATACCCAAAAGTCATCTGTTGGTGGTCCTGAGCAGCCTGCTCTTAGGTGACTCTGCCTGAACAGGGAGTTGGACAAGGTACCTCCAGAAGTCTCTTTTGATCTCAATCATTATGTGAATTGAAATTTTGTAACTGCCTGGTAAAATCTTTAAAGCTCTTACCAATCCTACTGTGACAGAGAGTCATAAAATGATATTGCAACCAAACTCGATGAGCACTTGGAGCTCCTGCTGACCACATCAGGCATTTGGCTCTGTGCCCTGCTGGGGAGGCCAGCCCTGTGTTCCCAGTGGCTGTGTCAGCCCATGCAGACTGTACACAGTGTGATACCACTCTGATTGTGAATCCTAAGGGTTGTTTTATCTAGTGCAGAACATGCTATTACTTTAAAACTCTTTAAGACCCTATTTCAGAGCAAAAGTGTTTAAAATGCAAATTTGTGTCTTCTTCCTCTGCTGTATGACAGTTTCATGTTTAACCAACATTTATCTGCATAGGAGTGACATAGCTGTGAGCATCTCTCTGGTATCTGTTTGAAGAGGACACTGTTGGGGGGCCCAGGTATTTCTTTTATATTTTATAGTTATAGAGGTGTCCGGACTCTGTAATGGTCAAAGATTTCCAGTAGAAGAGGATGAGACAAGAATTAAATGCATGTGGGAGACTCTGGACCTAGGCACTTCATGCTTTTGATGCTAGCTGGGAGGGAGCTTGATAAACACTTTTGCCACCTTTTCGTAGAAAACACAGGTAAGAAACACACATAATTATTGTGATTCATGCTAGTAGAAAGATGCTTCCCCTCCTGCTCCTCTAGAGCTTATACAAAAAATATATTGTTCTGTGTTTGTGTTACCTTTAAACTTGGGCTTCAGTCATATATATGTACTCATTCAGAGCAATATTTTGGGTATAAACTGGGAGTTACCTTATTTGAAGCTAGAATGTTTTTTAGCCTAAAACCATACTTATTCTTAAATTCAGTTTCTTCAGCGGGGAAACACTCTGGTTGGAAACATCCCCACTGTGGATGCCAGGGCCCTGATCTGATGCTGACTTCTTCCTGTATAGGTGCTGCTATAAATTCAGAGTGGCACTTGGATGGTTCTGGAACAAGGCGGTCTCTTGATAAGTTCCCTTTATAAAGTGGCAGCTGAAAGCAGTGGCTAATGAAGATGACCCTTATAAGGCTATTAGTAACTCTTACTTAAATCAGAGTCTTGTGTTCAGGATTTTCTTGAGCTGAAAGGCAAAACCCTTATCAAAAAGTTGTGAAATGAATACTGTGAAATTCAGATTTTATGGGAGCATTTGTGGTATACTAGATGTTGATAATTTTATTGACACTGACATCTCATTGCTTGTTTAGAAAAAGAGCAAAACTTTTTCATGATTACTTGGAGTGTGTTAAGTAATCTAGTAAAAAAGTTCCCTTTCTTTTTTGAAGTAAAAAGCTCTCACAAGAAATTATTGAACATCTTTGTTATTGTTTTCTGTAATCTGAGAATATTGCCATCTTTTTCTTTCTCCCCCCCTTCCTAGAAAAGTCCTAGTGAAGGTATTTTGTTAATTGCTCTTGTCAGGAAAACATGAAGCTCTCAATGTTGGTGAAGTTGCACAGTTGAACAAGTCACTTCTTGGATTATTGTTTGTTTTCCAACATTTTCTCTTAACGTTTTTCGACTCCCAAGCATTTAATTATTCCCTAATTGCACAGAGAGAATGCATTCATTGTAGATGTTAATTTTCAATCATATCTAGAATTGCATGATATGACTAAACCTTTGCTAGTTATTTCTCATCTAAATAAGAAAACTTCTATAATTTTGCAAAGCAGAAATCCAGAAGACATTTGGAAGCCCTTCTTGTTGACAAGATCTTCAGTAAAATTTAATCCTGACCATTAGGAATGTCTCCCATAGGTTCTAGTACAGTTAAGAGTACCTGAATATTCACATGTCCATAGGCATAAAATGTAGTGTGGCTCTTGCTTTGTTGGGAATATTGGTAAGTTGATAATAGTTGCAAATTTTGACTCAAATTATGAGGTATTTGCCTCTTGCTCAGTTCTTGAACTGGATAATTTTGACTCTGGATTGTTAGTTTCCCATCCTTTATATGCCAGTAATAAACATGATAAGTTTTTGTGTGAAAAGAAATCTGGAAAAATCTGTTCACTGAATATAACCAGGTCTCTGCTGAAACAAGATTTTTGGGTTTACAGTTATGGTTTCAGAAAAAAAATCTGCCTCCTGCTGTTCTACAACCCTTCTTAAGGGTGTTTTTCAAAAACAAGCTCAATTGCTTCTTTCAGCATTTGTCCATACATATTTTTTTGTGATTTTTTGATGATGTTAAAGTTCAGGCTGTTTCCTTTGTCTTACTGCAGGGTAAAGGAGCAGCTGTAGGTAATGAATAACCAGAAGACATTTGCTGCATATCTAACCTGGCAAATCAGTGCCTACGTTTGTCCTTAGTGCTCAGTGGAATTATGGTGTCTCACAAACTGCATCAGGATCTTAGAGAGCTCTAGTCTTTGCCAGAGGGAATAGAATGGCTTTTTGTGAGCCAGTTGCCTTAAAAATCAAGCTTAACTACTGCCAATTTAATATTTAAAAAGTTTTTATTTATAGAATCAAAATAGACAACATTCTTAAAAGTTTAGAAGATGAAGCAGGAAATAAAGAAAAACCTGGCTTCTTTCAAGATCAAACCTGAAGGAGCTCTTTGTGTTTTCATGCTCAGATCCTTACTGAACTTGGTCTGGGATGTAATTACCTTCCTCAAACTGGTAACAGGAGAAAACTCAGACTGGGAAAACATGCAAGCTTTTGCCTTCCAGTGTTGTTTGGTTAGTGATTGGGAATTTATTCAGGCATAGGAGTGGGATGAATATGTGCAATTTATTATGTCATTTTCCCTGAGATGAGTTTCAAAGATAATTAATCTTTGTGCTGTCTGACTGTCTGTGCTCCTGAAGTGTTTGCACAGTGCTGGTGTCTGCATGCAGATGTTCCACTTAAAGGTCTTTCTCTGCTGAGAGTGAAGTCTAGCCAGCTGCATCACTTCTTATCTAAATTGCAGAGCATGGTGGAGGGTTGTTGCCAGACTAAGCTTTTATCACAGTTACTCCAATCTCTTCTAAGGAAATGTCTCCAAAGTTATAGGGCATATATTAACATCACATTATAAATTAAAAAAGCACCAAGATTCCCCCAAAAGTAGTAAAGTCTTGTTTTAGAAATGCTTCTCTTTCTTCAGAAGCTCTTGCAAGTTTATAATAATATTTTTCTTGTTCCTTCCTCTTTACTCTTCCTGTATTCCTTACTCTGGTATGTGCCTCTGGCACTGAGGCTTCTGAGATTTTGAAACTGAAGAAATTTTGTGCAAGACTGACTTTCAGTGACGTTAATCTTCCATTCTTGCTGGAGCAAACCATTCCAGCTCAAGCTGAGCCAGTTCTTTTTGAAACATACCTTTAAAGATGACAAACTCGTGTTTTCTCCATTACTCAAATACTTTTTTTTTTTTTTTTTCTGGTGTGATTGTCCTTGGGATCCAAATTGTAGTAATTATAATGTAGTTATTAGGTATGGACAAAGCTGCAGAAGTTCTGGCATGTTGTTAGTTAGAACCAGAAGTAACAGGATTGAATCACTTCTTGACACAAATTTCTGCGCGGTATCAAGAGGAAAAAAAATGACATAGTATCTCCTAAGGGTCAGTAACTATTTCTTTTCTGTTGGTGACTCTCTTAATTTGTACTCATTTCCTGAAATAAAAATGTTTTTTAAAACTCTGAAATCTTGACTGTCATTGAATCAATCAACTCTTGTTCCAGGAGTTACAGGAAATTCCTCAAAAGTTATTGGCTAGCATACAGATTTATTTGTTTATTTGTTTATTTGGGAAACAATTTTCTCCCACAATTCTCTCCTTTCCCAAGAAAATACTGCTGAAGTTTCCTACAAATACCTGGCAGAAGCGAGCCTGGGTGTCAGGGAAAGAAGGGAGGAGACTAGACCATAGGTATTTGGAGGTGGAAGAAATTACTCACCAGTGGTTTAACAACTCAGAATTTCAAACTGGAAGACTCTAAATGCTATCTATGACACATTTTCATTGCCTCTTAAACTTCCAAAGATTAGAGGGAAGACTTTGGGAAAATAATTTTCCAAGGAAAGGTTCTGTCAAAAAAATATTTGTGAACATTTCTCATGGCTAGAAATACTACAGCACATGTAATCCTCTCTGGCATCAGAATTCAGGAGAAGAGGTTTCTCCTGCCTAAAGACTAAACCACAAAATACTTACGTCAGAGTAGGAAAGCTGTGGCACAATCATTGCTCTTCCTATAAATAGCACAATTTTACTAATACTGCGTTACTGTGATATTGGGCTAATTACCTTCAGAGAATTTAGGGCTGTGCTGAGTCTGTCTTTGGTAGTTCATGCTTATAAACCTCTCAGTAGTGATCTACGTAGTTTTCTTTACAGGAGTAAATATAGCTGCCCAAAGTTGTTATTTTTTTAGTTTTTTATCTTGTGAGAACTCTTTTCCCCTATCTCTAAAGAAAACACAATTTCCTAACAGATAGTGGTGTTTTGATTATGGCAGTATTTCTTCTCATGTATCTAAAGCTCTTTCTAAGTAGCATTTTGTCAGGAAAACTCGAAGAAACTCCAACCTTACAGAATAGAGGATGAGAAATTTTGGATCTTGCATTACATTTGTACACCTCATATCTCCTTTAAGGTGATGCTCTGAGTGCCTTTTTTCTTAAAGCTTCATTTGGATTGTGATGGGGTTAATTACCTTTACTCACAGAAGTCTCCATAGAGCTTTACAAGCTCGGTGTCCTGTGAGAAATGACAGAATAACTGGCACATGGGAAATGGCTTTTGAGAGTGGCTGCAGTTATTGAAGCAGACATGCTCTGATTTACACAGAGATTGGGGAAGCAGTGGGAACAGCATCCCCTGGACACAAATGCATCCATACATTTATAGAGCGCTCCTCACCTGTGCAGTAGCAGGAGTTTTGTCCGTGCAGGTGTTCCCTGTGCCACACTCTGTGCTGCCTCTCTGGGGTGCTTTTGGTCCCTCTCCCAGGCAGGCAGGCGTGGCTGAGCTGGGGCCCTGCCCCTGCAGCCCTGGGCAGCTCTGGGCGCTGTGAGCCCACCCAGCTTCACCCAGAGTGTCCTGAGGAAGGCGAGGGAAGTGGGAGCTCCTTCTGTCACAGAGATGAAATCAGAGATGACCTATCTGACCTGGTTAATCATTGGCCACCAGAGAATGTGTCATTGTGACATAATCCTACAGTTTCATCGCAGAGTAAATAAGTTTTATCGCCTCTTCCAGTTATGTAATTTTCAAGACAGAAGTGCTTAACCTTAGTCCAGAAAAAAAACTGTCAGAGCTCCTGAAGGGTAATTGAGTGCCTGGATAGTAGAGTTCAATACAGCAGCCTAGCAGGAGGTCTGTTTTATCTGCATTAAAGTACCTGAAGTGAATACCTGCAGAAGGAAAAAGTCTATTTTACTCTACTGAAAGGCATTTTTCTATTATCACCTATAATAAAGTACCAGTGAGTAAACTTGTAAGGAAAAAAAAGGTTATACAATTGCTGATAGCTTAAGTGAATGTCCTTAAACTATACTTCTAAATGAAAGCAGGTGTCTTGCATATTATTTTGACCAAATGTGGAGACAAGTAGTGTTTTCTGGAAAATGCAAAATAAACGTAAAATGGCTGGAAAAACATCAATTAGGAGGGTAAGGAAATAGCTTCCATGTGGTGTTGCTTTGGGGGGAGTTGAATCATAGTGTGTTTTAAATTACTGTTGTAAATGCTTTACATTACAGTCTTTTCTTAAAAGCATAAATATTTATTTATTTGTGTTTAAGACTAAACTGCTGTAGTTAGTATTAACAAAACTTGGTTGTGATTTTTTTTTGTCGACTGTTATTCCAGTCAGAAGTTTATTAGTTAATAACTGTAATCTTGAATATTTTAAAGGAACAAAGAGGAAGGAATACACATTGTTCTGTTGTCTTGAAAAACAACAGAGATTCTCAACAAAGAATCTTAGTTCGTAGTTTTTCACTGTTGTTTCTGAGTTGCTAAAATGGATGAGGATGTGAGTCAGATTAAATATGATTTTTTTATTAATAAAGTTGAACTGCTCTCCAGTACTTCTCTTTCGATAGCGCTTCAGAGTTGGTCTATTGTTGATTCACCTCTGTATACACACTGATTTTTGAGCCTGGTGCATTAGAATTTGGTTTAAAAGTAGGCATATGGTGGGGTTTTTTTTGTTTTAGCCTTACTCTTCCAAGCAGTTTTTATCATACCCACCCCCCCCAAATAAATGGTAATCAGTAGATAAAATTATTCTCAGGGTTATTCACGCCTTAGAATTTTTGGTGGTGGTGATTAGGTGTGTTTGTGTGTTTTGTTTCCCTTTTCCTGCTATATGTTCTGTCTGCCTACCTACATGGCTTTTGTACAGAGAAAGAAGTGAAGAGTATGGTAGTGTTTCCTTCCAACTGATCTTAAAAAAAAAAATAACAAACCCAGTATAAACCAGAAAACCAACCCAAATTACCTGCAAACCAAATAAGCAATGCCCTGATGTCTGAATAGAGTTTTTTTTTTCTTTAATAAGGTAAACTGAAAGGCAGCAGAACCATTTCACTGAAAATCATAACAGCTGTTAGCCATATCTAGGCAGCAATACTGACAAGTATTAAGTAGGAAAATAGAAAACAAAGGAACATGTGAACTTTTCAGGAGTTTTTCCATGTTTATTCAACTTTCTTTCTTATGTGTAGGCTTTTGCTAAAAAATAAGTACCTTTTTCATGATAAAACATTGTGAGATTTTCAATTTAACTGAAACATTTCACCATACAAATGCTGATTATATAAACCATACAAGTATTTTTTACTTTCTTCAGTCAGTGCAAATTCCAGTTTGTCAGCAAAGCAAACAAGAAAATAATTTTTTTTTCTTCCTTCCCTTCCTCCTCAGATTCGGGCATCTGTACTTCCAAACAGAGTTTGTACAGAGGGGAAATTCTGAATATGGCTTGATTTGCTCTTGGTCTTGGCAGTGTTTCTGATGACTGTCCCACGGACTCTGTCAAGTTCTGGGGGTTCTCCTCTAGCACTGAGGAGCAGAACCCTGAGCAGCAGCCTGGGGTCAGTGGAAGCATTTCTCCATCATTCTCCTTAAAAGAGCAGCTCAAGATGAGTGATTATTCTGGACTTCCAAGTGACCATAGCCAGATGATTGCTGAAGATTCGGAAATTCAACCAAAGCCTGAGCACTCCCATGAAGTTCTTCAGGAAGATATTGAAATGAGCAGTGGCTCCAGTGGAAATGATTCCAGTGGGAATGACTCCAGTGGGAATGACACAAATGAAAACTATTCAAGTGGGCATGATTCTCATGGTCATGAGTCTGATGAAAATGGGAAGGATTCAGCAATGCTCATGGAATCTTCAGACTGTCATAAAAGGTAGTAGCTATTATTAAATACATTTCACTTTTTTGCCTCTGAAGACTTTTTTCATTTGAATCAATGTATCTGAATAGTAACTGAGGTGTAAAGCCTCTTCAGCATGGAGCTGAGCGTGCTGCCTAAGTTGTACTCTCACGTGATGTAAATTGTGTAATATAATTCATAAAGAAAAGGTCTCTGGTGTTGGCATGGCCAGCATCATTTGTATCTTCTCATCATTGTGTATTTAATTTGCCTTATTTATTTATTTTCTTGTAAACCAACTTCTGTTAATTGTATATCAAGACCTGTCTGTTAATTCTTATGTGTGAGGATGCAACCATGCTATTTTAATCTTTTTAATAATAGTTACTGGACAGAGCAAAGCTATATTAAGAACTACCTCCCTAGTAATCATGTGAGGACCAGGATGTTGGGATGCAGTGATCCTTTGGGATCTTTCCAACTCAAGCTATTCTATGCTGCTTAGAAAAGTGTTTACAGCTTTAGTGCACATTTGTTGTACCATGCAGAGGCTTTGAAAATTTGGGGTTGGGGTGTTTGTGGTTTTTCGTTTGTTTGTTTGTTTAAGGTAGCCACTCATTAATAGGAAAATAAAAAGCTACAATGAACTAAACGTTGTTTGTTAGGTTTTCAAATATAAATCTTTTTTTCTTTTCCTTATTCTAGTTCAAGCTCAAATGCATTTAGTCTGATGATTGCAAACTCTGAACACAATCAGTCCAGCAGTGGATGCAGGTAAATTAATAGGCATATATTTTTCAGTAATTTGCATGTATGCTAAATGCTAAAAACTAAATAATGTTGTATTATGGGGTTTTTGTTTTGTTTTGCCTCAACCTGGATGACTACACAAGAAATCCTGTCTTTGATTTCTTCCTGTCCATAATTAGTAGCACGTCATATTAACAACTTGATTAAATTAGAGCTTTTTGTTGCTGTTGTAACCTTTAAAGTCATGTTACTTTGTTTTGATTTGGTAGCTTAACTGTGTAATTTTATTTTTTTGTGGGTCCTTTTGAATACTGCTTCAGTTACGGTGGGTTTTTGTAGCTTTTAATTTTTTTTTTTTTTTTGCTCTTTGGAATTTGGTCTGAACCTGGTGGTGTGTTAACATCAGAATTCATCATTGGGCTGGGTTATTCCTGCTGTATCACCTGCCTCTCCTATGTTCCGTTTTCTGGGATTCAAGCCCCCAGGGTGTGAGGATAAAGGATACACAAACACCAGCTGCAGGAATGAATTCCTCTATATGAACTCTGCTTCTGTCCCTGACAGCCTTGAAGAGCCTGGTGACTTGAAGGCTCATATTTAGGCACCTCAGAGTGCCCTGCTGCACTTTTTTAAGTCAGCTTTTAAGTCTGATCAGGAAATCAAAGCCTGGTCCTGAGCAGATCAGAGATACCTAGCTAGAGCATGCTGATGTTAAGACCTGTATCTAAGACCTGCCTACCTAAGTGTGTTTTTACCTGATGCAGTTCCTAGTAAAGTGGCAAATTCAAATTGCTCCTATGCAGCATTTGGTGCCTGCTCAACATATTTTCTGTGTCTGCCTTGCAGGCACTTGGAGATTTTGTTCAATGCTGTATTTTCAACTGGAAATTGTGACCTAGAGTTTATGCTGCTTAGTATGAGTGAACCAAAGGCATTTCTTAATCTTTGTTTCCCATTGATTCTGTTTTCTTCACTGCAAGATTTTGGAGGGGGTTATTTACTACAGTTTTTTTGGTGTTCAGTATTAAATGTTATTCATAGCTCTCTGCTCAGAAGTAATTAGGAATCCAGATGGTAGAGTGCTCTCCCCAGCCATCAGGCCCAGTGCTAGAGGGTTACAGAGCAGAATCTAGTCATCATTTGGGAATGGGAGACTGAAGATATCTAGAGAGTGATCTTCAAAGAGAAGACTAAAGTAGTCTGATAAACTACTTATCTTTGTAGGCTTAATCTTTGATTCAGACTACTGGGGTTTGCATTCAGTATCAGTGCCAACCAACAACTCTAGTTTAATATCTGTAGGTACCTTTCCAGTTTGCTGTCTACAAAAGGCAGAATGAAAAGCTCATATCTTTATAGAGCTTGCTTAATCTGTCCTCTGCAAGTCACACCTTCCCTGTGGCTGCCTGCTGCTCCTGCTCTCTGGAAAAAAACATCTTGGAACTTATTTTCCAAGAATGTCCATCTTCCGTATTTGCTCCTGCCATAGGCTAATTTGGAAAGGGTTTTTTTCTTGCAGAATGGTCTGACCACTCTCATGAAGCAGTCTGTTTTCTGAGAGTACAAACCAGCAGTATGCTCAGTTATTTCATAATCTTTCCTCTCTCTTTTTCCGTACTGCCAGCATGAAGGGTTCTTCTATGAACCTCTGTTAACAAAGCCCTGTTTGATTGCAGCAGTCCAAACTGTCAAGCCACTTTGTACACATGATTTTAATACACAGCATGAACATAATGTTTCCCAAGGGAGTACTATAGTCTTTTGTTTGATCCTTTGCCATTATTTCTTGGTACAAAATGACCAGTGAGGAAATGAATGCTGTGTTTCTCACAGTGCATTGTAATGGAAGCAAGAACAATGTGTATTCTCTAGTACAGCTTTGTCACTTTGCAAGCATTTTTGGTAAGATACACCCAACACCTGTCAGATGATTTATCTACCTTTTCAAGCTCTAAAAACTTCCCAGAAAAAATGTTCACAAGTCCTCTTGAAAATTACTTGGCAGCTGAAGCTGCTTTTCTGACTGCTTCAGTCAGGCAGTGCAGTTGCCAGGACTGTTGTTTGTACAGCAGTGCCCAGGGTAACTTCTTACAGATTATCAGCCATGACAGTCAGGTGGTAAGAGAAGACTTTCCTTTGGAAGGAAAAAGAACTTCAGGAAGATTTAAGAACAGCTCTGTAATCCTCTTGATCATTGTGAATGGTCAGCTTTTAAAATCTCCAATGTGAAAGACAAAGTGATGTATCATTTTAACTCCTTCCTACCCATCTGCCATCCATCCTTGCTACCTTTTCCCTCACTTCCTCACCTCCTTTCCTCTTCCTTTGTGATTGTGTCAGCACCTCTCATTAATGGGGGGAGACCAGGAACTGTAAAGGAAGGTGATAACTTTCTGATATTGGTGCTGATAATCTCTGTAATTTATCCTTCTCTACTGAGACAGATCTTCTGAACATGCACCTGTGACCTGTCTCCAGCCTCTTCTGATTTTTTTCCTTAGAAACTTAGTCAGAGTTTCCTTACTTAATGTATTGCCATGTTTAGCTGGGATATATTATTCAAAGGATTTCTCAATTTGTTTTGTTAACTTGCTCTCCCACTGCCATTCCCTTTCCAGGGCCTTTCTTAGGAGAGCCTGCTTGAACAGGAGGTGGAGGCTTGAATGGACCTCCTGCTTCTCTCCTTTTAAGTCCATGAACATTTCTGAGTTTGATTTTGAAAGGAACTAAGGAAAATACCACTAAAAAGGGAGGAGGGGGAATGTGGCAAAGAAAAAAATAAATTCTATGGAGCATATGTGCTGTTGCAAATACAGAGTACATTTTACAATCACACTCCAGATGGTGATAAATCTTTCATTTTAAAAGGTCACATAAGAATTTCCATAAGTGCTGGAAGCTGATACTGAGTACTGGCAAAGTTAATGAGGTTGGTGGTACAAATTGATGTGGATGACAAGTGCCAGAGTACATTTAGACTTCTCTTGAGGATGATGTGTCACTTGAAGCATTCAAGTGATGTTGTGTTTTTTGTTTTTCATCTTACAGTAGTGAGCAGTCCACTAAAGCCAAAACACAAAAGGAGTTGCTGAAAACACTGCAGGAGCTGAAAGCTCACCTTCCGTCTGAGAAGAGAGTCAAAGGCAAATCCAGTGTCCTAACAACGTTGAAATATGCCCTTAAAAGCATTAAACAAGTTAAAGGTAATAAAGTGTGATACTGCCTAGATAACCTGGCTAAAGTGAAACTTTCAAAATAGGAATTTAAATAAACATAGCTCTACTCAGAGAACTCTATTATGGATGAAAACCTTTCTAACCAGATATTTTCATGTTCTTCCTGTTCGTTGGCTTTGTTAACTTTTGTTCCTTTGGGAGTTGAAGCAGCTCTCTAGAGACTTGATATTTTACTGCTGTTTGGTTGAGCTAGAGAATTGATTTGAAAACAATTTACAGTTTCATACTGTTTGAACTGTCAGACTAAAATACGTGACCATTCTTACATGGGTAGATTAAGATGTGTACATTTGTTTGAGTTACTGATGAGGAAGCTCTAGCAGGGAAAATGATGGATTTGGAACAGTGCCTAGATTTCCCAACTGCCAACTTCCCAACTTCGGCATTTATGCCAAAAAATATTTTTGCCATTTACTGCTTCTGGGCTGGGTGTTTATTGATAATCCTGATTATAAGTTGTTTGTTGTTCTCATGTAGCCAATGAGGAATATTACCAGTTGTTGATGATTAATGAATCCCAACCTGCTGGTCTCAATGTATCATCTTACACAGTGGAAGAAGTGGAGACTATAACCTCAGAATACATCATGAAGAATGCGGTGAGTATGGTGCCCTGAGTCTCAGTGTGTATTGAAAACATTTCCTGGAACTGGAATGCTCAGGCATGCCTTCTTCTTACAAGGGAAGGGTTGGTAGCTAGGCCAGAAAGCTGAAGAGACTGCCTTTTGCCTTCCAGGGTATGTTAAGAAACCTGAGCCTTTTCAGACTTTGTAAACTTGTTTCTGTCAGTTATATGGGAAATAAGTAGGCTTGAGCTCCCTGATCCTCTGAATTGTACCTTGTTCCTGGAGGTGGTGGTGTGGCACATCTCTGTGTCCATGTGATACAAAGCACTGACAGACATTGTTAGTTTTCATTTCAGTGCACTTGTAAAAGTTGGAGAGTTAACTTTTTCCAAATTTTAGTCGAGGCACATGGTGAATCACTTCAGCTTATTCTTAAAACTTTGATGTTTCACCAGTTCTTTGTGTTAGTGTGACTGAAGAGTGACAAAGGATTGGAATCACTGTGTCCTTTTCTGTAAGATTTGTCTGGTCTTTGCAACAGGTACATGCTTTCTGTGGGGTCCAGTGATGCTGTGTTCTCGTAGAGATAAGAACAGCTAGGACCATCACTGTAGTTCTAGGAGTAAAATTATAACCTGAATGATTTTTTAAATTATATTTATTTCTATATTACTAATATTTTAGGAATAAGTTATGGAATCTTCAAAAAATGGCATAATGGCATTATGGCATCTAAATGTATTAGACAGCCTTGCAGTATTTTTTTGAACTGCAACCTCTGTTTGAATATGTGAATCCTGAATTCTCTAAAACAAGAGCATGGTGGGAAATGTTCCATAGCTTGAAGTAGGTGGGTTTTGTTGAATCTGTGAATAATAAAGGCTGCCCACAAGGTGAAGTAAATAGGAAGTGTAGAGTACAACTGAGAAATTCAGGCAAAATCATAAACATAGCTCAATTAATGTGAATATGCATTTGTGAAAGCAGTGTTCTGCTGACAGCTCTTCAGTTCCTGTGCAGTGTTTGTGAATGGAGCACTAAAGGTTGTGACGCAGGGAGCTCCTCTGTGGCAGGAAGAGAAACAATGCAAGTGTGTGGGACTTCTTCCCACCTATGTACTCGTTGTTTTTTACCAAGTGGTTTAGAGCCCTTTTTTCACTTTCATGGATGGACCAACTAACACAAACAGTCTTTCAAAAACACCTGAATTTCATAAATGTAAATTATGTATGTAACAAGCATAGGGAAAATGTGAAGTTATATAGCTGGGAGGTCATTAATTCTTAATTTGTAAATTCATTCTGCTTCGTAGAACAATGATACTTAGGGCTTATAACCCAGTAAATAGTAGTGTATTATTCTTACTGCATCATTGAAAAATATTCTGTGTCTACTTGATGAGCAGATTCATAGTGTTGAACAACATCTGTAATAAAATTAAATTTCCTTCCTTCTCATTTTGAACTTACTAATGTTTTTATATCTTAAATGTTTTTCTCAGAAATAAATGTTGCACTGAAGAATATTTCAAACTGTCTAAATAATTCAAGACTTTTGTTTTTAGGATATGTTTGCTGTAGCTGTTTCTTTGATAACTGGGAAAATTTTGTACATCTCTGATCAAGCTGCTTCTATTCTGCGCTGCAAGAGGGGTTATTTTAAAAATGCCAAATTTGTGGAGTTCTTGGCACCTCAGGATGTCAGTGTGTTCTATACTTCTACCACCCCATACAGATTACCATCATGGAACATTTGCAATAGAGCTGGTGAGTGCTCTCAACAGCAGATATTTCTCTGACCTTCTTTCAGTCACACAAATGCAAATACTTGCATTGATTTTGAATGTCCTTCCATCCTTCCCCATCCCTTTTTGAGGATGTAGCACAGGGGCATTATTAGAACACCTCTGAACAACACTAGGTGTACAAATTTATTCTATAAATCAGCAAGACTTGTCTCTTGGTTTAAAAGTCTTCTCAATGTCATTATTTATCAGTTTTCTCATTGCCCTTTCAGCCAGATGATGAATGAAAACAAAGTAGGAGTTCATGCTGAATGGTGAATTTACTTTCCACTTGTACTAGCAATCAAATGAAAACAATTTTTCTTCACATTTTCTCTTCCTCAAGTATAAAGGGGACAGTACTCTGTCTCCTTCCTTTTAAAATGGTTATCATTTGAATACTGGACACCTTGATTATGGTGTAGAAAAAGGTATTTCAGCTGTCATCACTGACTTCACCAAGTATAATCTTAACTCTCTTCTTCTAGCCTTAGAAAAATTATATTAGGCATAATTAATGGTGAAGGATCAGATGTCTCAGGGCACTTGATATTTGTTTGTGATAGAATTGTTTTACTCATGTACCTACAGCTGTTTATTAATTGAGAAATATCTGCCAACTATTTCAACTAAACACTTGGAATTCAAGGTCTGCTCTAAATGTTTGAAATTCCAATCCATTGCATACTAAATCTGTGAAGTAAAGCCAGGGTGTGAACCATATTTAATCTGAAAAAACAATTAGCAATAAACATGTGCTAAGCAATGCATACACAAAGCAGGTCCTAAAGGGACCTTGTGAGCTCTCTAGTGCAACCTCTGGCTCAAAACAGGGTCAGTGGTAAAAGATCTATAATCCTGATTACTCAGTTATGCAGGAGTGGGTTTTTTTGTTTTGCTTTCTTGAAACATTTTCTGTAGCTTTTTTTTTGTGTATAGCTTCAAATTTAAAAAATACAGTAAATAGAATTGTGCACACTCTCTCATGTATCAGCTGCCAAACAATATAATATCCAAAATATTGTGCACTGGAGGCCTTTGAAATGCCAGAGCTTCCCTTGGAAATCTGTGTGTGGCTGCTCTGGAAAAGGAGGGAATTAAGCTTAAAACATGAGAAGTCTTCAGGAAAAAGAGAGAAGAGGGCAGCTAGGAAGAGTATTTGGTGCTCGAGCTAGTGTCTTTCTAGGAAAAGGGTCAAATTTTGGGGTCCTAGGTAATCAAACATTTTTGGTCATTGATATAAAGTACTGTGAAAGAGTTGATAAGAGTAAGCAGCTCAAACTGGACAGCTGTTTATGTATGTTTAGAAAAAAAGACTTGATAAACAAGGAGCTGTGATTCACATGCCAGCCTCAGAACGTGAGAGATGTTCAGGTTTAGTAGCTTATGATGCACATTGTTCAGCCAATGCATATGGAGCCTTCAGGGAACATAAACTTAAAAAAAGGTCAACATCTATTATCTAAGGAAAAATTCTTGTGCTAAATGTCATCATCTTCTAGTAATTTGTAACTTGTTATGAAATATGCTTAATATTTCTAGAGTCTTCCACCCAGGATTGCATGGAAGAGAAATCTTTTTTCTGTCGCATCAGGTAAGACAATATTGTAAAGCTTAGTGTTGTGTTATGAAACCAAGCATTACATAAGTATTTGACTTTTATAAGAACCATATGGTATGTACATTTCATGCTTTTTCATAATGTGATCTTAAAACAAAACATATGCACATCCTTGAGTTGATTAACTGCAGCAGCTACAGAGAAACTGAACTGATTTCGGGAAGTTCTTGGAAGTTAATCTCTGTGAATATTGACCCTTGTGCCATAAAGGAAGGTGGTACAGCATCTCCTCCTGCTCTGCAAAGCTTTTGGTTCATGTAAATAGAACTGTGCAGCACTTGCTTCAGAGTCTCCTTCATTCTAGAAAATCAGTGTCTCAAATTTATCTCAGATATTCCCTAGGAAGGTGCTCGAGGGGAACTTGACTTGTCTCTTTGGCAGTTAATAGAGGACACAATTCTTTGGTTTGCTTTTCTTCCTGCTTTTCTTGCCCCCAGTCCATCATCTTTTATTTATTTATTTATTTATTTATTTATTATTTATTTAGGAAAAGCTGGCAACTTAGTTCATGCTCTTTCTTGTGCAATTTGATTTCTTGATGCTTACTGCCTCTCTGGCAGCATTTCTGAAACAAAAATTGTAGATCCAATTATTTAATTACTTCTGGAGTAAAAAAATACTTATTATTGAGATCTGAATAAACTTGAAATGAATTGCAGGTAATGCAGTGCCCCAGAGTACATTGCATGTACTGTAGAACTGCTGCTGGTGTTACTGGAGATTTTTTGTCCAGCTAACTCTGGTTTCAAAAGCTTCACTTGTATTAAGCTTCACTGTTACAAAGTTATTACAACTGATTCCTCTTTGGTCACTGTGTAAATGGTTGTTTTCATTACTATGTTTGCATTCTGGTTAAGCAAACACCTGATATTAAATATTGAGTCTTCACTCCTTCTAAACTGGAATAAATATTGATTGAAAGATGATCTTTGTGTTAACTGAGAGGATATAGAAGTCCTCATAAAAAAGCCCTGTAAATTCAGCCCTCTGAAGGACAACAAATTAACTTAATCTATTGTGTGAGCTGGGTTTTTTATCAGACTTCCATGTAATGCTGTTGTGGATATTTGTTTCAGGCAGTAGAGAGAACAGCAGAATCTTTATGGAAGTTGGTATGCAAAGGATACCATCAGAATTAGATTCTCTTCCACCAAGAAAAAAAACCAAGCTAAGATCTTGGGTGCTATTTTAGTAGCTAACATGCAGATCTTGTGTCATGAGGGAAATACAATGGATAAATTAAAATTTTATTCAGCGTAAGATGAATCTGTTGAAATAATTAACTCTCTTTAATTATTAGTGCGGGAAAGGAGCGTGAAAATGAGATTTGCTATCACCCATTCCGGATGACTCCTTACCTTATCAAAGTGCAAGATCCAGAAATAGCAGAAGACCAGCTTTGCTGTGTGTTGCTTGCAGAAAAAGTCCATTCTGGTTACGAAGGTAATCTTTGCGTGCACAAAGACCAGTTTGCTTTCCTGAAAGTAAAAACTGTTCAAGCTTTATTAAAGTGAAAGAGAGTTGTTTCTATTCTCTGTCCTTGCTGCTTTCCTATATACTCTTGGCCAGAATTTTTGACTGGCAGCTTTGAAGTGTATATATATAAAACCCCTAGTTGTTAATATGCTTTTATTTTTCTCTCAGCACCCAGAATTCCTCCTGACAAAAGGATTTTTACAACTACACACACGCCGACCTGTTTGTTCCAGGATGTAGATGAAAGGTAACTTAAAAAAATATTTTTCAATTTACTGATGAGCAAGCTACCCAACATCTTTGCAGGATTTAAGGTGTCTGTATGGAGTTAGAAAATTATGCAACTACTGAAGAGTGTTTAACCTTAGAAAAGTACATCTCCCCATTTTCACTAAGCATTGCACATACACTGGTATTTAAGTGCCTGCTAACAACTTGTTCTTCCACCTCCCTTCCCACTTGGGAAATTCTGGACATAAATTCAGTCAATGAACCCATGTTCAAAAGAATTCCTGTGCTGCCAGTTATTACCTGTATAAGTCATTTAGGTGGGAGTTTTTTGGTTTCTTAAGTTTGATTCAGCAAATATGCTATGCTGCTGTCACTCTCTGCTGGCCCAGGTACAGCTAGAGGTACAGCCTTTCAATACAACATTAGGTCTTTTGAAAAAAAAGGTACATAAAAACAGTTCAAATTACACTGGCTGAGCACTTCACATTGTTTTGACAGTCTTGAAAGCTGGTTAGAGTAAATATTTACATTCTAAATTAGAAACCAAAATGCCTCCTGTGATCTTAATGTGTATACAAAGACTTAGGAACTGAGGTCTAAACCAAGCTTTCACAGAATCATTTAGGTTGCAAAAGACCTCTAAGATCATCAAGGCCACCACTAAGCCCTGTCCCTCAATGCCTCATCTGCAGATTTTGAAATACCTCTGGGGATGGTGACTGCACCCCTTCCGTGGGCTGCAGCCTGTTCCTTGACAACCCTTTCTATGAAGAAATGTTTCCTGATAGCCAGTCTAAACCTGCCCTGGGGTAACTTGAGACCATTTCCTCTTGTCCTGTCACTTATTCCCTGGGAGAATCAACCCTCTCACCCACTTTGCTGTTGTCTGCAAATTGCTGGTGCTCTCCATCCTCTTGGCCAGATCATGGATAAAGACATTAAACACAGCTGGACCCCCAAACCTGAGCTCTGGGGACTTGACTTGATAAGAGAATTGACTTATTCCTGAGTTGAAAACTCTACCTTTCCCCTTCCTTTTCCACTTTCCTTGATATTTTCTTTGTGATGGTTTCTGACATTTGGGCTGTATATGGCATTTTATTTTGATTTTTTTTCCTCCTTAGCAAAAACTAAGTTAGCTACAATGGTAACATCTCACTGCTGAGATTCTCCCTTTTGTTTTTAAGCATTCTAAGAATGCTAAAATTTTCTTTGTAGGTTGACATGGAGGGATGTCTTCAGACAGAGTAGGAGTATAATGGACAATTTTGAAGTTCCGTGGTGTTTTTTTGGTGGAAATCTTGTTTCTGAAAAAATATTTCATTCTTGGCAAAATCCTTCAATGCAGTGGAAGAGAGGGGAATTGGGGAAAGGAGGTTATTGAGATGTTTGACTAAGGTGGAGTCAAGGTAAAAAGAGCACTGATTTCTGAGACAGTTTTATCTGTAGAGAGGCAGACATTGTGGCTAAGTTGAGTTCCTGTAGGGCAGTGTAATGTTGACAAACTGTTTTTCTATGCTGTGATTTATACAGTTCCTCTAAACTGCTCAAGTTGATAAAAAAACTACTTAATCCACTCAGTTCTATCTTCTTCATGGATTTTTCTCTCTCCTTCATTTCCACACATGCTTCAAGCCAGTTGCAGAGTGGAATTATCTTTACAAAGAGGCTGAGGGCACAGTGCAAAGCTTCTGTTCCTCTGTGTATCCACAGCTCAGCGGTCTCCAGTAGTCATTTAACAGAAATGGCAAAATTACTGAGTGGAGCAAGTCCAGTAAATCCTTCCCTGTGGATCCTATGGAAGCTTTCCTGTTAGTTTGATGTTAGCACTTGTTCTCAGATACCATTTTCTAACACTTCCAGTGAGAGTTGATTGCATCTTGGTCTGAAATTAGACTTTTGTGATTTATTTCTGTTCTTGTGATTGTGTAGTTGATTTTGCTTTTAACAATTTAACTCCTGAGAGCATTGGCAGCCTGATAAATGTTTACCAAGACATGCATATGTAGTTTATTACTCTTAAGCTCTCCAGGGTTTGGTGTAATACACAAAGCAAGAGATTGTTAAAGAAAGCTGTCTTAATATTTAAAAATGTGCAGCTGAGTGCCTGCTGTTGACTGAGCGTTGTTCATAACATAACCCTGAAACTGTTGCTTGACTTGCATAAAATAAAGTTAATTTCTGTAATCAGTACGTGTTCATGGGTTGGAAAAATGCGTATTTGTCTGAACTCTGCAGGTGGATCTCTGCACAGAGTATGTTAAGTAAAAATAAGTATTTTCTTGAAATTAAATGGATAATTCCTATATGTATTTGTCTTAATATATTTGATACTTCATGCATATAATGGGTGTAAGCAGTTCACAGTGGAGTGATCTTTCTAAATTAATTTAAAGCAGTTTTTTATATAACTTACAATAATAATATAAAGAGACTTCTTATTCATGTTTTTTTGACACTTTAAATGTCATTCTGTAAAACACAAACTAAACTTGGCAGCATCTCCTCATCAGCCATTCTTATGCCACACATGCATTTGCATTCATAAAATTAATTTATTAACTTAACCTCTGAATTTTTATGAGTTACTCATGATGAGGAAGCATAATGATGCCAAGACATCATTCTCAATTCAGCATTACATGAGCAGAGAAGGGCTGGTTGGAAGGGACTGTGGAGGTCCTAGTTCCATCCTTTTGCTTGAAATGAAACCTTGCCCAGTCCTGGCTAAGGTCAGCTGTAGCCTTGTGTCAGTAATTCCTGAAAACCTCCAGAGACAGAGATGATACAATCTGTATGGGAAACCTCCTGTGTTGCACTGCTCTGTTAAAAACCTTTTCCTAAACTCAAGCATCAGCTTTCCAGACTCCAGTCTGGGACCACTGCCCGTGGTTTTATTGTCTGGCACCATCAAGAAGATTTAACTCCATTTTTGTAACTCCTCTTTCCAGCAGTGTGGGAAGCTCCTGGATCATGTTTTAGTTTCCTTTTCGTCAGAGCAGGCAAGGCCAGCTCAGTCTTACATTCTAGATCTCTGACTTTCATAAAGCAGGTGGCAAAGAACAGGAGCAGTGCTGAACAAAACCTTCTTATGGTGTTATTTGATGAAGTCCTGGCTGAAGTTGTTTGGAGTTGACTGAGATTTTAAAGTCCTCTAGCAGCACAACTTTTCTCATGTGCTCTGAACTTGGCAGCACTTCTAAATGTCAATGTGTCAAAGTGATCTGATTTGGTATGAGTTCCATGCCAGTTTCTGCTCTGTTGCTTTAGTTCATCTACAAGCTTTTAAGACTCATTATTAAACTAATTGCTTTGATAATAAGGCATTAATTGCTATCCTCTTTCCCCTCTCAGCCTCTGTGCTGGAAGGGTATGTTTGGTGTTTTGGGGAACTGATGTAATTCCAGTGGGTTGTTGGAAATGCAGTGTTGAAGGCATTTGCTACATAATGCTTTTGAGTTCCTGCACAACACAGATCCCCTGTCTGGTGCTCTGGGGCTGAGTTCTTCATTAAAGCTGTTCAGATACTCAGATATCTCCCTGCCCCTGGGCCTTTGGCCCAGTGAGTGGGGCTGGGGGGAAGATGTGCAAGCATTTTGAGCTTATAAGATGACTTGTTGGCATCTGGCAACTTAAACATCACTGAGTAGTGTTGGCTTAGTACAGTTTTTTTTCCAAAACCCATTTTCAGTGGTTAACCTTCAGGGTAAGGTGCAAAGTGATATTTGTGAACTTTCACTCTTTATCCTTAGTGTAAATGCTTGAAGTGATCAATAAAAATTCTTTTGTCACATAAATTAGTTTTTCACATCACTAGAAGTGGGCATGGATAACGTGCAGGAATTCAGTACCATTACTTTTAATTCTCTAGTTAATAAGCTTGCTCCCATGCAGCTCTCTAAGTTGAACTCTTCACCTGCCTGTGAGAAAGTTGTCTTCTGTGCTGGTCAGCTCCCCTGGTGCTAGTTCAGCTGTGGTAATCCTGTGATCCTTAGCCATGGCTCCCAGCCAAGGGATTGGGGTACTATTTACCTTCATGAGAATTTTACAAGATTAAACTTTATTAATGCTCTTTTAAAATTAGGGTAAGTATTTATCCTCTAAAGTTAGGCAGAAAGAAAAGACAGCACTGCTGTAGCAGACTCCTTGGTTTGATCTAACCACCAGCCCACAAACTAACCAAGCCCCCCTTGCCCTAAGTTATGACTGTTGTTAACTTGGCACTGCATTTTCACCAAATATAAACTTAAAATTATTAATTCTCTTCACAGGAAAAACAGCAAAGAAAGCTTAAAATGAAAACATTTTAAACATGAAATATACATTTATTCTACTTGAATTTTATTATGTTTTCTTTGTCTTTCTCTCTCCAGAGCAGTACCTCTCTTGGGATACCTACCTCAGGATTTAATAGGAACACCAGTCTTGGTGCATCTTCACCCAAATGACAGACCCTTAATGCTAGCAATTCACAAAAAAAGTATGTAACCTCTACTGTGGCAGAAATAGAAATCCTTTTCTAGAACTTAATTACAAGGACTACAAAGACCTCAACAAGTAGTAGGAGAAAAACAATTGTGACTTTGATTTTTTTTCCGCAAGTAAATACTGAATCTTTTACTGCACAACTGGATTCTTAATGCAAATCCATGAAAATGAAAAAAAAACCTCATGGAAATGAGAAATCACTCAGTTTTGTACTTTCTATGAAGCATACATATCTATTGTGAACAAATTGACTGTAAATAAGTATTTCATACATAAAGAAAATTTTCTTGAGAGTGCTGTGATAGAAGTTGTCATATCTTACATGATAAGTCTTTCTTATTTCATAGAGAAGAAAATAAGAGCCATTCTGGCAAAGTTTGTAAAGCTGCTTATACAGCCTTCTTTAGCTTGTTGTACTCTAAATGTGATTTTCTTGACCACAGTCCAGTAAATTATGAAGATCTGCTTATTCTGGTAGCTCAGTATTTCTAAATGTATCAATGTACCCAGTAATTGTTCCCTCCCAGTGGCATCTTCCTCCATGAAGAGGAAGTACATTGAATGTCCATTCCCTCCATGAATGTACAGTTCATTGTAAAATCCTGAAACAAACATTAAACTGGAATTTGTTTGAATCCTTCCTTGCAGTTCTTCAATATGGAGGGCAGCCTTTTGACTATTCACCCATCAGATTTTGCACTAGGAATGGAGATTATATCACCATGGACACCAGCTGGTCCAGTTTCATCAACCCTTGGAGTCGAAAAGTTTCATTTATTATTGGAAGACACAAAGTTAGGACGTAAGTCAATAGATTTTTGTTTTCCCTTCCCTCAGGTTTACATCAAGATCCTTAAGATGAGGGAACAGAATAAGCAGTAGATTCTCTGTTGGATATATAGGTGGTAAATTGAAACTGTGGTCTCTCTGTAGCTGAAACACCTGCATTTGCAGTGAGCTGGTGTATGTTTGGTTTGTGCAGGGGTCCCTTAAATGAAGATGTCTTTGCTGCTCCCAACTACACAGAGGACAGAATCCTCCACCCCAGTGTTCAGGAGATCACTGAGCAGATCTATCGGCTCCTACTGCAGGTACAGCAAGTGCTTTGCTCTTCCCTGTTCATTTCCTGCTGAGGAAAGGCTGTGTGTCTTGGTGTGACGTTTTCTTCAGCTTCTTCTACTGTACTGGAATTTTTGGCTGCAATCCTGGGAATTCCTTGCACTCATGATTACCAGACAAGACTTACTGAAGTATCTTAAAGCTCCAGTTGGTATCTTAAGAATTTCGTGTCGTTATGGAGTCCTCCAGACAAACAAACAAACAAAAGACAAAAAAAAAAAAAAAAAGACCAACAAAAAGAAACAAAACAAAACCCAAAACAAAATCCACCAAGCAACAAAAAAACCCCAGTGTAAAATAAAATCTCTTTTCCTGACGTGGAATTGGTGGTATCCTGAGAGGGGGTGTGTGTGTATACATACATACATATATATATATATTTATTTATTTTTATGTTGTTTTAACAGCCTGTGCACAACAGTGGATCCAGTGGCTATGGAAGTCTGGGTAGTAATGGTTCACATGAGCACTTGATGAGTGTGGCATCCTCTAGTGACAGCACAGGGAATAATAATGAAGATGCTCAAAAGGATAAACCAGTAGGTTTTGAAATTTTCTCATTCAAGTATGTGGCACAAAACAAACTAGTTAAAGTGGAGATTTTTAACTTTTAGAATAACGTTTTCAAGTTAGAAATAGGAGAAAGTATAAAGAAAAAAACATCTTTGGTTTTTTTGTTTAATGTAGAAAAACCCTTTTGCTGAGGGAAACAACACCAATTTCTGGTGTAGGTGAAGCCTCAGGGTACTGAAGCACAGTGATAGACATGAAAGTCTATCAGTGTTATAAAGAATTTAAACCTGTACAGTGTGTTTACTTAATCTAATGTCTGTTACATGGTGTGTGCTGTGTTTCTTGGAAAACCAGCTGGATATGTGAAAGCAGTTTCTTTTGGGAGGGGCAAGTCTGTAATTACTGTTTTCCCAAATGAAAGTAAGAAGATTAAATGCAGTAATACCTGCATAACCAAGGGATAGCTTGACCCTGATCACTTTTAAAGTTGCAAAAATACAGCATTTATATAGAATGAAATAAATAGAATGGAATAAAACAGTTTTATAGTTTGTGCTTAGAACTTTACTTTGTGTTTAATTCTGAAAGCCAAAAATTTTCCTTGATAAGTTGTATTGCTTGTAGGCTAATTCTCCCAAATCTGATTTGTGCTTCTATGATCAGATTTTGCAGACTCCTGCTCTTGCCAAGGTGGTCACTTCTGGCTTTCAGTTCTTAAACACTGGTGGAGTAAGCAGATGAAGTCTCAGGACTCCTTATTTAACAGGGAAATAGATGCCTGGCATTCCTTCACTGTTTCCACAGACAGTGAAGGCTGTTACAGTCCAGTGCTATAACATCCTGTCAGTGCTTGGTTAGACTTCTAGTTTTTTTACCAAGTGATAGGTTTGGTTTTTTTCTGAAGTCATCTTTGTAAAGTATATTTACTATTTTCCTATCCAAGTTATTCAAACAGATTAAATAAAATACAGAGTAATTGTTTACAAGAAACATACTTTCAATTTCTTCTCTTTCCAATTCCAAAGTTTTGCAGCTGCACAATAAAATTGTATATATATGTATTTCTCCTGTGAAACAAACTAATTGCAAGATAGAGATTAACTGAGGTTAGATTTAGTCTACTGAGGACTCACTATGCATAATGTTTCATATCAAAATTTTGTAATCCATGTTTTATGTCAAAATTTTGAAATAACTGTTCTTCCCAAACTGCTTCCAGGAGGTTTGTCAATATGCCCGTAAGGTCAAGAACAAAGGACAGCGTATTTTCACTGACAGCAAAGCAAAACTGGACTATAAGAAAGAGTCTTTTGCAGGTAAGACATTAGCACTTGCTAGTCTCTTGTGCTGGTGCCTTGGCTAATATGGCAGCAGGACTTTTTTCTAGTTGAGTTCCGATCAGTGCATAAAGACAGCATTTTATCAATTGAAATTATATTGTCCTGTGTCTCTACTGTGCCCAGGAAAATATTGTTTGGCTGTATTGAATCAATAGTGCTGTAGCACAGTTAAGGCATGGCCTAAAGCTGCTGTCTTGATGTCTTGAAATAATTTAAGTGGGCACTAGAGATGTGCTCACCCTGAGTGTGTTTCAACCCTAATGATATATATTGTCTTAGAGCTATAGTGTCTATTCCCTTTGGATCCATATGCAATCTAATTAAACTTTATAACTCCAAGAACCCATGAGGCCAGGGAAATATTTACACAATATTCATTTATTAGTGCATTACAGTGGTTGATTTGTGACCTGCTAAATATGTAGAAATGAAAAACCTTTGCTGCTGTTGCTATTAGGGGAGTTTGTAAGGATTTAATGTGTTAATTGCATAATGGCAGTATCTCTTTTCACAGAAAAACAGAATACTGCTGGTGGTCAGGTGAAAGGTGCAGGGGGAAAAGATACTACAGGAACAGCTGCTCCAAAAAATGTGGCTACTGAAGAGCTGGCTTGGAAAGAGCAACCTGTGTATTCCTATCAGCAGATCAGCTGTTTGGACAGTGTTATCAGGTGAGCAACCAGTGAGTAAAATACTCTTGACCTCTGGACACAGGACTAGTATGTCTAATATTGCTAAATCATTGTATTTTAGGTACTTGGAGAGTTGTAACGTGCCTGGTACAGCCAAAAGAAAATGTGAACCTTCAACAAGTGTTGCATCACTGAGTTCTGGAGTTCACGAACAAAAAGCAGCTGATGATTCTATCCAGCCATTGGGAGGTAACCACATCACAGCTTTTGGATTGGCTGAGTTTTGCTCAGGGCAGTTGGATGCTACTTCTTTGCAGAATAATGACAAGTGTCTCTTAGGCATGACCTCATAGCTGCTTTCTCAGTGTTTGATGTTGGTGATTTAACTTTTATCATTAATATCTTCCTTACCATTAAAATACTGATTGCATCTCTGGATTGTAGATCCAATAAGCCAGTTTGTACTGTGCAAAATGCAGTAGGATTTTGAGGTTCAGGACTTGAATCATTATCAAATGGAGGAAGTTTATTTCACAGTTAGGACTTGTAAGAACAATCAGCTGAAGAACGTAGCAGCTAATTATTGCAACAAAAATACGCATATTGCATTTCTGCTTAAAAAAAGGAACAAGAGAAGGTAAAATGCAGCATTGGACTGTTCTGTGTTTCGTAAGATGTTAGATCCATGAAAACAAAAGGCTGGGGATTACTGAGGAGAGCTGTCTAAAAAGTGCTGCAGACAGAAACAATTCAGTTAATTTTTCAGGCCCTAGAGGTAGCATTTGACATAGTCCATTGTCTGGATGGGGAGCTAAACGAAGAATGGTTAGTACAAGGATTTTGAATTGGTAAAGAACTGCATGCAAATGAGAGATTTGCTCATTCTACCTTGTCATTATGTATGAGGCTGAGGGGAGAGTGTCCAGTGGAGTTTCTCAAAACTTGGTTGTGGGAATGATCTTGGCTATTTGGTGAGCTTCAAAAAGGAGTTCTAATGCAGCTTTTAGAGTCAGATTAGAAGGTATCAGTAGACCAGGAACAAAGAGTCCTGCAGAAGGGATTGAAATGCTGTAATTTGGAGTCTCTGTGGTTCTGACTGGCCGGAGATGATGTGGGTCACCAGCTCTTTGTTGCACTGATGTCTGAGACAGATGAAGCCACCAGTCAGGAAAAAGGCAAACTTCAGATCTTAAATATGTGTTATAGAAGTATTCCTAGGAGAGGAGGAATGTTTTAATGCTGTTTTGTGAGGCACTGCTCTGACCTCTGCTGGATTACTGTGTGTAGCTTTCAGGACAGAGAATTTTAAATAGCTGGATGCTCAAAACAAAGCTCTTAGAGTAACCAGCTAATGGAAGAAATCAGTGTACAACACTGTTGGAGCTGGGGACAAACTTATTCTTGGGCTGGAAGAGGCTAGACAATTTCTTCCAAAACTGTGCCATGAAAGAAGAGTGAAGGCCAGAAAAAGAGGAAAATATCCTTCATTGGAAAGGTTTGGTTTGGCTGTATATGGGCTTAAAGGATTGCATTTATTGCTCCACAGTCATTCTGTTCTTGGAATGTATAAAGTAAAATTTCACTTTTTTGTCTTGTCCAGCACAGTTTGGCCTTTACTGTTTTGCAGCTCTAACAGCATGTAATCTGAATTTGCTCTTGTTTATGTTCAGTAAGCTCCAACTTTATTTCTTTTAACAGATCCTGCTGTGTTGAAGGCATCTGGTAAATCAAGTGGTCCCCCAGTGGTTGGTGCTCACTTGACATCTTTGGCTTTACCTGGCAAGCCTGAAAGTGTGGTGTCTCTCACCAGTCAGTGCAGCTACAGTAGCACCATTGTTCATGTTGGAGACAAAAAAACACAACCTGAATTAGGTAGGGCTTCTGCTAATATTTTTTCTTCAAGATGGCAAGTGCTAGCAAGTTCAAATTTCAGACATGTGAACCAGCTGATGTCTGCTCATGACTTATATTTTCTTACAGCCAAGATGGTCTTAGGAAATGCAATAAATAGGGATGGAATGTGTAATCTCAAACTTGCAGCAAAATTATTACAGAACTGTAACACCTAAAAATGCATGTACAGCGCTTTCTTTGCTTCATCTTGAATATTTTGCCTTCTTACTGTAGAGATGATAGAAGATGGTCCAAGTGGAGCAGAAATCATAGATGGCCAACTTCTTGCCCCTCCATCCAGCTCTGCACACATAAATCAAGAGAAGGAGCCGTTTAAAAAGCTGGGACTTACAAAGGAGGTCCTTGCAGTGCATACGCAAAAAGAGGAGCAGAGCTTCTTGAATAAGTTCAAAGAAATCAAGAGATTTAATATTTTTCAATCACACTGCAATTACTACTTACAAGATAAACCAAAAGGACGGCCTGCTGAACGTGGTATGGCACTAGATTTCACAATAAAACTTGTACTTATATAGAAAGTAAATCCTGTTGGGAGGGCATTTCCATTTTTAGTTGTTTTGTGGGGCCAGTGTGAGCAGTGACAGTTGCATGCTATTTTCAAAACCCACAGAAACATTTTCTGACAAATCTTGCTAGAAGATTTAAAATGGAATATTGCTTTTAGTGTCATAATGGATATTTTAGTAACTGAATATTTTGATTTTTGTCTGTTCTCTATACTATTACTGTCATGCATCTACTTTCAAGGGAAAAAAAATCCTGCTTTAGGATGTTTGCTTTACTGTATCTGTGCTTGTATTCCCTTGCTTTTCTTTTCCTTCTGTCTTGCCATCTGTCTTTTTGTTCAGATTCGTGGTTTTGTTTTGTTCTCAGCTCCTTTGTTTTCCAGTTTTCCCCATTCCACTGCTGTGTAATTGGTGAGACAATGTGATAATTGTCTGGTTGCCTTTAAGGTAAAAATGTGATCAGCAGGATGGAAATGGCAGACACTAGCAGTAATAGTGAGATTGTTTTGTTTATTAGGCCTAGGAGCTCTGGATGGCATTTTCAGAAGTGTTTGATGTGATCTGTCTTTGTTCTCATTTCAGTTCTGACTTGACTTGGAACAGAAGTCAGACACTGCTGAGTGGTTTTTTCAGATTTTTATCTTTATTTTTTTTTAATTTAAATAGCTATACAGGTCCTGTACAGCTACATTTTTATAACCTTTCTTACAACTTTTCCTTTTGCAGGTGGCCGAGGACAAAGAAACGCCACTTCTGGAATGGATCAGCCTTGGAAGAAAAGTGGAAAGAACAGGAAATCAAAGCGCATTAAACCACAGGAATCTTCAGACAGCACAACTTCTGGAGCTAAATTCCCTCACCGGTTCCCCCTCCAGGGTTTAAATGCCACAGCCTGGTCACCATCAGAGACTTCCCAAGCCAGCTACTCAGCAGTGTCCTTCCCCACTGTCATGCCTGCATATTCCCTTCCTGTTTTTCCAGCAGCAGGGACGGTGCCACCGGCTCCTGAAACTTCACTCTCTGGTTTTAATCACTTGCCAGACTCTGGAAACACTTGCCCTATGCAGCCATCCCAGTTCTCTGCACCCTTCATGACCCCCGTGGTGGCTCTTGTGCTCCCCAACTACATGTACCCAGAGATGAACAATAACTTACCTCAGCCTCTTTACCCCAGCCAGCCCAACTTCCCTGCCCATGCCGCCTTCTCCTCACAGACAGTGTTCCCACCACAGCCCCCCTTTGGCACAGCCAGCCCCTTCCCACAGCAGGCATTTTTCCCAGCACAGCCATTCCAGTACAACCCCCCGGCAGAGACTGAGAAGGCTCCTGTGGCAGAGCCACGCAATGACCCCTCCCGCTCCTGCACCCCACAGTCGCTGGGTCCCCAGGACCAGGCTTCACCACCGCTGTTCCAGTCGAGATGCAGCTCTCCTCTCAATCTTCTACAGCTGGAAGAAACCACAAAAGCTGCAGAGAGCGGCGCTCCTGCAGGTTTACATGGAGCTTTGGGTGAGGAAGGAGCCATAGGCAAGATCAGGACATCGGATAATGGCAGTGGGAAGGAATCCTTACCTGTAAGTCTGGATCACACCCCCCTTCTCCTGCCTCTGCTGCATCATTTTCAGTCCTTTCACTCCCAGGGCCAGTTTGTTAACAATAGGCAGAAGTTACAGAATGCCAGGAGCTGGACTCAAAAGTATAGTTGGTAAATTCAAACTTCAGGAAACTGAAAAAAGTGTGAAGTCCAAACATTAGAATAGTCTCAACCTTTAAAAATTAAATTTACCTCACCATTCTTCTAAAGTTACACTAGGAAGCTTGGATCTCCTCTTATCTCCTGAAAGAGTTTTGTTCCATTTCGTTGAAGAAAATAAGAATATGGATAAGCCCATTGAAAACCACTGAAATAAACTGTAAAATAATGCGGGCACTTTATTTTTAGCAAAAACTTCTATGCTAGTGAATTTGTGTGCATGGGAAAAACAATCTGTAAGTGGTCTGAAAGAAGCTGATTTAAATTAAAATCACATCTGTGTTTACAAACAACCTCAGTAAATGAAGAATTCATCATTCCTTGCAGACCATAGCTTTATTTTTGTTTTGTTTGTTGCACTAAAACTATGCTGAACTATGTGGTAACTTCAGGGTTTTTTTATTTCCTGGCTCATTTCAATTTGATAAATCAAACTAACAAATAACCTGAGATGGAGTAATAGTCTGTGAAGGTTTCCATGGTAGAAATATGTAAACTATTATTTGTGCTTTTTAAAGGCACCATAGAATATCATTATAAATGCTGATGGGATGGAGCTGTAGCCTATATATTTTTTGGCTGCCTCCTTCCATTATTCAGGAATGTGTTCAGGGTAAAGTCAGTTCTTTCCATTATTGCATGTTTTGCTAAGTTCTGTCAGCCTTAGTTTCTAATATTTAATCTTCCAACTGATTTGCAGTCAAGTTTTGATTAGGTTAAAAATTAGTGTAGTTAATGCTCCTTCCCTTGAAAATATACAAATAAGTGGTCTAGCCTGGGAAGCACCTGGGAACATTTTCTTACTACTCTCAATGCTACTCTTCCTTTTCCTCTCAAGGAGATGGAATAGTGAGGGATCTTGATGCAAATCCTTGGAGGTAGATTGTAGTAGGAGCAATTGCTGGTGTGCTGTGAGTGGCCTGGGTAAAATCTGACTTGTCCAGGACAGTAGCTGATGTCAAAAGTGAACAGGAAACACGTTTCTTACTTTATTATGACACTGTATTACTAATTTTTTGAAGAGAAATTCAATTGGTCTTACTGAAGGACCTCCTGCCTGCCTGTCAGTCCACTTCATTATTCCTTGGCATATGTTATTGGTGACTGTCTTTGAATAATTATGTAAATACTAGACTATGAAGTGAAATGGATTTATTACTAATCATTTACATGATTAGTAATACAGCTATTACATTTAGTAATAAATGTATTCATAGATAAAGCCCATCTCATATGCCCTTCTCATACCAGTTGATCCCATCCTCTTTGTTTGTCTCCTCTGGTTTTGAATGTAGGAACTTTTTTTGTCTAAGAGGGATGTTGAGCTGATTTTGTGAGATGGTCTGGGGATAAGTTCATGTTGATGTGTAAATATAGAGGAGTGCTGACAACTTTGTAGGCTTTTATTTAAATGGACACAGCAAAGCTATGAACTGTTTATTACCTTGAAGCATAATTTCTGAGAATTTATTAAAGTAACAAAGCTATTACTTTTAGTAATAAATAGCTTTGATTTTTGGCATTTGAGTTTTTTGATTTTATTTTTTCTCCTTATCACTAGGCTGAATCTCCAATGGATGCTCAGAACAGCGATGAACTCTCCATGTCCAGTGTCCTGCTTGACATTTTACTGCAAGAGGATGCATGTTCAGGCACTGGCTCAGCCTCCTCAGGGAGTGGTGTGTCTGCAGCTGCTGAGTCCCTGGGCTCTGGGTCCAATGGCTGTGGCATGTCAGGGAGCAGAACAGGTAACTCAGGCAGCCAGAGCCCTCCTGGCATTGCAGAAGGGTTTGAGGTATTGCCAACACCATGAACAGCAAGTGAAAAGCTTTGTGTTCACTCCTCATTGCATAATTTATTCTTGATTTCTTTCTTATTGCTTTACACAAATGTCTTTCTATTGTGCTTGATTTACAGAATAGAACCTTTTCTAAGTGTGTGTGAAACAGGCATTAAGATACTATGTGGGTATAAAGTAATGATAGAAAGACCATACTCCTTAATGTTCATTTAAAACTTTTAAATTAAAGTGAGCTAATTATTCTGTTGAAATTTAATGGAGACTTTACTTAAGAATTGGAGTTTTTAAAAGATTAATGCAATTACTCAAGGGTGGAAGTTTCCTCTGTTTAAAAAGAAGAAGCAGAATATTGTATGTGTATTTATATGTTGTATTTATACATTCAGTTCCCTTTAATCTTCTCTACACTCAAAAGCATTCAGATAATCCATGTATTGGACAATTTATAATAAAATGCTAACTCTGTTTACAGGTAGCAGTGAAACTAGCCACACCAGCAAATACTTTGGGAGCATTGATTCCTCAGAGAATCACCATAAAACCAAAATGAAGACAGAAATGGAAGAAAGTGAGCACTTCATCAAATATGTGCTTCAGGATCCCATCTGGCTGCTGATGGCTAACACAGATGACACAGTGATGATGACCTACCAGATCCCCTCACGGTAATTCCAGTGGCACAGCCCTGCACACCTTCTGTATTTAGGGGAAGGAGAATGTACAGGAGGAAAGATGTATAGGAATCTCTATTTCAGCAGAAATAAACTGGTTTTAATGTTTAGCTCAGTGTCAAGAAAAAAATCTTGCTTCCTTTATATGTTTTGTATACTACACAAGAACTTCTCAAGAAGGAAAAAATGTTTAATTAGGCTTGGCTGTATTTTTAGGTCAGCTTCCTGAGTTGAAATGAAGTGTGTGTATTTTTTGGAAGCTGTTCCATAGTTAGTGATTTGTAACTACTTGCCCAGAAATCCCTGGTGAATGTGCTTAGATCTAGGCATGGTCTGGCCTCAGAGATCTCCTGTTGTCCTTGAGATGTCACATCCAGTGGAATGCTGCTCTTGGACTTGTGGAGTTTTTTTTCTGAGTTGTTAACTTCCATATGTTCATTCTTCTTCATAAATTAAAAATAATTAAAAGAAATCATACAGCTTCTAATAAACTTTTTTTAAAAAATAAAAAATTCACTACTTCAGAAGCAAAGAGCACATATAGGGAAAGAAGGGGTGACAAATCTGTAGATTATTTTTTTCAGCCTACTTTTTTATATTTCTTGGGAGCAGTGAATGGTGTTTTGAGAAGAATAGGAGGTTTCAGTAAAGACCAGCCTGTGAAAGATTTCAAAATACAGAAGCACAGGCATGATGGGGAAAGTAAAGAACAGACTGTAAGAACTTTAGCTTTTTTTCCCCTAGTTTTAAAAATACTTTGACATTTCTCAGTTTTTGTAGTCTGAAGTGTTGACAGCCATAGGTGGGAATTCCAGTAGCCCATGAAAGCAGCAAAGCCTGCCAAAGAACAGGGTATTTTGGTAAGAAGAGTGAAGCTCATTGTCAGAGTGTGATGCCCAAGAAGTGAAGTGTAAATCAAACCTGTTCTTAGGTACCCTGTAAGGAATAGAAATTATTTTGGGTTTCTTGGAACTTCCTTTCTGTTGTCTTTTATAGAGGGATACAGCTCATAAATGTTGCTGTGGGATGGGTTTTGGTAAGTTCCTGAATGGAGGGAGAGAGAATTTTGGCTGCTGAAATAGATGTGTTTTCTAAAGTTTAGTTCATCCTTGGTGACCTTCTTAAACACATCTTACTACTCCTGCTTTATCTCCTGTGCAGTGAGTGTCTGCTTTGGGTTTTCCTCCCACTGAAGGGGAGCTTGGACTGCAGCAGCAGCAGCAGCAGAGGGAAGCTGCAGTTTTGGTTTCACTGGTGGTGCTGCCTGAATGGCTCTAAGAAAACTGCTCTCACTGATGGGATTTGAAAAGACAGTGAGCCAGCAGAGATGTCTGCAAATGCAGAGAGCAGCTGGAGTAATCACATTTCATTTGCTTCCAGTAGAAGATTTCTAAGCGTAACGTTCTAGAACAAAAATAGTCTTTAAAAATGTTAGTATTTGACTGTGCAACCTCACATAGGCATGGAGCCCAGAAACTGCTGAAGCTCAATTTTAAATGCATTTTATTTTAGGGATTTGGAAACAGTTTTAAAAGAAGATAAGCAGAAATTAAAGCAAATGCAGAAACTACAGCCAAAATTTACAGAAGAACAAAAAAGAGAGCTTATTGAAGTTCATCCATGGATCCAGCAAGGTGGACTGCCAAAAACTGTTGCTAATTCTGTAAGTTTAATGAGTTAATTACTTTTGCATGTATAATAGTGTTTAAATTATTAGCTGCCTATGTTAGACACTTCTTTTCCTGTTGCTATGAAAGCTTGGTCAATTATGCATAGGAAAAAAAAGAAATTCCAGCTTCCATGCAGTGGTTTCTAGCTTGATTCAATTTAGCATAAATCTTCTTTCCAATGGGGGAAATTAAAGTACTCATGAATACAATATAAGAAATTTCCTTCCTCTTTCTGAATTTCCATGTCTCTGTTTGAAATGCTTTAGCAACACAGCAGAAACTTAACTACATAAAAATCTACTTTATGTGCAGAAATGGATGCCCATTGTTTTCAGAGTACAAAATGAATGGCAATATACTGATCCTTTTCTCTGTCAGACTTCTCACTCAGGGTCATGATTCCTCCAAGTACTTGAATGGCTTGAAAGGAAAAAAAAGAAAAAACCCAACAAAACAAAGCATCCATGCAATTTTATTTGTTGTCTATTTATTTTACATATTCACACACAAATACCTGATGGCATTTTCTTTTCCCTAAGCTTTCTGTCATTTGTGGGTTTTGCACAAAAGCTGTCAAACACAAGGCTCTGTTTGCACATGGGCGTTTCAAAAGTCAGTGTGAAGGAATTGCAGTGGAATCCTAATTGTGGTGTTACTGTCACTGCAGCACTGATCCTACAAGCACACAGCTTGTGATCTGTGGCACAACTACTTCCAGTAGAGTTCTCAAGTACTTTCATTGATTTACTGCACTTCATAAAATCATGGTGTGTGGAAAAGATGTCAAGTAAAATGTATCAGGTAGCTACAGCACAGGTGGAAAGGTTCTCTTGGAATCAAGGATTGCATGCAGGTGGACTGGTGCTTGGAAAAGCTTTCTATTTAATTTTACTTATGAGTGCTCCTATTCTTTTTTCTCTTTTTAGGAATGTATTTTTTGTGAGGACAATATACAGAGCAATTTTTATACATCATATGATGAAGAAATCCATGAAATGGACCTTAATGAAATGATTGAAGATAGTGGAGATAACAACTTGGTTTCCCTGAATCAAGTCAGTGAAGAACAAACATAGCCTTTGAGCCTGTTGTTTTGAAAATTGCTTCAAAACGACAGTGAAGGATCCATAAAGGTTTTAATCTTTTATCCAGCAGGATGAATCCAGTTCATAAAAGCAAATGTGTTTTTCTTGCTCTAGAAGAGTCATTTTGAATGAATCTCTTTTTAAATGGTGGCAATCTCTTCCCAGTAAGGACATTGTTGAAGATGGTATAGCTTTTCTTTAAAAAACTCATTTTGCACTTACATGCCTCAAGTATTTCTTTATGAACTATGGAAACTTTCATTGATGCCTACTGTTTTTTGTAGAGTGGATTAAGAAGTGCTGAAAATGTCCTCACGTACATACGGTTCTTCAGATCTCCTTTTGGTGATGATTCAGCATTATCAATTGTTGAGCAATTTTGCTTAGTGGCTCTTTAGCATTGTTCTTAATATTTGAAGTGGTCCAGCATAGTAGAAGAAATAACCTTCAAGAAAATCAATTCACACTTGCCCTTCTCATACCAGTTGATCCCATCCTCTTTGTTTGTCTCCTCTGGTTTTGAATGTAGGAACTTTTTTTTTGTCTAAGAGGGATGTTGAGCTAATTTTGTAAGGTGGTCTGGGGTTAAAGTTCATGTTGATGTGTAAGTAGAGAGGAGTGGTGACAACTTTGTAGGCTTTTATTTAAATGGACACTGCAAAAATATGAACTGTTTATTACCTTGAAGCATAATTTCTGAGAATTTATACTCAAGAAATCCTTATGTTTAAAGATTTTAAAAACTTCAGACCACAGAGGAGAACTGGCCCTGCTCCAGTGGCTCTTAGAGCTTGGGGTGACTTTAACCTTTATTTCTGACTTCTGTCAGGAGGTTGGCCATCAGTTTTTCCAATGTGGCTAAACAAACATCAAATTTGTATGTGGCAAGGGAGGATTAGATGTGTCTTGTCATTTGAAGATAGCTCTTATAAAAAAGAAGTGATTTTGAGAATAGTGTTGACTCACTCTATTTGATTTACATAATCTCCAATTTAGTGTGGCTGGAATCCTTTGCTGTCGAAGATTTCATTTTAATGCCTCTGAGACTGTATTGACTTGAATATGTGTACTTTATGTTCTTGTGCTGTTTCTGTCTGTTGGGAGTGGGAAGAGAACACGAGAGAACTTTCAATGTGTTGGCTACTTAAAGGACATTTAGCTGCTGTATTCTAGATGTCAGCTGTAAGTCGGGGTGAAAAATGACGAAAGTTAATTCAATTAACTTCGATATGTTTGTCTTAAAATATTTTTCATGGGAAGCATTTCCTTTTTTTATTAGGATAACATTTCTATTCACGGAAATCTAAGGTTATTTTCATTCTATACAAATATTTCTCTTTGTGCACAGAGAGGATGTGAAGTTAGATCTGACACCAAAAACACGCAGAAGTGGCTGGTATTCGCTTAGCGGAGGAAATAATTTGTTTCAAGTAATTAGTTATTAATTGGAAAATTTGCACTGGAGACAGGTTCTGCAGGTGGCAAAGTGTGTCTACTTGTGAAGCAAGCAGAATCACAATTTTAAAATATAAATTATCTTAAATGTAGTGTAAAGCACTACCCAGCAAGATCTGATGCCTGTCTTTAGCAGTTCAGCAAGGTCAAACGTAAATATTTGTAAATACAAAGTGAATGAGAAATTTTCCAGTGTTGGTGTTCACGTCCGATGTATTAAATGTTTTAATCATAAATGGAACAGTGCAGCTATAGCAACATATGAAATATATTTCATTTTTACATGGAGACACAAACATGGACCAGGGTTTGGGAAAAATAAAAGCTTTATATAAAAGGAGTGCATCATAATTATACAAATAATTTTCAAAGACTTCTCAACCACGTTGAACTTCTTTGCTTTAGCATGCTTTTTTTCCCCCCCCCATGTCTTTTTTAATTTGTCCTCATTTCTTTTATTATTTTTTTTCAATGACCATCTTGTAACCATAACTTAGTGGAAGGAAGAGAAAAGTATATTTAGAGCATTTTGTGGATGTGCTTACTTATGGACTTAATCTTGCATCCTTAAAGTGTTTGCATTTACAGGGTGGTATTAAAATATTTTCCTGTAACTTTAAATCTACATGCCTCCATTTATAGATAAGATTCTGAAGCTGTAATTTTTCCAAACTGTTGTAAGATGATTTATTTGTGATGACACTTTGTCAACATGTCAACAATGTTTTCTGTACACTGTGCAATATATTTTGGTTTTGCCACTTGTGACTAATTTTTATGACTTTGCTTTTTAGAAAACTGGTAAATAAAACAGATATATTTTTAGTTGCCTTTTTGTTCCTTGAAGCTTCTACTCCAAGAATTCAGAATATGTGCTTTACTGATGGTATGTGAACTGGTATTTCAGACTCTGGCTTCCTGTCCTGGAGTTAAATTGCTGCCAGCTTTTCTGACCTCTAAGTTTAGTGGTCACATGGAAGGTTCAATCTTTATGTTGAGGAATTGTTCTGAAATCATGTGCCAGCTTCCTGGAAGAGCACGTGCAGCCAGCTCTGTTTTGTTCAGTTCTGCCAGAAAACACCTTTGTTGTGCTCTTTGCATTGTTCAGTGTCAGCTGCAGCCCCTGAGCTTTTGGAGGGGTGGCTTAGGGACAGAGAATTCCAGTTATGCCCCTTGGATTTGCTCTGTACAGTCATTTTCAGTCTTGAGATGTGAGGTGTTGCCTTTGAAGATTGCTAAAACTTCTCAAGCTGGAGTGCTTCCCTGTTGGTGTTCAATGCTCTGGTGAGTGGAGCAGTGCTGGAGCTCAGGGCTTGGGCTCCTCCTGGTCAGAAGGGACTCAGGCTGTGACACCTTCATTAACTCTTTTTTTTCCATGGCTGTGTTTTGAGATGTTTGTGGAATTTTTTAAACAGAGCGAGCTAGTCCAAGCCCTGATTTGGTCATAAAGGACCCAGCAGCTTCTGTAAGCTGCACCATCAAGGTGTTTGGTACCACAGAACAGTACAGCCCAGAGGTGAATTGCATTCACACCACGGGCAGAATGGTGGTCTTTGTACTTAATTGCCAAGACCTGCAGTTAAAACATGCTTGCTGAACGTGTCATCCAAGCCCCTTTGCACGCCTCTGAATTAACTTTAATTTTGTGGGCAGTTCTGTCTGTCTGGAAACTCTTCTGTCCTAGCAGCACCTCAGGTAAGCATGCAGAGCAGAGATGGAGCTTTGACAGAACCCCAGAGCTGAGTGTCACCCACCTGAAGGAGGTCCCTGTGCCACCCCAGAGCTGCTGGCATTTGGATGCAAGTTCTGATAACTGGTAACAAGAACCTTGGAAGCACTGAGGTGCTGCTGGTGGGACAAACTACCAGGTAATGTTTCACACGAATTTCTGCTTTTGGTAATTTTTTTTTTCAGTTGTAAATGTAGGAAGAGTACGAGTTAAGCATGGCTTCAGGTATTCATGTACTCCTCCTTGGTCAGGTGTCTTCTGTTAGCACCTAGAGCCAGGGGCTTGCACTGCAGAGCTGTTGGGAGAAGCCTTTGTCCGAGTTTTTCCCACCTCAGCAGCCCCTAGATGTCACTGGTGTCCTGGGATTATCTTTGACAGCATTTCCACCCCTAATTGTCTTTATTCAGCTTCTTGTATATTGGGGCTGTTGAGTTTGCCATGACATTATTTGATGTGAAGTGAAAGCTCTGTGGCTTGAATTTCAAGTAAGATGACAAAATTCATTCTGAAGAGCTGTTGGCCCAACGACAGTGAATGCAAACATAAGCTCTGCCTGGAAAAAGGAAACAGACTGCTGAAAGCATCAGGTTTTAGTCCACTTAACAGCTGTCATGAATTTAGAGGTGGAAAAAGATGCTGTCCTTACTGAGAATTAAGGTCCTTGATGGTTATTTTGTCTCTAAGAAGGGTGGAAAAGAACCCAAGGCACTGATAAGCCTCTGAACCAACAAAGAACATGGTGAAATGAGTTGCATGTTTCTGGCAAAGTAACAAACAGATGACTTGAAGGAGGATAAGGCTTGTAGGTGTAACTTCCAGAAATTCCACTGTTTAGTTGATCACAAGTGCTTAGGAGCCTAAGAAATGTATTCAGAATATTGAACAAGGTCAGAAATTCCTTTTTCTCAGGCTGTGGAAGAGGACCTTATTTTCAGGGGTGGTGAACAAGGTGTGTAACAACTTTGTCTGCTTCACTGAAACAACTTAAAATACCAAACAAACAAAAAACTAAACCCAGGCTTTCCAAGTGGAAAAGTAAGATAAGACTGGGTAGAAACTGAGGCAACCGAGCTGTTAATCACGGGTATTTCTCTTGGTACCTGCTGATAAAGCCTGAGCTCCACCAGGCTGCTGTGTGCAATAGTGTGTGTGTGTGTGTGTGGTGAGGTTTCATTCCCCAGGATTTCTGTAGCTGCAGACAGAAGCTGCTGTGGCAGCACATCAAGTGTTTAACCTCAGTGGGTAATACAGACTGTGAGAACACCTGCCACTCACGTAGAGAGAAAATGCTTTTTAGCTGAAGGACACGTGTCCTGAGGCAGGTGCTGAGGGATGGCCAGGGTGGGGACCATGCAGGAAGGGGAATGAGCACCTGCTGCAGCTGGGTGAAAGGTTTGGTGGGGCAGCCACTCACCCTCAGCCCCAGAGGGATGGACTGCTTTGCGCTTAATTTGTTTTCATTTGTTTTGGAGACAAATACAAGGGTGGATTCAAATTTCCTGGTATTCCAGGGTATGTCGAGGAGTACTTCTCACTCCTCAGTCTGTAGTAAGACAGGATAGAGTGAATTTATTGCTCTCTTTAAATTGTTGGAGGGGTCTAAACGCAAACTGCTTGCGTTGCTGTTGCACTGCCTGCTTTAAAAATTCTACTTCTCTTCAAGATCTTGCTGGGCGTGCTTTTCTTTTTTAAACAAAAAACTGACTATTGTTTGTCTAATGTAAGGTCTGCTGCTTTCCCTTCCGGTGTCACCAGCTGACTCCCTTGAAGTCTGTGGCCTTTTTGCACGGGGTGCAGGATAAATTCAGCAAATGTACTTCTCTAATTGGCTGTAATCTTTAATTTGCTTGGCTGGAGGAAGCAGAAGAAGGGTTGGGTATGTGGCCTGTGCATCCCCTGCTCTCGTTTGAAGGAGCACTGGGGCTGGGGCAGCTCAGTTTTGTGGCACCTGGCAGGACGGGCTCAATTCTTTCAGCTCCCAGGTGAGTGCTGTGAGTGGTACACGGGATTTACACCCATGATTTAATCGCAGCCATCTGTCCATTCTGTTTGCTGTCACTTTTGTTCCTCCTGATGGCCTCTCTCCAGCGTTTAAGTGTTTGCAGTTTTGTTGGGAGCACAGAAAGACTGAGGCTGACACATAAATTAGACTCGGGACTTGCTTTGTTCTTGTGTTAATAAACTTCTCTCATCTCCTTTAACCTTCAGTCTGCTTTGAATATCGGCAGATCTGTCCTCACATATTTTGGAAAACTATTCTTTCGTGGTTCAGTTGTGTTTCTGAATTTGGTAAAAACCAGGGTTTTCTGATGAAAATGATTTATTAAATTGCAGAGTAACAACTTTGTGCTGAGCAGTACCTGCAATGCAGAGGAACTGTTTCTTCTGGAGTCCTAAAATATGTAGTTTGTTTCTGCAGCAATACAGGATTCTAGGAAATAAAATCATGTTCTTTCTCTCTTGCAGTGAGAGAACACATGTAATTTGCAATACCAACCAGAGTATTCCAGTATCAAATGGTATGTAAGTGAACCATTTTGTATTTTTCATTGTTCAATGTAACAGCTATCTAATAGTGTAGTTTCTCTTCCCGTTTAGGCTAAATGAGGTTTCAATTTACTTTAAAAAAAATCTCCAGGAAATAATGGAGTTGAAAAAAAAAAAAATAATAATACATGTCTGCCTCAGGGCATGGAAAACCCAGGAATGACCTGGCATGGCTCTGGCTGCAGGAGGCTCTTTGGAGGAGCAGGGAGGGCTCGGTAACAGCCCCAGCTCTGCCTGTGCCTCCAGGGCTCCAGCCCGGGGCCAAACCCAGCATCTCCCGTGCTGCAATTTGTGCGTTTAAAAAGCATATGGCGTGACACAATGCGGGCAGCGGGGACAATGGCAGGAATGTGGCCATCGCCAGCTATTTCCAGTGTCTATATGCAGTTGTCTTTACAAGCCTCCTCCTTTTTTTGTGTTCTGAAGAGCTGCTGCCTGCCTGTGAATAGGGCAGGCTCAGTCCCAGCTGCTCCGGCAGGGCGGGGAGGGGAGGTGGGCAGCAGAGCCTTCTGTTCTTCTCTTCGGATCTGATTTCCAGGGACATGCTGCCTCTTCCTCAACCCCGCCTCTCCTCGCTCGTGGTTGCCTTTAAGTTCTTTTACCTCCCTCCCTTTTAGAGACAAATCCGAGTATAAATATAGGTATTTTAGAATTGTGATGATTTTTTTTTTTTTTAACTGCCAAAGCCACGTGGCAATACTGAAGGATTCCCACATCGTGTACAGAACTAGGAAATTCTTCCATTGTCTTTAGCTTCCATTGTCTTTTAGCGTACAAAAAAGATGGTTGCTAAACTCTTTTCAATAAAGGCTTCTAAAGCTTTGGATGTAGTCAGGCAGTGAATTTCATATTATTTTAGTAATAATTACTCTGCACTACATGAGCAGTGAATTTAAATGTGTTCAGCTATAAAGACCTGATTAGGAACACACATATGAACAACGCTGTTTTATTAGTCCTGCCAGTCCCCCTAAAATACCTGCCCTTTATGTACTCTACCATTATGAGGTGATGCTTAAGTCTTAAATTTTAATAGAAATTTTCAGGGATTTATTTCTGGCTTGGATTTTTTAAGGAAGATCTGTTTGCTTGTTTGGCTTTTTGTTGTTGTTTTGGGGGGGGGTTATTTGGTTTTTTGTCTGATAGTCTCTTAGCTAACAGGTGGGATAAAGGTGTCTGTATCTCAGTCTGAGAAAAGCATTTATAGTCTCACACCGATTTCATGGCAGAATGATATAAATTGAAGCAGACTGCATACTGTAAATGTTTTTACAGGTTTCAGTTAGTGACAGGATTAGTTTGATGAAGTGATGTATGACTGCCTTTACCACCTCATTTAGTGTTCATAGGCCTGTGAAGTTTATGGTATTGCCTTTCACCCATTGCACTGACAGGGAGGCTTTGCAGGTCGAGCCTTTTTGGGTGGATTTGACAGGACCAAAGGTCCCAAAGGCTCAGGAAGTTGTGGGACAATGCCCATGGTGCCTTCTGAAGGGGACAAAATGCAGCCTTGCAGGGGAGGTTGGGGTGTCCTGGGCACACAAATCCTGCACGGCTGAATGAGCTGCCAGTAAAGGGAGGGAAAGTGCAGCACTGAGTCCTGATCTGGTTTGAGAAGGGTCCAGAAATGGAGGTGGCATTTGTCACCTCGATAATTCAGACAGTCCAACTCACTTATTCAAGCATTTCCAAGGAAAACTTGTGAAACTTTCAAAAGTGAAATTTGTCCTTCAGTTGAGAGGAGAGACATCTGTGCTATTTGTTCTGCAGGGGTGCTCCCAGGGGTGTGGATGCAACAGCCTTCCCCAAATCCTGCAGATTTTATCCACACACACACTGGTGGCTTGAAGCTGGTTGCCAAAACTTACCGTGAGTAAATTGCTGTAATTGAATGTATCCCCAGCCCTGCAAGCATTGTTTCTGTACTGCTCAGGCTGTTAGATAAAGCTGGGGTTGAGCTCTGACACCTGGGCTATATATAGAAGGTGACGGCTTGCTGCTCTTGGGAACATTTGGGTTGTTGCACTCTGGTTTGTGACTTCCATGAAAGAATTGGAGGAAGAGGATAATAACACAGCTCCAAAGGGCACTGCCTCTTCGAAACTGCTTAACACTGCCTTTTTAAAAATAGTTTTATTAACAGCAAAACACAAGTTTTCTTTCTTTGGATGAAATACAAGGGTTTCTTGTCAGAGAATGTAAGAAAGAAACCAGGATGAATCGCTTTTGAGGCTTGAGGATGTCTGGACCTTTAGGAGCAGTTTAATTGAATGGAAGTGAGGAGTTGTTAAAATACAAGCAGACGAGAAAGACATGGGGCTAAATCTTTGTGCATCTAAAAGCTGTGACCAAAACAAACGAGAAAGCTGTCAAAACAGGGAAGATTGGATTTGCCCCGTGTCTAGACAAAACAAAATAGAAAAAAAAATTGAGGAGGACAGAGAAAAGTGATGTTTAGAGCTTTTAGCAGAAGAAGCTACAGCTGCAGAACCCAACCCCAAGAAGGGCTGTGTTCATCTGGGCTGTGTGCTAAGCTGCATTGTCAGATCAATAAAGATCTGAACTCTGAGGTAGCATGAGTCAAATCAAAATTGAGTGTCCAGGCACTTTAGATTTTGGGTTCTTTGAAAGCCAAACCCCAGATAAGTAACTGGGCTGCTTGAATCTCTTTGCAGCTTTATTCAGGAAAATGTCTAAAATATCATGGTCCAAACAGTTCCTTAATATCAAATGTTCTCTAAAAACAAAACCAGCAAGTACAAAGCATGTATAAAATGATAATCCTTTGTTCCAGGGGAAGGACAGGGGAAGTGGAGCCCTTCCTCTCTGGAAGGTGTGTGTTTGATGTGGTGCTGCTCCGATGCCATGGTTACAGGCACTGCAGAAAACAAACCCCCAGCACCAGGTGGGCTCTCTCTCTTCTCCAGTCCCCATTTCCCTGCCCATTACTGAGATTCTAACAGGAGATGCAGCAAGGTTGAAGGCTCATGTCTTTCAGCATCAAAAAGGCCCAGAGGTCAAAATCTTTTAATCTGGGCCAGAAAGCCAAATCTCCCCATTACACTGTAGGATTGTGCTCCATTTCTAGGGGAGATGCAGTGTGAGCAAGCAGCAGTTTTGTTTTGGTTTCTCACCAACAAGAAATGAAGGAAAGGTGAAGGCAGCACACTCAGTGGAGACTTTCTGACAAACTGATAGGTTTTCCCAGAACTGGTGGGACAAACTGGGATCCTGAGCTAAATCCCTTCCTGCGTGGGCAGCCACTGCTGTGTTCTCATGGCAAGGAGCTGTGCCACAGGTGGCTCCCTGTGCTCAGTGACTGTAGATGCTGCACTGGACGAGTGACAGAAGGACTGCCAGACCAAAGAACCCACCTGTTTGTGTCCACAAGGTCTAAAAGTACATGGCACAGACCCTAATGTGTTCAAGGAGGGAGGTAACACCTGAGAATCCCTGTTCCCAGGGCAGGCAGTAGGGATGCAAGCATTCTGTTTGGGAGGGGAAGAAGAAAAATCCCAAAACCAAACCAAAGAATGCTTGAATACATGCAACTTCTTTTCTTTCCTGATCTACTTATCTTGCATGACACGGATTATGTTTGTCTGCATATTTCATTTTCCATCTGGCCCATGTCATTTGCATCTATTAATTTTAAATGCTTGTATGTGGCTGAGTCAGCGTGGTCATTGCTAGGCTGCCCAAGGAGACCCTTTCCCTGAAGTGGTCAGTGTTGGGTGGGTATTAACAAATCTGTTTGGGTGGCCACGGGGGACAGGTGCAGTTTATGCATCTGTCATTCACCCAGCAGCACTTGCTCTTCATGTAAGACCTTAGTGATTCATCCATATTATGATATCCATAATATTTGAGTCACAGGAGACTTGAGAATGTAAAATTTGAGGAGGCTTTTTCAGCTGAATTTGCCATTTGGCCAGTAAAACTCTACCTTGACCAGTTCTGCATTAATGTAATTCTGGAGTTAAATTTGCACTGCCTGAATACAGAATGGAGGGAGGAGTGTCTGGGAAACTGAGAATATTTTGCTTGTTTTGAATGTACTTACTTGAATTTCATATATGATACAAATTAAAGTGCAAGAAAACATTGGCTTGATTCAAGAGCAGTGGCTGGCAGCAAGAGCCTTGATTTTAGAGAAGATCTGACAGTTCTGAGAGGTCAGCAGATGCTCTGGCCTTACAGATTCGTTCTCCCTGTAGCCTAAATAAGAGTTCTTTAGTCCCCTTCCCTCCTTCCTTTGCCCCTTGCCTCTCTGTGCTATGAAATGATTGATTGTTAACAGCTGTAAATTGGTGTGTGACTGTATAAACCCACAAAACACACATGGAAATTCTGGTAATTTGGTAAATTGGTGGTAAATTCTGGTTTCATCACCTTTCCTCCCAAGAAACCCTGAGTTAATACTTCTCCCTTCTTGGCATAGCTCTGGATAGAACTAAACAAGAGCAAACTGTTCTTGGCTGTCGTTATAACAACTTGCACATCAGCATAATGGTTTTGTTGCAACTTTTAAAAAAACACAAATAAATCCCAAGGAGTTAAAGCAAGCAGATTCATATTGCTGCGTGTTCTCCCTGGAAATGCAGACAATTCTTCTGGCAAAAAGCTGACAGCGAAGAATTTGGTTGGTGGGGTTTTTTTGTTGTTTGGTTGGTTTTTTGGGGGGGTGTTTGTTTGTTTGTTTTTGATTTTGATTTTGTTTTTGGTTTTGTTTGTTTGCTTTTCTTTTTAAAGGGGTTTGGGAAGCAGATTGTAATTTCAGCAGTAGAGGGGTGGTGCTTCTGGGAAGGAACAGGGCTGGGAGCTGAGCCCTGAGTAAGCACAGAGCAGCATCAGGGCCTTGGGGTTTTGCATTGTGCTTTGCTTTGCCACTGGGCTTTGGTACCGAGGAGCCGCTCCGGCTCGGCGCTGCCTGCAAGGATGTGAGTCACTTTTCCTGCTTCCTGCAGCAGCTGAAAGTGCAGAGTGTCCCACTGCTCCTCATTCTCCATGGTCACTGTGTGGCACCACTGCAGCTGGGGGTGCCAGGACCACTGATGCCTTAGGATTTAGCTTTTGTATTTTTCAGATCCTGTACTGCTTTAGGGTGTCACTCTAAAGCTCCACACCCTGTCAGCTGCTGTTCTCCTGTTTTGTTCACAACAATTCCTCTGCAGGCCTGGGACTCAAGGACACCTCACTGTCTCAGGCCCTGAGAGATGTAAACAGTGAACTGGGGGGAGCAAACTGGGAGTAAATGACTTCATTACCTGAAATTATAATTGGAGCATTCACCCCTGATATGCAAATGGACCAAATTTATAATTGTCTGAAAAACTCGTGACCATTGTCCACCTTGGGTGCAGCCTCTGGGAGGCTCTGACTGCCCAAGGTGTATCTGTTGAAGGCCTTTAATAAACACCCACTTCATTCTCTTAACCTTGTCTAGCCTCTGTTCTAGGTGGCCACCCCAAGGCATCAGCCCCACCAGGTGTGATGTGGGACGGCTCGTGCCCTTTGGGTCTTAAAACCTTCTCTTTGAGACCAAGTGCATTTGGGAGCTTTCCAAATTCTGTCACTTTATTTAAAGCTTGCTGGGAAACAAAGGACATCCTGGGCATTCTGCAGAGGTACCCTAAGGCTTCTGAGGAGTCTTGGGCTTCCCTGAGTGCATGTGTTGGCTTAGTAAGAAATGCTGGTTCAGTTGAGGGATTAATGAGGGGGAGGCTTGCAGCTGCTTGGGGAGTAGCAGCTCCTCAATAGAGATTTGCCCCAGAATCACAGATTTTGGTAAGAAGCTGTGTGCTCCCTCTGCCTGGATGGGGGGATTCAATTGCACTCCTTTTCTGACCTGTTCATCTGCTCCTGAGAACAAGAGAGAGAATCTGGACCAGGATTATGTGTGTAAAGTAGTCTTGGGCTCCTGGTACTGTGCAGGCATCTGCTGAGAATCTGTTGAGCAGGAAAGGGATCTGAGCATGTTGTTTTGGAAAGTGGAAGTGTGCAGGTAGATATTATCAACATTGGGGTCAGCCATGAGTAATGAGGCCTCCAAGGCTGGTTGTAAACATCAGGTGACATTTGCAGGCCCAAAGGAGGCAGATTTGCTCATCTTGTGAGATTCAGTTCTTGGTGAGACGTGTGGGTGCTGTGAACAGCCTCTCCCCACTGGTGGAAGAGTCTGATGGGGCTGATGAGTCTCTCCTGGGCTACCCCCGTTTCTCAATGTGTGGAACATTGATTACAAACCTGTTGCATGGTGACAGTGGAAGGGGTTTCATAGTGACTTTGCTCAGCACAGGCTGGTTCTGGTGAGCTTATTTTAGGATAGGAAGAGTGGAAGTCTGAAGTTTTATCTGTGTGCATGTCAGTCATGGATGGTGCAAAGCCTAAACCACAGCCAGGCTCCCACAGGGGCCACGAGAAGCTGAAACCCCTTCAGGGACTCCTGGGTGGATGCACAGGCTCTGGGGGATGCCCAGTAATGTCCCTTCCCTCTCAGGGGACACAGGCACATTGCTTTAAGGATGCTTTAAGCTGTGCCTCTGGTGAAGATTTTAAATTAGGCTGCTCAGCTTTGTACTTAAATGGTGCAGGAGCTTTGCAGAGTTCAGCTGAGGGTGACTGAATCTGCAATTCCTGAAGTGGCCTGTGAATGCATGTTTGAAGATGCCTTGGCTCTGAGCTTCCTCAGATACAAAGAAAACTACTCTCCTTGCTTTCTACTAATATTTTAGCCAGAGACCATTGCAAAAGCTATAAAACCACAAATTGAGTTAATTTGACACTTAAGAGATCCGAGGCCAGAAGGGATCAGTTAATATAATTACTTGTATGTTGTTGTTTTACTAAGCAGTTTTTGTTTGCAACCAAAGCAACTTGTATTTGCTTCTGGAAATATATTCTGTCTCACTTGACATAAAAAGGAAAGGAAATTCATTACTTCTTCCAGTGTCTCATTTCAATCCTTTTCCTTCCCATTTCAGACAATCTGGACCTACTATCTAGGTCTTGGCACTTAAGGCTCTGCATTATTGGATTACAAGATTTCTTGAAGCCATGACTTCCTCAGCTGGTAAGTGAGCTATAGAACATACGTGTAATGCAACACAGGCACTATAACTAATCAAATCACCCTCAGTAATCATCTTGTTTAACTAAATTAACTTAGGGCCTCATGCTCTGAGATGTATTTTCATGTTTGAATATTTTCTGAACCAGCTTGGAATTTTTTTAACCTCCTTAAAATGCAGTGCAATGAATTTCACCCGCTGAAAACTATAATGAAATCCTAATGCTGTGTAGGGAGCTAAAATCCCATGGTTGGAGAGCAACTGTTTTTCCCCTTTGCTCTTCCTTTAGCTTAGCTCATGCAGAAGCCTGAGAGGCCTAAAGTGGACAGTTTAGAGACACTATCCATTTAGATAACTGTGGACTCAGGAATTTGCTATAGAGCATGCAACCTGGAACCAGGCACCTCAAAAAAATATATATATATAAAAAAAAATCTCTTAGGAGGCAGAGGAAGGGCAGGCTCCTGGTTAAGACAGCTGGATTAGTGTGTGAATCCCTGCTTTTTCCATATGCTTCCTGCATGGAAAGAGCATGGACCTTGGAACCATCCTGCTCTTCAGTGGAGCGACATGATGTTCCCTCCCAGTCCCATCCCTGCTGACTTGTGTGTACCAGGTTCAAGCAAGGACGGCCCAGACCATGGCCTGGGCCACACCTGACAGGAGCTGTGCTGCTTGGCCCAGTTGTTTTCATCTCCAGAGAAAAGAGCAAGAGGCTTGGACGAAGGTTTGGGTGTGTTGCAGCAGCTGAACAGGGGATGTGTAAAACCTGTGTGTCTGCAGGGTGGAGGAGCAGTCAGGGCTGGAGAGCTGCTGCTGCTGCTGTCAGAGTGTGTGCATGGGCCCAAAAACTGTGAAATCCTGAAACTGGGCTCCAGCAGCTGGAGCTGTCAGGAGTGGATGGCCCCTTGGGGATGTGGGGTGGTTACCTGTGAAGAGTTTACCATCATGTGGCAAGGCTCTGGGTGCCAGCATTAACCAACACTCACTCCAGCACTTCTCACAGGAATAAATCCTCTTTTTTGTGATGTTTTGGTACCATCCTGCTAACAGCAGCATCTGTTACAGACAGGAACCAACTGCCTGCTTAGCAGAGATTTCCTGCATGATGTCTGCACCCCCTAGACCTGCTGCTGAGGCCTGTGCTGGTTTTATTCTTCCTTTTAATTGGAATAGAGACTGAAACATTTATTTGGAGAGGGAGGCTCTGCAGAGAGCTGCAGGATACTTACTAGTGGGAGATGAAAGAAGATGTAAGTTGATTGGTGTGATTTAAAAGCTTGATCTTGCCTCCTGGCCAGAGGCTCTGATAAAAGACCTGGTACGTGTTGCCAAGAGGTTTGAACTCCAAGTCCTCCCAGCTGACCTGGTCTAACAAGGAGCGTTTTTCCCCAGTAACAGGTGTGAGTGACTGACATGCAAAGTGGGGAAAATGAGCCCTTCTTTCTATTATTCTCCACCTGCATATCAAATGAGAGGAGTCCTGTTAGATCAGATGGGCTGTTTGTGTTACTTTGGAATGGAAAAGAATAAAGGCAGTTTCTATAAAGAAGGACTTGAAAAGCTTCCCTGGTTTTTCCATCAGAGCTGCTGGAAACCTTCCTTCCCCACACTGCCCCTTCCCCAGTCCCACCCCCAAAATGCTCACCTCTTCCTGCCTTTGTCAGGCAAGTGTCAGATTTGACACCTGTGCAGTAAGGTACAGAAATGCAAATGGACAAATCCAGCAACACCTAATCAGAGGCTGTAAACTTTCTGTGAACCTAATTTGTGGATTAAAAAAAAAAAAAAAAAAGGCCATATTGCTAACACATTTCTAAAATGCTTTTGACACTATTGAAAAATTCCTCATAGTACTGGCTTTTCTTTCCAGGCAGTACAGCACTGCTAAGTGCTCAGGGGAAAGGGCTGTAATCCCTCTGCTCTTCCCAACCACTCCAGCTTTGGGAGAGCAGCTGTCCAGGTGGCCTCACAGCCCTGCTGCCTGTTTTTCCTGCAGCAGAGGGAACAGGCTGTGCCCAGGTGTCCATCCCAGGAAGGTTCCCCTGGCTGTGGGAAGGGCAGCAGCACAAGCAGGAACGGGAAAAGCAATGGGAAGACCAGCTTTGGCTTCCATTCTCCAAGGCCAGCAGAGGGAAAGTTGAGCACCACATCTGCAGTGTTGACTTTGCTTGAGCTGCCCCCAATCCCTGCTGAACCAAAGCTGGCACTTTCCTGTTGACTCTGGGCTGTGTTTCTGTCACCAAAGTGTCAGGATTTTCACAGGAGCAGTACAGAGAGCCCTAACACAACCATCTTTCATCCCACAGAGATGAAGCCAAGCTCCTCTGCCTCTGCTGTTCCTGCAGCAGTGGAGAGGCTGCCTGGGGCCAGGATCAGCCCTGGGTGTCACTGCTGAAGCCACTGAGCTCAGGCAGGGTCTGGGTGCTGCTGAGCCACAGGCTGGACTCTGGCTGCTGCTGTCACATTAAAGAACTGGGCTGTGGCTGCAGCTCCCTCCCAAGGGCCTGTTCCTGCCATGAGAGGTGAGGGGCTCTGGCTGAGCAGGGGCTGTGTCTGAGTGGCCCTTGGGGTTACAGGGAGCTCTGAGCTCAGAGGGGAGAGTGATGTACCAAACAAGATGTGAGACCCGAGGGAAATTGATATAAATAAACCTGGACTTGGGCTGGGGCTAGAGAGGTGCAGCCTCGCTCCAAGAGGTCATTGGGTGTGTGGGGTGTTAGTGTCAGTGCAGGTGTCCCAGGCTGCATTTACACTTCAAACCCCAACCTCCCTCCCTCAAGCAGAAATGTCACCACAGAGGCTCTCACCTGCCCTTGCTCAGCTGGTTTTTGCCCCTCTCCTCCAGTCCAAAGGGAATGTAGCACAACAGGGGATGAGAAGGACTGAGCTTTCTGATGGACACCCTTGAACAAGAACACCCACCTCAGTAAAAAAAAAAAAATTACAAAGGAAAGGCCTTGCCAGCACTTCAGTTTCTACTTTTATTATTCCATGAGATTATTAACAAAGGTACACGTCTAGTCCCTTGGTCACTGGGTTGCTTCCCTTCCTGCTTGTTCTATGTTTGGGAACTTCCATGTATTAAGACACTTGACAATCCCTTTTTTCCCCTTTACAATGACAGCTCTCTGAAGGTATTGTATCACACCATAACTAACCTGGCATCTCCCCAAAGCAGGAACCAGGAGGGGTCAAACCTCATGGATAAGAATGCTGAGGGTCCCTCTCCAAGCCCCCAGAAACATTAAAGAACACTTTCCAAACCCATTGCATGCTCTATTCAATGGAGTCTTTCTTTGCTCTCCACCAACAACAACAAAAAAAACCCCAAAGAGCAAACCACTCCCCTGTGAAGTTCTGCCCCAGGACAGGATTTGCCTAGCACTTCTGAAGTTAGGGCTGTGCGTGTGTGAGCAATGCCTTCGGATGGCAGAGCAAGTAGAGTCGGTTTGAGACTGGATCCAGACCAACCAGCCCCCGACTCTGTGGCCCAAGACCAACTTCAGCCCGTATGACCTTGTTCGTGCAATAAACTTAAGTGCCAACTAGAATTAAACAAAAGAAGCATTTGAATCCCAATAGTTAACAATGCTTAGTACAAGAATTGAGTCTTAATTAGCAGCATTGTTTCCACGATAGCCACACACTGGTGTTAAGAGCCAAAAAGAGGGAGCTATATTTTTAATGTTAAACGGGTTAGAAGCGCATCACATTACACAATATATGCCACATTGTGAAGTCAGGATTTTTTTATTAAAGATTAAAAATAAAAAAACATTTGACACCCTAATATACATAAACTCACAATAAACTCAAATGTGCTAAAAGCAAAATGTGCATAAAGACACTCACTTCTAAAAGGCACCCCGCCACCAACATCTTTTACAATGCTTGTCTAACTCCAGCAGGTTTCTAGTTTTCTCTCCCTTTCCTAAAGGTGAGACTTTAGACTGCTACCAGGTACAGATGCTACCCCCACTGACACTTCTCAGGGGTTTGTGCTACCACTAGAACGCTTAAAACCGTGCATGCAGACTGAGCTCGAGCTTCTTCTGGAATTAACTATCGCGATTTAAAACGCACAACGGCTTTTTCTTAACAGGTAGTGGTGTTGGGGCCGCTAAGGGCCACCAAGAAAGGGACAGGGTTATAAAATAACTGCTGTGTCTCCACCAGAAAGCTTTGCTACTACAAACCAACTCCCTCCTCCCCCCCATTCCTCTCGTAAAAACAACCCCTAGAGTTACAAAATGCCACACGGGCACACACACAGGGATGAAATGTTCACGCGTTGGCTATTAGGCTGTCAGGGTGTGACAGCGTCAGAGTGCCCGAGTGCCCCAGTCACAGCGCTGCCAGCCGCGCACACACACACAGACACACAGACACACACAGACACACACAGACACTCACACACACAGACACGCTCACGCACTCGCGTGTGCGGGGGCACCCTGCCCTCCCCATAGGTAGGTCTGCGCTGACTCCTCTCCGCTGTTACCAGGGTCTCCACATGGATTTGGGCAAGCCGGGCGAGGCCAGGCCCTGCGTCTGGGACGCGTCCAGTCCGTCCGTGGAGGTCTGGCCCGGCTCGGCCCGGTCCGAGTCGGAGCAGGTCTCTCCGCTGGGGGCGGGCAGCGCCGGGCCGGGCCGGGCCGCGGCCGGCAGGGCCAGCGCCTCGCCGGCGGGCCAGGGCCCGAGCGCCGGCTCCCCCAAAACGTCCGTGATCGAGTCCGGGCAGCCGCCCTCGCTGAGGGGCATGGACTCCAGCAGGTGGTTGAGCAGCTCGGCGGCCGTGGTGGCGTCAATGCCGGGGCAGCTGGAGACGAAGGTGTGCACCTCGTGCATGCACTGGATGTACCCGGCGGCGAAGCGCTCGCTGGCCTCCAGGAGCCGCCGCCCGCCCCCTGCGCCGCGGCGGACAGAGAGGGGCGCGGGTGAGGCGCGGGCCGGGCCGGGCGCCCCCCGCCGCCCCCCGGGCCGGCACTCACCGCGGGCGCGGCGCTCCAGCACGGCCCGCACCCGCCGCACCGTCCGCTCCAGCACCTCCGCGTTCTCCAGCTTCGCCTGAAACTGAGCCGGGGCACCGCGGCCGTCAGCGCGGCCCCGGGCCCCGCCGGCCCCCGCCCCGCCGCGCCGCCGCCTCACCTCGCTGTCGGCCAGCAGCAGCCGCAGCTCCCGCAGGCTCTCGTTGATGCGCGCCCGGCGCTTCTTCTCCACCAGCGGCTTCTTCGTCTGTGGGGACAACAGCGCCGTCAGCTCCCCCCGCGCCCCGGCCCGGCCCCGCCCGCCGCGGCCCCCGCCGCTCACCCTCCGGTCGGCGCGGGGCTCGGCGCAGCCCTCGCCCCGCGGCGGGCGGTCCCTGCCCGGCGCCATGGCCGCGCCGCTGCCCGGCTGCCTCCGCTGCGCGCCGCTCCCGCCCCGCGCCGCCCTTTTATACCCCGCGATTTGCATGTCAATGAGCCCATTGGCCGCGCCGCGCGGGCAGCGCCGAGCGTTGGCCGAACGGGCCAATGGCGGCCGCGCGCTTTGTCTGCCGCGGGGCGGGGCCGCGGGCGCGGGCGGGCGGAGCGGGCCCGGCCCCGGGAGCAGCGGGCCCGGCCCGGCCCGGGCGGCGGCGTGAGGGTCCCGCAGTGAGCCCAGAGCCCGGCGCGGGCCCGGAGCGCCGGAACACCCCTCACCCCTGTGTGCGGCTGGGGACAGGAGGGCATAGTGGGGCCGGCCAGCTGCCGGCGGGGAAAGCCGGGCGTCAGCACCGACCTGGGCGTGAAAGAGTCAGTCTGAGCCGTGGGGATAGGCAGGCACAGCTGCCCACGGAGCCGGTCTTGTCCTGCCCCCATCCCAGCGGACGGGGCGGCTCTCGGGCCGGGGTGCGTGTGCCAGCCCGGGAGAACGCTGGTCGTGGCCGTGCCGCGGGGCACCGGGGCGGTGCAGCGCATCCCCGGCCCCGGGGGCTGCTCGCCTGCCCGCTGGCCACGGGCAGCTGGGCCCGGAGCGCCGCAGCCGCCCGCCCCGCCGGCTGCAAGGGCCGGGCAGCTTTGTGCGGGTAACTTGATGCTGATGACAGTTGGCAGCTGCAGTTCCCCAGCAGACTGAGGCAAATAAAAGCATTAGGGCTCGTCCCCGAGGAGAGCGACAGGTGTTCGCTCCCGCTCCTTTGTTTCCCTGCTTTTATTCTCCTCGCTAAAGCATGTCATATTTTTACCGCCCGAGGAAACGGGAGACGCGTCCCCCGCTTCAATCGGCGCTGCCGCGAGCCGCACGCTCGCCCCCCTGCACGGGCAGAGCTCCCCTCCCGCTCCGGCTCCCTCCCGGTTTGTCTCGCCACGGAAAGCCCTCCGGTTGTGGTGGTGCTGAGGTTTTCCTTGCGGAGAGGCCTGGCGTGAGCTGGAGCCGCTCAGAGCCGCGGGACGCCCGGTCCCATCCCTTTTTATGGATCCGCACCTGGATGGGACCGGCAGGGACCCTCCGGGAGAGGCCCGGCCGCTCGCTCCTTGGCACTCCCGCTGTCGCTTTACACCGCTTTTGGTGCCCGAAATGCCGTGTAAAACCTCCGTGCCTGCCCTGTGCTAATCCAGGTGTGACAGGAGAGCGAGCCGGCAGACAGAAATTCAGCAGTGCCTTCCCGAGGCTGTCACGGAGCGCACCAGGGCAAAGCCAGCACGGGGGATATCCCGGCTAGAGACAAAAGCTCAGGCCACTCTTGTTTTGTACGGCAATGGACAGGAGGTGTTACTGTCAGAAAAGTATTCCTGGTGTGGTTTTTTCCCTTTCACGTTAAAGCATCAGTGCTTGGGGTTTGTCAGAGAGTCTGTTCAGGTGGTGACAAGTTTCCCTGCACCAGGCAGGAGCAGAGTGGGATGTACTGGGGGCTGGGTGTCTAAATCTGTCCTGATGCACCGAATTCTCTGGGTAACACGATGTGGAAAGCAGCTCATTCTTTTCAACTATATAATTAATGCTGACTAAGCAGAAATGCTGTGTGGACCAGACCATTTTTGTATCTAAGCAAAAAGAGACACCTTGGCCATTCTGTGCCTGGCTGATGCACACTTGGCCTACCTAAGTGGCAGGGGAAAACCATGATTGTGTGTGTGCAGCCTGCAGCAGAGTAATGGGTGTCACAATTTTGAAGGAGCCATCCTTGTTCTGAACCAAAACTAGGCATCAGAGGTGTACAAAAACACACAAATGCACACACACATTTGGGAAATGTGCAGTAAGACACAATGTGTGTAATCACTGGTAAAAGATGAACTCCAAGCACTTGTGAGTTGTTTTCTCTTCAGAGAAAGCTCAGCTTTTCCTAGAACGGGGGTGGGGGGAGTGGGTGAGCCTGGTTGCTGGCTGGGGTAAAACCCAACCACACAAATATTCACGTGTTCACTGCTCAAAGAGTGGGGTTACCAGTGGTGTAACTCGTGTGCAGCCCCCAAAGCTGCCAGGCCTCTTTACTGCAGGTGTTTGTACCAGCTGTGTTTCACAGCTAGCTGGGTTAGAGTGCTGCGCTGTCAGTGCAGGGAGATGAGAAGTGAAGGAGCTCCCAAATCCACCCCAGTCGAGGTTCAGGTGTGTCAGGACTTGGGTGATGAAACTCTGGGGGCTGCTGAACAGCAATGATCTCCCACAAGCTTCGAGCTGAGCTTTTGAGCAGAGAGGAGCTGGAGGCACAGGGTGAGCACTCCTGGATGCACAGGGAGACTTCAGCAGCAAATCTTGGCTAAGAAGAGCCAGACAGAGCTGGCCATGGCTACAACATCCTGTTTCTGCTCTGACTGGGCGGGTGCTGATGGCAAGGCATTGTACACGTTGCTGGCTCTTGTTCTGCAGCGTGTCTTTTTGTATTTTCTTTGAAAAGCTGCAGGTCAAATGAGTTGACAAACGCTGGAGCTGTTTGTGCTGGGCATTAAAAATGGATGTGCCATAAATATCAGGGCATCACTAGAGCTGCCATTCCGGGGGAGGAAGTCACTGCAGGCTATCTCCTCTAGCCCACAGGGGCACTGTGACATTTTTGTGCTACTTTAAACAAGTTCCATCACATCAGGTGAAGCGAATCATGGTAGCCTCATGCATTTTAATGGAAATGTCAACTGCAATCTAGTAAAAGAAAACATTCCTTAGGTACCTTGTCCAATATCTCGGTGCTTGTCCATGCATGGTGGTTCCTGAAGATTTCACTAAACCCATGGACTGATCTGTATTTTATCCAGGTTAAGCCCATCCTGCTCCCTGCTCAGGGGGAGGTGTATGGCCACTGCTGCCTCCTGCATGAAGGGTGGGAGTTCAACCTTGCTAGAGCAGGGAGCTCTGTCCTGCCAGAGACAGGCTCCTGCACAAGCTAGAAATTGCAGTTTAGCCAAGGAACAGCATCGTTTCAGCAGAGGTAATGGCATCTGGGACTTGCTGCACGTGTTCTCCTGCAAGCCTGTGCACAGAGCAGTACAACACAGCCTACAAAACAGACTTTGATTCTTTCTAGGTGATGCATGAGCACTAATGCAGCTGTGGGGACAGTGGCAAAGGCAATTGTGGGAGGCCATGCTGCAGCCTCAGCTATGTGCCGTGTGTTTTGGAGGCCCAGATAAGTGGGAAATCCTCATTTCTGACATGTCATGGCGTCACACGCTTCTGTTTGAGTTGGCAGGTGCATTTGGAAGGTCTCTAACTCCCAGAAGAGCATTCACAGAGACATAATGAAACTCAAAACATTTTTGAGCACTCCACAGGCAAGTGTGCTGCCATCCATGCTCTTGGCCTGGAGTCAGGAGGTGACCCAGGCTCTGCCTGGATAATACAATCAGGGCAGGGGATAAAGACATGATGAGCATGCACAAGGTCCATTGGAAATGCTTGAGTAGTTTCTTTCATAAATGGTATAACATCTGTTGTCGCTGGAGGCACAAGTTCCTGTCAAAGAGACACGTCATCCTTATAAATATTAATGGTGCACATAAATGGTGGTGGGTGTGAGCTGTGGATGTGAGGTTAACGGGTGAGCTGCTCCTCAGGCATCAGTTAGCTGCCATCAGACTTGCTTCTACACTAACAAATACAAACTGTTTAGGTGGCAGAGCAAGCAAAAAGCTTTCTTCCCCCTCCTCCTCTCCCTGGGGTCCCTTCACAAATGAAATGTGTACTGTAATTAGTCTCTTGCCTTGTCACTGATGAAAATTAGTCCTGCTTGCAGAGGCAAGGAGGAGAGGAGAGAGGCTGGAGCTGGAAGAGCTGAGGCTGTAGGTGATAAATGAAGCCAATGAGGAAGGCTGTTGGGAGAAGTCTGCAGCATCCCCATCAGCTTGATCCTAGCTGCCTTCAGCGCCATCGATCCCTCTGCTGTTAATAGCTGATGTTTGAGAGCAAAAGAGGATTGGATATCACCACTGAGCTGCTCCTGGACTCCAGTCTGTTTGTTACTGCAAATTGTGTTTGCTGCCTTGAGCACTGAGTTCCTGCTGCCCTTTTCAAAGACCATAAGGCTTTTCCTATCCTTATTTATTTATCAGCAGACTTGGCAGCAGTGCTAGTGTTCATCAGCTGGGGCACAGAGGAACAGTTCATGCCAGCCAAAACACTAATGAGTAGCATTCAAAAGGGTCTTGTGTCCATTCACAGAGGAGCCCCAAGACTGTGTTTGCTGCCTGTGGAAGCTGGGGGTCCCCTTGGCCTCAGAAGATGGGCCCAGCCTTCTGTCACAGGTGCTCTGACTTCCTGCCATTTCAGAGGCAGTGATTTTCAAATGGAAAAAGGGGTGAGGGGCTGTGCTGAGTGAGCAGAGAGGAGATCAGAGCCTCTCCCCAAGGGTGAGGGATGGATGGCTGCTGTGCACTGGGGGACTGCCCCAGCAGAACCCTCTGTGCCACATTCCTTACCATGTCAGCCTGTTGGGCTGCTACAAAGAGAAGCCTAAACTCTCAAGGCTTTGCAAACTGCTTCAGCTCCTGCCATTTAGCTGTGTTCTGTCGTCAGTGGCAGAACCCTGTGCCTTTGAGGTTACAGACAGCATCACTTGGGCACATTATGTTTGTGGGAGATATTTCAGGGAGGTGAGAATGAATGTCTGAAGCAAATACAGAGGGGTTTTTTCAGCTGGAATGAAAAAACAGAGTCTGCCTGCGGTGCTTCGGGAAGCAGTTCCATCGTGTTTCCAGGGAAGCCTCTTGCATTTGATTTCTCTAATATTTTTGGTAATTAAAAGTTATCTTTGTCATGGGGCTGTCCTCATCATAGGCTTTATGCTGTGTTTGTAACAGGGCTGCCTGCATCGCTAGTCCTCCCCTGCAGGATATTTCTATTAGTTCCTAAATGCCTTACAGGCATCCTCATTAAAGCACAGTTGCAAGGGAGAGGGCACTGAAGCCCAGAAACACAATCCTGACTAGGGCTGAAAGCTTTTAAAGTGTGTGCCCTTCAGAGAGAATTTCTTCTGACATGCAGTGCGTGCCCAGGGAAACTCCCAGCCCGAGCCTCTGGCTGTGACACTCCACGTTTGTTGACAGGACACAGGTTTTATTTTTATCAGATTAACGAGTACATAATCAGGCTCTGAACTTTGCTCCTGTGTGTTTTGTGAAGTGCTCTGGAAAATGCCCCCTTTCACTGACCCTCAGAGGTTTGCATTCAAGTTACAAATTGCATATCTGTAGGTAGGGAAAGGTCCTGTTCCCTTGGGGAAGTCTGTGAGATCCTTTTTAGCAATGACAGAATATATTTCATGGCCAACTTCGAGAGACACTGGTCTTTCCTAAGTCAAAATATTCTAGAAGCAGAGACCAGCTGAGAGTTTTGGCACCCCATTTTGTGTTTTGCACAAACACTGGGTTTGTTCCAGCTGCAGAAGATGCCTCAGATTGGACAGGTGTGTTTTCTGGAGGTATCCATGAGGAGAGAACAATTCCTCTGCTTTGATCCTCATTTTTCTTCACCTCTTTTTCTAGTGGGACTCAGGTGTTTGCAGAGAATGCCAAATGTGTTCCTGCTGTTTTCCCTGTGCTGGCTTTTGCTCACGTGGGGCTGCTCAGTGCTTCCACTCACCTCTCAGCTCCCGTGGGGTTGTGATGGAAGGGACCTTCTGAGGCCTGGCATGAAGCTGCTGTGCCTCCAAAATCCGTGAGAAATGAGGGCTGCTGCCACAATTCTGCCCGTGTTGGCAGGCACGGGGCACTGCAGTCAGCTCACCTGGCTACTCACAAATCACAGAAGCAAAAACAGCTCAGGAAAGAACACTGGAATCATGGAAAAGCCAGGAACACCACGTAGGCTCCTACTTATGCTATGCAGGGTGACTCAGAAGAGAAAAAATGCTAATTCATATTAAACCATGTTATTTATTATAGAGAATTAAAAGTTCTTTATTTTGTTCGTTTTTTTTTTTAAGTCTGGAGAAAGGGCAGCACTACCCCTGCAGCACACCTGGTTTAATGGGGCATGTTGGGAAGGGGTTCATTTACTCCATGAATTCAGGATCCAGTTTAACTGGACTCTGAAATGGTGAGTTTTGGGGTTGAAGCCATTTTATTGGCTTCTGGGGATTACTCGATGTTCTATAAATGCCAGTAAAAATTTCTTAGCACAGCCATAGCTTCTGTGTCCCTGCAATTAATGGAAAAGCAAACACCAGGTTTGCTCACATGCACAAACTGGGGGTTCTGAGCAGAGTGGTAGGACCAGATCCACTGGAGCCTAGTGCACACTGCTGGGACAAATCAAAATCCCAAAGACACACGGCCTAAAACTGCAGTTAGAGGGCAGGTCTGAAAACAACACACAAACTGAAAATGTGGGCAACTCTGCCTGGGCTATTCTTTGCTTCCTTCCCTGCTGCCCTTTCAGAGGAGTGCTGTGTGCTCTGCCAGGGCTGTGTGAGAGCTGGGGTGGTTCCTCCCCAGAGCTGCTGAGCTGCCTGGATCCCTCAGCAAGTTCATTTGACAGCTGTGCCCTCAGCTGGATGCTGGGGAGCAGGAGCCCTGCTTGGGACCAGGGGCTTCCTAAGTGTCCCAAGAGGCACGTGCTGGAGGAGAGGCAGAGGGTGCCCTTGCTCCAGGGGGTCTATAAAATGCCCCTGGCCTGTAGGGGTGCACAGCACAAGCTTTGCTAGGAATATGGTGTCAGGCCACAAAGGGAAATCACTGGAGCTTGCCCTTAGAGACACCTCCAGCTCCCTGCTGGCCATCCCCTCTGGCACCTCCAGCCCCTGCCCTGCTGGCCATCCCCTCTGGCACCTCCAGCTCCCTGCTGGCCATCCCCTCTGGCACCTCCAGCCCCTGCCCTGCTGGCCATCCCCTCTGGCACCTCCTTGAGCTTTGCTCTTCAAGGCTTTCTGGGCAGACTTCAGGATCAGGGAAGGATTCAATCTGTCAGTCCCCCACTCCATGCTGAGGGTCTGGGATCAAGCCATGCCCTACAGGAGGTGGGCTCCAGCAGCTGCCAGCACCAAACCCAAACCCACAGCTGCCTGGTCGCAAGCAGAGCTCACTTCCTGTCTCTCACACCTGCAATTAGAGACAAGCCCTGGAGAAACAGGACTGATTCCTAGAGGAGCTCACCTGGAGGATCAGGAAGGGCAGAGCAGGTGGTTTCAAGTGCAAGCTGTGAGTCAGGCTGAGGCTGGGTGCAGCCAGCCCTGGGGCCTGACCCTGGATGTCAGTGCAAACAGATCCCCTGGGCACTCTCTTTATGGAAACAAGGGCAGCACTGCAGGCCCCTGCCTGCCAGTGCCTGAAATCCAGCCAGCCCAGGGTGGCAGGCAGGGCTGAGCTCCTCCTGCAGCTCTCTGGGAGCAGCCTGGCCTCACCTGGCACAGAGGGGGGGCCTGGCTGGTCCCTGGGCACGGCAGGGACCCGGCGCCAGTGCAGGGCTCCTTGGGCAGCAGAGCAGCAGGGCTGGTCTGGGCCAGGGCAGGGCCCCCTGTGCTCCTGCTGGGACACATCCACAGGCACAGCATCCTCTGGGAGAGTCCCCACACACACTGATGCTGCTCCTCATGGAGCAAGGAGACAGGGCCCTGGGGTGGCACTCCCCCAGAGGAGAGCCCTTCTGATTGTGTGGGGTGTATGCCTGCCCCACTGCCTGCCCTCCTGTCCCTCTGGAGAGGAGCAATCAGCCCAGGAGGGCAGGGCATGACAGGTGGTACTGGTGGATGACTTCTGAAGGTGTTTCTGCCTGGTAGCGTCCTGCAGCATCCTAAATGCCTTGGGTTCTCACCTTTCTTCCTCCCACCTGTCCCAAACAGCTCTGCACACTCTGGAACTGGGTCAGGCAGATGCAAGGAGCTTCTAGTCCTGCCCTGCTGCTGCTTTTCCTCCATCACCTGACACTCACATATTCCTCAGTGCTCTCTATACTCCCAAAAGCGTGTGGTGCTTTCTGGGGAAACTGTCTGGTGACAAATGTAGTCCAAGTGCAGGCAGAATAAGCTGTCATGAGTTTCTCTTGGTTCTCATGTGAGTTGTGTTTAGCAGGTCCTGCAAGTGCTGGGGCATGTGGTTTCCTTGGGCATTTCCCCACAGCTATGCTGACCTAGTCATCTCTCCTAGAATCCTTCCTGTTTTCTAGGATCTTCTCTTCTAGGTAAAGTTCCTATATTATGATGACTCCTTTGGCTTTATGTATTAATTTATTTCTTATTGCTTTTTATAGAAGACAAGAGTTACAAGGAGAAAGAGTTGAGCTCTGAGAAGGAACCTAAACACCAACCATGCCTGAGAGCCAAGTCTCTTGAAAGGGAGATCTAGGAAGTCCATATCTTAGCAAGAAGCCTTCTGGAAATTGTCAGGAGACCTCGTGAGGGTGTGTATGAAACCCTCCTAACCCCTGGAGCTGATTTAAGGTTTCAGCCAGGCACTCATCCATCCTGGATCTAGACCCATCTGCTGAGGGTGGGCACGCACAGGACTGGTGGGCAGCACTGCTTCCACCAGGACTGGGGCTGCCCTTGCTGCTGGGGTCTCTTGGCAAGCCCTGTCTGGCATCAAGCAGGAGAGTTGCTTTCAATTTTTCCTTTTAGGCCAGACAAACCCACCTCTTGGGATGGTGAAAGCAAGGAGGGAAGGGGAGTGTGGACTGTGGCTTAGGGGTTAAGAGAGGGGAACTCTGGTTTCGTGTCCTGGCTACAAGGCTGCTTTTATTCTGTTTGTGTTGGGTCCCAGGAAAAGGCTTTATGATGTTTGAGTTCAGGCCCATGTGGGGAGGGTAACTGAATGATTTACTCGAGTCTGATGTGCCTCTTTGTTGTGTCAATAATGTTATTTGCACAGAATTCATCTGAAGGAGGAAGCGATCTTGAAAGCTTCCAAATCTGATTTCCTGCTCCTTCTCCAGGCAGAGGCACTACCTGAGCCTCCCCAAAGGCAAGATGAGCCCCGTGGTGGTGTGTGAGTCCTGGGGAGGGCAGGACAAACTTCACTCAATGTTTGTAGCAGGTGCCATGGCTGTGCAGCAGCCTGGGCAGGGCTGGCACCCCAGACACACGTGTTTTACCCTGAGCAGCTCACTACTGCTCACTACTGTAACTTATTGAAAGGTCTGTTCTCACCCTGAACTGCTCAGTAGCTCACTGCAACACCTTTCCATGGTCGTGCTGGGTAGAGTTCATCCACATCAGCCTGCCCAGCACCAGCTGCTGCACAGCTGCAGAAATGCAGAGTGCTGGGCTCTGGGTCTGTGCAGTGACCACTGCAGGAACGTCCAGTTCTGGGACCCCAGGGTGAGGAGGGTGCTGAGGGGAGGAGGAAGGGGCCCAGCAGGGAATACCAACGTGGTCAGGGCCTGGGGAAAGGGAGCTTGCCTAGTCTGGTCAGGAGGAGGCTGAGGGGAGTCTAGCAGCACCCCACACTGCACTGGAGTGCAGTTACAGAGTTGGTGGGGTCAGGCTCTTCCCTCCCATCAGTGACAGCTCACAAACCAAGGGGGCACACAATGCAAGGCTCAGATCAGGTATTGGAAGCCCTCTCTGCCACAGGGTTGGTGCAGCACTGGGACAGGTTGCCCGGACAGGTCAGGGAAACTCCCTCCTGTGAGGCTTTTGAGGCTCAGTCAGAGAAAGCTACAGACACCCTGGCCATGGCCATGGCCATGCTTCAAGAAGGTTTGGACTAGAGACCTGCACAGACCCCTTCCAAAAGGCTTTTCAGTCAGTCTGTTCACTCTGGTAAGACTGCCAGCATGCTGTCAGAGTTTTCAAGAATTTCTGGATCAAAGTTCCTGGTGATTTTTGTTTGACACAGAAACCCAGATCTAGGTGGAGGCGGTCTGCTCCCATTTCCCAGGGCAGTGTGATCTCAGCGTGAAGATTATTGGTCCAGGAAGGGCAGCAGATGTGGAAAGGAGTCACTTTTGCCCCCTGAGCAGGAGGTGGGTGTGAGGGGAGGGAGCTATTCTCTCAGGCCAAGGTGGCTGGAGTTTTGTGTGAACCCAGTCAGGATTTTGGAACAGAAGCAAGGCAAGGTTTTATGGGCAGCAGCAGAACAGGTGCAGTGTGCAGACACCCTGGGGCACTAACAACACTGTCCTTAGCATCAGTGTGACACAAGTAGCCAGTGAAAGGGAGGAGGGGTGACATGAAACTATCTTCAATCTATTTGGTGATGTACTGTGAGCCTCCAAGAGAAAGTCTCCTCCTGCACTTCCCACCTAGGGAGCTTCTCTGGGAGTGGTAAAGCCTGATTCCCTGTGGCTTTGTGCTGTCTGGTCAGATCCTCTCTCTTTTGTGCCCATCCTTTGTGGCTCTGCATGGCAGCAGAAGGAAAACCCCCCTTGCAGGACCTCTCACTTCAGCCCAGATGCCCATGCTGACAGAATTTACATGTACTTCATTTCCTCATAGTTTTTTTCTTCCTTGTTCCTTTGTTAAATTTATCTGGAGAAGTTGAACATTACTGGGAGAGGATTGACTGAGGCTTGTGGCAGGACTTTTCCTCAGGGGAGAGGAGGGGAAGAGAGTGAAAAAGGGAGTCCAGGGAACCCAGTAGCTTATCCATGTCTTGTCGTCTGCGCATCTTGAATTTAATCATCACAAATATGTCATCACTGCTGAAGTCATAATTAAGTTCAGACTTTTACTGTCAGCATAACTGTATGAACCATCTTTGTGTCTTGGTAAGTCTTGAAATACAGTTTCTTTTATAGGCTCTCTGCCAAGTGATTTAATTTTAATGCTGTTGGAATCGGGTTTTTAAAATGCACTTCAGACCCAGTGAATGCAGAGCGTTCCCAGGGCCTGCCTTGTGTCTGTACATGAATGAGATCAGCTGAAGCAGCCAAGCATGAAGATGTTGTGCAGCTGAGCCCTTCTGCAGGGCTGCACTCGGTGGCACCGAGCCACCTCGGTGTCCCCTGGCTCTGCTGCAGACACCTCATGGCCCTCCAACCTCTCCAGGAAGACCTGTGAAACTTCCACATTTCTTTCTTAAAATCCAGGTTGCCACAAGAGGTCTGTCCTCCAGTGAACTGCATTTCTGCAGCCTAAGCGTTTTCACATGGCCTGGCCTTAGGGCAGTGGAGAGGACAGGGCTGCTGGGGAGGCTGTCCTGGGGGCAGCAAGAGGGGCACCCCCAGGAGAGCCCTGCTGGCCTCTGCTGCCCGGGAGCTGCTGTGGGATGTGATTTGTCTGGACAGACTGAGGGCTCCCTTTGCCAGCAGGAGCTGTAGCTCAGCAGGGGGCTCTTCTGGCAAATGCTGCTCAGTGCTAATTAGCCCTTGGTTGGCCTCCAGCCCTCGCTTGTTTGTTTGCTTGTTTGTTTTTCTTGCACTGACTCATCTTACTCCTAAAACACAGCAAACATGTCATGAGCTGCCTGTTTCAGGCATTATCCATGTTGTTGCTGATATAACATCCCATAAAGAAAAGGGATATAATTCTCCCCTTCCCCATTAATGCCTGTCTGCTTTCCCAACCCTTCAGGAGCTGGCTTTCTAGCACAGCTCCCTGTGTTTCCCCTTTACCTCAGACAACCACCCCGGTGTGTGGAGCATGCAGAGGAGCTGAGAGGTGCCAAGAGAACCTCCCCAGTCTGTATTCCACCCCTGTGTGCTGGGTGTCTGCTGGACCTCAGACCTCTGAGGAGCAGTGACCTGAGTGTGGTGTTTCCTGAGGGAGTGATGTCCAAACCTGTGCTGGCAGCAGCCTGCAGGGAGGTGAGGCTCAGAGGATTGGCAGTGCCAGCCCACTGCTGGCTGGTCCTGTGTGCTCTCCTTGCTGGGGTGGGCCCAGGAGGAGCTGCACTGCACAAGCTCTCAGAAACTGCATCTGCTGTTGCAGGAGATGGCAAGAGGAAAAGAAAAACAGAGATAACCTGTGCCTTCCAGAGCCAGGGCAGCACCCCTGGATCCTGACCTACTCCTGAGTCATGTAAACACATTGTCCTGGCTTGTGCTGCATCTTGTGGGAACTCCCTGGAGATCACACCAAGCAGGTGAACTTCCAGAAATGTGATGTGAATTCATTGCTACCCTTATCACCTGAGTGGCTTTCTGTTTGCAAGTGTACCAATGAAACCATGTCCTCTTCCAGGGCTTCTGTACAGCTTGATTGCTTTGCTGGAGCAGTGAGATGGGGTGGCCCACCTTCTGTCTCACAGCAGCCATCTCTTCTGTTGGGTGACTTGTCAGCTGCTGTCCTTCCATCCTGTCATTCCTTCTCCTCTGGAGAGCCATTGTGTTCTCATGGCAGTCACACCTCTGCATATGTGGTGCCACTGATAAATTCCAGTCTGGCTCAAGCAGGAGGCATGGTCCTTAGACAGCCCCTTTGAAGGTCTTCCATGCTCTCTCCCTGCCAGCTGGCTCAGGGATATGCTCTGCATTACCAGCCCTTGATCCCTCTGCTGGTTCTGACACCGTTGCCCGCGATGTCCTTGTGGAACGCTCTGAGCAGATGGTGCATCTGGCTGGGGCTGCTGCAGGTTGATTCAGATCATATCTTGGGGAAAGCTGCTCACTGGCTCATTCAGTCCTTGCAGCAGCTTTCTGTGTCCCGTGGCTCTCCACGGGGCCCCTCCCATTTCAGTGCCTATGGATCTGTTTTGGCTGAGCAGCTTGAGTGCACACTGGCTCCTGGCTGCCTTCAGGCACCCCCTGCACTCCCTGCTGCCTTACCCAGCCTTCACTCCAGCAAAGCAGGGACAGAATTGCAGCTCTTTCAGGGATATGGCAGTGCAGGCAGTGTTGGTCTTGGTGGATCAGTGCCCTAAGAGACCCAGGCAATGCACAGTCTGTCATAGGAAGGGTAGGGTCTGAGTGTCTTCCCCGTGTTCTTCGCTTCAGCTGTGCACACCTGCCCAGCAGTGTCTCAGCTGCCATCTCACCACAGTGCCAAATCTGAGCTGATTAGTGACTGACCTGTTGTGCCAGGCCTGCCTCTGCTGTTGAAAAACCTCCAGGGATGCCTGCCCTTAAGGTGACTGCCTGATAGAGACACCAACAGACCCAAATCTACAGCCAGGCTGTGTGATTGCTCACTGAGCACCTGCTTGTTGGGGTAGTGGGGGGAGTTGTAGGCTCTGCATCCTATCTGGGTGCTGTTCTGTGCTACACTGCACTCTTCAGTGGTGTAGCACTGCCAGCCCTGGCAGACCAATGCACACGTGTGTGACAGCTGAGGCCAAAGAAAAGTGTATTTTCTGAACACAGGTTCCTTGGGCTTGAGTAGGCCTGCTATGTAGAGGACTTTTGTTTTTCAGTTTGCAAACACTGTCATATAAATGCTTGTGCAGGCTGGAAGGGTTAGGTGGAGAAATGGCATGGCTTCCCCTGCAGCCACACAGTGACAGCTGGCAGATGTAGGAACAACCCAGCCCTTCTGGTGCCCTACCCACCAAAGTACACTGCTCCTGTACTTCTCCCTGCATGATATTCCTTTGTGTACATCCTCTTCCCTTGTTCTTTCTTCCTTCCAGTCTCCGGGGCGAGGTGGAGAGGGGATGGGTATGGAGAGTCTGGGTTTCTGGGCTCCTTCTGGAAGGCAAAGCTGCACAACTCCCCCTGCTTGCAGCCAACACCCCATTCAAGGATTCCAACAGCCCAGCCAGCTGTTAACAGGAACATCCATCTTCTCCCCAAAGGTGACAAATTCTGCCAGTCGTCCCACCTTGTGCCTGCACCACCCAAACCCTGTGACTCAGCAGTGGCCCCAGGATGGAACCCCACAGAGTTCTTCGTCATGGGCTGCACATTGCACCTGAACTTCACCACCAGCGAGGCACTCCTGGCCTGCCTGCTGTTACAATCCCCACCTGGAATTCACCACACAAGTCATAGCAGCACAATAAAAGCCAACAGATGAGCTGGTTTCTTAGCTTGGCTTCAAAGTGGGAGCATTTGGTGCTTTGCTGTGCTTAGGTCAGAGCTCTGCTACCAACAGGGGGGTTCCAGCAGCAGGGAGCCCCACACCATCATAGATGCCTGATGGTTCCACCCTCCATGCAACCCCCTTGCTGAGTTGTTTCGTCTTTCAGTTCATCCCAGATTTTCTTGGTGAAGGATGTCTCCTGACATTGCACTGATGGTGCACACTGAAATCAGGTATCTTTGTGCAGGAGTTCTGGCTTTGAATTAGCTGTTGTCCTGTGGAAATCTGGGCAGTGTCTGTCACACCTCCCAGGGGGGTGTATTTTGGCAGTTTTACCTGGTTTTTCACTGAGCCTAATTCACTGAGTTTAGCAGGGCTTTGTGTGGATTAAGTGCTGTGTGCTGTACCTTGGTAGAATCCATCTGCTCAGAGCAAACCTGGGCCATTTCTCTATTGCTCATTTTCTTTGATATAACTGTGCTACTGGTCCCTTGAGCATCTGGAACCAGGAAAAGGTCTGGGGCTTGGCAAGATTGCTTCTCACACCTGATGCAGGGTGCAAAGGAGGACGGGGGAGAAACTGATCATTGCTCTGTCCTTGAATTACTGTGTGTCTCATTTCTCCAGACCAGACACTGGAATACATCTGCATGCAACCCCTCCACCACCCACAGCAGCTTCTGCTCTGTACAGGCACCAGCCAGGGCTGTGTGTGCCCACACTGCCCCAGAGGAGATCACCTGGGCTGGACTTTGGCTTTGCTCAGCCTGTTAGAAGCCTCCTCTGCCCTTGCAATCAGTATTTGTTTCTAAGTTGTAGCTTTGTTTCCTAGAGCTCATTCAAGTGTGATCTGAGAGTTTCACTAGGCTTTTGCAATGACACACCCACTTGGAGGAAAGAAGGAAGAGATGCATCTTAAAGAGAAGGAAATACCTGTGGGCATCACTGTTTTGGTAGCTCCATCCTAGGGAACCTGTTCCAGGTCCCTGTGCCTGTCCTTCCCAGAGCCCAGCAATGACATTGAGTGCATGCCCTGGCTGCTGAGAATTTGGAGTTATCCTGTATCAGTGTATTTGCCTTCCAGGAGGTCTGGGGTGCGGGGGGCACGCAGCAGCTGTTGAATTGTGGTGTTGGACAAACACAGGGCAGGTGTTGGCTGGCATCCTCTTGCTCCTGTGTTGAGTGTAATTGCAGGAGCTGCCCTGTTTCCACCAGCTGGGACAGTGCTCAGAGTGTTCCTGTGGGTATTGTGTTCCCATAAATATAGATTGTCACAGCAGCCTGGAATGCTCTCCCCAGCAGTGGGGGCTGTGCTGAGCCCCTGGCTGCCCTCTGGGTTCAGACACCAGCAGGGAGGTGCTGCACACCCTGCCCGCACTGAGGCTCCCAGCCATGGGGAGCTGGAGCAGAGCCTTTGCAGGCTGGTTCACCTCTCCAGTCCCAGTTTGGAGAGGGCTGCCTGTGCTGAGAACCTCGGCAGGTGTTTCTGATCTCTGAGGCTGGAATGTGGAGTCACTCAGAGCAGGCTGTTCCCAAGTGGAGCACAACCTGTACAGGGAAGTCTTTGTTGATGGCAGTTCATTCCTGTACCTGCTTTCTCACAGGTGTGATGGACATGTACTGTTTTTGGCCCCTCAAAGCATGTTTGGTGGTCATCCATGCCAAAGTTACATATGAAATGAGGTATTTCCAAAAGACCAACATGGAGTTTCTCCTCCCCTGGCCTGCCTGTGCTGTGTCTCTCCAGAGACACTTCACCTCCTTCTCTGCAACTGTCTGTTCCTCTAACATGGATTTGATACCACCCAGAAAGGGTGTGTTAGTGTGGGCAGCTGGGCAGTCGTGGCTCTGGTAGAGGGGTTGGTTGTGCAGACTTTGGAAGCAGATCAGAATCCAAAATTCCCCTTGACTGCGGAAGGGGTGAGGTGCCAAAACATCTTCCCTCCCTGTGAATAGCCACTGCTGCTCCCTGCACTGTGAGCTGAGAAAAGCTGGCAATCCCTGAGCAGAGCAGGTGAGATGTGCTCATGTCTGGGGTCAGGTTTGCAATGGAGGACAGCACGGTGGGAGCACGAGGTGTGGCAGAATTCCTGGAGAAATGTTCTGCAGCAATCCAGACGGGAGTTCCCGCATGCTGCAGGCATCAAAGCAGCCCCCCTGTGCAGGTGGAGCCTGGGCTGGTCCCTGTGCCACGGCCAGACTCCACACGCCTCTGGTTTTGTTACTCATGCCTTAATCTTTTTATTCCCTTGGGGAGACTCATAAAAGTAATTGTAAAATCTTTGGCAAGGTGAGGGGAAGCGTGGGGGAGATCCCTGCCCCGGCTGCTCTGCCTCAGGCTGAGCTCGCCCCTTCCCGGGGGCACCCGTGCAGGGACTCACCCACCTCCTTCCCCTCAGCTGTGCTGGCTGATCAGAAACCTCCCCTGGAGATTGTGGGGCCACGGAAACCCCACCCAGTCCCCAGCACCTCCCGTGTGCCGGCCCGTGGGCTGCTGAGGTGGAGCGGCACTGCTGGAGAGAGCCCGGGGACGGGACCTTCTCTGGAGAGCATCTCCTGCCCTGCGAGGCCACACCATGCCTCGGGGAATGGGATTGGGGCAAATATTTCTTTCTGTATCCCCCAGACAAGAGCACGGAGCTGCCGGGTATTTGATAGGTCGGCGGGGTTGGCCCCTGCCCGCCGCAGCCACGGGCAGCTAAGCCAGGGCGCTTAGCATCAGGAAATCCCTCACAGCACAGCAGCCTTTGAAGGCAAATGTGACCCTTTGATTGGCAGCCCTAAATCTGAATGGACTTAAAATAGAACCTCAGCATCAGCTCTCTAAAATTCAGCTCTCCTCAAGCTTCATTTTTTTGGCCCTGCTTAATTCTGATTTCGGCGTACAGGCATTATGATTAGGCAATTTGCAAATGGAAACCATAAAAAAAAAATGGCAAAACAAGGCTGTGCTGTGGAGTGACAGCTCTGTGCTTACCCTGTTAACTCTTCCCCTGGGCCATCAGAGATGGGATGCTGTGCTGGGTGGGCTCCTACTCTCATCTAAAGTGATTCTTGTGCTCTGGGTTTGTAACAGGTATTTCAAGCAATGGTGCAAACAGGGGAAATCCCTGTCTCTGACCTGGCTGTTAGACACCAAACACTCCTGCACAGGTATATCCCATAGCTCAGAGGGTCTCCCGGCCACAGGCCACTTACATCAGCCTCAGAGTGACCATGATAAAGCCTCTTGCTAAGAGCTCTCTTCTGCTTTTCTGCCTCCATTTCCAGCTGCCTACAGTATTTTTGATTGCCTACCCCAGCCAAAGAACAGTGAAATCCACATATCCTTCACCCCAGAGCTGGGAGTTTTTCACCAGTAATTAAAGTGTCCTTTGTGCCTGCTTTGCAGAGCACCTCAGATCAGACACCTCACACTGCCAACAGCTGCACAGCGCAGGACACTGATGACAAAGATCTGTTTCTTTGTTTGATTTTAATTATTCTGCTTCACTGCAAAATCCCTTCCAGTTATACCAGTATAAAAGCACTGGGTAAACAAAGCTGATTTTGCTTGTCTGATGTGTTGATGCCACCAGTGGATTTTGCTGTGGTGGGGAGTTTTGCCAGCATAGCTGCACCAGCAGGACTGGTTCAGGGCAGGTGGCAGGAGCTGGATGTGTATCGATTGATTGGCAGCCAATACACTGCATCTCCTGCTCAGGAATGTGATGAGTGAGGGTGTTTGCTCCCTATCCAGTAGCCAGTGTGCTGTGAGCACGGCAGGGCTGATCCCTGCTCGTACCTAGAAGCAGGAACGTGTGCTGGGCTTCCCATCATGGGAGCAGAGCGTGCCAGGGAAGTGTGTGTGTGTGTTTGTGGGCCTGTGCCCACATTCCCATATCCCATTACGCCTTGAGGTTGGGTTTTTTTCCTCAGGGCCCCCCCAAAGTGAGGTATTTCAGCACTCAGAGCCTGAGCTCTGTGTAAAACCCAGGTCCCCAAGCAGGCAGGGAGCCTCAGATGGGGCTGTGCCCTGGGCTCCTGCTGTGCCCCAGGGGTCTGAGTGGGCTGCTTGGAGGAAAACCTTTTGCCTGACCACTTCTGCCACCTTGACTCACATTCAAACACTTCAGAGTCATCTGCTGGGAAGCTGCCAGTCAGACACTGCTGCTCTTTGGGTCTGGGTCATGCACAGACATGCAGGGGAAAGAATTCCTCCCCTCACCTCCTTATCTCCCCAGGAGGAATGCAGTGCAACTTTCATTCAGTGTGCACACAGGGTGCTGTCTCTAGGAACAACCTTCTGCAATTACCTTTGTGGAGCTGGGGAGAGGGGGATGCTGAAGAGGAGCTGATGGTTTTGAGGGAGCTGGAGAGAGAGGGGAGCATGGAAATAATTAGCATTTCTATCCTTCTTTTTCCTGAAAATGGTAGTTCTCTTGCTCTCACATTTCTGAAATGTCCCTTCAAGAAAGGAGGCCCCTTCTCCACAGCAAACAAGCTGTATGATCTTGGAAACCATTTTGTCCTGCCTGTGAGTGCAGTAACTCTTTGAGAGCCCGAGATGAAGTTTCCCTGTCTCCCACCCGTGCCAGGCTCCCTGTCTCTGCACTGTGTTCAAGGGGCTATGATTCCTTCACAATAACTGGGAATCACAACTCACAAAAAACACCACAGCAGGACTGTTGGCAGTGTGTACAAGCCAGTTTGCTGCTTGCCTTATGCACTTTACTTCCCTGTCTGTGGTTGTTTGTCTCTGCTCCGCTGTTGTGGGTTTCACTGCAGCTTTCTTCTGCCCTGGTGGTGTTGACTTTATTGTGGAAAAATGCAGGGAGGCTCTCAAAGAAGCAATTATTTTGTGTACTGGCTTTAGGCTCCTTGTGTTTTGCTGCTTCCTTATCTTTCTGTCTCCCAAGAAGTCTTACAGATATTTCTTTATGTGCATGTCTAAATGAATGCACACCCATACATATGTATGTATATTGATGTATAGACACATGCACACATATGGAGATATATATATATATGGTGGGCCAAAGAAACCATTTCTGAATTTCTGCAGTGTCCCTGAAAATGAGTGTGTATTCCCTTGATGTATTTATTGAGAGGGGTCTTCACAAATATTTGAAGGAATTTTACCAGATGGCAGCAGTGGAGCAGTGGTGAGCACAATCCCCAAGTCAGCCCAGCACCATGCAGCACTAGAGGTGTCTGGAACTCAGTTCAGCCATGGATATTTCGTGGCTCTGAGGCAGCCAGACTCCTCTCCTCCTCAGCCTTTTACCTCCCCGTGAAGAGGTGAGGAGAGTCTTGCTGAAGCTATGAAAGACCTCTGGGACATGGACATCTTGCCTTTGAGGAGGTGTTTTTTGTCCACTTGGCTGTGGTTTCTGTCCCAGCTGTGGAAGGACCTTTGGTTGGGACTGGCAGAGACATTGATGCTGGAGTGAATCTCCTCTTGTTGTAGAACACACAGCCGGTGTGCCCGCTGTCCTGGCTGTTCATTTCACCCTCAGTATTCCCTCTCTGACTGACAACAGCCACTAAAACCAGCACTTCCCGTGTAAATGGAGAATTTTCTCCTCTCCAGCTGGCAGCAGTCGGTCTGTCCGAGGGGCAGCCCCTGGCCCAGCTGGCTCCTGTGCCCTGGCTCTTCTGCTGCTGGCTGCCTCCAGCTGCCCGAACTCTCTGGGGATGCTCCCTGGCCAGGGGCACAGCCGTGGAGGTGGCCATGGGACGTGGCCAGCTGATGGCAGGTGGGCACTACTGAACAGCAGGAGTGTTTGCCCAGTGGGCCCGCAGGGAGGGCTGTGCCTGGGCAGGCAGCTCCCTCCTGCTGGGGCTTGCCTCCCGCTGCCAGGAGCGCTGCGGGCTGGCTCTGCACGCGGCTGGAGCGCTGCCCACCCTGGGTTCAGGGCAGGAGAGCTGTCTGCACGCTGGGCGAGGCCCCTCTGATGTGCCTGCCAGGAGCTGCACACAGGCACAGACAGCTGGATGAAAGGTGAAAGGTGTGTAAAATCCCCCCCGAGGGGCTGGGATTGCAGCCGTGGAACCAAGAGCCTATGGAAACACTGAAGGCTCCATCTGGGGTAGCCATACTTCCCTCCAGAACCAGTGGGAGCTGAGAGATCCTAGGCTCTGACTCTCCTGGTGCTTCATTTTGGAGCAGCCATGTGGTTTTGAAGCAAATTTCCTCCTTGTCTTCACTCTCTGCACACTCCGTGGGTTGGCAGTTTCCGGCATCCAAACTGGGTTCATTTTGGTGGAAACCAGATCAGAGGTTCTGCCTGAGCTTGCACCAGATGTTCTCCAGCTGTGGAGGAGGATGTGGTGGATGAAAGCAGCAGCTGGTGCTCTGGGCAGCTGGGAATGACAGGGATGTCTAGGGTCCAGGAGATTCAGCCTAACTGGCAGTACCATCCTCGAGCCGCACACATGGTAGGTGTAAGAGCCTCAGAACCAACTGCTTCAGCCAGCTGATCTCCCCTATCACACACAATTCTTTGCTCTGTAGGCACTGCCCTTGAGCTTATGTGACCTTGAGCCCTTGGTGAGTAGTGGCCTCAAGTGGGTGTTGAAGTTCAGCTCTGCAGGGACCACAGGTCATCTCGCTTGTGTCCCACTCCTGCAGCTGCAGCCTGGCCTGTGCTGAAGTGTCTGCAGGCTTTGCTCTGCCAGGGTGAGGGTCAGGTACCCCCCCATTGTGGTGGGGTCAGCATGGGCCATCAGGAGAACATTGCCTGCTGTTTTACACAGTAGGTGTTTGAGAGAATGGCCAGAATGGTTTTCTTCCTCCACTTCTTGCTGAGCCCGCCATCAGAACAGATGCTGGATATTCCCTGGGGTCCCTGTGATCTGGAAAGTAACTGCAGCCACCCTGGGACACCCTGGGAAGGCCCCTGCTGCCTTCTGCAGCTGTAAAAGCACCTCTGCTGCAGAAGATCAGGGTGTGGGCACTGGGCTGGTAGCTGGAGGTGTTTTGCTGGTAGGGGCAGAGCAGCAGCACCTCGCTGGCTGCTCTGCCCTGGCTGTGCTGCACTGGGCCAGGGAATACCAGTGCCAGGAGCACTTCCAAGCTCACCACCTCCAGGCTCTGTCCCTCAGCTGCCACTGACCCGGGCAGGGCAGCAGAAGCACCCGGTGAGGGCTCAGAGCAGCGCTGGATTCCCTGCAGCTGTTGGAGAAACAGCTGGAACAGAGAGCGGCTCCTTCCAGGCTCAGTGCCAAAGCTTCCCGCTCCTCCTTGTCAGGCTGGGGTATCATCTCAACCCACACGCTTCCTGCATGAATCACTGCTGCCTAGAGTGGCCAGGCAGCTCCTCCAGCAGGAAGGGGCAGAGCCTGCTGCTCTGATAGGGACATCCCCTCCCAGCTGGTTGATAAGGGGCCGGGATGGGAAAAAACCTCTCATGGAAGCAAGAGAGGGTCCCTCCTCTGTTGTGAGGAGTGACCAAGGCATCTCCCAGCCACAAGCTGATCTCCCCAAGCAGAGCTGACTGCTTTCATGTTGCCTTTGTGTTTGCTGTTGGAGAATAAGCAATGCCTGGTCTGGGGGCACGTGCCCCTCATCGGCAGGGTGAGTTCAGGCAGGGCTGGTGCTGTGCACTGAGGGAGCTGGGCAGTTTGGGTCAGGCAGGGAGACCTGGCATGGCAGAACCATTGCCAGCACAAGGGCAGAAGGGCAGGAGAGCAGTGCCATGCCTGGTGGGGAATATGCCTTGGAGAGGGCTGGCAGCAGTGGGGAGGCTGGGCCAGGCACTGCCTGCCCGGGGGAAAGGCTCCAGTGGTAGCAAAGGTGTGTTTGCACAGAGGGACAGGGAAGAGGCAAGATTGGGAAGACTGGAGAAGTGATTCATATGACAGTCGGTTGGAGAGGTGATTTTCAAGTCCTGCCTCATCTCTTTAATCTGTGTAATCCCTGGCAATCTTGCTGGTGCTTTTCATCTGGAGATCTCTGAGATGAATACAGTCATCACCCCCAAGCAGGAGGCTGGAAAAATTTAGGTGCAGAGCAGGTGGAGGTGAGAGCTGGGACTAAAACAAGAGCAGCTGCCCTTGCTCTGTGCTGCTGAAACTGCACCTGCTCTGGAGAGCCACGAGGCCACTGACACCAAGCCCAGGGCTGTGGCTGAGGTCACTGTGCTGGTAAGCTCAGGGCTCTCCTCTGCTGTGGTGGCTCCATGGTGGAAAGTGCTCTCTGCTGTGGATTCTCCTGGTCAAGGCAGGACAAAGCCCTGGACTCCTGCAGAGGTTTTCCAAGAGGTGTGTTCACAAGGGCAGTGCCAAACCATGGGAGATGCCAGGAGCTACTGGTCTCCTTTTGCCCAGAGTATTTTGACAGCAGTGTCTCTGGTTTGGAGAACCTGTCTGTGCAGGTGTTGCTTTTGTTGTGCTCAGTGGCCGGACTGTGCTTCTATCACACCTGTCAAATAACATCTCAGCACTTCTGAGGAGTGCAGGAGGTGATGTGATTGCTATCCTGTGTGGCTTGCTTGTTCTCACAGTCTCTCCAGTGGAAAGAGCACATATTTTAAAGTGCTTTGTGCTGTAATGTCGGCTAAGGAGGGTAGGGCAGGCGACAGAGAGGTTTGAGGTTAAGTGGTTGCTCCTGAGTGGTTTCTTCCCACAGTCCAGAGGGACCCAGGAAAGTCCCAGCTCCTACACAGGGATACTCTGCCCTTGTTTTTGGAGCTTCTCTGTCCCAAGGAGCTCAGCCATGGCTCCCCTGCCTCACTACACCATCCTGCCTAACATTTGCTCTTCTCAGCTGCATGGAAGGGAAACAGCTTGAGCAGCGGGAGTTGGTGCAAACATGGGAAGGTGCTTCTGGGGCTGCCAATTAGCCACTTTCAGGTTATGTCAGCTGGAGTGAGAAATTGTCCTTCAGCAGATTCCTGCTGCTGTGAGGGAGGAGGTGGAGGAGGCTGGGCAGGGTAAGGGGCAGAGAGGAGGAGGTAAGAACTCCTAGTAAAGGAAGGGCCAACTTGGCAGTGGTTTCTCTTACCCCAGCAAGTCATTCCCTGCTGAGCAGCTTTCCAACAGCCACTGAAGCTTCTGTGCTGCCATTTCCCCTTGCCTCCTTGGGAAGGGGCCCTGGAGAGGAGGCATCACTCCAATTTCTTCTCAATGGTGTTTTGCAGAGCAGAATGGGCAGTCCTTCAGCCCTGAAGAAGAGCCCTTTGGGCTGCTTCCAGAGGATCCAATCTCTTTGTGGCAGCAGATGTGAGATTGATTGAAGAAGTCCATTTGCTTGGTGGTGTTAGCTGTGGAAAACTTGATGGAAATGTTCTAATACACTTTTAATTCCAAATATGTGGTCCAAATATTTATGCAATTTATGCTACCTAATGCAGGAGCCAATGCATTAGGTAGCATTATGCAATTTATGCTACCTAATGCAGGGTTCCAAGGCTCTGGTAGGTCCATGGTGATGCCTCAAGGGCGTTCTCACCTGGACTTTGACTGAGAGATGAAATATCTCAGCAGTGCAGAACAGATCCAGGGGCTGGCTTCAGCTTCTGCTGCATCATTCGTAGGTGTGTGAAAGCTCTGAAAAATGTGACAGACTTTGGGTTTAGGTCCTCAACACAGCATTGCTTCTCATGAGATGAAATGTGAGTGTGTCCGTCTGAGACAGGAATGCACATGCTGTGACCTGTGGGACAATGGCATATCTAAAGGGAAAGTGAAGCCTTTGGTGTTCTGCTGATGGTGGGTTGCTTTTCACTTTCCTCCCAAGAGTATCACTTCTGTCAGTGATCTGCAAGCTCTCACAGCTGTGGCAGTGTGGTTCAGAGCACTTTGAAAACATCTGAACTGCTTTTGCACGGGGTTTTGCAAGGCTGCTTGCTTGGGAGTGCAGAGACTCAGGAACCCCTCCAGGCCCTCTGGAGAGGTCACACTGGCAGCAGAGTCTCCTTTTTGCCAAAGTGAGCACTCAACAAAGAGTCAGGTGAAGATACAGCTCATGTTCCCTTTTTCTGCGCTCTGCTCAGCCCACTCAGGTCGTGATGTGCAGGGGCTCAGCACCACTCCTGAATCCCTAAAGCATTTTGGCCTTGTCACTGAGGTACCCTTAGGCTGCAAGGAGGAGTAAGGGAAAAGGCAGGAATGCTCAGAGGCCCCAAGGGTTGTGTGTGTCTGTAAGAAGACAGCATGGCAGGGCTCTGGGTTCTCTTACATACTGTACTTTCCTAGTGGGAAAGGGTTGGGTCCTGTTTTCTGAGAAATAAGTGAGAGTTTTCCTCTTGGTTTCCATGAGAGCAGGTCTGGGAGTGATGTTTATATAAAAGGGACTGTTGTGCATGTGTGTGTTTTGTCCACCTGGGCTTGTGTTGCTATAAACATCAGGAATTGCTTTGTATTGAAGGTATGTGAGGGTCCTGAGGCTCGGGTCCAGCCTTCCCCACATCCCTGTGTACACAGCAACTGATCTCTGCTTTTTAATTCTCCATTCACAAATACATGCCTAGAACAGCACTTTGGCAGGGGACAAAGCCCAGCTCTGCTGCTGTCCCAGCCCTGCCTGTGCTGGGAGATGTGATGCATCCAGCAAACAGGTCTGGCTGGCCATGCCTGAGCCCAGGAATCTGGTCTGGGTGCTTGTGTTGGCTGTTTTCAGCCTGCACGTGAGGTGTCTGTGCCTCCAAACCCTGTCTGGGCCTTGGGAAGGCAGTCCCACTGGGGATGGGGGTGCAGGGGATCCATCCCTGGGCTGAGCTGTGGCACCTCTGGCAGTCTGGAGATGCTGGTGCCACTGGTGCCTGCTGCAGATGTGAGAGCAGCATCTGTCTGGGCTCTGCTGCTATGTCCAGAGCCTGTGTGAGGGGCAGCTCCCATCTGCCAGGGACTGTGCTCTCCACTCTGCCCTGGCTGGGGGAGCTGCTCTGTTCTTTCTCCTGGGGAGAAGATGGTAACAGCTGGCAATGCATTTTGGGGTTGGCAGTGGAGAGGTGCTTGTATTGAAGAACAAAATGTTATTGCTCTTGCACAGTCCGGGCTCTGGTGAAACCAGATGGATTTGAAGTAAATACAGAGTTCCTTTGTCAAACATAATTAGGAGCTGAAATTCTTGTATTTGAAGTGCTATGAGTAACCCTCTGCCTTTCTAAAGAAACATCCTTTTTTTTTAACTGAAAACTAGTGACCTGCAATGGGTTCCTGCAGTACTGGTTGGATAAAGGACAAGGAGACCATATAAAAAGTCACCCTTGGTTTGAAATGAAGGCAGTGAAAAATGAGTGTCTTGTACTAAAACTGTTACTGGAGATTGTTGGCCAAGTATTGCAGTCTCACTCTCCTATTTTTAAAACCCTCTCACCAGCTGTGATGTGACCCTTCCCTCCACACCCACAACAAAAAAAAAAAAAGAAAAAGCCCTTACTGATTAGAAACAGGAAATAATAAAACTCACTAACCACAAAGTGTTTTCAAAGACACAAAACAAACAAGCAGAGATAGTGGGAAATAGATATTCCCTGCTGATCCCCTTTCAGCACAGTAACCAGAGCTAATAATTATAGCCACTGGGGATTTACAGCTTTTAGAGGGAATGTATGTTTTTAAGATGATGCTGTCAAACTGTAGTAAAATATTTTCATCAGTCTCTCCCAGCATAGCAATAAGGTGGCCACGAGTGCCATGAGATGCATTGCTGACACCATCTAGAAGTGAAAGAGCACTTCAGGCCCCATCTGGGGTCAGGAGCTGCTCTCCTTGCAGGTCACACCGGTGTGCAGTGGGTGCAGCTGTAGGGGCTCTCATGGGATGGGGCTTTTATCTGAACTCAGCAGTATTTGTGACAGTAAACTGGGAAGATCTTTAATGTCTCTTCTCCGCCAGGGTTTTGCAGTTTCCCTTGCCTGATTGGTTTCTCTCCCCTTTCTGTGTGCTTCGCTGCCGTGTTTGCTTGGGGCGGCCCCACCTCCCACCCTCCTCCGGACCTTTGCAGTGGCATGACCAGGATGACGATGATGACGAGGATGACGAGGATGACGATGACGACGATGACGTGTAATTCTTCACACTGGGATCACTCCAAAGGTGATCAGTAAGGGGGGAAGTCTTCATTTTCAGGCAGAGGGCGGAGACTGAGGCTGAGCTTTGTGCAGTTCTTGATCTGTGCAATTCTGTGTCTTTACCTGACGTCTGACCTGCCATTCCTCCTTGCGACCAGGTGTAGGCCAGTTGTTTCTCCTACCAACCTCATGCCACTGCTCCTAATGGCTCTTGGAGAGGGCTGGATAAAAGGGAAAGCTTCACAGAAAAAGATGCTAAACCCCGAGGTGCTGGTTTTCACTCCTCCGGCACCTCATCGAACAGATCTCCTGCATAATGAGCCCCTCTGAACAGCGGGGCCATTCATTAGTATGCGCCGTGTTTGTTTAAGAGCTCCCCGCTCTTTTATTTCTGCTGTGAGCAACTTTTAACTGCCTTTGAGATGAAAAACGGGCACCAAATGTTGCCGGCAAGCGAGCAGATTTGTCACAGTCTCCTCGGTCCAATTCGCAGGGAATTTTACCTTGTGCCCTCTAGATGATCTTTGTGATTCAGTTGTAAGTAAAAGCTAAAGCATCGATCCAGGCTGATAAACCCAACTCCCTGTTTCCTTCATAGCTTTGGAAGTGTTTCTGTGATCCAGGCAATGCTGTCCGTGCGTGTGGTGAACGCTGCTTTCCTACAAAGTGCCGGGGCAAGCCCCAAACCAGCTCTTTCAACTGCATCGAGGAAAAGCTGTTTGTGAAAGAAGGGAACAAACGCAGATGCTCAAAACATTCTTTATTCAGAGCACATGGGACAAGGCTGGGAGAAATGTCGGTCGTTATTTTCAAAAGGTTTATTTAGAACTTTTAGTTATGGAAACAAAACAAAAAAACCCTATATATAACTATATGTAACATATATATACACACATGTACTCACAAGCTTAAGAGCAATGTCAGGATGTCTAGAGTGAGCAGCCCAGAGAGCATTTCTAAACAGCCTCAAAACTTCAGACCAAGTCTCTCCCTTTTTCTCTCTCTCTCTTTTTCCCCACCTCTAATCATTGCAGCATTTTTACAGGACTCATCACTGGAATCTCCTACCCTGCACAGGGATAATAATAAAAATAAAAAGCAGGAGAGACCAGTTGCTTACCCTTTTATCCTACAAAGGGATCCCACTGGCTTATGTGAGATCTGAAAGGTAAATTTGATGCCAGAGAGGGTCGTTGCTTGTTGCCTTGTGTTTCTTTATTAATAGAAAGTTAATTATTTTAGAATGCAAGACAAGAAAACTATACAATTATTATACACTAAAGAGCGTGAGGGGATTCTATACAATAATTTAGATGTATTAAATAAATAAAAAATAATAGCAGCCTTCTACAATGCAGGCTACACATAGGTTTACTTCGGCTTGAAGTACCCAGGTCTTTAGTACACCTACAGGAACAGATCTGCTCCACAAGTGTTTTAAAGAAACATATCTATAAGATACATAAGTAAGAGTGTCTAAGGTTAGGACAAAAATTGAAAACACACTTTACCACGGTCTCCACATATCTAATGACCCCATTCTGGGGTTGTTATGGGAAAAATTTGGCTGCAGAACCTGTTTGGGAGGTGCAGCATCAACCTGGTTGAAAACCGACAGCGGGGGCAGCTGGAAGGAATTTTTGGAAGCTTGCTTGTTGTCGGCAGGATAGAGGCGCTCCTGTGACAGGTTCGTGCCTCGAGTGCTGCCCTTAGGGCTCAGGGGACTCTTGTGCATCAGGAGAGGCTGCTGAGCCGGGCTCAGAGACCTCAGCGCTGCTTTGCAGGTGTCTTCCCCAGACCTGGGCAGGGATTTGAGCAGGTGGTTCAGGAGGCGAGCCCCGAGGGTCTTGTCCATCCACTCGCAGGTGAGCAGCAGGTTGTGCACCTCGTGCATGCACTGGATGTAGCCGGTGCTGTACCTCTGCTGGGCCTCCAGACCCACCTTGGAGTCAGCTGCGGGGACAGGACACACAGGGGAGCGGTCAGCGGGTGACAGTGACCGGGGGGTCACTGCTGAAGCCACCGGGCTTTACAACGTGCTTTGTGTGCGGGGGGAAGGCGAGCAGGGTGTGATCCCTGTGCCCCCCTGCCGAGGAGAAACTGCACCAAAGAAGCAGAAATCGGCTCTGGAAGGAGCAAACACCTTCCGTGGATTCACCGGCGGCCGGCTCCATCTCCCCATCTAGTGGAGAAAGCCAAACCCCGGCAGCAGCCTCTCGGTTTGGAAAGCGCTTATGCCCGGCTGCCCGTGGGTCAAACCCGCACCGGGCACAGGGCAGGGGACTGGGAACGGCCGTAAGGGAGCAGGCACTCACCCATCATCTCGCTGCTCTGGATGTTCTGGAGGTGCTTCACTGTCATTTCCAGGATGTCTGCCTTCTCCAGCTTAGACTGCTGATAAGGAAAGAGCGCGGCAGTCAGAGGCAAAGAAGGGTTTGCACCGTACCCGCTTTCTCTAAAGATGAGGCGTTTCCTTTCCTCCCCAGCCCAATTTCCCACCAGCAAAAGGACAAAAAGCAGCATTAAATGAGCACTTACATCCAGGTGAAATGCACCCACAACAGTCTCCTTCAGCTGGTCTAAGCAGTTATTAATCCTTTCCCTTCGCTTCCGCTCAATCAGGGGTTTCCTTAACTGGCAAAGAAAAGGGGCAGGAAAAATTGCAGCTGGTGTTTTCATTTCCTCTCCCTGCTGCAGTTCAGCAAGGCCAGAGACCCCCGTGCCCTGTGTGAAACCAGTGCAGGGTGGCACAGTGCTCAGCAGGACAAGATGTGGGTGGAGTGCGTGCCAGCTCCAGCCATGGCCTGTCCCTGAGGTGGCATCAACCTCTCCCTTCTCCCACCCTCAATCACCTCAAACAGAGAAACTCATTTCACCCGATCAAAACAGAGAGGAGGCATAGAAAGAAAGCAGAAAAAGACTTGCAATGAGTTAAATTCAGAAAAAACATCTTTCTAATAGGAGAAAAAGCCTTGTGCCCTTCCTGTGTGCTGGAGGCAGTGGCCCGACACCCCTGACTGACATGGCCAGTGCAGGGGACACTCACCTTCCTCTCCTCCTTGGTGCTGGCCACCTTGTGCGTGCCGCTGGTGGTCGCGGCCGTCATCCTGCTCCAGGCAGCCGGCCCTGCTCCGGCAGGACGGGATGGGAAAGGAAAGGATGGGAAGGGAAGGGAAGGGAAGGAGGCACTCGGGCAGTGGCTCGCTCCCCTTCCAGATGGGCTCTTTGCTGCTCCGCTGCTCCTCGGCTGTATTTATAACCCCGAATTAGCATCTGAAAGGCAGCTTTCCTTGGCGGGACTTCTTTTCCCACACGAGGGGTCGAGCCCGGAGGTTTGTGGCCATCAATCAAAGCTGACAGGTCACTGCTTCTTTTCAATGACCACGCCGGCCCCCCCAAACGGCGACAGATGTCCAGCCTCCGACGCTGGGCTTTGCAGGGATCTTTTGTTCGGGAAGAAGGGAAGGAAAATGGGCGCGCTCGGAGCAGCTTGCACGGCTCCTCGTTCAATTTGCACAGATTCCCAGGGAGGGACACAATAGCCGGGAAGCGGTTGAATTACACCTGGGAAAATGCCTTCCACTCGTCTTTTTCTCCTCTATCTCCTTGAAGCGCTGCCTATTTTTACCTGCTAACCTGACCCCAGCAGTTTCACATCACTGTAACAGCCTCTTAATTTAATGACAGTGTGCTTCAGCTAGGAGTTCCTGCTCCCAGGGATTATTATTACAAGGAAACGATGATCGATTAAAAACTGTTGACAGCAGACACCCGAAGGAAGGTTGTTTCCATCACAGAAATCATCTAGGGAAAACATGGGAATTCTATTTACCTCCTGGGAACCTGAATTGTCTGTTGCGCCTGGACGTAGGAAACATGTAACTCCTCTATTTTTGGCCGCTCTGCAGAATTTAATATTAAATTTACAGGGCATTGAAGATGCAAACAAACCTAGAGGTGAGTTAGTCCCGTGGGAGCTTTACTTCTTTCAACTTTTTCCCCCCACGCTGCGAGGCTTGGGTGGCTTTGTGAGGAAGGGGGTCTGTCTGTTTGCTCCTCTGGAATGCTGGTATAGAAGAGGGTCCTTTTGAGGAGGCTTGGTGTGGGGTGAGAACACACTTTTATACTTCCTCGCTTCTGCCTGGCCTGGGGGAGAGTATGAAGGCGTTTTTCATGACCTTGCATTTGCTTTCTGAAGCTGGCTTGCTAATGAGCAGGATTTGGCAGTGTCCTGTTGAGTCCCACAGGTGAAGCCCTTTGGATTGGTGTTGAATGTGCCACCTTATTGAAGTGGAGAGGAGCAGCTGCAGCGCTTCAGAAGCACTGCAAGCACTCCCAACGCACCGGGGTGGGATTGCCCAGCTCCCAGGAAAAAGAAATATTTTTATTCAAATAAATGAAAAATAATAGCAGCCTTCTACAGTGCAGGCTGCACATAGGTTTACGTCAGCTTGAAGTACCCAGGTCTTTAGGACACCTACAGATTTGCTCCACAAGTGTTTTAAAGAAACATATCTATAAGATAGAGAGTGCCATGGCTGCAGAGCCCCCCCCAGCCCTGGGTGGGACCGTACCCCAGTGATGGCAGCCAGGACATCACGTTGCTCCTTGCTCAAGCACCATGTGGGTGTGAGTGTGTTTGCTGGTGTGTCAATGCAAACACACCTGCAGCACGTCTGCACGCCCTGCTGCCTTGGGCTCATCACCAAAACATGTCCCCAGCCACGGGACCTGGCAGGCAGAGGCTGTTTGTCAGTCACAAGGAGAGCTGGGGTGCACTCACTTGGTTTTATAAGTGCCCTACTTGGCAATGGCCTGGGACCAGCTGGGGTGGTTGTTGTGCTGGGAGAGGAGGGTTGGGAGGGGAAGGTTAATAACTTATCCTTTGTGCCAGGTAACGGGGTGGGATTCTTATCTCTGGTGTGCTGTCTTCAGAGACAGCAGAAGGAGATCCCACCGCCCTGTGCAGGAGGGCCTCACGTCAGCCGGCCCAGGCTGCTCACCACTGAAGACTCCTTTGGTTTTCCAAGCTTTTCCCAGTCCAAGGATTGTTGCTGGTATTTATAAAGGTGGAGCTGAGGCATCTGCATTGCCACATGGCTCCAGCAGCTCAGCCTGGAGGAGATGGTGGCGGGGCTGGGGCAGGGGGCACAGAGCACACTCTGTTTTCTGCCCGGGCTGGCAGTGCCCATCTCCCTCCACCTCGAGCAGGGAGCAGCACCTTCCCAAGCCCCCCAGGGCAGCAGGGGCAAGCTAAGATCACCTCAGCTCCTGGCCCAGCTGAGCATGGCAGGCGTGTCAGCAAATTCAGAACTACCTAAAAACTCTGGAAAGCGTGTCCTGTGCCTGTTGGCACTGCTGCAGGGCTGGCCAACCCCTGGTGCCACCAGGAAAGATCTCTGGGGTGTCTGCGATGGCAGCACCTCCTTCCTCACCCTCTCTCCCGTCCTTGGCATCCCCTTGCAGCTGTTGCCTCACCCTCCCTCCTGCCTCTTTGTCCTGCCAGCTGCCCCCGAGCTCCGGGGCTGACCCACGAGGTGAGGTGGTGGCCGAGGGGCCAGCGGGCTGGCAGGGGTGGCCCCGGTGCCCAGCCCTAGCCCGTGCTCAGCCCACGCCGGGCATCTGAGCGCCTTGGCTTGCCCAGGGGCATCTGCTGCGGGTGAGCTCATTTCAAGGTTCATTTGTAAGACAGCACCGCGGTGAAAAAGAGGAGCAGCTTTGGCTGTAAACTGTTATTTTACACCTCTCAGTCACGGCGAAAGCCTTTATTTCGGAGGCGGGGGCCGCGGGCGGGAGAGCTGCCCTGGCTTTGGGCAAGGCTGACATCTGTGCCGGGGATTGTAGGGACCCAACAGCCCCATGCAAATGAGCATTACAGGAGCTTTCTGCGGATTCCCGCTTTCCTTTTGCCTTGCCACTGCCAGGTTTCACTGAAAAGGGGATTCTCCTCTGTAAACAAAGCCTCCTTTTTTTCCTGGGCTTTCCAGAAAAAGAGAAAAAAAAATAAAAAGTGGCGGGGGGAAAAGAGAGGGGTGAGCGCTGCTTAGAGTTTTCTTTTTCTGCTATTTGTCTACATTTCACACCCCGGAGAAAGAAAACAACTTTTAACATCTGTTCCTGCAGTTTTTAAGAGGGAAAGAAAGGCTCTTGAAAAGGGGGAAAGTGTGGCAGATGTTGGCAGGTTCCCTCCGGCGCAGATGTCTTGCTCCGAAGAAAACTTTCAGTGGGGAGCGGCGGCCGGGGCTCCTCTCTGACTCGGGACACGCGACTGCCGAGCGGACGGGGGACGTGGGAAAGCGCCGCCGAACAAAGGGGCTTTTTCAAACAAACCTGAGAGCCGTGAACAATCTAATCACCAGCAGAGAAATGGTCAGCAGCCCCCGGCCTCGCCAGGGAGGCCTTCGGGGCAGCCGGTGGCCACGGGACGAGGGAATTTGACCGGGCTGCAAGCGGGAGTGTCCCTTCCTTGCCCCCTGCCTGCTCCCTCGGGGGTATCCAACACGGTGCCGGGGCCGGGACCATCCTTGCGGAGGTGCTGGGCTGCCCTGCAGCCCTGGCTGTCCCACGCAGCAGCAGAGGGCACGGAGGGCAGGTACCTGTCGCCCTGTTCCTCTCTGTTCTTCTAAAGTTCCTTCAGCCTTCTGTGTTTACATTTTTGCAGTGGAGTTTCTCACGCACTTTTCATGTCAATAATGATTGTTTTGCGTTCCTTTCTGGAGGAGGAGAGAATTGATGGACTGTTGGGTCGACCAGTGTGGTTGGAGAGGACAATTTTCTTCCTCCAATTCATGGTCACTGTTGGAATTCTATAAATGTCGAGGTCTGTAAATAAACTGCCCCTTTTTTGCCTTGGACATCTCAGTGTGTGAGTGTTGTTCTTTTGTGTCATACTGTGACAGGTACCTGCCAGGCACTTGGGCTAGGCAGGGCTGTCCCACAGTCTGGACAAGGCAGCACCAGAGGAGGGACTGTGAGACAGCAGGGATATCTTTGATTAGGCTTTTAAAAAAAGAGCTTCCGCCAAGATCATAGTAATAATAATAAAAAGCCTCCAATCCTATTGATTATGACCAGTTGAAATAGCCTTGTGAAACTGACTTTGGTAGGAAAAAAAAAAGTTTATTTTAATGAAAGCAAAACTTTCAAGAGAACCCTTAATTCTCCTTCTTTCTGGCTGATAAAATAATTTAAATAAAGATTTTGCCACGAAAGCTGGTAATACTTCTGCTTAGGAACTTCATAGGAAACAAGTGAGAAGCCCAGAGAAAAAGAAGCCGAGCTGAGAATTCACATAAGAAAGTAATTAATTCCAGTTTGATGTTAAAGTTGAGAAGCTCTGTGATTGTTCCTCTAATTCCTGCAATTTTCGGCCTGCTTCATCTCTGCCCCTGTCCATTTTCTCTGGGTTCTGGGCAGGGCAGAGCTGCCCCTGCCAGCAGGGCTGCCATGTGCCAGGACAGCTCTTCCTCTTCCCTGCTCAGGGCTGGAGGGGAAAGCCAAGTGAGTTGAGCTGTGCTGCTTCTCTGGAGGCCAAGCACTCCACCGGGGGGCAAGGAGCCCAAGCCCCTGCTGGGGGTGTCAGCTGTGTTTCTCCTGACAGCAGAGCCCTTCCTGCACAGCAGTAGGGAAGGAGGAGGCATCTCAGCTGGGCTGAGGAGCTCCAAGCTGCAGGAAGGATGCTGCACGTCGCCTGTGCACCCGTCCAGGCTGGGCCCTCCTGCCCCTTGCAGCTTGGGGTGATACTGTGGACACCAACTCAGAACCTGACGGGACTAACAAGGGAGCCTGTGCAGTACTGAGGCAGCCCCAAGTGCAACCTCGGCCCTGGCTGGTTAATGAATGGCCTCGTTAAGGCTGCTCAGCCCTCTGCAGGGATGGATTTGCGGTGGGGGAGTGGGAGGAGAGCTGGGCAGGTGTTCCTCAGTTCCAATCTGCAGTGTGGGTCACAGAAGGACTACTTGACCCCCCTTGTTTTCTAGGCTGGAGATCATCCAGGCTGGATTTGTCCCCAGTTGGGAGACTGCCTGCACCTGGTCTGGGCTGTGTCTGGCTGGCTGGCTGTGGGTGCCTGGCTCAGCAGTGCCAGGGAGGCTGTCAGAGGGAGGGAAAGGGATCCTGCTAGTCCATCACTCCCACGTGTCTGTGGGTTTGCTGGGGCTGGTTTTATGACAGCAGCTTTGCTTACCCCACATGATGTGGCCTTTGGGAAGCAAGGAGCAGTGGGCAGGGTAAGGTGGGGACAGTGGCTGCTGCCAGCACAGGCAGAGGGGTGGCAACCACGGGGCATCCTCTGCACCCTCTGCTCTCTCCTTCAGGTCGGGCTCCAGGCCCACCTTGCCATGAACAAACCCTGTCCAAGGAGAGGCTGTTTTACAGGGGCTTTACTCACTCCGGATAAAGAGGGATTTGTCCAGCTTTTTCAGAAGGTCGGCTCTGGCTCAAGGTTGAGGTTTCAAAATGAGGAGTAAAGCTCTCCTCCAGTTTAAATCTGGATGTTTCTCAGTAGCTACAACCCTCAAGCAGCCTGTGCTGAAGCCCTGCTTCATCGGGGCTGTTTTGCTGCTGAAACGTTCCGGCAGGGGAGGAATGCGAGGAGCAGCAGGACGTGCCAGCGCGGTGACTGGACGCGGCGGGTCCGCAGGGTGCAGGCGGTGCCTGGGCAGGCAGGCTGGCTCCCGGCACTCGGGCTCCTCAGCCGCAGCCTCTCGGAGGTGACTCACTGCTGCATGGCCCGGGGGGACCAGGGACACGGCTCCAGACCGGCCCTAAGTGCAGGATGTTGGACCTGCCCTGCCCCGTCTCAGCCTCACGCAGCAGCGTTTGCAGAAGGAACACGTGTCCTGCAGCCCCTCCAGGACAGGATAGTGCTGGCAATGAGTTGGTTGGAAAAGCAAAGGATGATTTATCTGTTCCTAGGATGTGGGGAAGATCATTTGCTGTGCTGAGGGAAATGGACTGAGAGCACAGCCCCAGTGAGCAGACACCACCCAGGCTGGGACATGGGTCCAAGAGCACCGTCAGAGCCTGCAGTGAGGGGAGCCATGGCTGTGCTGGGGAAGGCTGCTGCGGACACCCCTTGTGTTGGAATCCTTGGGGATGGAGTGACGCTGCGTGTACCAGGTCACCTGTTTTTGGCAGAGGGCTGGGAGGCCATGGGGTTTGTGGCTGGGTGGGGAAGAGGCACAGGGCATCTGGCAGGTGAGTTTGATGTCTGTGGTGAGTGGTGGCCTATCAAAGCCTGTGAATTCACTATGGTGTGGGCAGGGGAGGACTGCAGTCGGGAGTTCACCTACTCCTCCTGCTACGGGTGAAGAGAGAGAGGTCATGTATGGCATTGGACAGCACCACCTGAAGTATTTTCATCACAGAGAAAGTCCAGCTCCAAAAGTAGCACTGAACATCTGGAAATTCTGTTGACATCTCTAAATCTATCTCCTTTACTGAGTGCACCAAACCTCTCTGGCCCCAGCTCAGCCTCCTGGGTACCAGCTGGCTCTACTGTCTTTGGGAGTGAACTCCTGGGATAGGAAATAATTACAAGGCTGGTACCAGCTGAGTAATTCTCAGCTTTTCTTTCACACACCCCCATCCAGCCTTCTTGTTAAGGATCAGCTGATGCTCTTGCCATTGCTCAAGCTGTCTCCTGCCTGGCAGGTTAACAGGGCTCCAGGCCCCACAGGAAATCTTATCTGCTTCTTCTCAGCCAGAATGCTTGAAACACAGCTCCTGGGCCAAAAGCGCCTTATAGGAAGCAGAAAATCTGATAAGCTGTGTGGGTGGTGGCAGGCTGTAAGGGTTAGACCCTTGCCTGTGCTGAAGAGGTGGTACAAGGGAGAAGAGCCTTCAAGAGGAGAGCATAGGGGGCTTCAAGGGACCATTCAAGGGAGAATACTTGAACTTTCTTTATGCAGCATGCCTTGAGTTATTTCATTGAGAAGGGCAGTGCTGGGTGTTCTCACACTCCGTGTGAGTTATTTCATTCAGGAGAGCAGTGCTGGGTGTTTTCACACTCTGTGTGTGTGAGATGTCACCTGATAACAAGCCTGATCTGTAATGGAGCAAGTGCTTGGGTTATTTTTCAGTAAGCTTCACTTTCACAGCGGCATGGATACCTGACTGCCCACACGTTGGAACCCCCGGCTCAGCACCCTGTACCCCAGCCCTGCACATCCCACACTGCCTGCTTCTTCTCAGCTTCTCAGTTCTTGAGGCTGCAGAGTGATGTGGATAAAGATTCCTCTTTGTGAGAAAAAGATCTCTTCTGTGAGTAAATGTGGCTTTTGTGCCAGCCTGGCCACGTGCCAAGGCCTGCGTTCTGCAGTCCGTACGTGTGCTGTCACCACGTCCTGAGCCCTGACACACAACACCTTGGCAGCACGAACAGGGCAGCCAGGCCAGCCCTGGGCCCTGCTCTGCAGGAGCAGTGACCCCTGTGCTGTCCTGGGCCCTGTGTGCTCGGGCTGCCCACGGGGGCACGGGCTTTACCAGCAGCATTCCCCACCTGCTGCCCGTTTCTGTTGCTGCAGGGCTGGGATTGCAGCACTGGGAAGTGGGGAAACACTCACTTGGGTGGTTCTGTCTTGGCACAGCCTGGCTGCTGCTGTGACAGTGGAAAACAGGAGGGTTTAGGAGGGGAAGGCATGAGCTGCAGGGTCTCTGGTCTGTGTGAGCCAAGTCCATCCTGCATTGTGTATGAAATCCTGTTATGTTCTCTAAGATTTCTTTTTTTTAAATCTGTATTTTTGTAACTTATTTTTTACCAATTAGAGCAAAAGGTTTTATACTATTTTTTGCTGTTGTTTGTTTATGAATACTGTCTGCTTTAAACCAACTCTCCTCTTCAATTTCTTTACTTTTTTCCCCCTCTTCAGGTACATATAGGAGACTGTCCTTTATTACAGGCATGAGCATTTCTTGTTCCTGTAGAGAAACCAAAAGGTGTAGGAAGTCCTGCTAGCTCTTGGGGCACAGTCACTTTGGAATAGGAAAACCATGGCCCTGGCAAGATGAAAAGCAACCAGGAGCTGTGAGAAGGTGGGTGATGCTCCATGGGCTGGTTCAGGATGAAGAAAAGCAGAGTTTACACTTGTTTTGGCTTTTCCATAATGAGGCCATGTAAAATAATAACAAAACTCCCACTGCCACAACCCTTTTTTTCTTTCTTATTTTTAACATTAGGAGCTGTGCCCTGGCTTCGCTCTGTCAAAAAGCAAAAGAGGCCATGAGACACGAGTTCCCCAGAAGAACACCTGCAATCAGCTGGGTGTCTTGTTGTGTTTCAAAGATGATGTTTCATCCCCTCTCCCCATTCCAGGTGTGTCTGTACACACATGTGCAGACAGAGATGCCCTCTCACACCTGCACACAGACAATTTTCAGAAGATACAATTCTGTAGCCCTTCTCCAAAGCAGTGCCTGACTTGGAAGGTTGGGACAGCAGAGCTCAGGAGTCCTCTCCTCACTGGGAGCCAGGGATCCCATCAGGAGAAGGAGGAGAGGTACAGAAAAGCTTTAGAGAGTGTCAGGAAAGGTCATGTATGCTGGTGTTGTCAAGTAATGTGGCAAGGGCTGCCATGCTAGCTGAGCCTGAATCCAGCTGAAGAGCAGCACCAAGCCCGTGCCCATCACAGGTTTCTGCTGTAAGAGGTAATTAATTACTTTCTGCAAAGCCCTTTGAAGGGGTAAAGAGGTAAGCAAGCACATAGCAGTGTTATCCAGAGGCTGTGAGCTTCAGAGTTTAACAGGCACTGCTTAAATATGAACCGAGTCAGTCACCTTGTAATTTCTTTAAAATGTAAAAGAACGGGGAAAACATCTAAAAAAATTACAACAGTCATTTTCAGCAGTGTTCACAGCCTTGTGTCTTTCTGCATGATTTGGGATTCTAAGTGCATTTGCTTCCAGTTCTATTGAATTAATGGCTGTATTTGACTGGCTTTTTTGTGTATGGTGTTTTGTTTTTTTGGTGGGTTTTTTTGGGGGGCAGGGGGGGTGTTTGGTTTTGGGTTTTTTTGTTTGGTTGGGTTTTTTTGTTTTGTTTTTTAGCTCAGGAAACAGCAGTGCTATTTCTTGAGGTGACTTCTGTTACTTCTTTTCACTTTTACCATGCTGATGGAAACCTGGTTTTGGCTTTAGTAGTAGATCCTCCCTGGAATGGATGCTGTGCTTTACAGATAACTTTCAGTTGTTCCACAGTAATAAAAAGTTTATTAAAATGACTTGCTTTCCAGGAAAGGAATTTGTAACAGATTTTTTTCTATGATTTTTCAGGTAATTGTTTTTTCTTTTCTGGCAATGTTTACCTGCTAACCCTTAGTTCTTGTGGTTAGCTACAATGTTTTTAAAATGTGTTCTAATTCTGAAGCGAAAGCTTGAATTAAAGATAAATCATGGAATCTCCATGAGGAAAAATCCTGCTAACTGATATGAAAGACAATTATATTTAATTGTGTTTTCCACCGTAAATGGGATTTTGGGGGTGTGAGTTTGCTCCTTATGTATTAATTGAATTAACTGAAAGGTAAGAAAATTCTCACCCACAGATGTTTCTTTGAGAAAAACTTTAGGAGTCTGCAGTGAATGTCTCCAGGCAGTAATGGGTGAAATGCAGTTTCAGGAACTGTCACAGGCACTTGTGAAACCTGCTGATTAAATTCAGCCACTGCAGCTTGGTTCAAAGTCCATGGAAAGACTCAGGATTCTTCTTCTGCTGAACTTTAAACAGAAGAAACTCAACATAACTGTAGCTGTCCTACTTCTAATATTTCCTCCCTGAAGCCTTTCCCCTGAAGCACCTTGTGAGGAACCAGGAACACAGGCCCTGCTCTGTGAATCACCCCAGCCCATGCCCAGCTAAAACATTAAACTGGGTGTTGGTTCTGTTCTCCCCTCCTTGTGTGTTTCTCCAGACAGCTTGCAAGACGACCCAGAGTATTTTTTGAGATGACTGGTTTTTTGATTTGGGTGTTTTTTTTGAGATGATCTGTGTCAGATGGCCGTGGAGGTGGCAGAGCCCCTTGGTCCCATGGCATGGGTGACACATCCACAGCACAGGAGTTATTCCAGGGCTCCCTGCCCTGCTCCCACCACAGTTTGAGCTCTGTACAAACGGGGCTCCTGCTGGGGAGCTCTCAGCTGTGACAGCCCCAGTAAAACTTGGGGCTGTGGGCAGTGACACCCAAAAGCGCTGCAGGAGCTGTGGGGACACTGTGGGCCATGAGAGGCACTCGGGCCTGCTGCCACAGCAGGAGAGACTGGGGCAGAGGAGGAAGCACCCACCGAGGGAAAGGGCAGGTGTGAGCCATGGAAAAGAGAGGATAAAGCAGGCAATGGTTACGAGGGAAAGGGCAGGTATGAGCCATGGAAAAGGGAGGATAAAGCAGGCAATGGTTACGAGGGAAAGGGCAGGTATGAGCCATGGAAAAGAGAGGATAAAGCAGGCAATGGTTACGAGGGAAAGGGCAGGTGTGAGCCATGGAAAAGAGAGGATAAAGCAGGCAATGGTTACGAGGGAAAGGGCAGGTGTGAGCCATGGAAAAGAGAGGATAAAGCAGGCAATGGTTACAGGGCCTTGTGGAGAGCCGAGGGGGGCCAGCCCTGGAGAGCTGCCATGGCATTCCAGGAGGGAATGGCAGCCCTGCCTCAGGTAAGGGCTGAAGGGAGAAAAGAGCGCAGCAAAACGGAGCTGCTTGAAGGAGGATTAATTTCACAGGCTGACATATCGTTTTTCCCCAGTTTTGCTATTTTTCAGTGTGGAGTGGTGATGGGAGAAGTTAGAGCTGAGCTGTAGGGGCTCCCTGGGCCTCCCACCAGCAGCAGAAAGCCTCAGGACCCCATTCAGTTCTGTCCTTCCTAAGCAAAGCACCTGCATGCTTGCCTTTCTAAATACCTATTTTTTTCCCCCAGTGAAATAACTTGGATTTTTAAAAATGTTTACTCACTTCTTAATTTGCAAGGATTAATTAATTCACAATGGATCTCTCAGTCATGGCTGTGAATTAGCGAATCATTAGTGTGCTAAGAGCTCTCTCACATGCTGTATTTAATCCCTGCTTCTAAGAGCTTAGAAATATCATGCTCTCTCTGCTCAGGGATTTCTCTGCAGTGTGCAGGGATGGCGATTGCACTGAACCCATTTCTTGTGCAGTCTCTTTTCCAGTGGTCAT